>CM055123.1:83288496-83888496 GCA_029206835.1 Rana muscosa
TAACTGCCTGAAACCTTCTCTTACTATCACCCCCCAGAGCAGGTGATCACGGTGCATGCCTTCATCCAAGAAAAAGACCGGGGGAGCCGCCCAAACTTTGCTAACACACTATCTTCTCCGCACCAGGGAGCAGTACGGCATGTCCCAAAATGGCGCCGCGGCTCCTTCTCTACCTCCGGACCCTGGTACTTCTCCGCCTCCTTCAGACTGTGAGTACCCTGCATCGCTCTCTAAAGCGGACTTAGATGCCAGCCTAGAGACTATGTACACCCGCCTGGCTTCTAAGTTTGAGTCTGAGCTGAACAAGACCTCTCAGGCCCTCTCTCAGGAGATAGCAACCTTGGGCACCCGTACAGACAGGCTGGAAACTAAGCACGACAAGCTTGCTCTTGCTTATAATGACTGTAGCAGGGAACATGAAAACCTATCCACTGCCTTTAATCAGATCCAGGCACAAGTCGAGGACCTCGACAACCATAACAGACGCAATAATTTGCGCCTGCGAGGATTCCCAGAGACTGTCACAGATTTGATTCCCAATGTCATCAGACTGTTTAAATCTCTCCTGCCTGATTGTGAGTCTGCTGCCTTCACTTGCGACAGAATCCACAGAGCCCTTAGGCCTAAACCGCCTGCAGATAAACCACCACGTGACATAATTCTCTGCATGAAGGACTTTTTAACAAAAGAAGAAATCAAATATGGCACACACCTCCTACCAGACGGGATAGAAGAAGAATCTGGTATGATGAAGCATCCCCTAGGATCTGATTTGCAATCCTCAGGCGACCTTGTCCATCACCAGATACGCTTTACAAACAGACATGCACCTCCAGTTTCTAACAGCCATCATGGCAAGGTGCCTGTCCCTTAGTGCTGACGCATTTTCTTCCCCCCCAGCACATTTTTGCCTTAAAGCTTTACTTCTTTTTGTTTTTTGTGACCCCCACCGCAACATTTGTGGACCCTTCGGTCACAATCTCTTTGATGCTGCTGGGTTTGAGACGTGTATGTCTCAGTTCTTCCTTGTTTTTATCAGGATGTAGACTGTTCCTGATCCAGCTTCTCATGTGTTTTTTTGTTTTTTCGTTGTTTTTTTTTCTGTTTATTCCAGTTTTGTTGGACTGGATTTTATCAGGTCTAAGTAAGACTCTAGCATGGTTCTATCACAATCTAATGTGCCTTACCATTGACATGCAGTTCATTAACCCTGAATGTAATACAGATTTTTTGTTATATATAAGATATCTAATGTCTTTTGTGCTCAATATGGCAGCGCCTGATATGGAGAGGAGACCTGTGGGAGTGGACCCCTTTCTTGGGTATCACCTTTGGAGGTATGTCTTTCCCCCTCCTGAACGTTTTTTACCACTGAGTTGTTATGGCTATTAAATGTATATCACACAATGTCAAGGGCTTTAATTACCCTATAAAACGGAATAAAGCCTTCGCTCACTATAAAAAACTTGGTGCAAAAATGTTGCTACTCCAGGAGACCCACTTCTCACAGGTTTCCCACCCAAAATTTTTCCATAGAGCTTGCCCTCAAGCTTTTTATACTCTATTCCTCTAAAAGCAGAGGCGCTGCCATATTCTTGCACACTTCTCTCCCTATGGAGATTCACCAAACTTATAGAGATGAGGAAAGTCGCTTTGTCATTATCAAAGGAATGCTCCATAATAGGGAATGTACTATCGCAAGTGTCTATGCCTCTAATGACTCCACGGCCTCTTTTTTCATGTTATTTCTGACTATATTAGAAAAATTTCATTCCCCCCATATGATTGTTGGAGGAGACTTCAACATGGTCTCTAACCCCACCCTTGACAGGAGCCATGCTTCCTCAACTTCTAAAGCCTTCCCTAAATCTCTCTCTCGTAAGCTTATAGACCTCCAATTAATAGACACTTGGCGTGCCCATAACATAGGAGCAAAAGAATTTACTTTTTTTTTGTATCCGCACAATAGTTACGCCAGATTAGACTATATCCTTTCCACCCCTGTAATTTTGGCAAATTCTAGTTCAGCATCTATTCATAATTGTGTCTGGTTGGACCACCACATTACTGCATTCACCACAGAATTTATCAAGTTAGCCCCCACACCCTTCACTTGGAGACTCAATGAGGCACTTCTCTCTGACCCTGTTATAGAGACAGAGGTGGCTCATTCTATAGATACGTATTTTGCCACCAACGATCTCCCAGAGACTCCAATCGCCACTGTTTGGGTAGCCCATAAGGCGGTATTGCGGGGTGGGCTTATTAGTATGGCTTTGGCCCGTAACAAATCCAACAGACAGAAAATTGTGCAGCTTTCTGCTGAGTTGGATAGTTTGTACAAAAATCTTATCGCCCTACAATTGGAATCCACTAGACTGTCTATTGACCAAAAGCGGTTAGAATTGGACTCTCTGCTCTCAGATAAAACTGAAAAAGCCCTACGGTGGTCCAAAGCCAAATTTTTACTCCATATCAACACAGCCTCCACCATGTTCGCTAGGAAGTTGAACCAGGCTATTCGGCCCCCACATATATATAAATTGGCCTCCGCTTTTGGTGGAATTGCATCTCACCCCCAGGAAGTCCTAGAAATTTTCAAAGATTATTATTCTTTGCTATTAGGGCCCCAACACTCTACTCCTTCAGAGGGAGCAAAATTATGGTTTGACAATCTCCCACTGCCTACCCTCACCTTATTACAATTAGATATCCTCAACCAACCTATCTCCCCATCAGAAGTCCTGAATGTTATTAAATCCCTTAAGAATGGTTCCTCTCCCGGGCCAGGTGGCTTCTCCACCATATATTATAAGACATTTTCTACACAACTCTCTGCTAGACTGGTCCGGCTTTTTTTTTTTTCCATGAGAAGTTTTTTTTTATTTAGTAAGAAAAAAGCATAACATACAAGACCAAATCCTGGTCACAACACAATTTTTAGCAGGAGAACATGAGGACATGAAAACACATATGTCATAACACTGTATGAGAAGCTCAAAAAAGACTGACTGGCCATGGCCGGGGATTAATACTGTAATCAAGCGTACTAGGGGCGGAGGATCGTATTATCTATTTTCCCCTCCCCCCCATATCCCCCCCATACAATATTGAAGGGGGAGACTGGTGTAGGACCTCAATCATGTCCATGAATTGGGGTGCAATGTATCATGACCGCTCAGAGGCGAGGTGCCCTCATGTAAAAAAAAAAAAATTCTAAGAGAGAAGGGACTAAAGAACGATAAACAGAGAAAAAAGAAAAAAAAAGAGAGGGAAAGAGAGCAGAAATGGGAGCAAAAGGAGGGGAAGGGACGGAAACAGAGGGGACACAGGGGGACAACAAACAAACAAAGAAAAAAAGTCAGAGGAGGCCTGGGTGGATCCGCATCTCCACCCTCATTCCACCCACGATAGTGGGGGAAGCCCCCGCCCCACAGGGCATTTTTAGGATATATACTGAAGATAACGATCAGTGGTAATAAAGTGATTCCAGCAGGCCCACTTAGCAGAGAATTTATGCATCCTTTCCTGCGAAGTGAAGATCAGTTCCTCCATTTCCTTTATGGAGGAAAGCCGTGCAAGCCACTCCCTGACTGTTGGAACTCCTTTGGAGCGCCAGTGTCTTGGTATACAGAGTCTAGCTGCATTTACCATATGCATAGCCAAGGATCTATAATAGTCTTTCTTAGGGAGGGAGGTGTGGTGTAAGAGAAATTGGGATGGGGTAAAATCCAGTGTGTAAGTTGTGACGTGTGAGATGAGACCGTGGACCTCCCTCCAAAAAGGTTGAAGGGACCCACAGTCCCACCACACATGAAACATAGTTCCCACTCCCGACCCGCATCTCCAACACGTGTCAGGAACGCCAGGGGAAAATTTGTGGAGACGTGACGGGGTCCTGTACCACTTGGTTAGTATCTTATAGACATTCTCCTGAGCATATTCGTATATAGTATTCCAGTCTTCTGTCGACAAGGGCGATTGGAGGTCCCTATTCCAGGAGAGCTGTGAAGGGGTAGGAGTCAGTGCTGGGGCCTCCGAAAGGAGGGCATAAAGGAAGGAAATCAAGTGTCTTTGCGGAGTTTTGCGATGGCACAGGGATTCAAATGGTGTAAGTCGTTGTGTCCAGGCTGTCTGATTGGCATATGTCGTAAGAAAGTGTCGGATTTGTCTGTAGGTCCAGAAGGATAAAGAGGCCATCTTGGTGGATGACTTTAGCGCTTCAAAAGATATGGGTTTCCCCTCAGAGTAGAACTGGAGCGCTAGTACATCCTCAAAGGGCCACTCACGGCACAGAAAACCATCAGAGACCCCAGGGGGAAGTCTATATTCCCCCTTAGAGTTGTCAAAGGGCTCAGGGAGATCGATGCGGGCCTATGTATAGCCGACTTCTTGAATGCCAGAAGTGTGGGGTAGATGAGTGGGTGAGTCAACAAGGAATGGGGCCAGTTAGAGGAAGGCAGCCATGGGAGTAAATGTAAGGGTCCTGAGGAGAAAGCCTTCTCCAGGAACATCCATAGCTTTTTGTATGCATGGATATTCCAGTCAGCAATCCTTGTAAGGTGGCATGCGGTATGGTATTGTCAAAGGTCCGGTAGACTAATACCCCCCCTAGATTTGGGTAACGTGAGTCGGGAGTACTTAACACGCGGCTGGGAGTTCCGCCATAAGAAAAAAGAGCAAGCTTTCCGATAGGAAGTAAAGAACCCTGGGGGTAGGGAAATAGGAATTGACTGCATTAGGTAGAGTATACGGGGCAGAATAATCATTTTAATCAAGGCTGAGCGACCGAACCAGGAAACATTCAGGCCCATCCAGTCTTTGAGGTTCTTTTGGGCCTGGAGCAGGGCAGGGTGGAAGTTTTTCAAATACAAGTCACTCAAGTGAGTGGGGATTCGAATTCCAAGATATGTAAGTGTGTCCTGTACCCACCGGAATGGGAATGACTCCTGACAGTGTGTCACCTCCTGCAAGGGAAGGGTTACATTTAATGCCTGTGATTTTGTGTGGTTGATCTTAAGATTGGACAAGAAGCCGAAGTGGTCAATATCTTTAAGAAGATTGGGTAAGGAGATACGGGGAGATTGTAAAGAGAGAAGAATGTCATCAGCAAAAGCTGCCACTTTACACTCCCTGCCTTTCACGGTGACCCCCTGTATGTTTGGATTATCTCTTAGTCTGTTAAGAAAGGGTTTCAGGGTAAGAATATAAATCAACGATGACAGGGGACAGCCTTGACGTGTGCCATTGCTGATGTGGAAGGAGTCAGACAGGTGACCGTTGACCTTCACTGCCGACCAGTGTATAAGGCCGTGATATGTGACATCATGCGGGTCCGCAGTCCTAAAGCCAATAGCACCTCCCGCATGTAGTCCCAAGCCACCCTGTCGAATGCCTTCTCGGCATCAAGTGAAAGAAAGAAACCATGAGATTTGGAAGTCGTGAGCCAATGATGCAAGTTTAGCGTACGGATGGTGTTGTCCCTGGCCTCACGTCCAGGGACAAAACCAACCTGATCTAGGGAGACAAGTCCAGGAACGAGGGGGAGCAGTCTGTTAGCCAGAATCTTTGCGTATATTTTGATGTCGACGTTGAGAAGGGAAATTGGCCTGTAGTTCGCCACCGAGGAAAAATCCTTACCCTCCTTAGGGATTACCGCGATATGTGCAGCAAGCATGCTATATGGTCTGATCTGGGGGTCTGATAAGGCGTTAAATATGTCTAGGAGGTTGGGAGCTAAAGGGTCTATAAAGGATCTGTAGTATTGGAGGGGGAATCCGTCCAGACCTGGGGCCTTTCCCGATTTCATTTGTTTCATGGCCAAATTCAGTTCCGACGCTGAAATGGGGTCTTCCAGAGCAAGTGACTGTTGAGAAGAGAGTGGCTTGGGGCTGTAGCGAGAAAGGAATTCGCTAATTTGTGCGGTTCGAGTATCCGCTTTGTGTAAAGAGGGAGCATGAGGCTGCAAATTGTATAACTTGGAGTAAAAACTCTCGAATTCCTTAGCAATATCCGTATTCTTGACCAAAAGATCACCCCCAGGGTTGCGAATATGGTGAATTGTAGAGCTAGATTTTGAGTTTTGGACCGTGCGTGCCAGAAGACGGCCACACTTGTTGCCTTGTCCATAGAAGATCCTCTGGCCAAGAATGTAACGTCTCCTAGAACGTTTGCCTAGTTCCTCCAAAAGAAGAGCTCGGGTGTGCGTTAGGTCCTGTAATGTGGCTCATGCGCGACCTCCTGACTCGAGTTTTCCCCAAAGTATTGCTGGATTCTTACGCGTATATGGTCGATTACTAAGGGATTCCCGAGTAGGGAGGGGTTCAAGCGCCAGGACTTTACTCTGGAAGAATTTTCAGGGAAAGACAGGGTGACAGTGATCGGATGGTGGTCTGACAGAAACATCGGTTCAATAGTAGATTGCTGAAGAAAGGGGAGGTCCACCTGGGTGAGAAAGAAATAGTCTATCCTGGAGTATTTTTGATGCGGGGCTGAGAAAAAAGTGTAATCCTTATCTGAAGGGTACATCGTGCGCCACGCATCGTGCAGTGTCAAGGATTGAAGCTTTGAAGTAATCTGGCGCAACGCCTTGTAGGTTAAAGTGGAGGAACCAGAAGAGGAATCTAGTAGTGGATTTAGGGGGACGTTGAAGTCCCCTCCCAAAAGTACAAGACCTGAGTGGAAAGAGGCTAATAAATCGCCAATTTTCCTAAAGAAGGCCACCTGATGTTCGTTTGGGCAGTATATGTTAGCTAACGTAATCGGTTTTGAAGCATATGTGCCCTTAAGGAATATGTACCTACCCTCAGGGTCAACCAGGGAATCTGATAGGTGGAAGTTTGCTGTTTTAGATATGAGAATAGAAACGCCTTTAGTCTTAGACTCCGGATTAGTGGCGTGGAAAGCTGTTTGGTATATGTGGTTAGAGAGTTTAGGGATGGCGTCCGAACGAAAGTGGGTCTCTTGGAGGAAAAGAAAATGTGCTCTGTGTTTGGTGAGAGAGGATAAAAAAAGGGGGGGAAGGGGGAGCAGAGAAGAAAAGCAGAGGTGGTGCAGATAGAGCAAAGGATAAAGAGGGGAATGGAAGAACAAGAAATCAACCAGAGGTGATAATAGTCTCACTAAATCACCTAGAGAAGGGAGAACCTGGGGGGTCAGCAAATCCCAGGAGGATTGCTGTGTGGGGACGAGAAAAGGGACGTAAATAGTGTTGAGCGGACCCGAACTGTGAAGTTCGGGTCCGTACCGAATTTTGGCGTTTTCCCGACCCCGGACCCGGACCCGGATTTTGCGCTAAAGTCCGGGTTCGGGTCCGGATTCGGGAATTTAATGGCGCAGTTAGAAATGCTTCAGGGGCCAGCCAATCACCATTTGATTAGCTGGTGTGCCCTTAGAAGCCATCATAGCCATGCCTACTAATGGCATGGCTGTGATTGGTCAGTGCAACATGTGACCCAGCATGTGACCAGCTTCTATATAAGCAAGAGGCACACAGCACAGATCGTCACTCTGCTTTTAGACAGTGTAGGGAAAGGATCCTGGCTGCTGTTGCTGTGAGGGAGAGAATTATATGATAGGAGTTAGTCCTGATTCTGCAATCTACTGATATAAAAGATAGAGAGACAGTGTAGTGTAGTGTAGGGGCAGGATCCTGTTTGTGCTTTCAGGGAGAGAGATTTAGATAGGAGTCCAGATTGAGAGATATAATAGCTCAGCGATCTGCATAGGTTTATCTGTTTGTGTTGCAAGCTCAGTGCACCAGCACTGCATTACGTTGAGTGATACACCTATTCCATACTGTGGCTGTATTGTGCTCTTGCTAAAAGACCCATTTCGGGCAGAAAAAAAAAAAAAAGGCACTTTATTGTGCTTTTGCTAAAAAGACCCATTTTTGGGCCCCCCAAAAAAAAAGGCACTTTATTGTGCTGTTGCAAAAAAAAAAAAAAAGGCACTTTGTTGTGCGCAAAAAAGACCTATTTTTGGGCAAAAAAAATATTTTGCAATGTATATCTCTAGTTGTGTGAAATAACCAATTTCTATATATTTTTCTTGTACTATGCTGTACTAAAAAAAAAAAAACAACCTTTTTTTTGAATTGCATTCTCTGCAGCTGTGCGATTCAGCGGTTATATACTGTGGGTGTGTTGTGCTCTTCCAAAAAACGCCATTTAGGGCCACAGAAAATATTTTGCAGTGTGAAATACACATCTGGAGGTGTGTGAAAAAACAACATTATTTTTGAATAGCATTCTCTGGCCTCTGCAGCTGTGCGATTCAGCGGTTATATACTGTTGGGGTTGTTGTGCTCTTCCAAAAAACGCCATTTAGGGCCACAGAAAATAAATTGCAGTGTGAAATACACATGTGGAGGTGTGTAAAATAAACAATTTCTATATATTGTACAGTGCTATACTAAAAAAAACAACATTTTTTTTGAATAGCATTCTCTGCACTTCTATAGCTGTGCGATTCAGTGGTTAAATACTGTGGTTGTGTTGTGCTCTTCCAAAAAACGCCATTTAGGGCCACAGAAAATATTTTGCAGTGTGAAATACACATCTGGAGGTGTGTGAAAAAACAACATTATTTTTAAAAAGCATTCTCTGGCCTCTGCAGCTGTGCGATTCAGCGGTTATATACTGTTGGGGTTGTTGTGCTCTTGCAAAAAACGCCATTTAGGGCCACAGAAAATATTTTGCAGTGTGAAATACACATCTGGAGGTGTGTGAAAAAACAACATTATTTTTGAATAGCATTCTCTGGCCTCTGCAGCTGTGCGATTCAGCGGTTATATACTGTTGGGGTTGTTGTGCTCTTCCAAAAAACGCCATTTAGGGCCACAGAAAATAAATTGCAGTGTGAAATACACATGTGGAGGTGTGTAAAATAAACAATTTCTATATATTGTACAGTGCTATACTAAAAAAAACAACATTTTTTTTTGAATAGCATTCTCTGCACTTCTATAGCTGTGCGATTCAGTGGTTAAATACTATGGTTGTGTTGTGCTCTTCCAAAAAACGCCATTTAGGGCCACAGAAAATATTTTGCAGTGTGAAATACACATCTGGAGGTGTGTGAAAAAACAACATTATTTTTAAAAAGCATTCTCTGGCCTCTGCAGCTGTGCGATTCAGCGGTTGTATACTGTTGGGGTTGTTGTGCTCTTGCAAAAAACGCCATTTAGGGCCACAGAAAATATTTTGCAGTGTGAAATACACATCTGGAGGTGTGTGAAAAAACAACATTATTTTTGAATAGCATTCTCTGGCCTCTGCAGCTGTGCGATTCAGCGGTTATATACTGTTGGGGTTGTTGTGCTCTTCCAAAAAACGCCATTTAGGGCCACAGAAAATAAATTGCAGTGTGAAATACACATGTGGAGGTGTGTAAAATAAACAATTTCTATATATTGTACAGTGCTATACTAAAAAAACAACATTTTTTTTTAATAGCATTCTCTGCACTTCTATAGCTGTGCGATTCAGTGGTTAAATACTGTGGTTGTGTTGTGCTCTTCCAAAAAACGCCATTTAGGGCCACAGAAAATATTTTGCAGTGTCAAATACACATCTGGAGGTGTGTGAAAAAACAACATTATTTTTGAATAGCATTCTCTGGCCTCTGCAGCTGTGCGATTCAGCGGTTATATACTGTTGGGGTTGTTGTGCTCTTGCAAAAAACGCCATTTAGGGCCACAGAAAATATTTTGCAGTGTGAAATACACATCTGGAGGTGTGTGAAAAAACAACATTATTTTTGAATAGCATTCTCTGGCCTCTGCAGCTGTGCGATTCAGCGGTTATATACTCTTGGGGTTGTTGTGCTCTTCCAAAAAACGCCATTTAGGGCCACAGAAAATAAATTGCAGTGTGAAATACACATGTGGAGGTGTGTAAAATAAACAATTTCTATATATTGTACAGTGCTATACTAAAAAAAACAAAAATTTTTTTGAATAGCATTCTCTGCACTTCTATAGCTGTGCGATTCAGTGGTTAAATACTGTGGTTGTGTTGTGCTCTTCCAAAAAACGCCATTTAGGGCCACAGAAAATATTTTGCAGTGTGAAATACACATCTGGAGGTGTGTGAAATAAACAATTTCTATATATTCTTCTTGTACAGTGCTATACTAAAAAAAAAAAACATTTTTTTTGAATAGCATTCTCTGCACTTCTATAGCTGTGCGATTCAGTGGTTAAATACTGTGGTTGTGTTGTGCTCTTCCAAAAAACGCCATTTAGGGCCACAGAAAATATTTTGCAGTGTGAAATACACATCTGGAGGTGTGTGAAAAAACAACATTATTTTTGAATAGCATTCTCTGGCCTCTGCAGCTGTGCGATTCAGCGGTTATATACTGTTGGGGTTGTTGTGCTCTTCCAAAAAACGCCATTTAGGGCCACAGAAAATAAATTGCAGTGTGAAATACACATGTGGAGGTGTGTAAAATAAACAATTTCTATATATTGTACAGTGCTATACTAAAAAAAACAAAATTTTTTTTGAATAGCATTCTCTGCACTTCTATAGCTGTGCGATTCAGTGGTTAAATACTGTGGTTGTGTTGTGCTCTTCCAAAAAACGCCATTTAGGGCCACAGAAAATATTTTGCAGTGTGAAATACACATCTGGAGGTGTGTGAAATAAACAATTTCTATATATTCTTCTTGTACAGTGCTATACTAAAAAAAACAACCTTTTTTTTTGAATAGCATTTTCTGTAGCTGTGCGATTCAGCGGTTACGTGCTGTGGGTGTGTTGTGGTCTGGCAAAAAACGCCATTTAGGGCCACAGAAAATATTTTGCAGTGTGAAATACACATCTGGAGGTGTGTGAAATAAACAATTTCTATATATATTCCTTGTACTGTGCTATACTAAAAAAAACAAAATTTTTATTGCATAGCATTCTCTGCACTTCTATAGCTGTGCGATTCAGTGGTTAAATACTGTGGTTGTGTTGTGCTCTTCCAAAAAACGCCATTTAGGGCCACAAAAAATATTTTGCAGTGTGAAATACACATCTGGAGGTGTGTAAAATAAACAATTTCTATAAATTCTTCTTGTACAGTGCTATACTAAAAAAAACAACCTTTTTTTTGAATAGCATTTTCTGTAGCTGTGCGATTCAGCGGTTACGTGCTGTGGGTGTGTTGTGGTCTGGCAAAAAACGCCATTTAGGGCCACAGAAAATATTTTGCAGTGTGAAATACACATCTGGAGGTGTGTGAAATAAACAATTTCTATATATTTTCCTTGTACTGTGCTATACTAAAAAAACAACCTTTTTTTTTTTGTATAGCATTTTCTGCAGTTCTGTAGCTGTGCGTTTCAGCCATTACGTACTGTGGGTGTGTTGTGGTCTTCCAAAAAACGCCATTTAGGGCAAGATCCTAAATTTGGAAAATATGAGGGGAAGGTCAAAGGGACGTGGTGGCCCCGGTCGTGGTGCTGCTGGTGGAGCTCCTGTTGCAGGGAGAGGACGTGGTGGATCTGTGCCAGCTACACGCACAAGTGAAACACCTTCCTCAGGTGCGAGTAGGCGACCGAGCCTGCGGCGGTATTTTGTCGCGCCTAATGAGGCTGTACCAATGTTTAGGCCAGGACAAGTACAGGCGATAGTAGATTGGGTTGCTGACAGTGCCTCGGGTTCCTTCACATTGTCTCCCACCCACTCTTCTGATGAAAGATCAGAGTTGGCACCTGAAGCCCATGTCCATCAGTCTTTCACCTCACCCCCTTGCAAATCAGCCAAGCAGTCTGAGCCCCAAATCATGCAGCAGTCTCTTCTGCTTTTCGATGACTCTGTTAGCAGGGTTTCCCAGGGCCATCCACCTAGCCCTGCCCCAGAAGTGGAAGAGATTGAGTGCACCGATGCCCAACCACTTATGTTTCATGATGGGTACATGGGAGGACCATCGCAGCACGTCTGGGATGATGACGAAACACAGGTGCCAACTGCTGCTGCTTTCGCAATTGTGCAGACAGACATGGAGGGCAGGGGTGAAGACTGGGTGGAAGATGATGTGGAGGACGATGAGGTCCTCGACCCCACATGGAATCAACGTTATGCAGGTGACCAGTGTAGTTCGGAGGAAGAGGCGGTGGTCGCACAGAGCCACCAGCACAGCAGAAGAGCGAGCAGGGTACAAAAACGGAGCATTCGTCCCCTAGACAGTACATCTGCTACTGACCAACGCAGCAAGGGACCGAGCACACCAAAGCCAGGTCCAAGGACTTCCCTAGCGTGGCAGTTCTTCACACAGTGTGTTGATGACAAGACACGAGTGGTTTGCACGCTGTGCAATCAGAGCCTGAAGCGAGGCATAAACGTTCTCAACCTGAGCACAAGCTGCATGACCAGGCATCTAAGTGCAAAGCACGAGCTGCAGTGGAGTAGACACCTCAAAAACCAAGAAAGGTCTCTGGCTCCTCCTGCTTCCTCTTCTGCTGCAGTCTCGGCCTCTTCATCCACCTCTGTAGTGACAGTGGCACCTGTCACCCCGCAAACAGAGGATCTGCCAGCAACACTACCACCTGGGTCACCAACCATCTCCACAATGTCCCATGGAAGCGTTCAGCTCTCGATCTCCCAAACATTGGAGCGGAAGAGGAAGTACCCCCCTAGCCACCCGCGATCCCTGGCCCTGAATGCCAGCATTTCAAAATTCCTGGCCTTTGAAATGCTGTCATTCCGTCTAGTGGAGACGCAGAGTTTTAAAAGCCTGATGGCATTGGCTGTCCCGCAGTACGTCGTGCCCAGCCGCCACTACTTTTCCAGGCGAGCCATCCCTTCCCTGCACAACCAGGTGGGGGACAAAATCAGGTGTGCACTGCGCAACGCCATCTGTGGCAAGGTCCACCTAACTACGGATGCGTGGACCAGTAAGCACGGTCAGGGACGTTATATCTCCCTAACAGCACACTGGGTAAATGCAGTGGCGGCTGGGCCTGAGGCAGATAGCGGTTTGGCGCATGTCCTTCCACCACCGAGGATTGCAGGGCGCTTCAGTTTGCCTCCTGTTGCTAACTCCTCCTTCTCCGCTTCCTCATCCTCTACCGCCTCCTCATCCATTCAGCGTAACACCTTCACCACCAACTTCAGCACAGCCAGGGGTAAACGACAGCAGGCAGTTTTAAAACTTTCCTGTTTGGGGGAAAATCCCCACACCGCGCAGGAGTTGTGGAGGGACATGGAACAACAGACCGATGAGTGGTTGCTGTCAGTGAGCCTCAAGCCCGGCCTGGTGGTGTGCGATAATGGGCGAAATCTCGTAGCAGCTCTGGGTCTAGCCGGTTTGACGCACATCCCTTGCCTGGCGCATGTGCTGAACTTGGTGGTCCAGAGGTTCCTTAAAAGTTACCCCAATATGCCAGAGCTGCTGCAGAAAGTGCGGGCTGTCTGTGCGCACTTTCGGCGTTCTCACCCTGCTGCTGCTCGCCTGTCAGCGCTGCAGCGTAACTTCGGCCTTCCCGCTCACCGCCTCATATGTGACGTGCCCACAAGGTGGAACTCCTCCTTGCACATGCTGGCCAGACTGTGCGAGCAGCAGCAGGCAATAGTGGAGTTTCAGCTGCAGCAATCACGCGTGAGTCGCTCTGCGGAACAGCACCACTTCACCACCAATAACTGGGCCTCCATGCGAGACCTGTGTGCCTTGTTGCGCTGTTTCGAGTACTCCACCAACATGGCCAGTGCCAATGACGCCGTTCTCAGCGTTACTATCCCAGTTCTATGCCTCCTTGAAAAAACGCTTCGTGCGATGATGGAAGAGGATGTGGCACAGGAGGATGAGGAGGAGGAGGAGGAAGCGGGATCATTTCAAAGGCTTTCAGGGCAGTCTTTCACAAGTGGCTACGAGGGTGGGTTCCTGCACCAACAAACGCCAGGTACACAATTGTCCGGCAGAAAGGGCACAGTTCTGGAGGATGACGAGGTGGAGGAGGAGATGGAGGAGGAGGAGGAGGAGGAGGAGGAGCCATGTTCACAGCAGGGTGGCACTCAGACCAGCTCGTGGCCATTACTGGTGCGTGGCTGGGGGGATACAGAGGACACAGACGATACACCTCCCACAGAGGACAGCTTTTCTTTGCCTCTGGGCAGCCTGGCACACATGAGCGATTACATGCTGCAGTGTTTCCGCAACGACAGCTGAGTTGCCCACATTTTAACTGGTGCTGATTACTGGGTGGCCACCCTGCTGGATCCCCGTTACAAGGACAACGTACCGTCCTTAATTCCCTCACTGGAGCGGGATCGTAAGATGCGCGAGTACAAGCGCACGCTGGTAGACGCGCTGCTGGTGGCATTCCCACCTGACAGCGGGCGTACGGTGGAAGCACAAGGCGAAGGCAGAGGAGGAGGAAGAGGTCGCCAACGCAGCCGGGGCACCGGCAGCACCTCAGAAGGCAGGGTTAGCATGGCCGAAATGTGGAAAAGCTTTGTCAGCACGCCACAACAACCAGCACCACCAGCTGAGATGGAACGTCTTAGCAGGAGGCAGCATTTCACCAACATGGTTGAGCAGTATGTGTCCACAGGCCTACACGTACTGGATGACGGATCTGCCCCCTTTAACTTCTGGGTCTCCAAATTGGGCACATGGCCTGAGCTTGCCGTTTATGCCTTGGAGGTGCTGGCCTGCCCTGCAGCCAGTGTATTATCTGAACGTGTATTTAGCACGGCAGGGGGCGTTATCACAGACAAGCGCAGCCGCCTGTCCAGAGCCAATGTGGACAAGCTCACGTTCATTAAAATGAACCAGGCATGGATCCCACAGGACTTGTCCGTACCTTGTGCAGAATAGACATGTATACCGGTGTTGTGACAAAAACTGTCCGGCCATCGGATTGTGCCCGGCCCGTACTGCGCAGGCGCAGCGCTTGCGCAGTACAGAGGACAAGGAGATTCACAAAATCTCCGAAGATGAACGGCGCCTGCGCTGTGAGTGCAGGTTCAAGCCCCACCATCCAAGAGGACATACGGTAGCACATAGTAACAGGGCCCCTCAGGGGCTCGCTTCGATCGCGGCCTTGCTTGGCTCGGCTTGAACCACGGATGGTGTGGCCTTCACCTGAACTCAACACGCAGGCGCCGTTAGTCTTGGGAGATTTTTGAAATCTCCTTGTCCTACATACTCAGCAAGCGCAGTACAGGGCGGACACTATTCGACAGGGGACAGAATTCGACACATCACCGGCCTTACCCAGCCATTGTTGTATTTTTGAACCAGTGTTGGCTACCTCGTCCTCCTCCACCGCCGCTTCCACCTACACAGCCACATCCACCGCCACCTCAACCTCCTACTCCATATGGACCTCGTCCTGCTAGGCCAAGATTAAAATTTTTATTTTATTTTTTTGTAGCGCACAGATCCTTTCCCCCTTACCTGCCTTTATGTTGTTGGCTCTTCGCAGGAGGGAGAAAGGCACACCGCACTACCAGCCCGTATCCTCCTATATAAAGAGGTTGAGCGGTGTACTTGACGGGCCGTGTCCACAGCCGGAGTCAAAACTCCTCCAGAGGATGATTCTCACCTCTACTGTAGGTAGAGGCAAGTCCTTTAATTGCCAGTAAAGTCAATGTCCACACCAGCTGAAACTCCAACTCTTATTCTCTCATGGCAAAATAAACTGTACTCAGATAGAAAAGGTTAGAGCAAAGAAACAGGACAGCTTAAGGTGTGGAGGAGGTCCAGGCACAAACGTAGCACATTCACTTCACTGCTTAGGTTTCTCAAACAGTTTTTGGTGCACGGTCTCTGCCACAGACATTGAGGTTGGTCTCTGCCACAGACCGGGTGTACAAGGCCCCTGCCACGGGCCTGGAGAACTTTGGTCTCAGCCACAGACCAGGGTGTATAAGGCCCCTGCCACGGGCCGGTTGAATAAGGCCTCTGATACAGTCAAGGTGACCTTGAGCTTCTCCTTCTACGAACCTAGCCCATATCAAGGGGAAGACATCTCTCCAGGGAGTCAACAGACCATTCCTTCACCGTGACTCCCGCATCGGTCCATCAGAATGATCCTCCCTTCCCTGGAACAGGGTCCCCTACACGAGGCGGCTCTGGACTCCAGGCTTTACTCCCGCCCCTAGGCCTCCATACCCAGGGCAGTAAGAACTCCAGGATAGTACCTCACCCCGGGCTAAAGGTGCCCGAGATGGAACAGGAACACATGCACCCAGGCCGAAGGCACCTGGGCGCGGACCCCACTGGACATCAGCCCCCAGGCCAAAGGTCTGCCCCTTTTATATGCTCTCCCGGCATGCACAGCAGGTTCCCCGCCCCGCTGTACTACTGCCAAGAGGGGACACAAAAGGCGCCACCTGTAGGCCGCAGGGAACTGCACACCAATACTGTCCCCCGAGGACAAAATGGTCCATGAATCCTACAGAATTTGGGTATTTGAGCCTATTTACCACTCAAACACTTTCCTTAAATTTAGCACCCCGCTACATTTTTATTTCAAAGTATTTTATTTTCCCACTAGCTTATCCATTAAATTAAATAATTTATTCCAGAAAGGGCATATTCTGGGGCATTCCCACCATATGTGTGGCATCGTGCCGTTGAGTTTCTGAGGTTCTTAATGACTTCCTGTACCTCTTCTGCTGAAAAGGGGGCCTCCAGCATATATTTTTTTTTTTTTTTTTTTATGTTCTTTTAAGTTATTTCCTATCCACATTTGTTTGCAGAGCACTTGCCATGTTCTTAACAACATTTTGCTGCCATTTGCAGCCCTCTAGCCCTTTCCATTACTTTTTTAGAGCCTTTTTAGTCGTCAGAAGTCCGGGTCCCAATTGACTTCAATGGGGTCCGGGTTCGGGTTAAAGTTCGGTCCCGAATCCAAACTTTTTTCCGAAGTTCGGCCGAACCCGCCGGACCCGAATATCCAGCTACCCGCTCAACTCTAGACGTAAACCAAAGGAAGGCAGCGATCTGGGGAGTGAAGAACTGAGCACATGTGATAACAGTGATAACAGTGGGGAACCTACTTTTAGAGGATAACTGGTAAAGTAGAGAGTATTGTGTAATCTGAACACTGGGGGCTAGGGAGCCCTACAGAAAACATTTGAGACATATGGAACAGTTTAAACACACATCTACCAAGTGCCGCCAGTGATTTCTTCATTACATCATAACAATATACACGCTAACAAAGGGGTGAGAACTGTCTGCTACATTGTGTGATAGCTTGAGGGTCTTAGGTCTCCTGACCTACAACTCCAAAAATTAAGGCAAGGTGGACTATTGTCAAACAAGCAAAATTTGTATAGAAAGACACTTGACCCAGTAAAACTCAACAGGAGGGAGGGAAGGAGAAGGAAAAAAAAAAATAGGCCAATTGATAAGCTAAGAAAGAGAAAAGAAAAAAAATGGAAACATTTTGAAAATATGAAAAAAGTCAAATGTTAAAAATCAAAGAGTCAAAAATCAAAAATCAACAATCAAAATTCAAAAGATAAAGGTCAAAAGTCAAAAATATAAAGTCAAAAAACAAAGAGCTCAGAAGTTGCGACCCAGGCATTAGCATGGAGGGAGATATGGCAGGAAGGACTGGAGAGGATGACACGCAAAACCGTAGCGTGGGAGTCCTGTCAATCCGGCTGGTTGCCCGGGCATTCCAAAAAAGACAGGTGTGTAATGAGAAGTGTTACCTCCTTTAGATCCAGGCTACATCCACCGGGACAGTCAAACACCGAGCCGGTTGATCCCTGGAGAGAGGTGCAGGAGATGAAGTCCGGAAGGGATGAAGAAGGAAGATCCAGTATGCAGGGGCCTCCGCCATCGTCTCGTCGTTGGTATGACGTGCAATCTATGAAGCAGGGATGACCGCCGGATCTGTGGAGGGTAAGAGATCACCAGGGGAAGCAGTGTAGGCGAAAGTCCTGGAAGGAGGAAGAGAGACAAAAAGAGGCTGGGAGGAGAAGGGTGGTAGACAGTTACTCATGGGGGAAGGCACTTGGCAGAGAGGTATCCAGAATCATTAGGCATCCGCACGTTCTCTCCTCCGAGAGGGCATGGAAGGGGATCCCAGGCTGCGGTGGTACAAGTCGCGGCGAGAAGCATGGTTTCCCGGAGAGGACGGGTCGGCTCTATTCCTACGGGATCTGTGTCGTTGTGCCTTCGGTGAAGGGTGAAGAGAGACCGGGAGCCACGGTTCAGCGGGGAAGTAGAAGGCGTACCACTCCTGAAGGTCAACGTGTGGGAGATCGAGTTGATCGCAGAAGCCCTGCAAGTCCTCAGGTGTGCGGAGAAGCGCAGAGCGTCCCCTGGCGGAAGCCGAGAGTCCAAAAGGGAATTTCCAGCGATATTGAATATTTCTAGACCATAGAGCCTCCAGCAGGGGGCGCAAAGCACGCCTGTTCTGGAGCGTGATCTGGGACAGGTCCTGAAACAATTTGATCTCGGCGCCATTATGGAGGATACGGCCTTTTTCTCTTGCTTTGCGGAGGATTTCCTCCTTAAGTGGAAAGTTAACCACACAGCATATTACATCTCTTGGTGGTTCGTTATCACGGGGAAGTGGGCGCAAAGCACGGTGGGCCCTTTCCATATCTATGGGGGAGTCTGCCGGGCGCCCGATCAAATCATTAAAGATCGTGCAGATTGTTTGTTGCAGGGAGCCCGGTTCTATAGTCTCAGGGACCCCCCTTACCCTGATGTTATGTCTCCTGCCTCTGTTGTCGAGGTCCTCGACGTGCCTATGGATGTCCAGGAGTTGGGAGAGTTGGGCATCGTATGTGTTCTGCACCTGCCGAATGGCCGCTGCTTGTCGTTGGGTAGTCTGTTCCACCCCATCAATCCTGTGCACCACTGCATGGAGTTCGGTTTTAAGATCAGCGATCGCCGCCGTGACCGTGTTCCTAATGTCTGCCGCAATTGTCTCTAAATCAAAGAGGCTGGGGGGGGGGGTGCGCTCGCCCCATGTTTGTATCAGATCCCCCAGATAGTGGAGTAGCGGGGTCTGCGCTAGGCAAGGTCGGGGTTTGGGCCTGTGAGGCCACATGTGTCGCCATGAGTTGGGACCGAAACAGCTCCGGTATGTTTCTGCTGAGCTGCGTACCTGAGGTACAAGCTGATCGGGAGGCAGAGGAGCTCCGTGTGGATCTGCTCATATTGGTAGCAAGTTGTAGGTTCCCCCGGAAAGCAGGATTCAATCCCCGGATCGCAGGAGTTTCCAGCTTATGCTGCCATCTTGGTCGACGTCCAGGCTACGCCCCGGTCCGGCTTTTTAATTCAGTCTTGCATGGTGAAGGTTTTCACAAACAAATGCTCTTAGTGAATCTGTCCCTCATCCCCAAGCCAAATAGGGATCACACATTACCTCAAAACTTTAGACCTATTTCGGTTATCAACAACGACTTAAACATTTTTAGTAGAATCCTAGCTGAAAGACTGGGGAGTGTGATCTCCTCGCTGATCTCACCTTACCAATCGGGGTTTATACCCCACCGCCTCATCACAGATAACATACGCCTGGTGACTAATATTATTTAGGATGCTACTCTTTTCTCCAAGAAACTGTTCATGTTAAGCTTAGATATACACAAAGCGTTTACCAGTGTGTCTCTCCTTTTACAACGGTTTTATTTTTCAGGGTGACTTCTTTGGAGCCTTCCAGGCCCTCTATCAGAACCCTAGTACACGGATTAAAATCCCTGGGTGTAATTCTGAGTTCTTTCAGCTCGGCAGGGGCACCAGGCAGGGGTGTCCGCTTTGTCCCTTAATTTTTGCCCTGGACATTGAGCCCCTTGTCATAGCAATCTGACAACACCCTGACATCACTGGCTACAGTAAAGCCGAGTCCGAATACAAATTTTGCATGTATGCGGATGATGTCCTCCTTTTTCTCACCAATCCCATAATCACGTTACCGAATCTTCTTCATACCCTCTCCACATTTACAAATATTTCAGGCCTATCGATCAATGTGTCCAAATCTCTGGTCCTCCCCATTGGGTTCCCCCCTGCTGAGCTGGAAGTCTTAAAACAATCAATCATTCTCTTTCTCCTGGGCCCAATCATCCCTTCCCTACCTAGGGGTTAAGCTTCCTGGGAATTACAACAATTTATTCCATCTGAATTTCCCTCCCCTGATAGCCAATCTAAAACAATTATTGAAGACTTGGTCCTTATATAATATTTCCTTCCTTGGTAGGATAACTGCAGTGAAAATGACTTTTCTCCCAAAACTGCTATACCTATTTCGTGCCCTGCCCCTCCTGATCCCCAAAGCGTATCTCCTTAAGTTTCAATTCCATTTAAATAGATTTATATGGCGAGACAAGCCCTCTAGGTTTTCTAGAGAAGTACTATATAGACCTTATAGATTGGGTGGTCTTGGCGTTCCTCAAATTTGGCTGTATTTTGTAGCGAGTAGACTCTCCCAACAAGAACAATGGAACATTAAGAACCCTAAAGTCATACCGGGGGGCGTGGCTGACCGGAGCTGAAGATGGCTGCTTAAGCTAAGAGCTCATCATCCCAGAGACAACGGCGGAGTGACTATGGCCCACACAGCTACAACATCCACTGCCATCCTAGCTGCAGAAGCTCTCTAGACCCCAGACATCATGTCCAGGAAGCGGTTGACAGACTACAAACCCCCAAAACTGACAGAGTTTGCATTCAAACCAGCGGAGAAGGTCAGTGATTTCAAAGATGGCGCCGGCTCAGCCGCGCCAAGGGAACAACGGGACTCTTGTACTGATCTTCCGGACGCTGTTCCGGACAATTCATCCTTCCCTGTGCCCCCAGAACTCTCCGATCACCCCCCCCGTGTGTGACCCCCTCACCAGCAGCCCAGCGAAAGCTAAAATGTGTCTAGACACGCTGCTGCAGCGGGCTCCACAGGCGCTAATTGAGGCCCAGGCTTTCAATCCCCTCACATCAAACCAGGCCCTGCATTCCTCTATGGCATCCTTCCCAACCTCAGGGCAGCCTGTGCTCGATTCGACCCTGAAAGATATGCTTTTATTACTACAATCTTCTCTGACGGATCTCTCCTCACTCTTTACCAAAGTTACATCTCACATACACTCTCTGGATGAAAGGGTGTCAAACATAGAAAGAGGTATGAATGAGTGTGCCTCCACAGTAAACGGGGTCATTGATGTATATGAGAACATTAGAGAAGAACAAGCTGTCCGATTTGGAAGACAGATCTCGCAGGAACAATGTGAAGCTGCGAGGTGTCCCTGAAACAATATCACCTGCTGACCTGCCCAAATATGCAAAAGAGCTCATGCATGTCATACTTCCTGAAGCTTCACCCAGAGACTTAATAGTAGACAGAATACAAAGGATTGCTAAACCTTCCCACCTCGCTGCCACTGTCCCCAGAGATGTACTAATAAGGGTGCACTTTTTTCACATCAAGGAGAAGTTCATGTTTGGGGCCAAAGTAAAAACCCCTCTCCCTGCTCCCTTTACAGATGTTCAACTATTTCCCAATCTCTCCAAGTTCACACTTCAACTAAGAAGGCAGTTAAACCCGATCACCAAGGGGCTTCAAAATCATAAAATCCGAGGGGCGCATGCGCGGCGCGGACCTGGACGGAAGCAAGGGCTAAGAGCTCCGCAAGGACCGGAGACAAAAGCTGATTCCCCGGGGCCATCAGATCGCAATCCGAGCACCATATCACTCAACACCCCTGGCGGAACACCCAGCGCATGACGGGCCCTAGGAATCGCCGTGGAAAACCGGCCCAAAGGTCCCTGACAAACTATTTACTCCGCGTGCTGGAACAGAACAAGATGTCCCAAGATGGCGCCCAGGCTGAGCCGGCTCCGGCGTGCTCGCAGGCCTCAGCCTCATCGCCGCAACACGCAATGGGAGATTGTGAGTACCCTACCCAGCTTACTAAAGCGGACTTGGAGGACAGCCTCTCTATAATGTATGATAAGCTGGCCAGGAAGTTTCAGTCGGAACTACATAAAGCCACCAGCACGCTGTCCACAGAGATCGCGGCCCTGGGTGACAGAACAGACATGCTGGAGGCGAAACATGACGAGCTGTGCGTGTCTCACACCGACCTGAGGACAGACCATGAGACCCTCGTAGAGACTGTCCAGATCCTGCAAGCCCACCTCGAGGATCTCGACAACAGAAACAGGAGGAACAACCTGAGGGTGAGAGGTGTCCCAGAATCGGTCACAGACCTGCCGCAGGCAATGCAGAAGCTCTTCCAATCACTGCTCCCAGAGGCTCCAGCGGTAGCCTTCACCTGCGACAGGCTGCACAGGGCTCTGCGCCCTAAGCTCCCTGACGATAAACCCCCAAGGGACATCGTATTATGCCTAAAAGACTACCTTATTAAAGAAGACATACTCAGGGCCTCGCGCAACACTCCCAACATCCAACTAGATGGTGTAACGGTGCAGATCTACCCTGACATTTCTCCCACTACCCTGGATAAGCGCAGGAGAATGAAAGAAGTCACCTCTGTCCTTCAGTCTGCCAGAATCAGATATCGTTGGGGCTACCCCTTTAAACTGCAAGTCCCGCATAATGGTACCACGTATACAGTCACCACAATCTCAGAGGGAAAAGATCTGCTAGTAAAATTGGGCCTCCTGAACGCAGCGGACCACCCCAGGATGCCATCTACCCCCCCGTTCGCCAGCCATCTGGGCGACCCCTCCTCCCAGACGAGACCGCCGCACTGCTCACTGACCTCCACGATTCCTGACTTTTCAGAGGGGCATATATAGGGCCCGCAAGCAAATAAGCTGATGTTTTGTCTCACCCTTGAACTGATGTCCGTTTGCGTCCGTTTGTACAACCCCCCACTCCGGGCAGGTTGGATGGAGACCATGATGTCCCTGGAAAGTGCACTTGGAGCACCAGCTATGATTGGCAGGACGGATCGGTCTCCCCCCTTGCTTGGAGGTTTGGACCATCTGGTCCGAGTTCACTATTGCTGTTTTGGCAGAGGGGGGGAGAGGGCATCTTTTTCCTTTTGGCCCTTTCCTGCCTCCTTCTCAGGCCTTATGTTTTTTTGGTTGGGGTGTCTGTTTTACCCCCGACCCCCTCGACAAAGCTGCTACTTAAAGTAGAACCAAGCCTGCTACTGTTGAAATTGCAGCGCTTGCACATGTTACTTGATCACCTGTTTATATGTTTTTTCACTTTTTTTATCCTTTTTTTTATTTTACAAGTTTTGTACTGCATCTAACTCACTGTTATTTCTCCACTCACTGGTTGGCACTCCGGGCTCAGCCTGCTCCAGGCTCCTCCGGGGGCGGGAGGGGTCCTAGGGTTTCAGCCTCTGACATGGGTCTGGTTAAACACAAATCATTGCATTGGGCACTGTGTGGGTACTGGAGTTTGACTCTCCCTATAAATAAGGTTCTAGGGGGTTCTGGACTCACTGTGCAATTTTTAGCATACAAGCTGCAATTTAATTCAGCCTAATGGGTACCACAGTAATTTCACATAACCTGAAAGGCTTTAACTCTCCGACAAAAAGGAGGAAGGCCTTTAAAACTTATAAGAGAATGGGTGCGGACATTCTGCTTCTCCAGGAGACGCATTTCTCTACCCAAAACCACCCACACTATTTTGATAAGGCCTACAGCCAAGGATATTTCACCACATTTGAGTCCAGGACCCGCGGAGCTGCTATTTTTTTTAAGAATACGGTAAAATTTGATTTGCAGCAAATATATAAGGACCCTGACAGCCGCTTTGTGATAGTTAAAGGCACTATTCAGGGGAAAACTATCACCATAGCATCTGTGTATGCCCCGAACGACGCCCAAGCCAGTTTTTTTTAACGATTTTTTCTCGCCCTAGATGAATTCCACTCCTCACATATGATTGTGGGGGGAGACTTTAATTTGGTGGCACATCCAGCTCTAGACAGAAGTAGGACTGGACATGCCTCTAACGCTTTCCCTAGATCCCTCAGACACCTTATCAAATCCAACCAGCTGATTGACACCTGGAGGGCTCATAATGTGGGAGCTCGGGAATATACCTTTTATTCCCACCCGCATGACAGCTACTCAAGGCTAGATTACATTCTTTCCAGGACAGTCATGACGGCTAACTCTACCTCAGCTAGAATTCACTCATGCCCATGGTCAGATCACCAGATAGTGTCATGCTCCTTTGCACATATAGGCCTCCCGAGGGCAGTGGGGTCCTGGAGAATCAATGATTCTATTCTCACGGATCCCATAGCTTTGTCTCAGATAGGTGGCTACATCTCCGAATACTTCACACATAATGAGGTCGGGGAGATCTCCCCGGCGTCGTTGTGGGGAGCGCATAAGGCGGTTCTGAGAGGTAGACTTATGCATTTGGCCTCTGACCGAAAAAAACAGAGACTTCAAGCAATTACTTCCCTTACAGAAGACTTGGATCGGCTGTATCGCAGACATGGACTAACCCAGGAGCCTGACTTATTGGAGCAGATTGATCAAAAGAGGAGAGCACTGGATGCTATCCTCACTGAACAAACAGAAAAGTCCTTGAGATGGTCTAAGGCCAAATTTCTCTTGTACAGTAACTCCTCGTCGACCATGTTTGCGAGAAAGTTGAAACAATCTCTTCAACCCACGCACACCTACAGATTAAGGAATAGTAAAGGTAACCTCACAACTCACCCCAAAGAAACACTACACCTGTTTAAATCTTACTATCAATCTCTACTAGAGGCCCCCCAACCCTCTGACCCTCCGCACCCCACAACGTGGCTGGACTCAATTCTATTGCCCCAACTGTCTGCAGACCAACTAGAATCACTGAATGCCCCATGTACGGTGGAGGAAGTGACGGCTGTCATGACCTCCCTGAAAACTGCAAAGACCCCAGGCCCCGACGGCTTCTCGGCCTTGTACTATAAGAAGTTTTCTGACTTACTGGCTCCTAGGGTAACAAAACTATACAATTCAGTACTATCTGGTGGAGCCTTCCCGAATGAAATGCTAATGGCAAATATGTCTCTGATCCCTAAACCAGGAAAAGACCATTCGCTTCCCCAAAATTTCAGGCCCATTTCGGTCATTAACAATGACCTGAAAATATTCAGTCGCATACTAGCGGACAGACTGGCAGCCTCGATCAAGACCTTAATCTCCCCTGATCAGACCGGATTCATCCCGACCAAACAGATTACAGATAATATTCGCCTAGCCACCAACATTATTCAGGATGCCAACCTCCACTCCCGTAAAGTCCTCATGCTTAGCTTAGACATCAATAAAGCTTTCGATAGCGTCCTCTGGCCATACTTAGACAAGATCCTACATAGGTTTGGGATACTGGGTAGGTTTGTGAATGGCTTCCATGCCCTCTACAAACAACCCCAAACATGTATCAAACTCCCCGGTTGCTCCTCAGAGTTCTTCACCTTAGGTAGGGGAACTAGACAGGGCTGCCCTTTGTCCCCTTTACTATTCGCACTAGCGATCGAACCCCTGTCAAGATATATCGCGGATAACCCCAACATAAAAGGATATGACAGTCACGACAACACCTATAAAATAAGTCTTTACGCAGACGATGTCCTACTATTTTTGTCTGACCCTCTGACCTCCCTACCAAACCTTTTGGACACGTTAGATGCATTCCGGACTGAAACTGGCTTGGGAGTCAATTCCTCCAAATGCGTAGCTATGCCCATCAATTTCCCGCACTCTCTGGTAGAATCCCTTCAAAATAGCTTCAAATTCTCCTGGTCAACCTCATCTTTGCAATGGTGTTGAATATAGGGGGCGCTAGTACTATTTAATATACCAAAGTGCTAAAATATAATTTAAACAATTTGACAACCTTATAAGCTCTTAATTGGTAACCCAATGTAAAGCATTAGTGACAGTCCCAATATGAGTCCTTCAATTTACATGGTGTTTAAAGTCCATAACCAACATAAATACACATTTGCTGTTGTGGTCAATCTTGAAGAAAAAACTTTTTGAGATGAAATCCTTCTGACATCAGAACTTATTCATTCAAAAACTCTGATATGGAAATAATGGTGATATAGAAAGTGAATCCTCCACCAGTGTTTTTACAACTTCACACCCGACGTGTCAGTAGTTTGATTCTGCTTACCAGAATTAAATGACCTCTTTCGCCAAAAAGTAGGTCATTAAGGCTTGCGCAGGATTGTGCCTGCTCACATAGATGATGCTAGAGACGTACAGTAGCCTTCCTCCTCACAAAGTTGTGGCCGGATAATATGTAAAAATTATGAAAAAAATCCCCATAGTGTAAAACCGTTTATTGGTAAAAAGTATAGAAAACAGAGAGCCAATTGGCTTACTCACATTAAAATGTGCCCATTCCCGGCACTGGGGCTGCTGGTTTTCAAATTCGTGTGCTGGCGGGGAACTGTTCTAACGCGGCCACCTCCGTTTGCGGCGTGCGTTCCACCTCCTAGCCTCCGGCAAACCACTCAGTCCGGAAATGACGCACGAACGTGACCAGGTACCGCCTCGACGTACGTTTCGTGGTGAACGTCCTCAGGAAGCGTACCTGGTCACTATGGTCACGTCTATTTGTATAATGAGTTACCCGGGAAAATTTGGATGCGCAGCCGCAGTCTCGGTCGGCATCCATCCAGATGCTTCTTATGTAAATTCATAGCCATATCACTGTTTAGAAACATACATGAATATAACTTATATCTATATAAGATCGGTTTTAAAATATAACATAGAGTATATTTATGGATGTATGTTGTATTTATGATGGTATTATTTTGGTCAGGCATACATTTCACCCCTTATTAAGAATGTTAATTTAGTACAATAATGACCCCTAGTGGTCATATAGAGATATGGCTCGCATACATTGGTATATAGCTTACCTAATTATTTTAGTAGTCTTATTTATTTATTGTATCAGACACAAAAGGGAGGAATAGGGGAAATTATTTGAATAGAGATAGATATTAGTTGTTATAAGACATATGAACACATGGATTATCCGATAAGCCACGTGATTAACCATCTTATGAAGTCTTGGTAATAATATTACCAAGATAAAAGGTAATGGGAAATATATCGATTAGGCATTTCAATTATTGGAAAGAAAACAGTTTAAATCTATATCAATGTTCATGCCTAACGGTTGCATTGTTTTTAATTTATATAACCACTTGGTCTCATTTTGTGAGACTTCGCGGGTCATGTGTGTACCCCTCCAATGTCTTGATATTTTATCAATGCCATAGAAGGTGCACAGTGATGGATCACTATTATGATACCTTTTAAAGTGTCTAGAGACACTATGGTTGGGAAAACCGTTTTTAATATTTTTAAGATGTTCATTGATCCTTATTTTCAAATTTCTTGTGGTGCGGCCCACGTATTGGAGGGAACATGGACACTCCAGCACGTAGGTCACATAATCAGAGTTACACGTAATGAATGTTTTTATCTTAAAATTTTCCCCAGTCACCTTTGATTGGAAATTGGAAATTTTTTTGGAAGTTCCTGGTTTTCTGGTTGTTCTGCATGCTTTGCATCTAGTGCAGAAATGAAAACCAACACTATCCAAGAAAGTAGATGCTTTTTTTTTTGGGGGATCCGGTATATTTTTTGCTATTCTATTTCTGAGACCTGGAGCTCTCCTATATATGAACCTCGGTCTCTCAGGTATATTGGACTTCAGCTCGGGGTCCCGAAGCAATATAGACCAATGTTTTGTTATAATTGCTTCTACTTGTTTGTACTGTCTATGAAACCCGGAGATAAAAGTCACTTCACCTTTGTATTCAGGTTTGGGTTTCGTAATCAGAAGAGATTTTCTATCCATTGAGGACACCTGGGACAACACCTGAGTAAGTGTCCCCAATGGATATCCCTTTTCCAAAAATCTCCCCAAGAGTACCTCAGCTTGAATTTGGAAATCTTGATCTTTGGCACAATTCCGTCTGAGCCTCATAAATTGTCCTTTGGGGACCGCCCCAATCCACTGTGGGTGGTGGCAACTGTGAGTTGGCACAAACCCATTCCTGTCCGTTGCCTTAAAGTATGTTTTTGTTTCATAGACCCCTTTATTCTTAGTAATAGTTAAGTCCAAGTAGTTTATACTATTGATACTACACTCAGCCGTAAACTTCAAAACATACTCATTATCATTCATTCCTTGTACAAATGATATAAGTGCATCCATGTTTCCCTCCCAAAACATAACAATGTCATCTATATATCTCTTGTAGAAAATCAATGATTCCCTTTGGTTTTGGAAAATCTCTTCTGATTACGAAACCCAAACCTGAATACAAAGGTGAAGTGACTTTTATCTCCGGGTTTCATAGACAGTACAAACAAGTAGAAGCAATTATAACAAAACATTGGTCTATATTGCTTCGGGACCCCGAGCTGAAGTCCAATATACCTGAGAGACCGAGGTTCATATATAGGAGAGCTCCAGGTCTCAGAAATAGAATAGCAAAAAATATACCGGATCCCCCCCAAAAAAAAGCATCTACTTTCTTGGATAGTGTTGGTTTTCATTTCTGCACTAGATGCAAAGCATGCAGAACAACCAGAAAACCAGGAACTTCCAAAAAAATTTCCAATTTCCAATCAAAGGTGACTGGGGAAAATTTTAAGATAAAAACATTCATTACGTGTAACTCTGATTATGTGACCTACGTGCTGGAGTGTCCATGTTCCCTCCAATACGTGGGCCGCACCACAAGAAATTTGAAAACAAGGATCAATGAACATCTTAAAAATATTAAAAACGGTTTTCCCAACCATAGTGTCTCTAGACACTTTAAAAGGTATCATAATAGTGAACCATCACTGTGCACCTTCTATGGCATTGATAAAATATCAAGACATTGGAGGGGTACACACATGACCCGCGAAGTCTCACAAAATGAGACCAAGTGGTTATATAAATTAAAAACAATGCAACCGTTAGGCATGAACATTGATATAGATTTAAACTGTTTTCTTTCCAATAATTGAAATGCCTAATCGATATATTTCCCATTACCTTTTATCTTGGTAATATTATTACCAAGACTTCATAAGATGGTTAATCACGTGGCTTATCGGATAATCCATGTGTTCATATGTCTTATAACAACTAATATCTATCTCTATTCAAATAATTTCCCCTATTCCTCCCTTTTGTGTCTGATACAATAAATAAATAAGACTACTAAAATAATTAGGTAAGCTATATACCAATGTATGCGAGCCATATCTCTATATGACCACTAGGGGTCATTATTGTACTAAATTAACATTCTTAATAAGGGGTGAAATGTATGCCTGACCAAAATAATACCATCATAAATACAACATACATCCATAAATATACTCTATGTTATATTTTAAAACCGATCTTATATAGATATAAGTTATATTCATGTATGTTTCTAAACAGTGATATGGCTATGAATTTACATAAGAAGCATCTGGATGGATGCCGACCGAGACTGCGGCTGCGCATCCAAATTTTCCCGGGTAACTCATTATACAAATAGACGTGACCATAGTGACCAGGTACGCTTCCTGAGGACGTTCACCACGAAACGTACGTCGAGGCGGTACCTGGTCACGTTCGTGCGTCATTTCCGGACTGAGTGGTTTGCCGGAAGCTAGGAGGTGGAACGCACGCCGCAAACGGAGGTGGCCGCGTTAGAACAGTTCCCCGCCAGCACACGAATTTGAAAACCAGCAGCCCCAGTGCCGGGAATGGGCACATTTTAATGTGAGTAAGCCAATTGGCTCTCTGTTTTCTATACTTTTTACCAATAAACGGTTTTACACTATGGGGATTTTTTTCATAATTTTTACATATTATCCGGCCACAACTTTGTGAGGAGGAAGGCTACTGTACGTCTCTAGCATCATCAATGTGAGCAGGCACAATCCTGCGCAAGCCTTAATGACCTACTTTTTGGCGAAAGAGGTCATTTAATTCTGGTAAGCAGAATCAAACTACTGACACGTCGGGTGTGAAGTTGTAAAAACACTGGTGGAGGATTCACTTTCTATATCACCATTATTTCCATATCAGAGTTTTTGAATGAATAAGTTCTGATGTCAGAAGGATTTCATCTCAAAAAGTTTTTTCTTCAAGATTGACCACAACAGCAAATGTGTATTTATGTTGGTTATGGACTTTAAACACCATGTAAATTGAAGGACTCATATTGGGACTGTCACTAATGCTTTACATTGGGTTACCAATTAAGAGCTTATAAGGTTGTCAAATTGTTTAAATTATATTTTAGCACTTTGGTATATTAAATAGTACTAGCGCCCCCTATATTCAACACCATCACTGGGAGCTTATCACTTCGCAGGGGAGCAGCTTTTTGTTTTTTGTTATTTAGTTTATTAGTATAAATTGGCGCGAGGTTCTCTTTACAACTCATCTTTGCAATACCTGGGGGTGAAACTAGCTCCCTCTCTTAAACAGATGTACGCCTTGAACTACCCACAGGTTTTCGCGGCTATTAAAGGGCTACTGTCCCAATGGGCCCCCTACCACATCTCGTTTCTTGGCCGCATACAGGCGGTCAAGATGTCTATTCTTACCAAATTGTTGTTTTACTTTAGGGCCCTCCCTCTGTATGTGTCCTGTTCTACTATTAGGACCATACAATCGGAACTGCTAAAATTCATTTGGAAAGACAAGAGACCCCGATTCAGTAGACTCTTGATGTATAGGGCTAGAAACAGAGGGGGACTGAGTTGCCCAGATTTATGGAAATACTTTCTGGCTGCCAGACTGCTCCAGATTGCACAATGGCATATCCCCACTCCTGGGACCCCCTGGCTGCGATTTGAACGCAACTCCATAAGGCCTTACTATCTCCCAGGGATCTTGTGGACTGGTTCGATTCATCATAGGGACATTACAGCTCTCAATTGGGTAGTGGGGCAGTCTCTCTACCTCTGGACCCTATACAGAGACAAGTTCGGCCTAGCCTCTAAACCGGCCCCCCTGTCCTCGTTCCTGGGGGACCCCGACTTTCCGGGGGCCTTTGGAGCGGAACTAAACTTTATGCACTGGTCTTCTCAGGGCCTGGTGACTTTGCGCTCACTGACTCTAGGGACTGGATTGAGGTCTTTTGAGGACCTGAACCAGAACTGGGGTATTCCCCGTTCTGATTTCTACAAGTACTTGCAGATACGCCACTTTTACCAGAACGCCATCGCACTTTGGAGGGCGAACCCCAAAACTACTTTTGAAGCGCTATGTCTTGAGGGGTCCAGGGATAGAGGGGTGATTTCCTTGATTTATAGTCATTTGAATAACTTCAACTCAGAATCTAAATCCCAGGCTGTGTTAGCATGGGAAGCTGATTTGGAAGAGGCAGTCTCTGAGGAAGACTGGAGCGACATGATAGATAATATGCATAAGTGCACGCGTTTAGTAGCAATCAAGGAGACAGTGGTAAAATTGCACACTAGATGGTATTACACTCCGGTTAGAATACACACAATGTTCCCCCTGGTCTCGGATGCCTGCTTCAGGGGCTGTGGGGAGAAGGGTTCTCTCCTCCACACCTTCTGGAACTGTGGAGCATTGGGTCCTTTGCGGCAACTGGTGTCTGCTAAGATACATCAGATCACTGGAAACAATGTTGTCCTAACGGCACGGTTATGCCTCCTCTTTGCGAATATCCCAGGGACCATGCCCGCAGAACAAAGATTAATACATACTCTATTTAGTGCGGTTCATTGGGCAATTGCCCTGAATTGGCGTAAACCATCTGTCCCTTTGCCGCAGGTTCTTTATCGCATGGAGTCGATAAAATTGATGGAACGCATTCACCACACACTTATGGACTCCATGGCGATTTTTGAGAAGAAATGGGACTCCTGGCCCTCACCTGGATAGGCTCGTGCCCATATCCGGCAGATTGGGTCGCTCTAACAGCACCTCCGAACACCAGTTTTGACAAACCTTTGACAGTGACTAGACTTTGATCTACGTATACACAATATCTGTGATAGCAGTACGCTTTATTTCTTCTTATTTCTTTTGGTTTAGTTTTTGTTCTGTTATATACAGGTCCTTCTCAAAAAATTAGCATATTGTGATAAAGTGCATTATTTTCTGTAATGTACTGATAAACATTAGACTTTCATATATTTTAGATTCATTACACACAACTGAAGTAGTTCAAGCCTTTTCTTGTTTTAATATTGATGATTTTGGCATACAGCTCATGACAACCCAAAATTCCTATCTCAAAAAATTAGCATATTTCATCCGACCAATAAAAGAAAAGTGTTTTTAATACAAAAAAAGTCAACCTTCAAATAATTATGTTCAGTTATGCACTCAATACTTGGTCGGGAATCCTTTTGCAGAAATTACTGCTTCAATGCGGCGTGGCAGGGAGGCAACCAGCCTGTGGCACTGCTGAGGTGTTATGGAGGCCCAGGATGCTTTGATAGCGGCCTTAAGCTCATCCAGAGTGTTGGGTCTTGCGTCTCTCAACTTTCTCTTCCCAATATCCCACAGATTCTCTATGGGGTTCAGGTCAGGAGAGTTGGCAGGCCAATTGAGCACAGTAATACCATGGTCAGTAAACCATTTACCAGTGGTTTTGGCACTGTGAGCAGGTGCCAGGTCGTGCTGAAAAATGAAATCTTCATCTCCATAAAGCTTTTCAGCAGATGGAAGCATGAAGTGCTCCAAAATCTCCTGATAGCTAGCTGCATTGACCCTGCCCTTGATAAAACACAGTGGACCAACACCAGCAGCTGACATGGCACCCCAGACCATCACTGACTGTGGGTACTTGACACTGGACTTCAGGCATTTTGGCATTTCCCTCTCCCCAGTCTTCCTCCAGACTCTGGCACCTTGATTTCCGAATGACATGCAAAATTTGCTTTCATCCGAAAAAAGTACTTTGGACCACTGAGCAACAGTCCAGTGCTGCTTCTCTGTAGCCCAGGTCAGGCGCTTCTGCCGCTGTTTCTGGTTCAAAAGTGGCTTGACCTGGGGAATGCGGCACCTGTAGCCCATTTCCTGCACACGCCTGTTCACGGTGGCTCTGGATGTTTCTACTCCAGACTCAGTCCACTGCTTCCGCAGGTCCTCCAAGGTCTGAAATCGGTCCTTCTCCACAATCTTCTTCAGGGTCCGGTCACCTCTTCTCATTGTGCAGCGTTTTCTGCCACACTTTTTCCTTCCCACAGACTTCCCACTGAGGTGCCTTGATACAGCACTCTGGGAACAGCCTATTCGTTCAGAAATTTCTTTCTGTGTCTTACCCTCTTGCTTGAGGGTGTCAATGATGGCCTTCTGGACAGCAGTCAGGTCGGCAGTCTTACCCATGATTGCGGTTTTGAGTAATGAACCAGGCTGGGAGTTTTTAAAAGCCTCAGGAATATTTTGCAGGTGTTTAGAGTTAATTAGTTGATTCAGATGATTAGGTTAATAGCTCGTTTAGAGAACCTTTTCATGATATGCTAATTTTTTGAGATAGGAATTTTGGGTTGTCATGAGCTGTATGCCAAAATCATCAATATTAAAACAAGAAAAGGCTTGAACTACTTCAGTTGTGTGTAATGAATCTAAAATATATGAAAGTCTAATGTTTATCAGTACATTACAGAAAATAATGAACTTTATCACAATATGCTAATTTTTTGAGAAGGACCTGTATTTCCCTTCAATTTAACATGATGGGATTCGCACTAAACAAACATCAATGGAGATGCATGTCCCAGTAAAAGACTTATATTCATACTATATCACCGATGAACCACGGACTATTTACATTACTGTTAAATATTATAGTTTACTTATCTGGGATAAAAGTATGTAACTTCACAGCCATGATGATCACTGGTATATGTAATTTCTATTGCACTTATCTCATGTAAATCCTTTGTATGATCCTTCAATAAAAACTTATGTAAACAAAAAACAAAATCATAAAATCCAATACAAATGGAGACACCCGGCTACACTCCTTATCACCAAAAATGGCAAATCGCATGTTGTCAGCGACCTTACTGCGGGGCTGAACCTACTCCACACCTAGGGCATACTACTGGAACCACCGGCTTCTCTTCCGCCACGCAACAGCAACACCCAAACACGCCATAACCTGGACCAAACTTACACCTAGGAGGCTACTAACTCCACCATCACGGTGGGCCATGCAATCATCTTGATATGTCTCTGGGTTGACAGAGAATATTACTGGTTACTTCAGTTCTCTTTGTTCAGACTGTTCTTACCCCCTACCAGAGGTCGCAGCGGAGCTTCGCTCCACCTCTACTTACCAACAACACTGAGTGCCGCAGTTCTAGCAGTCTCTTGTTAAAGCTCCACCTTCAAACTATCATAGTATGTGCTCCTCAGATTTTCGCCTCTATCTTATAACAAGCTGACTGTGTCCATTCTTTCCTTTAATTTTTTTTTTCTTTTTTCCCTTTTAACATGTTGCTCTATTCACAGCTCTAATATCCATATCACAAGAAGACCCTGATCCTTTGCTCTTCCTCCACATCACCTTGTATTCAACTAACGACGAACCGGACACCAACCGACTAACTGTAAGTGCTGACCCCACATCACAACTTTGTCCACAACTCAACTCCACTAAATGTTAATGGGCTTAACCACCCTGCTAAACGCCACTCCCTGTGGAAAACAGTCCAGGCTCTCCACAGCGACATTATTTGCATACAAGAGACTCATCTTCTACAGGCCGACCGACGGCTGTGTACCAACTGGCTGTTCCACCACATCTTCTATGCCCCCTACGTCTCTAAAGCTAGAGGAGTCCTGATAGCGATTAGAGACAAAGTGGTCTTCCACCTATCCTCTGAAACCCTTGACCCTGAGGGGCGTTACATGATCCTGGTCTAAACCATCAACAAAACACCATATACTATCATGAATCTTTATGCACCAAATGCTCACCAGATTAAATTCATAGGCAAGGTTCTCAGATTTGCCAAAACTGTACAGAAGGGTCACCTCATAATATGTGGAGGCTTCAATCTAGTCCCGAATATTCACCTGGACTCTACCTCTGCTGCAAAAATGAGGGCCTCCCCACTGAAGGGGCTACTAGCTGCAAATGACTTATTTGATGTTTGGAGGTGCCACCACGGCACAGAAAAAGACTATACCTACTTTTCCCCTAGGCATAACTCCTACACCAGAATTGACTTATTTCTGTCCGATAAATGGGTATTACAAAAAAAATTACTGCCTCCGCAATCCACACCACCACATGGTCAGACCATGCCCCAATCTCGCTCTCCATTGAAGATTCTAAACAAACACACAAATCATATTTCTGGAGAGTTAATAACTACATTTTACAACATAAAGACTATGCTCCAGAGATAGCGACCCACATTAATGAATTCTTTATGCTAAATGAAGGTTCAGTGTCTGACCCTAACGTGGTGTGGAGTGCACACAAGGCTTATATGAGGGAAATCCTAATGAAAATTAGTGCGATCCATAAAAAAGAAGAGGACACAGCGTATAGATGAAATTTCCTCTCAGATAGCTGACTTAGAAACACAACACAAAACAAACCCCCATACCCCACTGCCAGACCAACTAGCATCCCTACGGCAGGAGCTCCGCACTTTACTCCTACACTCCTTCAACCATCTCCAATGGAGACTAAAAGCCACCACTTATTCCACATCCAACAAGGCTGGGAAACGTATGGCACAGCGCCTCAAAGGCAGACGTGCCAGGACCAAAATACAACATCTATATTATCCCCACGATCACACCCCCTTGACAAACCCCCAGGACATTGCCAACGCATTTAGCGACTATTCTAAGGACCTGTACAATCTAAACACAGACCCACACACTCCCCGACCCTCTCAAGATGACATTAACCGCTTCCTGCACGATTTGCACCTACCTGCTTTGACTTCTGACCAACTCACACACTTGAATGCTCCGTTTTCAGAACAAGAACTTCGAACGACAATACGCTCTCTCCCCACGGGCAAATCCCCAGGACCTGATGGCTTATCGGGGGAATATTATAGACAATTCTCTGACCATTTAATCCCGCACCTGGTAGATATATTTAATAACGCTGCCTCCTCTTCTCAATACCCGACTGATATGTTAAATGCTCTTATAATAACAATACCTAAACCAGGAAAGGAGACGACCAATCCCCAAAACTTCCGCCCGATATCCCTACTAAACCTAGATGTCAAGCTTTACGCTAAAACAATAGCAGCGAGACTGATAAACATAATGCCCACATTGATTCACAGTGACCAGTCTGGCTTCACGAAAGGCAGACAGGCTTCAGACGCCACAAGAAGAGTGATAGACCTCATACACCAAGCAGAAGCTACTGGAACGCCTTCTCTGCTCCTCTCTTTGGATGCAGAGAAGGCGTTCAACAGAGTACACTGGGCCTACCTCAGATCAGTGCTACAGAAATTTGGATTTGAAGGCTATATTCTTAATGCTATCATGGCACTATATTCCTCCCCCTCGGCCACAGTCTTCACGCAAGATATGACCTCCCGCTCATTCCCCATAACCAATGGCACCGACAGGGTTGTCCCCCTCTCACCTTATTTTCAACCTCCTTATGGAACCATTGGCAGCACGCATCCGAGATCACGCTTGCATTTCAGGTATACAAATAGGTCAGATCTCACATAAAATAAGCCTGTTCGTGGATGACGTGATCTTAATCCTTACAAATCTGGCTTCTTCCCTGGCAGAAGTACAAAAAATACTTACCTGGTTCAGCGAGACCTCTTATTATAAGGTCAACATGGCAAAGTAATTTATACTCGACATCAACCTAGATGCTACCACGAAAAACCTACTACAAATGCAACACAAGTTTAAATGGGCAGAGACAGAAATCTCCTACCTAGGGATTAAATTGATCAGGTCAATCAAATCCCTATTCTCCACCAATTTCTTACCCCTGCTTCTTAAGATCCAGAGGGAATCCCAGAAAATAGCGAAACATGAATTATCCTGGTCGAGTAGACTAGCAGCCTTCAAAATGATTTGTCTTCCGCAAATATTTTACTACTTTAGAACCCTTCCCATTCCCATCCCTCCCTTCTTCAGGTCCCTCCAATATGCCCTGAATGCTCATCTTTGGAAAGGTAAAAAGCCCAGATGTGCCCACTCTAAACTGATCAAAAACAAACTAGCGGGAGGGGTGGGCTCCATAGACTTTGAGAATAATTATCTCGCTGCCATCCTTGCTCAACTGCAAGAATGGTTTCGTACCCACCCTTCTACTCTATGGGGACAAATAGAAAACTCCTTCCTCCCCCACTCAGATCTGAAAAGTTGGCTAATGAGTACCCCACTAGGGACAATTATCCCATCAGCCTTCCCTCCAACCAAGAAGGCTTCAGCGCAAGCATGGAAAAAAATTAACACCCAATTAGATTATACTCCCCCCAATCCGCTACATCAAATACCCCTGGAATCTCTCCAATTTCTATCTCCAGACCTGTCACTGACACATTGGTCCAGTAAAGGAATATGCTCCTACAAACTCTTCTGGTCTTGCCCCCTCATTCAACTGTTCTGGGAAGATATTTTCAAACTCCTATCTCGAATCACTCACAGTAAATTGATCCCTTCTCCAGAGCTGGCGATTCTGAATCTAAAAATTGATGAGATATCCCCCTCCTTTAGGTATGTCACGTCCCACATTCTCCTGGCGTCCAGATTATGTATAACAAGGCTGTGGAGATCAACTTCCCAAACTATTGACCTAGTAAATCTACACTATAGCTACGAATCTGTTATGGCAGCCAGTAATGGCCAAGTCGAAAAGACCCGGAAAGCCTGGGTCCCCTGGACCACCTGGTCCGGAGCTGTGCCACACCTGTGACATAACCAGATCAGCTATAGAAACTTCTTGGCCCAGCAATATGTATGCAACACCTTGTTCTAATGTTAGTATATCACTACCTATTGTATTTTTGGAACTACACCCTGTTTGGGCTTAACCTTTCACCACTATGGGCGACTGCGGTCTGCTCTCCTTCTGGGTCACAAAAGTGCTCTCATCTGGGGTGACCCTGGAGGAGAGAGGACTTTGAGCGTTACTATTTCATGTATTCTTAGTATCACTATGTTAGAATTTATTACTCATGGTCTACTCTATTTTATACTATTATAGCCGTCGTTAAACGACGAACATTGTTTAAGTGTTCTTGTATTTTCCTGAAAAAAATCAATAAAATCAGAAAAAAAAGAACCCTAAAGTCCCTTGGGTTAGATTTGAGCAAGTCTCCATTGCTCCTTTTTACCTACCAGGGCTATTGTGGTCTTCCAGACCACAAGCTTCAGTGCTAGCTAATAAGAACCTTTTGGTAATTCATGGGCTGAAACTCTGGAACAGCCATAAATCCTCTCTAGATTTAGTCTCAGAGACCCCCCCTGGAGCCTCTTTCCTGGGAGATCCTAGATTACCTTACGCTTTCACTGATCCTGACTCATTCAGGTGGTAGAGTAACCAGGGCTTGAATGCCCTGGAGGATTTTCAACATGGGGAGAGATTTATCTCTTTCTCACAGCTGCGAGCCCTAAAAGACGTCCCAGATAGAGAATATTACAGATTCCTACAAATACGCCACTTTTTTCTGTTTCTGGGGTTGTGCTAGCCCTGGCTCCTTTATACACATATTTTGGGAATGTGAGAAGATTCTACCCACCTGGAAGGAAGCTCTTGACCTTACGGACAAACTAGCGGAGAGGCACATGGCTTTGACTCACAGACACTGTCTACTTTTTGAAAAGATCCCTGACACCCCTAAACCCTTAAGGCAACTGTTGCATACCATTTGTATTGCCATGCACTGGGCTATTGCCTTGAACTGGAAGTCACCTACGGTCCCATTTTCTCAGATCCTTACAAGGATTGATCGAATAATGTTGTCCGAACAAATATTCCACAGGCTTCATGACACCATGCCCATCTATGATGCCAAATGGAACCCATGGTGGCTGTTGCGTCTTCAAGAATGACCTGAGATTATTTTTATTTATTTTATGTTTAATTTCAATAGATTTTTATTGAAGTATTTTCACATACAAATTAGAGTAGAAATGGTTATAGTAATGCTGTATGTAGAACATTTTTTTAGTCAACTATATTTGATCACAGAACAATTTAGGATAAGAAAGTAGACTAATTCTATATCAACACATATAGTCCAATAATTGTCAACTCACATCATCTAGTAGCATTCAGCTGTTGCGGGATGCCCCTCCCCGCCCCCAGCACCCCAGTAGGGATCATACTGTTCCGTCCGGCAGAAAGCGGTGCCCCAACCATACCGAACCCACACAGGCTGAGTAGAAAGTAATCATTTTCAAACATAGATATATATGAACACGTTGATAAAAGAGATAGTTGAACTATGACTATAAAACTGTCAATAGTAAGGGTAAGTAAAATTAGAACATTAAAACAAACACTTAAACAAACATAGATGCAGCAAATGTAAATATTGGACTAGTGTTGCTAGACCATATTCCATAACTGAGACTCATAGGTGACTTTTTAGATATCAAACCACAAGTCATAAATTAAAACATTATAGAAGGAGTTTGTTTGTATCATAACAATCTGTCCATCTTTTCCATAAGGCGTCAACTTTTAAGTGGTTATTTTGGGCCCTAGCAAACACTCTTTTATGCGTAGAATGTGTATTAGTAGTCATAATGACCTCGCTTATGCTTGGTGTTAGATGGTTCCTCCGATGTCTCATAATGACCAAACGGGCACTGAGGAGTATGTGGACAAGTATAGTTTTATGTTCATGAGGTATGGATTCTATTGTTAATGTTAGTAGTGCAAGACCCGGGGAAATAGGTACTGTCAGTTTTAGTACCTGTTTAATCAAGTGAAATCATTTTTTCCAAAAAGCAGAAATCACCGGGCAAGTCCAGAGAATGTGGTACAGTGATCCCGTCAATCCACACTTCCTCCAGCACGTGCTAGGTGTTCGAGGAGAGAATTTGGCAATTCTATAGGGCGTCAGGTACCATCTTAATAGAATTTTTTGTGTTAGTTCCCACAGGTTTGCACTTCTAGTCACTGCATAGCTAACTTGCAGGGCATATTGCCATTGCTCATCCGCGTACCCATTGCCAAGGTCCCTTTCCCAAGCTAGTATGTTGTGATTCCTGTTAAAGGTGTGTTTATTACCGAGAATATTATAAAACAAGGAAATTCCTTTGGTTTTGGAGGTTGGAGTAGTGAAGTATTGGGTCACTTGCCATGGAAGATTTATCGTGGTATTGGATGAAGTATGTAGATAGTTTAACAGCCTCAGATAGGTATAATAGTCCTTATCTAGGAGACCATATTCTATTTGGAGGGAGCGAAAAGTCTTAGGGGCCGGGCCTATTAATAGATGATTTAATTGTGTAATCCCCTTCCTTTCCCAGTTGCTGAGGTCTATATTTGGAATAATGTTGGATATACTTAACAATGGAATGTGGACAGGTGTGAGATTGAAGTTCTGGAGCTTGGTGGCCAGTAGTATCTTCCAAGCTAGTATTGACGCTTTGATAGTAGGTGACCAAACTTCCGAATTAACGGTTGTTTGTGGACTGGTTAAAAGAAAATGGTGTAAGTTACCATTAGAGACTTGGGTCTTCTCAATTTCTATCCATCTACTAGTTACATGTTGGGGGAACCATGTCTTGAGTTGGGTCAATATGGCCGCTGTGTAGTAATCCTTTAAGATTGTTAGACCTACCCCTCCCGCTTTCCTAGAGGAGGTTAATTTGGAAAAAGCACATCTTGACCTCTTACCCATCCAAAGGTATTTGTTAATTAAAGTTTGGGCCTTGGTAAAGAAACTGCTGGGAACCGGAATGGGCAAGGTCCTAAATAAATACAGGAATTGGAGAAGTATTAGCATCTTGAAAGCTGCCAGTCTCCCTGACCAAGATAGTTCTGTTTTAGATATGTTCTGGAGTTTCTTATGTAGGCTATCTAAAAATTTCAAGTAGTTTGCCTTGACCAGCTCTTTTGTGGTAGAAGTAAGTTGACTACCCAGATATTTCAGCCCTGATGTGGTCCATTTATAAGGGTATCTGTCAGCTAATTCTCTCACTGTAATATGTGGCACATTAAGACCCAGTATGAACGACTTATCCTCATTAACCTTGTAATTAGGGATGAGCTCGGTGTTCGAGTCGAACATACGTTCGACTCGAACATCGGCTGTTTGATCGTTCGCCGAACATCGAACGATTTGGGCTGTTCGCTCCAAATTCGAGTGACGCGAACGGCCCACAATACACTGCGCCATCGCGGTGCAATCCCGGCGCTGTGATTGGCCAAGCATGCACTGTGACCCCGCATGCTTGGCCAATCACAGCGCCGGCAGCTAGGAGAGCCATAATTGGCCACAGGCAGGTTGCCTGTGGCCAATTATAGCTCAGGGGGTTTAGCACACGCCCCACACTATAAAAGGCCTGCCAGCGCGGCGGCCTTGTGTAGTGTGTTCTGGCGCAGGGAAAGAGAAGGATAGGCAGGGACAGTGTTGATATTCTTTGTGCTATTCTTGTGTGCAGGGAGAGAGAATGATTGGCAGGGAGAGTGTCAGTGTCATATTCTTTGCTAAACCTTGTGTGCAGGGAGAGAGAAGGATAGGCAGGGGACAGTGTCAGTGTCATATTCTTTGCTAAACCTTGTGTAGAGGGAGAGAGAAGGATAGGCAGGGAGAGTGTCAGTGTCATATTCTTTGATAAACCTTGTGTGCAGGGAGAGAGAAGGATAGGCAGGGGGCAGTGTCAGTGTCATATTCTTTACTAAACCTTGTGTGCAGGGAGAGAGAAGGATAGGCAGGGAGAGTGTCAGTGTCAGTGTCATATTCTTTGCTAAACCTTGTGTGCAGGGAGAGAGAAGGATAGGCAGGGGACAGTGTCAGTGTCATATTCTTTGCTAAACCTTGTGTACAGGGAGAGAGAAGGATAGGCAGGGAGAGTGTCAGTGTCATATTCTTTGATAAACCTTGTGTGCAGGGAGAGAGAAGGATAGGCAGGGGGCAGTGTCAGTGTCATATTCTTTACTAAACCTTGTGTGCAGGGAGAGAGAAGGATAGGCAGGGAGAGTGTCAGTGTCAGTGTCATATTCTTTGATAAACCTTGTGTGCAGGGAGAGAGAAGGATAGGCAGGGGACAGTGTCAGTGTCATTGTTGCTAAGCCTCCTGCACAGTATACACCTGAAGCTAGCCCTTATTGCTGTGTTTTCCTGGTGTGTTACATTAACAGGCATTTGCAGCACTTATAGCGGGCGGAGTGTGCCTCCTGCACATTATACACATGAAGCTAGCCCGTATTGCTGTGTTTTCCTAGTGTGTTACACCAACGGGCATTTTCTAGCACTTACAGCAGGCGTAGTGTGATTCCTGCAAAATATACTCCTGAAGCTAGGCCTTATTGCTGTGTTTTCCTAGTGTGTTACACCAACAGGCATTTGCAGCACTTACAGCAGGCGTAGTGTGATTCCTGCAAAATATACTTCTGAAGCTAGCCCGTATTGCTGTGTTTTCCTAGTGTGTTACACCAACAGGCATTTGCAGCACTTACAGCAGGCGTAGTGTGATTCCTGCAAAATATACTTCTGAAGCTAGCCTGTATTGCTGTGTTTTCCTGGTGTGTTACACTAACATGGATATAGAAAAAGTAGCGCTATACAGTGAGAGTGAAAACAAATCAATGTCTCTCTAAGTAGGTGAAACCTGAGTGAAAAAAATATTGGTAAATATCTAATCATAAAGTGTATGCATGAATATAAAAGTCCATGATATCTGACATGGAAAATCATACAATTAAATATGAAGTGTCCATTCAAAACATATATCAATTGTGATGAGAAGGACATGTAGGCCTTATGGGTCGTCAGGGTCATCAGGGAAAAAACATCTTCCAACTCTATAAAATTAGATGAAGTACTCTTACCAGAGCCCGTGGATCTGCCTGTCGATGACAGCAGATCGCATAAGCGTAGAAAATCGAACTCCAGGACCAGTCGACTTGTCTGAAGACTCGTGTGTTTTCGGAATCTCAGTCTCAGTCGTGGCAACTCAGTAGCAGGGATGAGCCGAACACCCCCCTGTTCGGTTCGCACCAGAACCTGCGAACAGACAAAATGTTTGTGTAAACTTTAGAACCCTATTAAATACAATGGACTCGAACGTTCGAAATCTAAAGTGTTAATTATAAAGGCTGATATGCAAGTTATTGTCCTAAAAAGTGTTTGGGGACCCGGGTCCTGCCCCAGGGGACATGTATCAATGCAAAAAGAAGTTTTAAAAACGGCCGTTTTTTCGGGAGCAGTGATTTTAATAATGCTTAAAATGAAAAAATAAAAGTGAAATATTCCTTTAAATTTCGTACCTGGGGGGTGTGTATGATATGCATGTGAAGTGGCGCATGTTTCCCGTGCTTAGAACTGTCCCTGCAAAAAATGTCATTTTTGAAAGAAAAAAAGTCTTTTAAAACTGACTCGCGGCTATTAATGAATTGTCGGCTCCCGGCAATACATACAAAAGTCATTGATAAAAAAAAAAAAAAGCGTGGGGGTTCCCCAGAATTCAATTACCAGGCCCTTCAGGTCTGGAATGGATATTAAGGGGAACCCCGCAGCAAATTAAAAGAAAAATTGACGTGGGGTTCCCCCAAATATCCATTCCAGGCCCTTCAGATCTGGCATGGATTTTAAGGGGAACTCCACCCCAAATTTTAAAAAAATGGCGTGGAGTCCCCCTAAAAATCCATACCAGACCCCTTATCCGAGCACGCAACCTGGCCGGCCGCAGGGGAAAAGGGGGGGACGAGAGAGCTGCCCCCCCTCCCTCCTGAACCGTACCAAGCCACATGCCCTCAACATGGGGAGGATGTCCCTATGTTGATGGGGACAAGGGCCTCATCCCCACAACCCTTGCCCGGTGGTTGTGGGGGTCTGCGGGCGGGGGGCTTATCAGAATCTGGAAGACCCCTTTAACAAGGGGGACCCCCAGATCCCGCCCCCCCCTATGTGAATTGGTAAGGGGTACATTGTACCCCTACCATTTCACGAAGAAAGCGTAAAAAAATGTTTAAAAAAAAACACACAAACACCTTGAAAAAGTCCTTTATTTAAAAAAAACAAAAAAACATTCCAGCGGTGAAATCCAGTGTCCCGCGGCGATCCCGATGTCCAGCGCTGTCCTTCATTGGTTGTGCCTGAGCGGACCTGATGGGGAACTCCCTCTCAGTATTTTAAATGTATAGACCCGCCCCTTCTAAAGTTCCCCATCAGGTCCGCTCAGCGGACCAGATGCGGAACATGAGAAGGGGCGGGTCTATACATGTATTGCCAAAGTGAGAGCAGTTCCCCATCAGGTCCGCCCCCTCGGTATGTCGGACCCGCCTACGTCATTGGCTTGAGCGGGGAACTTCCTTCACTATGTAAATTTAAATTACACAGTGAAGGAAGTTCCCCGCTCAAGCCAATGACGTAGGCGGGTCCGACATACCGAGGGAGCGGACCTGATGGGGAACTTTAGAAGGGGCGGGTCTATACATTTAAAATACTGAGAGGGAGTTCCCCATCAGGTCCGCTCAGGCACAACCAATGAAGGACAGCGCTGGACATCGGGATCGCCGCGGGACACTGGATTTCAGCGCTGGAATGTTTTTTTTTTTTTTATTATTATTATTTTAAATAAAGGACTTTTTCAAGGTGTTTGTGTGTTTTTTTTAAACATTTTTTTACGCTTTCTTCGTGAAATGGTAGGGGTACAATGTACCCCTTACCAATTCACATAGGGGGGGCCGGGATCTGGGGGTCCCCTTTGTTAAAGGGGTCTTCCAGATTCCGATAAGCCCCCCGCCCGCAGACCCCCACAACCACCGGGCAAGGGTTGTGGGGATGAGGCCCTTGTCCCCATCAACATGGGGACATCCTCCCCATGTTGAGGGCATGTGGCTTGGTACGGTTCAGGAGGGAGGGGGGGCCGCTCTCTCGTCCCCCCCTTTTCCCCTGTGGCCGGCCAGGTTGCGTGCTCGGATAAGGGGTCTGGTATGGATTTTTAGGGGGGCTCCACGCCATTTTTTTAAAATTTGGGGTGGAGTTCCCCTTAAAATCCATGCCAGATCTGAAGGGCCTGGAATGGATATTTGGGGGAACCCCACGTCAATTCTTTTTAAAATTTGCGGCGGGGTTCCCCTTAATATCCATTCCAGACCTGAAGGGCCTGGTAATTGAATTCTGGGGAACCCCCCACGCTTTTTTTTTTTCTTATCAATGACTTTTGTATGTATTGCCGGGAGCCGACAATTCATTAATAGCCGCAAGTCAGTTTTAAAAGACTTTTTTTCTTTCAAAAATGACATTTTTTGCAGGGACAGTTCTAAGCACGGGAAACATGCGCCACTTCACATGCATATCATACACACCCCCCAGGTACGAAATTTAAAGGAATATTTCACTTTTATTTTTTCATTTTAAGCATTATTAAAATCACTGCTCCCGAAAAAACGGCCGTTTTTAAAACTTCTTTTTGCATTGATACATGTCCCCTGGGGCAAGACCCCGGTCCCCAAACACTTTTTAGGACAATAACTTGCATATAAGCCTTTATAATTAGCACTTTAGATTTCTCCCATAGATTTTTCGAATTTGCCGCAAACACCCCAATTTGTTCGCTGTTCGGCGAACGGGCGAACAGGCAATGTTCGAGTCGAACATGAGTTCGACTCGAACTCGAAGCTCATCCCTACTCAGTAGTCCTCGACTCCAAATCTTGATAAGAAATCCAGAGTATTTGGGACCAACCTGGATTCACCGGATGTCAGCCGTATTCCAATGGGTATCAAGATGATAGGACCCAAACATACCCCCAATGGAGGATAATTAAGAAATATAAAGTGGTTCCAAAAGAAGCTCTCTCCAACTCGCATGTAGAAAAAAAGAGACAATGCTCCGATGGTGCAGGTCAAAAAAATATAGTATACGGTTTTATTATAATAAAACCACAAAATTTGACATTTAAAAGAGTGATCACATAAAACAGAATAAAAAGGCAATATGGGAAGTGGCGTACCAAGCCCTACGCGTTTCGTCCAAGTAGGACTTCTACTGGGGCATCAACCTGCTCCCCCATATTGCACATGTATTTATACAACAAACCCACCAAGCTGAAAGGAAAACCAACCAATCAGATGGCCTTCCACTAAGTGAGTTCACAATTGGAGGAGAGAGGACCGGATAGCCAATCAGACTCGCAGCCTCCAATTGTAAACCAATAAAATACGGCATTGATGAAAGACTCCTCCCAGGTCGGCTATCCCAGCCTCTTTGACCCCAGAAGTAGTATTAAACCAGCCAATGGTAATCATTAAAAGACCCGCCAAAAAAAGGAGGGAGTGGAAATGTGCAGTATAAGCCACCCACACACTCAACCCCCATTTCCTTATTGGCCAGGTCCCGTATGGTATATGACATACACCACCCACCAACCCTTAGTGGATAAACGGAAGATGGGGGTGTGTCAAAAAAGTGTGACAACATACCTGCAAGATAAAACAATATAACACTATGGATGGGTGCCATATATTCCATTGTCCCATCGAGCATGTATGTGCTCATACAGACGTTGAATGGCATGTCCCGGGATCTTCGCTCACCGGGACAGCCAAACGCTGTGCAGATCGGATGACGTCACGGCGCATACGACGTGACAGTCACGTGGTGTGCAGCGATAGAACGCAGCGCAAGCCGGAAGAGAATCGGCCGCGTCGCGAACAGATCCAATGACGTCACGGTGCATACATCGTGACAGTCACGTGGACCGCAACGGTGGAACGCAGCGCAGGCCGGAAGAAAATAGGCCGCGTCGCGAGCGTCTCCACATTCAACAGAAGGGAGGAACACATCTCTCTCCCACATGTCCACCCTAATGAGAGCGGACCGCCTCCATCAGTCATGTGATGCCCCTTTGGCAGGTAAACGAGAGGCTCACATGAAAATAGGATATGACAGCACACACCCACAGGTGGAAACAATTTCAAAAAAATGCTATCTAAAACCTCCTATCACTTTACTGCCATCTTGTGGACAAACAAGAAATGAAACAATAAATCAGATTCTTCCTTGTACTCACTAGTAGATAGTGCCCTAATCTTAAAGGCCAGAATCCAGCATGCACCTACAAGCATATTTGCAATGCCGGAAATTGGCCTATTCCCTATTTATAGCCCAGACACACATGAATCAAAAAGTTTGTGGAGAATTACCCCACAGCTAGACATAGATAGCAACGAAATAGTGATATTAAAAAATAGAGATGGAAATTAAGTAAATGGAAATAAAGCCAACAATAATGTCCCGCATAGTCGTATATAAAATGGTCATGCCAAATTAATAAACAAATTTATGTCCCATTCAACATTCATGCCAAAGGGTTGGTATGTGCGGAGTTCATAAATCCAGAAAGTTTCTAAACGGGACACTCCACGTATGCGGGACTCACCCCTCCAATGTGGGACAAATTGATCGATCACCAAAAATTGTGTCCCCATAGGGTCACGATTGTGGTGTTGTAAATAGTGCCGCGGAACACTATAATTTGTTTTCCCTAGCTTGATATTACTGATGTGTTCATTGACCCGGATGGTAAAGGTCCTGATGGTACGACCAATGTATTGTTTTTTACAGGGGCAAGTCAGAAGATACACAATAAATTGTGTAGCGCATGTGGTAAAGCGTTTCATCTGATATACACGTAGAGTGACCATGGATTGAAAAGTCTTGCTTTTCCGTCTACCATGGGTGTTGTGTAAACACACATTACACCTACGGCAAGGGAAGTATCCCTTGCAATCCTGAAAAAAAGTTACCCTTTTGGGAGGGTCAATGATATTAGGGGCAATCTGACCTTGAATAGATCTAGCCCCCCTAAAGATAACATTAGACCGTTCCGGTAGGGCGGGTCCCAATATTTTATCATTTCGGAGGACACCCCAGTGTTTTTTGAGTATACTCTTAATTAATCTAGATTGAACGGAATATGTGGTAAAGAAGGACCACTTACACCTGTCGTCCTTCGCCTTTTTTGGGCGCTCCTGGAGCAATGTACTATGATCGATCCATAAGATCCGATCAGTTTCCATATCCAGAGCGCCTACCTCATAGCCTTTCTCCACAAACCGTTCCTTCAAGATAGCAAATTGAATGACAAAATCTTCAACCCTGGTGCAGTTCCGTCTTAACCGAAGAAACTGTCCACCGGGTATCGATTTAAGCCACTGTGGATGGTGGAAACTATCTATTGGGATATACCCGTTACGATCTGTGGGCTTGAAGTAGGTATTAAACTCGAGATGTTGGTCCACGACTTTAATCTCCAAATCCAAAAAATGTATGGAGGAAGAGCTAGCCGCATGGCTCAGCTTGATCCCTCTATCATTAGAGTTGAGCGTGGACATAAATTGGCCAAGGGACTCGTGGTCACCCTTCCACAGGAGGAGGATGTCGTCTCTATATCTAGCCCAGAGAACCAATTCGGGTCTCTGAAGGGCATAGACGACATCCTTCTCCCATTTGGCCATAAATAAATTGGCCAAACTGGGGGCAAATTTTGCCCCCATAGCAACTCCCTTGGTCTGCAAATAAAAATTATTCTGAAACCAGAATTCTCAAATACACATCAGTAATATCAAGCTAGGGAAAACAAATCATAGTGTTCCGCGGCACTATTTACAACACCACAATCGTGACCCTATGGGGACACAATTTTTGGTGATCGATCAATTTGTCCCACATTGGAGGGGTGAGTCCCGCATACGTGGAGTGTCCCGTTTAGAAACTTTCTGGATTTATGAACTCCGCACATACCAACCCTTTGGCATGAATGTTGAATGGGACATAAATTTGTTTATTAATTTGGCATGACCATTTTATATACGACTATGCGGGACATTATTGTTGGCTTTATTTCCATTTACTTAATTTCCATCTCTATTTTTTAATATCACTATTTCGTTGCTATCTATATCCAGCTGTGGGGTAATTCTCCACAAACTTTTTGATTCATGTGTGTCTGGGCTATAAATAGGGAATAGGCCAATTTCCGGCATTGCAAATATGCTTGTAGGTGCTTGCTGGATTCTGGCCTTTAAGATTAGGGAACTATCTACTAGTGAGTACAAGGAAGAATCTGATTTATTGTTTCATTTCTTGTTCGTCCACAAGATGGCAGTATAGTGATAGAAGGTTTTAGATAGCATTTTTTTGAAATTGTTTCCACCTGTGGGTGTGTGCTGTCATATTCTATTTTCATGTGAGCCTCTCGTTTACCTGCTGAGGGGCATCACATGACTGATGGAGGCGGTCCGCTCTCATTAGGGTGGACATGTGGGAGAGAGATGTGTTCCTACCTTCTGTTGAATGTGGAGACGCTCGCGACGCGGCCTATTTTCTTCCGGCCTGTGCTGCGTTCCACCGTTGCGGTCCACGTGACTGTCACGATGTATGCGCCGTGACGTCATTGGATCTGTTCGCGATGCGGCCGATTCTCTTCCGGCTTGCGCTGTGTTCCATCGCTGCGCACCACGTGACTGTCACGTCGTATGCGCCGTGACGTCATCCGATCTGCACAGCGTTTGGCTGTCCCGGTAAGCGAAGATCCCGGGACATGCCATTCAACGTCTGTATGAGCACATACATGCTCGATGGGACAATGGAATATATGGCACCCATCCATAGTGTTATATTGTTTTATCTTGCAGGTATGTTGTCACACTTTTTTGACACACCCCCATCTTCCGTTTATCCACTAAGGGTTGGTGGGTGGTGTATGTCATATACCATACGGGACCTGGCCAATAAGGAAATGGGGGTTGAGTGTGTGGGTGGCTTATACTGCACATTTCCACTCCCTGTTTTTTTTGGCGGGTCTTTTAATGATTACCATTGGCTGGATTAATACTACTTCCGGGGTTAAAGAGGCTGGGATAGCCGACCTGGGAGGAGTCTTTCATCAATGCCGTATTTTATTGGTTTACAATTGGAGGCTGCGAGTCTGATTGGCTATCCGGTCCACTCTCCTCCAATTGTGAACTCACTTAGTGGAAGGCCATCTGATTGGTTGGTTTTCCTTTCAGCTTGGTGGGTTTGTTGTATAAATACATGTGCAATATGGGGGAGCAGGTTGATGCCCCAGTAGAAGTCCTACTTGGACGAAACGCGTAGGGCTTGGTACGCCACTTCCCATATTGCCTTTTTATTCTGTTTTATGTGATCACTCTTTTAAATGTCAAATTTTGTGGTTTTATTATAATAAAACCGTATACTATATTTTTTTGACCTGCACCATCGGAGTATTTTCTATTTTTTTCTACATGCGAGTTGGAGAGAGCTTCTTTTGGAACCACTTTATATTTCTTAATTATCCTCCATTGGGGGTATGTTTGGGTCCTATCATCTTGATACCCATTGGAATACGGCTGACATCTGGTGAATCCAGGTTGGTCCCAAATACTCTGGATTTCTTATCAAGATTTGGAGTCGAGGACTACTGAGTTGCCAAGACTGAGACTGAGATTCCGAAAACACACGAGTCTTCAGACAAGTCGACTGGTCCTGGAGTTCGATTTTCTACACTTATGCGATCTGCTGTCATCGACAGGCAGATCCACGGGCTCTGGTAAGAGTACTTCATCTAATTTTATAGAGTTGGAAGATGTTTTTTCCCTGATGACCCTGACGACCCATTAGGCCTACATGTCCTTCTTCTCATCACAATTGATATATGTTTTGAATGGACACTTCATATTTAATTGTATGATTTTCCATGTCAGATATCATGGACTTTTATGTTCATGCATACACTTTATGATTAGATATTTACCAATATTTTTTTCACTCAGGTTTCACCTACTTAGAGAGACATTGATTTGTTTTCACTCTCACTGTAAAATGCTACTTTTTCTATATCCATTTCCGTTCACAATTCTAGTCACATTGTTGTGTAGCAGCTTTTTATTTGATATTTTATTTTTCACATAAGCGCAATATTTATTCTTATTTCCACTGTTCACTATTGACATTTGTATATTGCTGCTTTTTGTAATTTCTTTTTGTGTCATTATGGATGTGTTCGACTATAGAACAGCTAGGTCATTTAACATTGATGGTGTATTTACATCTGTTGGACCTGACACCGAAATTAGCGGTATGTTCATCAGATTAAAAAATCTGATGACCACAGAGATACATCTGCAATGGAATACAGCCTTTCTGGAGCAGTACATTAAAGAACATATGGTTCCGAGAGGTCTCCGTTGGGATGTATCTCCACAGCAGGGTGACCCTGATACCGCATCCTGGTTTCAGTATTTCAATGAAGTGGACATGAAACTTCTCGCCTTTTTGGTAGAGAAAAAACGTCTCAAGCTTTTACTCATTGATAAAGAAATCAAGGACTTGAAGGAAAAACTGACTCCTTATAAGACATCTCTTGAATATACTTCTCTTTCTACGGGTTTAAAAAATCACCTGGAGAAGGAAGAAAAGGATCAGAGATTGAAAAAACAAAAGAAATACAGTAGGAATATTATGGATTATAAATCCAATCTGGTTTTCAATTGGCAGAAGAAACTTAATCAATCTTTGCCTTCTGAGAACGAGATATCTGGGATGGAGATTACTCAATCCGATTCCCAGAACCCCGAAAGAATACTCACCTTTGAGCCCATAGCAAAGGAGGGTCCCGCACGGACGCATAATCTTTCTCAGCCTCCGAAGGCGAGACCCTCAAAGGTATCTGATGTTCGTAACAAACCCCAAATACCCAAACCTTACCCCAATTATCCTCCCCCCAATAGGGGTAGAGGTTCTAACAATAGAGGAAGGGGTGCACAACGGGGCCATTCGGGGGATACCTATCACTATAGGAGCCCTCGAAGGCCGTCGTTTGGATGGCCTGATCACCGTGGTGATTATCATCATGATGATCGGGACTATCAGTATAGAACCCCTATCCAGGTCCAGAATAGGTTCCTCCCCTTACAAGAGGATTATAGGAGAGAGGAACATTATGGACCCCATGGTTATTATAACAGAGATGATGATTTACTCTCCAGATCTCCGTACAACTATAATCACAACCCTCCAGGGTCCTCTTATCAATCGGGTTTTCACAGGGTAATGCAGGAATACCCAGGAAGCCCGGAAGAAAAAGAGGCACCCGAGGTGGGTGGAGGGCCCAAGCCAAAAAGACAAGGAGTTTAAGCGGTTCAGGTGTCTTTAATATCAGCTCGGTTAGTCTAACAGGCGAGGAGAAACTTGTCCTTGATAAAGGTTTGAAATATGTCCCTCCTAGGACATTAAACAAGTTCTCCACGTTTGTCGATGTACAAAAATTTGTCCGTAAGCTGAGTATCCAAAGACATTTTTTGGCCCCTCCCACTCATACAGTTACTACTGTTCCGATGGTATCTAATGATCATGTACATACAAGGTTGGCTAACCCTTCCTTGTTTAACCCCCCGGGAAACATAGCTCCCGCTATAAGTGTTTTCCGTAGTTTGGTTTTAGAAGATTTAGAAAAATTGCCCAACAAAAAGATACACATGAATCCTAAAGTTAAGACTGGTTTGAAGCAACTTTGTGAGCAAAAAGATTTAATCATTCGTCCGGCCGACAAAGGCGGTGTAATCGTCGTGCTGGACAAAATTGATTATATCGAAGAGATGGATAAAATATTGGGTGATTCAGAGACATACACCTTAATGAATAAGAATCCCACCATTCCCTATAAGAAGGCTCTTGTAGAATTGATCGACGAGGGTTTTTCTTTGGGGTTCCTAGACAAAAAAGAAAGGAGTTATTTGGTACCAGTTTCACCTAGGATTCCAGCTATATACTACCTTCCTAAGGTACACAAAGATCCTGTTAACCCACCTGGCCGCCCCATAGTGAGTGGTATCGACTCTGTGACGGCCAGAATAGGAAAGTATATAGATTTTCACCTTCAACCGCTTGTCAAACTTACACCATCCTTCTTGAAGGATACCGGGGATACTATTAGACTTTTGGAATCCGTTGATTTTCAGGTAGGTACCATCTTTGGTCACAGCGGATGTGACGGCATTGTACACAAGTATTCCTCATGAGTTGGGGTTCAATGTCGTCAAATATTATTTATCCACCAATAGCACCCTCCCTATTATCCAACGGAACTTTATCATGCAGCTCCTGAGGTTTGCGGCTAAACATAATTATTTCTGGTTTCAGAATAATTTTTATTTGCAGACCAAGGGAGTTGCTATGGGGGCAAAATTTGCCCCCAGTTTGGCCAATTTATTTATGGCCAAATGGGAGGAGGATGTCGTCTATGCCCTTCAGAGACCCAAATTGGTTCTCTGGGCTAGATATATAGACGACATCCTCCTCCTGTGGAAGGGTGACCACGAGTCCCTTGGCCAATTTATGTCCACGCTCAACTCTAATGATAGAGGGATCAAGCTGAGCCATGCGGCTAGCTCTTCCTCCATACATTTTTTGGATTTGGAGATTAAAGTCGTGGGCCAACATCTCGAGTTTAATACCTACTTCAAGCCCACAGATCGTAACGGGTATATCCCAATAGATAGTTGCCACCATCCACAGTGGCTTAAATCGATACCCGGTGGACAGTTTCTTCGGTTAAGACGGAACTGCACCAGGGTTGAAGATTTTGTCATTCAATCTGCTATCTTGAAGGAACGGTTTGTGGAGAAAGGCTATGAGGTAGGCGCTCTGGATATGGAAATTGATCGCATCTTACGGATCGATCGTAGTACATTGCTCCAGGAGCACCCAAAAAAGGCGAAGGACGACAGGTGTAAGTGGTCCTTCTTTACCACATATTCTGTTCAATCTAGATTAATTAAGGGTATACTCAAAAAACACTGGGGTGTCCTCCGAAATGATAAAATATTGGGACCCGCCCTACCGGAACGGTCTAATGTTATCTTTAGGGGGGCTAGATCTATTCAAGGTCAGATTGCCCCTAATATCATTGACCCTCCCAAAAGGGTAACTTTTTTTCAGGATTGCAAGGGATACTTCCCTTGCCGTAGGTGTAATGTGTGTTTACACAACACCCATGGTAGACGGAAAAGCGAGACGTTTCAATCCATGGTCACTCTACGTGTATATCAGATGAAACGCTTTACCACATGCGCTACACAATTTATTGTGTATCTTCTGACTTGCCCCTGTAAAAAAAAAATACATTGGTCGTGCCATCAGGACCTTTTCCATCCGGGTCAATGAACACATGAGTAATATCAAGCTAGGGAAAACAAATCATAGTGTTCCGCGGCACTATTTACAACACCACAATCGTGACCCTATGGGGACACAATTTTTGGTGATCGATCAATTTGTCCCACATTGGAGGGGTGAGTCCCACATACGTGGAGTGTCCCATTTAGAAACTTTCTGGATTTATGAACTCCGCACATACCAACCCTTTGGCATGAATGTCGAATGGGACATAAATTTGTTTATTAATTTGGCATGACCATTTTATATACGACTATGCGGGACATTATTGTTGGCTTTATTTCCATTTACTTAATTTCCATCTCTATTTTTTAATATCACTATTTCATTGCTATCTATATCCAGCTGTGGGGTAATTCTCCACAAACTTTTTGATTCATGTGTGTCTGGGCTATAAATAGGGAATAGGCCAATTTCCGGCATTGCAAATATGCTTGTAGGTGCATGCTGGATTCTGGCCTTTAAGATTAGGGCACTATCTACTAGTGAGTACAAGGAAGAATCTGATTTATTGTTTCATTTCTTGTTCATCCACAAGATGGCAGTATAGTGATAGGAGGTTTTAGATAGCATTTTTTTGAAATTGTTTCCACCTGTGGGTGTGTGCTGTCATATCCTATTTTCATGTGAGCCTCTCGTTTACCTGCCGAGGGGCATCACATGACTGATGGAGGGGGTCCGCTCTGATTAGGGTGGACATGTGGGAGAGAGATGTGTTCCTCCCTTCTGTTGAATGTGGAGACGCTCGCGACGCGGCCCATTTTCTTCCGGCCTGCGCTGCATTCCACCGTTGCGGTCCACGTGACTGTCACGATGTATGCGCCGTGACGTCATTGGATCTGTTCGCGACGCGGCCGATTCTCTTCCGGCTTGCGCTGCGTTCCATCGCTGCGCACCACGTGACTGTCACGTCGTATGCGCCGTGATGTCATCCGATCTGCACAGCGTTTGGCTGTCCCGGTGAGCGAAGATCCCGGGACATGCCATTCAACGTCTGTATGAGCACATACATGCTCAATGGGACAATGGAATATATGGCACCCATCCATAGTGTTATATTGTTTTATCTTGCAGGTATGTTGTCACACTTTTTTGACACACCCCCATCTTCCGTTTATCCACTAAGGGTTGGTGGGTGGTGTATGTCATATACCATACGGGACCTGGCCAATAAGGAAATGGGGGTTGAGTGTGTGGGTGGCTTATACTGCACATTTCCACTCCCTCCTTTTTTTGGCGGGTCTTTTAATGATTACCATTGGCTGGTTTAATACTACTTCCGGGGTCAAAGAGGCTGGGATAGCCGACCTGGGAGGAGTCTTTCATCAATGCCGTATTTTATTGGTTTACAATTGGAGGCTGCGAGTCTGATTGGCTATCCGGTCCACTCTCCTCCAATTGTGAACTCACTTAGTGGAAGGCCATCTGATTGGTTGGTTTTCCTTTCAGCTTGGTGGGTTTGTTGTATAAATACATGTGCAATATGGGGGAGCAGGTTGATGCCCCAGTAGAAGTCCTACTTGGACGAAACGCGTAGGGCTTGGTACGCCACTTCCCATATTGCCTTTTTATTCTGTTTTATGTGATCACTCTTTTAAATGTCAAATTTTGTGGTTTTATTATAATAAAACCGTATACTATATTTTTTTGACCTGCACCATCGGAGTATTGTCTCTTTTTTTCTACATGCGAGTTGGAGAGAGCTTCTTTTGGAACCACTTTATATTTCTTAATTATCCTCCATTGGGGGTATGTTTGGGTCCTATCATCTTGATACCCATTGGAATACGGCTGACATCCGGTGAATCCAGGTTGGTCCCAAATACTCTGGATTTCTTATCAAGATTTGGAGTCGAGGACTACTGAGTTGCCATGACTGAGACTGAGATTCCGAAAACACACGAGTCTTCAGACAAGTCGACTGGTCCTGGAGTTCGATTTTCTACGCTTATGCGATCTGCTGTCATCAACAGGCAGATCGACGGGCTCTGGTAAGAGTACTTCATCTAATTTTATAGAGTTGGAAGATGTTTTTTTCCTGATGACCCTGACGACCCATAAGGCCTACATGTCCTTCTTCTCATCACAATTGATATATGTTTTGAATGGACACTTCATATTTAATTGTATGATTTTCCATGTCAGATATCATGGACTTTTATATTCATGCATACACTTTATGATTAGATATTTACCAATATTTTTTTTTCACTCAGGTTTCACCTACTTAGAGAGACTGATTTGTTTTCACTCTCACTGTATAGCGCTACTTTTTCTATATCCATTTTCGTTCACAATTCTAGTCACATTGTTGTGTAGCAGCTTTTTATTTGATATTTTATTTTTCACATTAGCGCAATATTTATTCTTATTTCCAGTGTTACACTAACAGGCATTTGCAGCACATACAGTGGACGGAGTGTGCCTCCTGCACATTATACACCTGAAGCTAGCCCGTATTGCTGTGTTTTCCTGGTGTGTTACACCAACAGGCCTTTGCAGCACTTACAGCAGGCGTAGTGTGATTCCTGCAAAATATACTTCTGAAGCTAGCCCGTATTGCTGTGTTTTCCTGGTGTGTTACACTAACAGGCATTTGCAGCACTTACAGCGGGCGGAGTGTGCCTCCTGCACATTATACACCTGAAGCTAGCCTGTATTGCTGTGTTTTCCTGGTGTGTTACACCAACAGGCATTTGCAGCACTTACAGCAGGCGTAGTGTGCTTCCTGCAAAATATACTCCTGAAGCTAGGCCTTATTGCTGGTTTTCCCATCTCCCTGCAGGCCATTAGAATGTCTGGAAGGCAAACAAGGAGAGGTAGACAGTCAGGAGCCAATAAAAGAGGGCAAGCAGGCTCTGTGTCTAGAGACAACAGTGCTGGTCGTGGACGCGGTGCATCGCCTTAACCACGTGGCCATGGGACACGCTTGTCCTTCTTTTTGGCAGCTGGACGTGTTGAGCCGCATCAAGACTTGGTAGAGTTGAGGACCAAGCCCTCCTCATCCTCCTCATCCTCTCTCACCCAGGCTCAGGGTACTGGCAAAGCAGCTGCCAAAGCGTCCTCTTCCCTGGTATCAATGTCATCATCAGTCACTCCTTCCCTAGACCCACCATGTCCTCCTGAGGAGTCCCCCGAACTGTTTGAGCACAGTGTTGGGTACATGCTCCAGGAGGATGCCCAGCGTTTCAAAGGGTCTGATGATGATACCCAGCTAGAGAAAGGCAGTAGCGTGAGAGCAGAGAGAGGGGATGCTCAAGAAGGACACCAATTTGGCAGTCATGTTCCAGCAGCTGCAGCATACTGCCAGATTGGCTCCAGTGATGAGGAGGGAGGGGATGATGAGGTCACTGACTCCACGTGGGTGCCTAATAGGAGAGAGGAGGAGGAGGAGGAGGATGAGGAGGCACATCTCCAACAAGGCAGGATGCCCTCGGGGGGCCAGCGTAAGGGCAGCACAACGACGGAATCACACCGCAGAGCTCCGCCTGTGCAGGGCACTGCCTCTGCCCGTTATTCAAAAAGTTCTTTGGTGTGGGCCTTTTTTGAGTCGAGTGCATCAGATCGCACAGCTGCTGTTTGCAACATATGTCTCAAGCGTATATCGCGTGGCCAAAACATCAGCCGCTTGGGCACCACATGCTTGACCAGACATATGTTGACCTGCCATGCAGCTCGTTGGCAAGCCTTCCTTAAAGACCCACACCAAAGAACAAAGCGGACCTCTCCTTGCACCGCATCAGCTGGGATCTCCAACCCCACTATACCTTCAGTCCTCTCTGAAACCTGCACTGAGAGGAATGAAGGTGTAGAATTAGGTGTGTCACAGCCAAATACTTGCGGGCACTCTGCTAGCAGTACACCAACGTCTGATTCTAGCAGGCAAATTTCCCTGCCCCAGCTGCTGGACCGTCGAAAGAAGTTCACTCCCAGCCATCCACATGCCCAGCGGTTGAATGCTAGCTTGGCTAAATTGCTAGCGCTTCAACTGCTGCCTTTTCAGTTGGTAGACTCGGCCCCCTTCCGTGAGTTTGTGCAATGTGCGGTTCCTCATTGGCAGGTTCCCAAACGCCACTTTTTCTCACGGAAGGCGATTCCGGCTCTCTACTGGCATGTGGAAGGCAATGTCTTGGCCTCGCTGGACAGGGCAGTCAGCGGTAAGGTGCATATTACCGCTGACTCATGGTCCAGCAGGCATGGACAGGGACGTTACCTTTCTTTCACGGCCCATTGGGTCACTCTTTTGGCAGCTGGGAAGGATGCAGGACAAGGTGTAGTAGTGTTGGAGGTTGTTCCGCCGCCACGCCTCCAAAATGCTACTACTGGTTGTGACACACCTCTCTCCTCCACCCCCTCCTCTTCTTCCTCCTCCATGGCCTCTTCCTGTGCTTTGTCCTCGGAACCAGCGGTGCTCCGTAGGCGTTCAAGGGGCTACGCAAGTACGCAGGCAAAAAGATGCCATGCCGTGCTTGCGCTGGTGTGTTTGGGGGACAGGAGCCACACTGGGGCAGAGGTTCTGTCTGCTCTGCAGGGGCAGGCCGAGAGGTGGTTGACGCCATGCCAGCTTAAGCCAGGAATGGTGGTTTGCGACAATGGCACCAACCTCCTGACCCATGTGCCCTGTGTGGCTCACGTCCTTAACCTGGTGGTGCAGCCATTCTTGGGCAGGTACCCGGGCTTACAGGATGTCCTGAGGCAGGCCAGGAAAGTCTGTGTGCATTTCCGCAGATCTTATAATGCCAGTGCTCGCCTGGCTGAGCTGCAAAAGCAGTTGAACCTGCCCAAGAACCGCCTTATATGTGACATGCCCACCAGGTGGAACTCAACATTGGCCATGCTCCAGCGGCTGCACACGCAACAGAGGGCCATCAATGAGTACCTGTGCGACTACGGCACCAGGACAGGGTCAGGGGAGCTCGTTTTTTTTTCACCACGCCAGTGGGGCATGATCAGGGATGCATGCACTGTCCTGGCACCATTTGAGGAGGCCACGAGGATGGTGAGCAGTGACAGTGCATGCATCAGTGACACTGTACTTCTTGTCCACCTGTTGGATTATACGCTGCGTGGAATAATGGACAGGGCACTTGAGGCAGAACAGAGGCAGGAAAAGGAGGACTTCCTTGCCTCTCAAGGCCCCTTTTACCCAGACAGTGTTTCTTCTGTCCCACCCATCGCACAGGAAGAGGAGGAGGAGGAGGAGGATTGTGTCAGCATGGAGGTGGAGCCTGGCACTCAGCATCATCAGCAGCAGTCTTTTAGGGATGATTTACAGTCCCAAGAAACCCGTGGACTTGTACGTGGCTGGGAGGAGGTGGCTGCGGATCATGTCGTCCTTAGTGACCCAGAGGACTCCGGACCGAATGCCTCAGCTTACCTACGCTGCAGGGTGCGCCTATCCACCGACTCAGTTGATCGACTGACCTTCATAAAGATGAACCAGTCTTGGATCACCACCAGCTACCAAACACCTGAAGCTGATATAACAGACTAATTTATTTTCAAATGTCACATCCCTTCAAGACTGATGCTGATGCTGAGTGACTGTCCTGTTATGTTAACTGACTATCCTCCTCCTCCTCAATGATCCGATTGATGGTGATAGCTTGGAAGAACATTTTTGTTTCTGGGTGCCGCCACCAGTGGCTAAGGCCCAATTTTTCAGCCCCTGTTTAACAGGGGCATGTAATTACAATTTTTTATGCAATGCTTTGCAGCAGGGCTCATTCCTGCACTCCAACTAGAGTATCTGGGAGAGGTCGCAGTGTCGTGGCACCAGCACCAGTGGCTAAGGCCCAATTTTTCAGCCCCTGTTTAACAGGGGCATGTAATTAAAAAAATGTATGCAATGCTTTGCAGCAGGGCTCATTCCTGCACTCCAACTAGAGTATCTGGGAGAGGTTGCAGTGTCGTGGCACCAGCACCAGTGCCTAAGGCCCAATTTTTCAGCCCCTGTTTAACAGGGGCGTGTAATTACAATTTTTGATGCAATACTTTGCAACAGGGCTCATTGCTGTGCTCCAAGTACAGTATCTGTGAGGGGTTGCAGTGTTGTGGCACCAGTGCCTAAGGCCCAATTTTTCTGCCCCTGTTTAACAGGGGCATGTAATTACAATTCTTGATCTAATAATTCACAGCAGGGCCCATTCATGCGCCCACTAAGAGTAACTGTGAGGGCTCACAGTGTTGTGGCAACACCAACATGTAAGGGGCAAATTTCAGTAGAGTATATACGGCAGGCCCCTACTTTCAAACATCCAACTTACAAATGACTCCTCCTTGCAAACGGAAGGATACAACAGGAAGTGAGAGGAAATCTACCCCTAGGAAGGCAAATTCTCTCCTGTAAGAGTTAATATGGGAAAAAAGGTGTCTCCTCTCCACTGATGCTTTATCACCAATTCTTGTTTCAATAAAAAACCCAAATTTTCAAAAAACATTTGTCATTAGAACGGAAAGTGAGGTGAACTGTTCTGAACAGGTGCACACTGCACAGACAGCAAAACAAATGTTACAGGGGTGATAACCCTTCCCTATGTTTTCCAAAAAGCTTAAAAATAGATTTTTTGGCTGGAGCTACACTTAAACAATGTACCTGTTCAAAATTTCAAACAGATTCTACATAAGAACAAACCTACAGTCCCTGTCTTGTATGCACCGCCTGTATACGGCTGTTCAGAGTATATAGGGCCTTTTTTATTTTGTGTGCGGGGTTCCCCTAATATCCATACAAGACCCGAAGGGGCTGGTAATGGGCTGGGGTAGGGGGGGTGATGGGGTAGCTATGCCATTTTTCTTAAAGATTTTCATCCATATTACCAGGACCAGACATTACATTAAAGCCGCAGGCAGTTTTAAATGGCTTTTTTTCCTTTAGAAATGTAATTTTGTGCAGGGACAGTTCTAAACACGGGAAACATGTGGCACTTCACAGGCATACTTTATACACTCCCCAGGTACGATATTTAAAGGAATATTTGACTTTTTTTTTTTCACTTTATGCATCATTAAAATGACTGCTCCCGAAAAACTGCCGTTTTTAAAACTTATTTTTGCATTGATACATGTCCCCTGGTGCAGAACCCGGGTTCCCAAACCCTTTTTTAGGACAATAACATGCATAATAGTCATTATAATTAGCACTTTAGATTTCGAACGTTCGCATCCATTGTATTTAATAGGGTTCTAACGTTCGTGCGAACTTTCGGTCCGTTCGCGGGTTCTGGTGCGAACCGAACCCGGGGGTGTTCGGCTCATCACTACTTGTAATATGAGATACTGTTAAAACTCTGTAAGACCCTGTGTACCGAAGCCAAGGAGGATTTTACATCTGTGAGCATCAGGATGACGTCATCAGCGAACAGGCTGATAACGCGGGTCGAGTTTTGAAATTTGAATCCCTCTATGTGGGAATGGTTGCGGATGTGGCTCGCCAAGGGCTCCATGATCATGTTAAAGATCAGAGGGTATAGCAGACACCCCTGGCGAGTTCCATTTGTGATTTGGAATGGTTTTGATAGTACCCCTGAATTGAATATCTGAGCAGAGGGCTCAGTGTACAATGCCATTATAGCGGAGAATATACAGTAGGTCCCCCAAACCCAAAGGCCTGCAAAACCTGTGACAAATAACCCCAATGAACTCTGTCGAACGCCTTCTCTGTGTCCAGAGCTAAGAGCAGAGAAGGCTTTCCCTTAAGATTTGCGTGATGAATAATATTGATTAATCGCCTTGTGGCGTCAGACGTCTGTCTACCCTTTGTGAATCCCGACTGGTCGGGATGTATGATTTGGGGAAGAATGTCTATTAGACGCATTGCTATCAATTTGGCATAGAGCTTCAAATCGTTGTTAAGGAGGGAAAATGGCCTGAAATTTTGAGGGATAGATGGTTCCTTCCCCGGCTTCGGCAGGGTAATTATTAAAGCTTTCAACATTTCTGGGGGGACGGACGAAGAGGCAACCGCAGCATTGTAAACTTTAGATAAGTAGGGCGCTAAAATATTTTGGAAGGTCTTGTAGTATTCCCCAATGAAACCATCTGGCCCAGGTGATTTATTCGCTGGAAGTGTATGTATAGCTTGTATAACCTCAGGGGCCATGAAGGGAGAGTTGAGTTGTATAAGTTGTTCTGGGCTGATCTTTGGGAGGAAAATGTCTTGTAAGAAATCATTAATAAGGTCAGAGGAGGGTTGGGGTATAGTAGGATCCTTTGACAAGTTGTATAGAGAGCCATAGTAATGGCTGAAGGCATCTCCTATGTCATTAGGATGGAATTGTTTTTCTTTGGTGAGTGGGTGTACAAGGAAGGGGATTCTGGTCTTATATTTGGTACCTCTCAGGCGTTGGGCCAATAGTTTACCTGCCCTGTTCCCATTTTCATAATAATTAGTTTTGAGCCTTCTAGAGGATTTTTCAAATTCGCCCAATAAGAGCAGGCGTAAGTCATAACAGAGTTGGGACAGTTGTTGGGAGATTTGAGGTAGGGGGTTGATTTTGTTTTGGGTTTCTAGAAGTTGAATTTTTTGTGTTAGTTCCTGTAATTGTTTTTGCTGTTGCCTCTTCCTCCTCGCCCCCAGCTGGATAAAAATACCTCTCATAAAAGCCTTATGGGCATTCCATAATACAAAGTTATCATTGACAGACATATCATTATCTATAAAATATTGAGTCAGATGTCGTTCCAGCAATTTTTTAGTGTCTTCGGTTTGCAAAAGGATAGGGTTAGCTCTCCACACAGGAGTCGGATTAGAGGAAAAAGCATTGGATATAGTCAGGGTCACTGATGCATGGTCGGACCATGTGATAGTATTAATGGAAGTGGATGTTGTTCTGGTCAGTACTCCCTGATCCACTAAAAAAAGATCCAGTCTGGAATATGACTTGTGTGAAGCAGAAAAAAAAGTGAAATCTCTTTCACCAGCGTGTAGGCATGCATCAAACAAGTCATGTTGGTGAATAGAAGATTGAAGGCAATTGCCAGCTCTGGAGCCTGACGAAGTAGAATCCAGAGAAGAATCCGGAATGAGGTTAAAGTCTCCGGAAACAATCAACAAGCCTTTTTGGTGCTTCCTTATCTTGTTGATAGTTTTGTTAAAAAAGCGAATTTGGTTGGAGTTAGGGGCGTACACGTTGACAATGGTGTATTGTGAGGAGTTAATTTCACAGATAATTATGATATAGCGGCCCTGTGGATCCTTTATTTCCTCCTGCATTTGGAAGGATATAGTGTCTCTGAATGCCACAACGACTCCCCTTTTTTTAACATCTGCGTTGGCAGTAAAGACGTAGGGGAAACTTTTGTTGGAACATTGCGGAGGATCTTCGATATTAAAGTGAGTTTCTTGAACACAAAGTACATCGCATTTAAATTGAGTAGCCTCCTTCCATATAGATCTCCTTTTAGCTGGGTGATTAAGACCTTTTGCGTTTATAGACAAAAAAGTTATCCCCATGTTGGGAGTAATTGCTAATGAGATGTTGTGGATCTAAGATAAATAATACAAGTGACCACATCTCCCTCCTGTGGTGAGAAGTGGAAGTGTGTTGGATAAATACTGTATCAGAAGGAAACATGAAGAAAGCACTCACTGTTTGTTGGATCAGTTGACGTCTGGAGAGTTGTTTGGTTCGTGAGTAGAACGTTCCGTAGAGACTTGAGTTCTTCTTTTCAGGTCTTGTGATTGTTTTAGGTACATGTTTCAGCAGTGGAATCAATAACACATATAAATGCTGCAGTGCAAAAAAAACTGATAAACAATAGAAAAACGAAAACAGAACTAGGAAGAAAAGGCTGCATATCTTGCAGCACAAAGTCATATGCAAAGTAGAAGAGAAACAATTGAGGGTATACCCTCGGGTGCAGCTATAGCTGCTCAAGTGTAATCAGGGGTGAGTTCAAGTGAGAGAGAAACCTCACTCTCCAGGGCACTTATGGTAATAGGTGCAGTTTCCAAGGACTAGTGATTTTTGCAATTCTGTGCATTCACTTTCTGCCACTCAGGCTCCCTGTGGGGGTTGCGTTTAGAAGGCACCGACTGACCCTCCGGTTCTGGGATGATCTGCCATTCTTTAAGCTGCTTCAATCCCTTTTCCAAAGAGTCTATAACAAAGGTGGTTTCATCCCTAGTGACTGTGAGTTTAGTAGGGTATCCCCATCTATAACTGATCTTGTGGTTTCGCAGGGCCTTAGTTATGGTGTTAAGGTCTCTCCTTTTTTGGAGAGTGTGTTGTGAGAGGTCTGCAAAAACTGCAGATGTTGATGCTGCAGAGGAATTTGATCTTGCGCATGGCTGTCATGAGTTTTTCTTTTGTGTAGTAAAAATGCAGCCGCAGGATAACATCCCGTGGCACTTGGTTAGGGAGATAAGATGGCTTGGGTAGGTGGTGAATCCTGTCTATGGAGCTCCGTGAAATCAGGCAGCATATCTTTAAACAGGGCTATAGCAAATGCCCTCAGCTCTCCTTGCTGCACTGTTTCAGGGATACCTCTTATTTTTAGGTTATTTCTTCTTGCTCTGTCCTCCATGTCTGCGATCTTTGTTTTAAGCCCTTCTATTTCCTCCCCGCGCTCATCATACGCGTCTACCAAATCATTAATGGTTTCCGCAAATTCCCCCATCTTGTTTTCAACATGATCCACCCGTGCTTCAACCACCTGAATCTCCTTATTGAACTTCTGTATGCAAGACACAATATCTGTTTGGAGTGAGCTCCTGAGTGATAATAACATATCTTTCAGCACTGTGTCCATGACCGGTTGATTCATAGTAGGGAAACCCTCTATGCTGTCTGGCAGCTCCCTCGTGTCCTCCCCAGAATCTATGTCAGGGCCTGCTGCCGGATCGCATCCAGAGCCATCTAGCCGAAATCTAGCCTTAGCTGGGCTAGCGGATTGCGAAGTGGCAGGGAGGGAGCGAGAGCTGTGAGGGGAGCCCTCATTACTGCTATGTGCTGCAGGATGCAAGCGGGGATATGTGTTCAGGGCTGGGGTTGATGTGGCGCCGGTGCCATTTTGCCTACCTCCATGCGTCCCCCATGCATAAAAGTCTGTCAGCTTCTGAGGCTTCCGGAGCTCCTTTATTTTCCTGGTCATGTTCCTCGGGTTGTCAGGGTGTAGAACGCTCCCACACTGGTGCTATATTGTGCCTTGGAATGCCGCTGTTAGCCGCAATGTGTCCCTGGTTCACAGAGCTCAGCTCTCACGCCGCCATCTCGGTCCGCGGCTACTTTATTTTATGTTTAGATGTACCGTATTTATCGGCGTATAACACGCACTTTTTTCCCCTTAAAATCAGGGGAAAATCGTGGGTGCGTGCTATACGCCGATACTCACCTATCCCCCGTCGAATCTCCGCTGACTGAGCGGAGCGCAGCGATCGCCGCCGAGATACACATAGCCGAGTGTACTCGGCTTTTCTCGGCTCCGCTCACAGTCACGCCCAGTCCCGCCATTGGACCTGTGTTATGTCCATCATAGGGCGGGACTTGGCGTGACTGTGAGCGGAGCCGAGAAGAGCCGACAAGAGCCGAGTACACTCGGCTATGTGTCCCTGCGTTCTCGGCAGCGTCGTCCCGCTCCGGCCAGTCTCGATCTCGGCGGCGCCATTTTTGAAATGCGGGCAAGGCGGTGCTGGGCACTGAGGCAAGGCTGCACTGGGCACTGAGGCAAGGCTGTACTGGGCACTGAGGCAAGGCTGTGCAGGGCACTGAGGCAAGGCTGTACTGGGCACTGGGGAAAGGCTGCAATGGACACTGCTGGCAAGGCTGCACTGACAAGGCTGCAATGGACACTGGTAAGGCTGCATTTAAATGTAAGTTTAAATGTAATTTTTTTTTTCCTTAAACTTCCCTCCTAAAAGTTTTTTTCCCTAAAATTCCCTCCTAAACTTGGGGTGCGTGTTATACGCCGGCGCGTGTTGTACGCCGATAAATACGGTAACTCTATTTTAGTTTACTTTTTAGTTTTCCCTTTTCTTTTCTCTTTGGTTTGCAGATAAAGATTGGTTATCGCACTTGTATTTATAGTCTATGACCTGAAAACTTGTAGTGGTGACTTCTGTTAGTCATTTATATACTTGATACTTTTTGTGTCATTTATCATGTTATGGACTATCACCTTCTTTTGGATTATCCATATACTGCACTGTAAGTGTTATGACATGCACTGTTATCTTGTACCGCAAACCTCTGTTCCTTTTACTTCAATAAAAATCTCTTAAGTATATAAAAAAAAAGATCCTGCCAAAAAAAACAAAAAGGGCTCCAGGGCTCAGAAATAAAATGGCACCCAACATCCCAGATCCGCCCAAATAGGCTTGTACATTTCGAGATAGAACAAGATTACACTATTGCACTAGGTGCAAAGCATGTAACACTATTAAAAGAAAGAAAATCAAATTGAAAGTTTTCATTCGAAAGCCACCCAGAGCGAATATAAAATTCGCCCTCTGATCACATGCGATTCTGAATATGTCACTTACGTGTTGTAATGCCCATGTCCCATGCAATATGTGGGTAGGACCATGCGTAAGTTACGTACCAGAAACAACGAGCATATCACCAATATCAAAAATGGGTTCCCAAAGCATAGCGTGTCGAGATACTTTAAAACACAAAATAAGGACCCCAAGTTACTTACATTCTATGGAATAGACAAAATTTCACAGCTTTGGAGAGGCACTCATCTTAAATGGGTGGTTTTACAGAACAAAACTAAATGGATATATATCGGCTGGACACACTGCAGCCAGCCGGTATGAACATTAATCTAGATCTAAACAGTTTTTTAACCAACGATTAAATCCTTGCAGTTTAGTTGGATTTCCCATTATATCAATCTAGCAAAATATCTGAATTCCCATATAGATTTCAACACATTCAGGTTTTAACCATAACATTGTAATTGCCCACTGTAGAGATTATGACCGATCTTAAAAGAAAAGGAAGGTGAGGAGAGAACAGGGCTCTCGCGGCAAATGGGATTTTTTTTTTCCATAATAGATTTTTATTGGCATATTTCAGATGTTACAAAGTCTTAAACAAAACTATAATAAAGTACCTTCACATGAATCATGTCTATTCATGTAAAAACAAGAGCGTACAAAAAGAATATATTCAACAATGTGCTGTCTGAGATCTCCGATCAATTGCGGTCGCAGCCGCAAAACAAGAATTACAATGATCAAATCCTAGAACCAAGGTGATGTATGTGTAGAGGGTAACTATATCAATGCATGCTATTCATGGTAGGGGAGGGCGTCTCCACCCGAGCACCCCTTATAGGGAGCAGAGCTGTGCCCTTGTGGTTACGTCCCTCCCCCGCCTCCTCCAGGCATCCTTTGCACCCACTCATCTACATATATTGTACCAAACAAAGTTAAAGATTGAACGCTTTGGTAAGACCGGAAGATTCAACCCATTTGTTCCACAATTGCCATAGTTGGGTAATCTTTGATTTACTTCCTTGTCTTAGTGCTAGAGATGTCTCGTGTGTAAAGTGCTCATGAGTAGTCAATACTACATCTAAAATCGTAGGAGGGTCTGGGTCTCTCCACTTCCTGGTAATACTAATGCAAGCCGCTAGCAGTATGTGTACTATGATATGCCTTGATGGGTTGGGGATTTTTTCTATTTCCAGGGATAATAGGGCCAAGGATCGTGAAGTATCTTTTGTTAGATGGGTGACCTCCTGGATTAATTGGAAAACTAAGTCCCAATAACGTTTGAGTTTGGGGCAGTGTCAGAATGTATGTATTAGATCACCTTTTCATCCGCAGTTTCTCCAGCATGTGCCGGGGAGTGATGTGTCGAATTTGGATAATCTATCAGGGGTCAAGTACCAGCGGTACGTCAATTTAAATGCAAGTTCCCATAGTGTCGAGCAACATGTAACTTTATATGTGGATTTACATGCCATTTCCCATTGTAGTTGTGTGAAGTTATGGCCTAGATCAGTTTCCCAGCGTAGAAGTGCCGTGGATTTAGTGAAGGTGGATTTTTGTTGTAATAAAGAATAGAACAGAGAGATTCCTTTCTTGTGATTTGCAGGGGATCTGAAGAAGATCCAAGCTGTTTGGAGTATTTTCCATTACCATGTTGTAAGTGAGGCAAGACAGTGTTGGGTGTGTGCGAATAGGAACCAATCAGAATGTGAGAGATGGTATTTTTTTTGAAGTTCGGAGAAGGATTTGATATGTTTGTTATCCATCAGATCTGAGATGTTTACAATGCCCTTGTGTTTCCAATGTGTGAAGTAAGATGATTCCATTATGTGAGTTAGGGATTCTATAGGAATGGGAATGGTCGCTAGATTGGGGTGAAGTGCCGAAATTTTTGTGAATCTGGACAAGACTTTGCTTGTCGTCGTCATGGTCGGAGAGGCGCGTATGTGTGATTTTTTCCCTAGTGCTGAAGTAAATAACCAAGAGGACAGACTCCCTCCTGGTATCAAAGAGGCCTCTATTCTCCCCCACAACGTGGTTGGGGGGGAGGTCAGAAACCACTCCTTAGCTTGTGTGAGTATAGATGCCATGTAGTAGTCCTGAAAGTCAACATAACCAGTCCCTCCTGCTAGGCGAGTTTTGATTAGTTGAGGGTGACCGCATCTTGCTTTCTTACCTTTCCAAATAAATTTGAACAGGATTGATTGCAACGATTTGAAGTAGCTAAGAGGTATAGGAATTGGTATGGTTCTAAATAAGTACAGGATTTGTGGAAGATGGAACATTTTGAACGCTGCTAACCGCCCCATCCACGAGAACTCAAAGGACGCCAGCCTGGTGAGGTCTGATTGAAGTTTGGTTCTAATTGGTAAGTAATTGGATGAAAATAGTGCCTTAGTTGATGGAGTTAACTGGATGCCCAAGTAGGTTATGCTATCTTTTGCCCAAGTGTATGGGTATTTCAGTTTAAGTTTCTGTCCTATTTACGCATCCAGACCCAGGTTGAGCACGTATGATTTAGTCTCATTGACTTTGTATTATGATACTTCACTGAACCAGTCGAGCGTCCTCTGGACCTCAGGAAGAGACCTTTCAGGTTCGGTGATCATGAGGATCACGTCATCTGCGAACATACTTATTTTATGATCTAAACCAGCCAGGGGTAATCCTATGATATTTTTATTATTCCTAATTCGTTCAGCTAGGGGTTCCATGACCAGATTGAATATGATGGGCGAAAGCGGGCAACCTTGTCTCGTGCCATTGGAAATGTGGAAGGGAAAAGATAGGGTATCTGCAGAAAATACTTTGGCCGAAGGATTGGAGTATAAGGCCATTATGGCATTGTGTATTTACATGCCCGTAATGCCGAACTTGTGTAGGACCTCCGATATATATCCCCAATGGACCCTATTAAAGGCCTTCTCGGCATCTAGGGATAATAGTAGGGCCGGAATTTTTTGAGTTTCTGCATGGTGTATGATGTTGATTAACCTTCTAGTAGCATCCGAAGCTTGGCGTCCTTTAGTGAATCCCGATTGGTCCATTGATATAAGGGAAGGAAGTATGTCCTCAAGTCTGTTTGCCAATAATTTAGCGTAAATTTTTAAGTCAAGGTTGGGCAGTGAAATGGGTCGGAAGTTTTTAGGGGTTGTGGGATCTTTGCCTGGTTTAGGAAGGGTTATTATCTGAGCATTAAGCATTTCAGTAGGGAAAGTAGCTGAGGTGGCTGCTAGGGTAAATATCTGGCACAGAGTGGGAGCTAAGATATGTTTGAACTGCTTGTAATATTCCCCAGTGAAACCATCCGGTCCAGGGGATTTGGAGTTAGGTAAGTTATTTATTACTGAGAGTATTTCATCCACTGTGAAGGGAGCATTTAAATCCTTAAGTTGTTGGGGGTTCACAGTCGGGAGATTCAAACTTCCCAGGAAGGATTTAATTCCCTCAGGGGAGGGTTGAGTAGTAGAGGGATCAGCTTTTAGGTTGTATAAATCCTCATAGTAGGTACTAAAGGAGTTCGCTATGTCTATGGGTTTAAGAAGCTTTTCATTCGTGTGAGGGTGTAGTATGTACGGAATTTTCGTTTTGGTTCTATGGCCCTTAACTCGAAGGGACATTGCCTTTCCTGCCTTGTTCCCTGTGGTGTATGATGTGGCTTTGAGAATTCTGTAGGATTTAGCATATTTTTCAAGGAGAAGGGCTCTTAGTTTGTGGCGTAAAGTGAATATTTTGGATTGGAGATGGGGAGATGGGTTGGTTTTGTTCAGTGATTCGGAAGTGTCTATATCTGCTGTGAGTTCATCTAGCCGCTGGGTCCTTTTCTTTTTGGCTCTAGCTCCCATTTGGATGAACACTCCTCGCATGATCGCCTTAGGTGCGTTCCACACCACCAGCGGATCAGACACGGATGCCCGGTTGATTGAAAAATAATCTTCTAATTGGTGCTCAATAAGGTTAGAGTAACATGGTGTATTGAGGAGATAATTATTGACTCTCCATATAAAGGAATTGGATTGATGAGCGCCATTAGAGATGGTAATGCTAATGGGGGCATGATCTGACCAGGTGGTGGTATGTATGGTAGAGTTTGAAATTTTGTGCAGTAACTGACTATCAGACAGGAATAGGTCAATTTGTGAGTAGGTAGTGTGACATGGCGAAAGAAATGTGAAATCCCTCTCGCTCGCATGACATCACCTCCACACGTCAAACAGGTCATTGGAGCTTATAAACGGATCTAAAGGAGAAGCATTTCTGTGCGATCCTGCGGTGGAGTCAATGGAGTAGTTCGGGACCATATTAAAGTCCCCACATATAAGTAAGTGACCTTGTTGGATCTTACGGGCTGCCCGTAATGTTTTCCTGAGAAAACATTGGAGACCAGGGTGTAGGAGATATTATTAATTGTGCATATTAAGATAATATAACGCCCTTCCGGGTCAATTACACAGTTCTGCAGGGTAAATACAACAGTGTTCCTGACTGCAATCATTACTCCTCGTTGTTTCTTAACAAAGGATGACTGGAACACATGGGGGAATTGTTTGTGTTGGCAGACAGGAGAGGCCTTCGTAGCAAAATGCGTCTCCTGTACGCAAAGAATGTCACAGTTCAGGGCAAGGGCCGATTTCCATAGGGAGGACCGTTTTTCTGGGTGGTTTAACCCTTTCGCATTGATGGATAGAATAGTGACTCCCATACTGAACGGAAGTGTGGTATATCAGTGAAGTGAGTACTCACAGTTGTGGACGAGTGACAAGGTAATGTTCAATCTACCGGTTGATGTGGATGAGAAGTCCGTGTCTTGAATATTTAGAAAGGAGCAAAAGATTCAGTCCTTGGTTCTATGAAGGTATAAAACAAGTTAGATTTGAAGATCAACAAATTTCTGTGTGAATGAACTATAGGTTCTCGATGCAGGTGAAGGCACTGAGATCTGTGCCACCAAAAAATAAAGGGGTAAAAATAACAATAAAAAGGAGAGAACAAAAAAGTCCAGAAAACAGATCAAGCTGTGATATACAGAAAAAAATATATATAAACAAACTAAGGTGCAGAACACACAGTTGTGTCAGTGTGAACAAGCTCGTTTGAGCAACTGACAACTAATGGGGGAAAGTTCAGTAAGCTGGTGTCAAGCACGCGACCAGACCGGACTAAGGTAGTCGCATATTGTTGCAATCTGGGCAAGTGGATCAACGATGGTTGCCCCTGCGGTATTCTTTGCTACGGCCAAAGAGAACGGGTTCGGGGTGCCATCGGGCTCAGATTGGTTGTGGGGAGAATCTGGTAGTATTCCCCATGCTTTCAGCAGTTTTAGGCCCCCTTCCAAGGTGGAGATGGTGTGAGGAATGCCGTTGTAAGTGGCCAAGATGGTCGCAGGGTGGCGCCATTTGTATATAATTTTGTGGTTGTTCATCGCTTTAGTAATAGTTTTGAGTTGTCGACACATTTGGAGCGTATATTGAGACAGATCGGCATACAATTGTATATCAGAGTATGGTGCCGGAAGTAGTGATAGTTCCCTAGCTTTCAGAAGTATCTGTTCTTTTGCTTGAAAAAAATGTACTCGTAGAAGCACATCTCTGGGTACTTCCGCCTCTAGGTGGCAGGATTTAGGCAGTCTGTGTATGCGATCTATCGTAAGCTCCGGGAGCATGCTAGAAAACATAGTGGTAGCATAGTTGTGCAATTCTGCGGGTTGGATGGACTCAGGGATTCCGCGTATCTTGACGTTATTGCGTCTGGAGCGGTCCTCGAGGTCTGCTAATTTCGCTTTGATCCAGAGAGATTCCTCTTTCTGATCATTATATGCGTCCACTAATTCATTCACAGTATCAGTACACTCCTCCATTTTGTTTTCCACGCAGTGCACCCTATTATCCATGTGTTTCATCTCTAATGAGAATGTATTAATCAATGATGAAAAGTTGGACATGAGAGAAGACTGTAGTGATAGCAGCATATCCTTCATAGTTGTGTCTAGCACTGGTTGGCCTGAGGTTGGGAATTGTGCTATGGAGGATTGTAGTGCAGCTACAGCAGAGTCATTATGTAAGCCTGTACTCACTGTGATTAAGGCCTGGTCCGAGATATCCATCCGCATCCTCGATTTCGTCCGGGCTTTGGGTCCCCGGGGTCGCAGGAGAGGCGTCCAGAGGAAGGGAGGAATGCATCCCAGCTTGTAGTGTCTGTGGATGTACACCCGGATGGTCTGAGAACTGCAGGGCTTGATGTGCTTGGGGTACGGCGGCGCCATCTTGGTCACGGCGGCGGGGCTGAAGGGAGAAGGATTCCAGGCGTTGTAAGCCTCTGTTTTTGATGCGTTTGCGGGACATCATTGCGGCACAGCTGAGCAGGTACGATCACGGCACTCTGGGGCAGGATGGGGTGAATGATTTGCTCGGTAGTCGCTAATCATCCGGTCTGGATGGCGGAGCTCACTGCTTAAGCGACCATCTTCATGCACGCGCAAGCCACGCCCGGCAAATGGGATTTTAATGGGAGACACCAGTACTGTTTTAGGGTTGAAAATGTTTTTATTGATAATATAAACAGCAAGACAATAATATGACAGATATATCAAGTTATGTAAAGTGGCAACGAGTGGGCCAAATGGCTATCCCCTACAGCGGCGCACATCCCCTAAATCAGCATAAACAAATATACAAAGTATATCGAACAATGAACATTCCGAGGAGAAAAAAAAAAAAAAAGCAAGGAAGGAAAAAGAAAGGAGAAAGAAGGAAAAAGAAAGAAGAGGTTGGCAGAGGACTAGTAGAGGAGGGGAAAGGGAGAAAGAAAATCTGCTGGGGAAGTATGGACGAAGCATAATGGAATCAACTTACGGGAGACATTATCATACATGGAGAACAATTCAAGGTAGAGGTTGAGCTGAACCGGGGGGGTGGGGAGCATGGCAGCCAGGGTATCGGAAGAGGAGAAGCACAGCCAGACAGTCCACAGGACCGTATGTTTGTCATAGGTATTATTGTCAAGTGCCAGCATCTCCTCCATTCTCATAATATCATTCATGGTGGAAACCCAGATGGACAATGGAGGAGTTGTGGCGGTTTTCCAGAAAAGCGGGATAAGTTGTCGGGCCTCAGACAGAAAGAAACGGAGGAGACATCATTGCCCCCCCCAGCAACATAGAAAGGAGGGCGATCTCTGGGGTTTGTTGTACAGAGTCCTCATAAATAACATTGTAAACTTGAAATACCTGATTCCAGAAGGGTTGAATCCATTCACACTCCCACCAGACGTGAAGATACGTGCCCGTGGCTGCATTGCATCACCAGCAGGTGGGCGGGGTAGATGAGAAAATTCTATGCAGTGTAGCAGGGTCCCTGTACCATCTGGAAAGAATTTTGAAATTCTTCTCCTGTGAGTAACAGGAGATAATGGATTTGTGTGTGTAGTGGAACGCCATCTGCCAATCCGCTCTGGAGAGGGTTTTTCCCAAGTCTGCCGACCACATCCTGGTGAAAGGAGGCAGGTCATCCTGTGTAAGGGCTTGTATTAAGCTATAGATGGAGGAGAGTAGATGTCTGGGAAAATCATAGAGGGAGTATAAACGTTCAAATTTCGAGAGCGGGCAATGTATTTGGGAGGAAAGAAACAAGTGTTTTGTGAAAGATGCCAAATGGAGGGCAGTGAGCCAGTCACGTGTGTCCACAGGGACGATCGGGGTCCCCACTTCCGGGTGGATAAAAGTGTAGGCCTGAGGCCAGGAAGAGCGCTAAAATGATCCCAAGGCAGAGACCCCAATGCCCTGGGGAAAGGCTAGGTTGTCGAATAGGGAGGATAGAGGGGAAGGATCTGAGGAGGGGACCCCACATAATCCTCGCCGGTACCAGAGTGTAAGGACAACAGCAGTTACGGGCGAAACACAAGATAGACTTGGGAAATTATCTTTATAGCCCCATAGGAGGGCACGGAGGTCCACCTGGGCCAGGTCCTGTTCTACCATTACAGAGGCTTTCTGAAGAGGGCGTGGGAACCATTCCAATGTGCGAGCCATGAGAGTAGCTTTGTAGTATAGATCATAGTCAGGAAGTCCCGCACCCCCTGCAATTTCAGCCGGGTGAGTAATTTATGTTTGACTCTTGACATTCCCCGGTTCCAGATAAACCGAATGAAGAGGGAGCGTAGGGCAGAAAAAAAGGATTTAGGAATTAATATCGGTACGGTTTGAAAGAGGTAAAGTAACTTGGGTAAGGTGTCCATTTTGAGGGTGTTGATTCGGCCAAACCAGGGAAGAGCAGAGCCCCCCCCCTCAGGAAGCTTAATCTTTATGGAGTCGGGAAAGGAGAGGGATGTAGTTCAATGCAAAGAGGTTAGACAGGTCCACAGGTATTGTTATGCCTAGATATGAAATGCCCTTGGTCTGCCATTGGAAAGAATAATTGGAGCACAGGGAGGACATTGCAGAAGCTGGCAGGGAAACATTGAGGGCCTCCGTTTTGGAGATGTTTAGCTTAAAATTGCTGAAAGAGCCAAAGCGTTTAAACTCTAAAAAGAGTGAGGGGAGGGTCGTATGTGGTTGCTGGGCATAGATCAATAGGTCATCCGCATAAAGGGACAATTTATGGTGTGCAGAGGGGGTTTGGACTCCTTGAATTGAGGCGTTCTGACGAATGGCACACGCCAGGTGTTCAATTACAATGACAAATAGGAGGGGGGAAAGAGGGCAACCCTGGCGTGTACCATTCGATATGTCGAATACCTCAGACGCGGTGCCATTCACAAAGATGGAAGCAGAGGGGTGTGAGTAGAGAGACATAATTTTGGTGATAAAAGGGAATCCGAGGCCTAATTGTTCTAGCGAGAGGCGTAGAAATCGCCAATTAACCTGATCAAAAGCCTTTTTGGCATCAAAGGACAGGAGGCAGGCTTGCAGGTGATGACATTGAATTTTTGAGATGAGATTGATTGTTTTGGTTGTGTTGTCCCGGGCTTCCCTGCCCGGAACAAAACCGACCTGATCCCTGTGAAAAATCCCCGGCAAAAGTGGTGAGAGCTTATTAGCGAGGACCTTCACAAATAACTTCAGGTCTATGTTTAATAAGGATATAGGGTGGTAGCTACTGCATTGAGAGGGGTCCTTGCCTGGCTTCAGAAGGATAGAGACATTGGCCGATAGGAGGTCCCTAGAGGGATGGGTAGAGCTATCTATGGCATTGAAGGCACGGGTCAGGAATGGTAGTAGTAGGGGCGCAAACCTTTTATAGAATCGGGGGGTGTACCCATCCGGAACTGGACATTTTCTCAATTTTAGTCCCTTGATGGCGCCTAGAAATTCCGGTGCCACCAAGGGCTTGTCCAAATCGGAAGACTCTTGGGGGTCAGTCGTGGGAAGGGCAGTTTCCTCTATATAAGCCTGCATGGCATCTAGTGAAGTGGACGCACGAGGGAGATTATACAACTGGGAATAGAAGTCCCTAAACGAGGAGGAAATGCCTTGCGTATTAAAGACTTTGGATTGGTCCGGTTTAGTGATAAAGGGGATAGAGTGGTGAAGTGGTCTAGGATGTATAACCCGGGCCAGGTGCTGACCAAACTAATTGTCCACAGAATAGTAAAAATTGCGGGCTCGATCTCGGGGAGTGGGAGTCTAGTAATTGAAGGAGGTTGTGTCGGGCGTTAGATAATGTTACAAAAGTGGATGACTCTAATGTTTGTTTATGAAGGGATTCTAGTTCCGAAATGGTGGTCAAAAGGCGTCTGATGTCATCCGATCTAATCTTTTTTAGGCAAGAGCCATTCTGTATGAGTATGCCTCTGACCACACATTTCAGAGCTTCCCATTGGTTGAGTGGAGAAGTAGTGTCAGAGGAGTGATCAGATGCGAAGTGTTGGATCGCCTTAGTGACTTCCGCTACACACACCGAGTCCCGAAGAAGGTTGTCATTAAGGCGCCAGGAGGTGCCCCTTCGGGAAGGTGGCGGGCGGGCAAAGGACAGGTAGACAGGGGAATGGCCAGACCACAGGGCATGACCCAGGGAGGCTGTTAGTGGTGTGTCTGTGACAGGGGTCACTTTGGGCACAGGGTGAGCAAGAAAGTAATGGACATTAAGAATATATCTTGGACTACCTAAATTGGGATAGTAATATTAGTTCACAATATGTACTGGTTGTTTGATTCTGAACTCAACAAGTTAATTGAGAGATGTGTTACCTGCCTGTTGTGATGTAAATGAATCTAGAATGGCTTCTGAGGATCTTTTATTGTGATAACTAACTCTGTACTTGTGTGTATTGAAAATAGCAGACAGACAGTCTGCTGAACATAAAGGTTATGCATATCCATTTAAGATGTAAAGGGATTAGCTATTGAACTCATCTGTGTCTGCTAAGAGCTGTCAGATGTGTATACACCATTGTGTGAAGTCTTTTGATGATGGGTACTGTAGTTAAGAGACAGTAAGGCTAGCCTAAAGGTCATGTGTCTGAGTCACCAGCTGTAGTTAATTAGCTTATGTAAATTCGGTCTGATCAAAGGGTATTGTCAGAGGAAAATGAGGAATGTAAGAACCTCCTCTCTGTGTGTATAAAGTTTGGAGTTTTTTCAATAAAGATTGTCAGACCAGCTGGAAAGCACACGGAGCGTTGTCTCGTATGTCTGAAAGGATTATCCCTATGGGAAGAGCTCGCCTGACTGTGGAGTGTCGGTAGCTGATGTGTGTTCGGAGTGGGAATATCCTAAACGGCGTTAACCCCCTTTCATACTTGGGGACCCGTTACATTGTTGGCAAGCAGTGGGATTGATTCCCACAGCCGGAAGGACAGCTACAAGAGGACACAGGACAATGGAAGCACAGTAGGGATGGCTAAAGCTCTCTTCCCTCAAGGACTTACTGGAGAACCGGGGCAGACCAGCTAACAACCGTAAAAAGAGGGACACTAATCGCAGAACGAGTCAAAATGGATGGAGCTGAAAGACCCAACATAACAGAAAGGCCCAGCGTAACAGACAGGACACCTGAAGAGGCAAGTTTTGATCGGGCTGTTAACATAAGACTGGCACATTATGGAACTAACTCTACAGCGGAGATCATAGACCGAGTTATAGTGGCTGTGGATGCAAATTGGCTACAGAAAAGAGGTGCTGCAGCAGCAGAAGTCAGAGCAGCACCAACTGAAAGGAGAAAGATACATTTTGCTGCTTTTAAAAATGTAATTGAAACTGAAGGGGAGATTGATGGGTACCATGCCGATTTTGAACGGCAATGTGCCCTACACCGGGTGCCCATAGAGAATTGGGTTACCATTTTGTCTGGGAAACTATCCGGCCGGGCCAGTGAAGCGTTTAGGGCCATCCCAGACGAGGATATTATGAACTATGGACTTGTAAAAGAAGCACTTTTGGCCAGGTATGCCGTCACACCGGAGGCATACCGGAGGCGGTTCCGAGAGGTGAGCAAGCAGACTGGAGAGACTTGTATACTGAGTGGGCCTGCCGCCTACACTGCACTGCATCCCACTGGGTCGCTGGATGCCAAGCAGAATCCGGGGAAGAGGTGCTGCAGGTGTTCCTGCTGGAGCACTTCTTTGACAAACTGTCCCTGGAAGTCAGAGAGTGGGTCTGGGACTGAAAACCTTTCACCTTGCCTGAAGCAGCTCGCTTGGTGGACGAATACACAGATGCCCGCAAACTGGATAACCCTGTGGTCAAGACAACAGCTCGGGTGGATTATCGATCAGTGGCACCCCCTCCGGCTATCACCTACCAACAACAGTTGTACAGCCTCGTACACACGACCGAGTTTCTCATCCAAAACCGGCAAGAAAAGTGCCGCGTGAGCTTTTTTGTCGAGAAAACCGTTCGTGTGTATGGTTTTACGATGAGAAAATTGCCGTGAATCTCGACGAGAAAATAGAGAACCTGCTCTCTATTTTCTCGTCAGGATTCCAGATTTCCTCGTCGTGTTTCTCGTCGGCCTGTTTTGTGACGAGAAAATGGTTCGTGTGTATGCTTTTACGACTCTTCCAAAAGCGCGCATGCTCACAAGCAACTATGAGACGGGAGCGCATCTTCTGGTAAAACAAGCCTTCGTAATGGAGATAGCACATTCGTCACGCTCCAAATTTTTGCATCGTTTAAATGTTGTGCATTGAAATCTTTGTTAGAATGTTACATTAATCCAAACGAATGAACTTCTTTTGCTGCTGATATTCACACAGAGTTATGACTATCTTTTTTTAAACTTTTTCATGCTGCTCTTAAGAAGATTTATGTGTATTATATTGTGCAAGTTTTTAGGAATATTAAAAAATTAGATATTTTTCTAACTGATGTAAATTGTAATTTCGCAATGTTTTGGTAGTGATCTCCCATAGAATCTTTTAATATATATTATGTAAATTTTACACCCTTTTTTGGGAAATACGATTTAGTTATTTTTTTGGGGGGTTGTTATCTGTCCCTTTTTTTGTCAGTCAAATGTATCTGCTTACTCCAAAGCTAGATTTTACATTTTTACAAATACACATAGTCAAGTATGAACTTAAAGAAAAATAACATTTATTCATGTTTGAACTAAAATAAAGAGAAGGCAGCGCTGGAGAAGCTGCTGCCATTTGTGCATCCCAGGGACCCCAGAGCACACAGCAACCCTGTGTGGACACTAAAATTGGGAGCTTGAGAAGGCAAACATTTCTGAGCACAATCTGATGCTGGCCTCCCAGAGGTCAGGAACAGCAGCAGGTGATATATATGTCCCAAGTGTGTGGAACTACAACAGGCTGCCTTCTGTCCGACCACAATGAAGCAAGGCCATCACTTCCTCGTCTTCCTGGCAACCTTCCCTGCAACCTTTCCTGAAGCCTTCCCTGCAGCCTTCCTTCTTTGTTTGGCTGGAGGCTGGGCCACTGGAGGGGTACTCCTGTCAGGAGGAGGAGGAGGTGGAGGAGAAGGGGGTGGCGCAGAAGAACAAGGTGGAGGTGGAGGAGAAGGGGGTGGGGCGGAAGAACAAGGTGGAGGTGGAGGAGAAGGGGGTGGGGCAGAAGAAGAATGTGGAGGTGGAGGAGGAGGTTGAGGTTGTGAGAGTTGTGCCACCTCACAAATGGCGGTATTGGGGGTAATTTTTTCCATCACCCCCTTGTTGAGCTAGGTGATGAGCAGGGGCTCGCATAGGAGGCGTTGCTCCATGCTCATCACCTTGAACTTTGCCTCCACTAGGCCGGCAATGGCCTCTTCAGGGGATGTGGGCTCTTTGAGGGTGGCATGGGACTCTTTAATAAGGGCCATTTCTGCCTCACTGGTGGTCCTGTCCCTCCTGCCTCTTTTGGGAAGCCGAATGGGAGGCACCTGGGATCTGGTGCTTCTCCTTTGCCCTGCCACCTCCTGGCTGCCACTGGGCCCTGCCACCTCCTGGCTGCCACTGGGCCCTGCCTCCTCCTGGCTCACAGTGGGCCCTGCCTCCTCCTGGCTGCCACTGGGCCCTTCCTCCTCCTGCCTGACAGTTTCCAGACCCTCCTCCTGGCTGATTTCATCCTGTGTATGAAAAAGGGACATAGTTTAATATGTTGGTTTAATCTTTGCATCAAACTTTATAAACATGATTGAAGCAATTAGAATGTAAATCCAGAAATCATTTTTTCTAATTTACACCTACATCAGATTGACTATTTAGCACCCAATTAAGTGCAGACTAATGTCTAGAGATCTTGATTTCACTTGTGGAACCCAAAATATTGTATGTTTCTCATCTTGACATATTTGTCAAACATTAATTTTATCCCAATACAATTTCATTTAATACTATACCTGGCTCCAGATGGCCAGATCAGGTTCATCCAGGATGGCTGCCTCCTCTTGCTCCAGAGAAGGCTCAGGTTGGCTGCAGGGAAGTCTGGGGGGAAGAGTGGAGAGTGATGGCCTTGCCTCAATGTGGTCATCCAGGAAGGACATCCTGCTGTAGTACCACAAAATCAGGACATACACATCACCTGCTGCTGCTCCTGACCTCTGAGAAGCCAGGACCTTAGAGCGTTCAGTCCTGTAGGTGCCTCTCAAGCTCCCAATTTTAGTGTCCACTTGTTTTGCTGTGGCTGTGGGCACCTTGGTCTGCACAAATGGGAGCAGCTTCTCCAGCGCTGCTTTTCTCACCCCTCTTTTTTTATGGATGGGGTTTTTCGTCTCCCACAGAGCGGGCAGCTCCCTTACCCGGTCAATAAATTCCGCCAGGAACTCTTTGTCGCTAATAAAGACATTCATATTGTATCTGCAAGTTTAAGAAATAATATATAACTAATGTGAGGCAAACAGTCTAACCTCCTTAGCATCGTAGTCACCATATATATCCTACAACATTCTCAAAACAGTATAGGCCAACAATTTGTCCAAGTCACAAAATCACATACCTTCGTTCGCACGTCCGTCACTTAAACTCCTCTCTCCGCACACCGAATGTACTATAGTCACATGTGTGTTTGCTATATACACACCACGCATGCGTCAAAATATGAACATGTCGCTCCGCACACGTCGCCCGCCCATGACGTTCTAACTAACATCTTTTCCCCGCCCCTTCTCTTTCGGCGCGCAGACAGATATGGCGGAGTTACAGCAGGTGTCTGATAATTCCGCAACTAACGAGGAGGAGACAAGCCCGGAGACCGAGGAAACGTCACGATCAAGGAGGAGATTCAAGGCATCAAATATGTCTTTTGCCGAGATGGCGGAGATGGTGGACATCTTGCTCAAGTCGGATTATGACGCAAAGCATGGGCCATATAGCAAATCAAATAGAAGGACGACCAAAATCCTCACTAAAGTCGTGAAGAGTCTGAAGACGAATTTCGGGGTGAAACGCTCAAATGAGCAGCTCAGAAAGAGGTGGTCAGACCTCAAACTGAGGGAGCCAGAGCAGTTAAGGAGCATTAAGAGAATGCTCGCAAAAAGTAAGTAAAATGTACACTTTTCTGCTATTAATCCTTTTCTAAACTGACATGTTGCTGTTTTTTTTTTTTTTTCTTATTGGACTCCCTTCCAAAATGTTATATTTTGAACTTGGTTGGGCACAGTAATCGTTCGTTACGTTACAGACACTTCGTTCGGCCACTATCCGCTGTTTAGGCTTATTTTACAGCCACAAAAGTAATTAGACATCTGCCTTTTTTGGGGAAATTTGGGGCACAAAGTTTTAGGCTAGATGATGTGTTTGTAAAGAGAATGAAATGCAAACTTTTGTCAGTGTAAAGGAGAGGACACTCAGCAGCTGCTTCCACATCTGTACTTTGGAGCACTATAGTGTGGGCCACCAGACCCGCCTTTTTGGGTGTCCCACACAGGTGCATCAGAGAATTTTTGTGTTGCCTACATGTCTAAAAAATGACAGACAAAGGTGAATACTAAGCATATTCTTGGTCAGAAATAATGCATTCATCTTTAACTTCCGCCCAAATACACACTTGTACCCCACTTCCAAGCAATTTAGCCTGTTTTTTTTTTTTTTTACATAGAGATTTTCTGTGTGATAACTCTACCTTTTGTTTGATTCTCATAGGGGAGAGAAGACTGGGAGGAGGACACTCCAGGGAGCACAAGAACCCCACAGCTTCACAACAACCCCAAACTCCCAAAGACCCACAAACGAAGGATGTAGAGGAAGTTGAGGTGCAGGAAGGAGAAGTGCAGGAAGGAGAGGTGGATGACGTTGTGGAACTGTTCACCACAACAGGTCAGTATCTGTCACCACAGCTTCAGGTAAGAGAGGTAGGCCTGCAGAGTTATAATACCTTTTTATTTTGTTTTTAGGGGATGTGAATGTTGGGGTGAAGGATAGTACAGGTTTCTCTGCTGACAGTGCCCTCCGCCTCATCCAGCAAGTGATGGAATGTAGCACGGAACTGGACAAAATTAAAGAAAGAATTCATGTGATGGATCAAACATTTAAAGACATTCTCGATGTTTTGGGGAAAATTCAATAAGGCATCCCAACCCCCTTTTGTTCATGTTTATTCTTCAACTTTTAAAAAACTTTTTGACAATCAAACCAGCCAAAAATTGAATCTGCACACAGTGTGTCAACATGTGCTATCTGCCATCAGGGGATATCCATGTACGTCTTTTGGGGGTGCAACCCCTTCCTCGTATCTAAAGTAGGTGAACTGAGGAAGGGGTTGCACCCCCAAAACACGTCCATTGATCACCCCTGATGGCAGATAGCACATGTTGACAATAGGGATCAGGAGTCTAAAATCCCTATAGGAAAATAATCCCAATTGTGTGCATATTCAATTTTTGGCTGGGCAAGGGGTGGCAGGACCCCATATTAGGACGGGCACATAGAGACATATAGTTTGTGTAAGTGAATGTCTCAGATTGCTCCGAGGTATCCAATTTTGTAATATTTGGAATGCAACTGTTGTTTTTGTATTTTCCTAAGAAAACAATTGCCGGTTTGTGGCCAGGCAAACAAAAAATGTAAAAAAAAGAAAAAAAGGTGTGTGAATTTGCACATAGTAAAAGATTTGAACACAAACAACGTGTAGCTTCTTTTTCTAATATGCTCTAACCTTATTTGGTACATTTTTAAAGGTTACATAGTGAAATGGTTGGTATTTACTAAAGGAAAATACACTTGGCACTACAAATGCACTAAGACAAACTAGGAGACAGGAAACCAACAAAAGTTAGAAGTTTAAACAAGATTTTTATTTGGATCGTTCTCCAGGAATCTTTAGACATAGCCTGGCATAGGAATTGCCCCCCTACCCGTGAAACAGTCCATGTATTTGTCCCGAACCTCACGGGCATTTTGGGGGGGCAAGCCAGCACGGGCAGATTCCAGGCCCGGCAGGGGATTATCAGGGGAAAGTCCAGCCTCAGGCAAAACTGAGGCCATATATGAATTAGATTTGCGGCAAAGAAAATTGTGTAGCACACAACAGCATAACACTACATAGTTTATTTTGTAGTCCGCCAAGTGGATGGGAGTCATAAAAAGGCGGAACTGGCTGGCCATTATGCCAAAGGCATTTTCAACGACTCTTCGGCCCCTGGCCAGCCGGTAATTGAACACCCTCTTCTCTGGGGTCAGGGTCCTCTGAGGAAATGGCCTCATAAGATGTGGTCCGAGCCCGAAGGCTTCATCAGCCAAAAAAACAAAGGGGAGTCCTTCAATATTCCCTGCATCCGGTGGCAATGCAAGGTCGTCACTCTGGAGACGGAGGGCAAACTCCGTCTGGATGAAGGATCCCCCATCGGACATCCGGCCATTCTTCCCTACATCAACATAGAGGAATTCATACCGTGCTGACACCACCGCCATCAGCACAATGCTATGAAACCCCTTGTAATTGAAGTAGTAGGACCCAGAACGGGGTGGCGGCACGATGCGGACGTGCTTCCCGTCTATAGCACCACCGCAGTTGGGGAAGTCCCACCGCGTGGCAAACTCCGATGCCACAGTCTGCCATTCCTGTGGCGTGGAAGGAAGCTGTGGAGTCAAACAAGATGAAAAAATATTAGAATACACAAATCAAACATTACAAGTATATTCTAAGAAAATACATTAGAGGCCAACATCAAGCAAAGACTACGTTTATTAAGGTGTTTTAAATAAGTATAATGGAAGGGTCATGTATCATATTCATCACCCCCTATGATGGTCCATTAATAAATTATAATGGGGAGGGGGGGGTAGATGTGTTTGGCCACAGGATAGCATTGCAGTGGCGGTGCGTCCAGAGTGGGCGCTGGAGCACTGCCCCCTCTCTCCTGTGCCCGTCACTCAGAACAATACATAGGTTCATGCCTTGCATTAACCTATGTATTGTCTATGCCGCCCACTATTCAGGTGGATGGCCCCCTGTTAAGCGACCAACATATGAAGAACTGCGGCATTTAGGGGCTTAAAATTGCATATCAGAAACAGTAAGGAAAATTGTCTTGCACATTACAGCCTGAGGGATGTAATTGGCTGCAGAAAAGTTAAATAGGGGACGCAGGGGGGGGGGGCATTCCTTGGGTAAACACTGACAGGCTGCTCTGCCAATCATGTTCACCAAGTCTGTTTAATGGTAACATGATTGGCTGATGCAACATCAAGGGAAGGAGAAGACATCAAGGACAGAAGAAGGATGGCGCTGACCACAAGAAGGTAAGTGCAGGGCTGGGGGGGAACTGGCTGCATTGGAGGGGACAAAATGGCTGCATTAGAGGGAACAAAATGGCTGCATTGGAGGGAACAAATGGGGGCGTTTAATAGGCACCAGAGCAAAAAAGGAGGAAGTTTATTTCCTAAATTGGGGTTTGAACCCCCAAACATTTGGAGCAACAGGCGCCCCTGCTGTAAAGGTTAGTGAAGGGAAATATGCATGGAGGAGAAAAAAGGGGCAATCTAAAGCTTCCAGCATGCATGGGGACAAAGGGGACATTCTCAGCATATTACAATCATGGTAATTAGGGAAGGATGAAAGAAATACAATACATTAGCATACATGTAATACATAAAATGTGATGTTAATGGAGAAAACTTACCCTAATATAGTCCTCCTGCAGGACTTGTACAATGGCAGAACAGGTGTCTGGGATTATGAGGCCCAGAGCCTGGGGGGAGATGCCTGTCGTGAACTTCAAGTCCTGAAGACTTCTCCCTGTCGCCAGATAACTTAACGTGGCGATGAGCCTCTGCTCAGCACTGATGGCTTCCCGCATAACGGTGTCCTTCCTGGTAATATAGGGGGACACCAAAGCCAACAGTTCCTGAAAAACGGGGTCAGACATCCGCAGAAAATTCCTGTAGTCCTCAGGATTATTCTCGACGATCTCCCGCAGCAGAGGCATATGGCAGAATTGGTCCCGCTGGAGCAACCAATTCTTGGTCCATGAACTCCTCCTCACACCATTCATGGACTGGTCTTGGTCCAAAACAAGCAGACCAACACCAAGCGCACGCACAGCACGAACTCGACGACGAGAACGTCCAGGCGACATGGCTAGGAAACGGTCGTCTTATCAGAATGTACAGAACAGAACGCACTTTAGAACAGCAAGGCCTATGAATAACGAACTGAAAATCAGAAACGAACGGGCAAGAACGCACTGTAAAACAGATACGACCTGCCTAGACGCCCTGAAAGTCAAGATACGAACCCACAAGCACAAACTGAACCGCAGAAAACGATCTGAAAAGTACGAAGACTGAAAAGCGCGAATCGTCTCTTCCCAAACTTTTACTTCACACGCGGTAACACGAGATCAGCAAAAGCAGCCCAAGGGGTGGCGCCAAGAAAAAAGATCTTCCCCTTTATAGTGCCGTCGTACGTGCTGAACGTGACCGCGGAGAACAACAAGGAAATTGGGAAATGTCAGTGTGTACGCATGGAAAGCTTGACGAAAAAATCGACAAGGTTAACAAGAATCTCGTCGAAAAAAACGACGTGTTTTTTACGACGAGAAACTCGGTCGTGTGTACGAGGCATACCGCCCTACAGCACCACCTCTAGCGGCCACTTATCCTCAGCAGCCCAGGTTAAACTCCCAGGACTACTCACAACCCATCAGGTGTTTCGGGTGTAAACAGCTAGGGCACAAAAAGCCAGACTGTCCGTTGAATCCAGCCAGGCAGTCCCAGTCATTGAGACAGCCAGCAAGGGGGAACCGCCACACATCCATGGCTGCGGCCCACTGCGTTGAGGAGGAAGAACATTGGAGCGTCCTGCACGAGGCTGATCCAATACAAGCAGCTAACCGGGACAACAGGCAGCAACACAGGCAGACTGTCTGGGTCAATGGAAAGGTAGCCAATGGCCTACGTGATACTGGTGCCACCATGACCCTACTACAGAAGAACCTCATCCCAGAGAGCCAACATACCGGAGACACTGTAGCCGTAAGAGTAGCGAGAGGCACCGTCTTCCGGCTACCCGTTGCCCGTGTTCACCTGGATTGGGGGGTTGGTTCAGGACACGTGAATGTGGGGGTGATGAAGGATTTGCCAGCAGATGTACTACTGGGGAATGATTTGGCCCCCCTCGTTTCTGCTTACACCCCGATGGGCCCCGCTGAAGCCAACCCAGTGATGACCTGTGCCCAGACCCATGCTGCTGGAACCGGCCTGCTTGCGGCTGAGAACTGGGTAAGACTATCTTCCCCGACATGTACCTTAGATCAGGCAAAATATCACAGTCTAGAATTGGAATGTGACAAGCTGGCCAGGGAGAAATCGGAGATGCAACGACACTACGTCATGTATTATGAGATGTCCCATGGCTTGAACATTGAAATGCACAAACAGGCTTAAATTGTCAAAAGGTTAAATGGGATTTGCGCCCAGGTTTTGCCTTACCTCTCCCAAGAGCAGCAGCAACAAGTTTTGGGAGCCATTGAGAGAGCAAAGCAAGTGACTGTTCCAGAACTGAATTCCATTATTCGCCCTGCAACCTTACAACGTCACCATCAGCTACTGACCCGGTAAGCAAAATAGCCATGCTGATGGGTTGTCCAGGCATTAGAGGAATGGAACTATGGACTAACTCCGGAATCAACCCGTCTGGGGTCTCCTCCTGTGTTAGTCTCCTGCCGAAAGGGGAGATGTGTGACAGGGGTCACTTTGGGCACAGGGTGAGCAAGAAAATAATGGACATTAAGAATATATCTTGGACTACCTAAATTGGGATAGTAATATTAGTTCACAATATGTACTGGTTGTTTGATTCTGAACTCAACAAGTTAAATGAGAGATGGTTTACCTGCCTGTTGTGATGTAAATGAATCTAGAATGGCTTCTGAGGATCTTTCATTGTGATAACTAACTCTGTACTTGTGTGTATTGAAAATAGCAGACAGACAGTCTGCTGAACATAAAGGTTATGCATAGCCATTTAAGATGTAAAGGGATTAGCTATTGAACTTACCTGTGTCTGCTAAGAGCTGTCAGATGTGTATTGGGAGCTCGTTATATAACCATTGTGTGAAGTGTTTTGATGATGGGTACTGTAGTTAAGAGACAGTAAGGCTAGCCTAAAGGTCATGTGTCCAAGTCATCAGCTGTAGTTAATTAGCTCATGTAAATTCGGTCTGATCAAAGGGGTATTGTCAGAGGAAAATGAGGAATGTAAGAACCTCCTCTCTGTGTGTATAAAGTTTGGAGTTTTTTCAATAAAGATTGTCAGACCAGCTGGAAAGCACACGGAGCGTTGTCTCGTATGTCTGAAAGGATTATCCCTATGGGAAGAGCTTGCCTGACTGTGGAGTGTCGGTAGCTGATGTGTGTTCGGAGTGGGAATATCCTAAACGGCATTAACCCCCTTTCATACTTGGGGACCCGTTACAGTGTCTAAAAGAGATTGGGAGATGAGGAAGTAGTCCAATCTGCTATAGGAATTATGGGCTACAGAGAAATAACTATAATCTTTGTCCGTGGGATGATGTATGCGTCAGACATCCACCCAATTGTGAGTGTGTAATAAGGACCTGATGTGTGAGAGTGAGGATGCAGCCATGGACGACTTACCGGAGGATGTGTCGGCAGACAGGGACAGAGCCACATTAAGGTCGCCCCCAATAATGATGCAGGTACCCCCGAAAGAGGACAGTCTGGTGAGAGTGGAGGAAAGGAAGCGAGCCTGGTCCATGTTGGGAGCATAGATGTTGGCCACTGTGAAGAGAAAATTGTTTAGTTTCAATTTGAGAAATATAAAACAACCATTAACATCAATGTAGGAATCAAAGACTTCAGGGTTGAAGGACTTATGAAAGGCAATGGAGACCCCTTTGGATTTAGCTAGTGGGTTAGTGCTGTGGAACCACATGGGGTAGTAGCGGTTGCGAACTTGTGGAGTTGAGCCAGAGCGGAAATGCGTCTCCTGCAATAACAGGATGTTGGTTCGCATTTTGTGGAAGTGGTAGAGAATTTGGCTGCGCTTCTCCGGGGTGTTGAAGCCCCTGCAATTGTAAGATGCTAAATTAAGAGACAGAATAGTCGCCATGGTGGGGAGCGTGGGTTAGGAGAGGGAAAGGAGGATGAAATTAGTCCAATGAGATACCATACTTCCCAGCAGAGGTAAGGAAGGGGGAACCAGTACTGTTTTAACCACTTGACAACTGGGCACATAACCCCCTTCCTGCCCAGGCGAAATTTCAGGTTTCAGCGCCGTCACGCTTTGAATTACAATTGCGCAGTCGTGCGACATGGCTCCCAAACAAAATTGACGTCCTTTTTTTCTCACAAATAGAGCTTTCTTTTGGTGGTCTTTGATCATTTCTGCGGTTTTTATTTTTTGCGCTATAAACAAAAATAGAGCGACAATTTTGAAAAAAACACAATATTTTTTAATTTTTGCTATAATTAATATCCCATTTTTTTTTTTTTTAAATATTTTTTTCCTCAGTTTAGGCCGATACGTATTCTACATATTTTAGATAAAAAAAAAAATCGCAAAAAGCGTATAGTGATTGGTTTGCGCAAAAGTTATAGCGCCTACAATATAGGGAATAGAATTATGATTTTTTAAAATTATTTTTTTATTTATTTTTTTACTAGTAATGGCGTCGATCTGCGTTTTTTTTTTGTGACTGCGACATTACGGCGGACACATCGGACACTTTTGACACATTTTTGGGACCATTCACATTTATACAGCGAACAGTGCTAAAAATATGCACTGATTACTGTATAAATGTGACTGGCAGGGAAGGGGTTAGCCACTAGGGGGCGATCAAGGGGTTAATATGTTCCCTGCTAGATGTTCTTACTGTGGGGGGGAGGGGACTGACTGGGGGAGGTGACTGATGGTTGTCCCTATGTACAAGGGACACACCATCCGTCTCCTCTCCCTGACAGGACGTGGATCTCTGTGTTTACACACAGAGATCCACGTCCCTGGCTCTGTGACAGCCGATCGCTCGTACCTGGCGGACATCGCGGCCGCCAGGCACGCGCATCGGCACTCGCCTGACACGGCGGGCACAGTTTTTCCCCGACGCGTGCCCGCGGTGGCGCGCATCGCGGAAGTAAATAAGAGAGCGTCCATAGACGTCCTATCAGCAATTGACGACCGCTTTGCGGACGTCTTTTGCTTATAGCCCGGGCGCGAAGTGGTTAAAGGTAAGCACAAGGGACAAAATCATTTAGAAAACATTTTTTTTTTAATACATCATTAAAAAATATACAAAGTACATTAATTTACATAGACCGTAAAGGAGTTTGGGAAACAAGATACTTGGTTGTGCAGCTAGCCAACATGTTTCACACAGTTGTGCTTCATCAGGGCCTTGCACTCATCTTTAGTTTCCTCTGGTCTGTACAGGACATTAAAATATGTCATTAGTATCAAACAGTAGTTATATTTATAACAAAGGTACAAAAAGGATTACAAAGTTTCATCATTACATTGTGTAATATTGCATATATATTAGCAGTGAAAACTGCTCTGTGCTCACCTAGTGCTCACCTAGTCTGAAAGAGTTGAATGTTTCGCATATAGCTTAGCACATGCGTCAATGCCAGTAGGACAGCCACTGTAACTATCCCGGTGGGAACCACCGGGCAGTAGGGATGAGCTCCGCGTTCGAGTCGAACATACGTTCGACTCGAACATCGTGTGTTCGATCGTTCGACGAAGATCGAACGTTTTGGGTCGTTCGCGCCAAATTCGTGTGACGCGAACGGCCCAAAATCCCGGTGCTGTGATTGGCCAAGCATGCACTGTGACCCCGCATGCTTGGTGAATCACAGCGCCGGCAGCGAGGAGAGCCATAATTGGCCACAGGCAGGATGCCTGTGGCCAATTATAGCTCGGGGGTTTAGTACACGCCCCACACTATAAAAGGCTGCCAGCGCGGCGGCCTTGTGTAGTGTGTTCCGGCGTGCAGGGAGAGAGAAGGATAGGCAGGGACAGTGTTAGTGAAATTGTGTGTAGGGAGAGAGAAGGATAAGTAGGGACAGTGTCAGTGTGATATTCTGCTAAACCTTGTGTGTAGGGAGAGAGAAGGATAGGTAGGGACAGTGTCAGTGAATTCTGCTAAACCTTGTGTGTAGGGAGAGAGAAGGATAGGCAGGGACAGTGTCAGTGATATTTTTGCTAAGCCTCCTGCACAGCATACACCTGAAGCTAGCCCTTATTGCTGTGTTTTCCGTGTGTGTCACACAAACAGGCATCTTCAGCACTTACAGCAGGCGTAGTGTGCTTCCTGCAAAATATACACCTGAAGCTAGCCCTTATTGCTGTGATTTCCTGTTTGAGTAACACAGGCAGGCATCTGCAGCACTTACAGCAGGCGTATTGTGCTTCTTGCAAAATATACACCTGAAGCTAGCCCTTATTGCTGTGATTTCCTGTTTGAGTAACACAGGCAGGCATCTGCAGCACTTACAGCGGGCGTATTGTGCTTCTTGCAAAATATACACCTGAAGCTAGCCCTTATTGTTGTGATTTCCTGTTTGAGTAACACAGGCAGGCATCTGCAGCACTTACAGCAGGAATATTGTGCTTCTTGCAAAATATACACCTGAAGCTAGCCCTTATTGCTGTGATTTCCTGTTTGAGTAACACAGGCAGGCATCTGCAGCACTTACAGCGGGTGCATTGTGCTTCTTGCAAAATATACACCTGAAGCTAGCCCTTATTGCTGTGATTTCCTCTTTGAGTAACACAGGCAGGCATCTGCAGCACTTACAGCGGGCGTATTGTGCTTCTTGCAAAATATACACCTGAAGCTAGCCCTTATTGCTGTGATTTCCTGTTGAGTAACACAGGCAGGCATCTGCAGCACTTACAGTGGGCGTATTGTGCTTCTTGCAAAATATACACCTGAAGCTAGCCCTTATTGCTGTGATTTCCTGTTTGAGTAACACAGGCAGGCATCTGCAGCACTTACAGCGGGCGCATTGTGCTTCTTGCAAAATATACACCTGAATCTAGCCCTTATTGCTGTGATTTCCTGTTTGAGTAACACAGGCAGGCATCTGCAGCACTTACAGCGGGCGTATTGTGCTTCTTGCAAAATATACACCTGAAGCTAGCCCTTATTGCTGTGATTTCCTGTTTGAGTAACACAGGCAGGCATCTGCAGCACTTACAGCAGGCGTATTGTGTTTCTTGCAAAATATACACCTGAAGCTAGCCCGTATTGCTGTGATTTCCTGTTGAGTAACACAGGCAGGCATCTGCAGCACTTACAGCAGGCATAGTGTGCCTCCTGCACATTATACACCTGAAGCTACCCCTTATTGCTCGTAGTTTTTTTTCTTTTTGAGTAACACAGGCAGGCATCTGCAGCACTTACAGCGAGCGTATTGTGCTTCTTGCAAAATATACACCTGAAGCTAGCCCTTATTGCTGTGATTTCCTGTTGAGTAACACAGGCAGGCATCTGCAGCACTTACAGCAGGCGTAGTGTGCCTCCTGCACATTATACACCTGAAGCTACTCCTTATTGCTCGTAGTTTTTTTTCTTTTGTGTTACACTGACAGGCATCTGCAGCACTTACAGCAGGCGTATTGTGCTTCTTGCAAAATATACACCTGAAGCTAGCCCTTATTGCTGTGATTTCCTGTTTGAGTAACACAGGCAGGCATCTGCAGCACTTACAGAAGGCATATTGTGCTTCTTGCAAAATATACACCTGAAGCTAGCCCTTATTGCTGTGATTTCCTGTTTGAGTAACACAGGCAGGCATTTGCAGCACTTACTGCGAGCGTATTGTGCTTCTTGCAAAATATACACCTGAAGCTAGCCCTTATTGCTGTGATTTCCTGTTTGAGTAACACAGGCAGGCATCTGCAGCACTTGCAGCAGGCGTATTGTGCTTCTTGCAAAATATACACCTGAAGCTAGCCCTTATTGCTGTGATTTCCTGTTTGAGTAATACAGGCAGGCATCTGCAGCACTTACAGCGGGCGTATTGTGCTTCTTGCAAAATATACACCTGAAGCTAGCCCTTATTGCTGTGATTTCCTGTTGCGTAACACAGGCAGGCATCTGCAGCCCTTACAGCAGGCGTAGTGTGCCTCCTGCACATTATACACCTGAAGCTACCCCTTATTGCTCGTAGTTTTTTTTTCTTTTGTATTACACTAACAGACATCTGCAGCACTTACAGCAGTCGTATTGTGCTTCTTGCAAAATATACACCTGAAGCTAGCCCTTATTGCTGTGATTTCCTGTTTGAGTAACACAGGCAGGCATCTGCAGCACTTACAGCAGAGGTATTGTGCTTCTTGCAAAATATACACGAGAAAGAGAAGTTACCGCTCAGATGTACTCGATTGATCTTTTCACTTCTATCCCAAGCCACGGGTGCAGGCGATGCATATAATAATGCGGAAAATGGAAAGAAACTTTTGGACAGCCGCATAGCTATAAGTAAGCACTGAAACTACAGCGTGAAACGCGTCAGCTTGTCTGCTCTTATTAATTTTTGCTGTGGCTTGGATTTTTGTGATTTTCCAATAAAGGAACAGTTTTTGGAGTGCGGCTGTCCAAAAGTTTCTTTCCATTTTGCAAAATATACACCTGAAACTAGCCCTTATTGCTCGTAGTTTTTTTTCTTTTGTGTTACACTGACAGGCATCTGCAGCACTTACAGCAGGCGTATTGTGCTTCTTGCAAAATATACACCTGAAGCTAGCCCTTATTGCTGTGATTTCCTGTTTGAGTAACACAGGCAGCCACCTGCAGCACTTACAGCATGCATATTGTGCTTCTTGCAAAATATACACCTGAAGCTAGCCCTTATTGCTGTGATTTCCTGTTTGAGTAACACAGGCAGGCATCTGCAGCACTTACAGCAGGCGTATTGTGCTTCTTGCAAAAAAAAAAACCCACCTGAATCTAGCCCTTATTGCTGTGATTTCCTGTTGAGTAACACAGGCAGGCATCTGCAGCACTTACAGCGGGCGTAGTGTGCCTCCTGCACATTATACACCTGAAGCTACCCCTTATTGCTGGCTTTCCCATCTCCCTGCAGGCCTTTAGAATGTCTGGAAGGCGGGGGCGGAGCCGGCAGCCAGAGCTGATGGATGTGTGTTAGGTGAGCTCTGACACACCGGGTGTACTAACGCGGCTCACAGCGGTACAGGCATCACAAAAAGTACATCGATCGACTGAGAAAGACGAGGGGTACAGTGTAGCAACAATGCTGAAATGCAAGGAGAGAGAGGGACCCCGAAAATTAACGGATTTCTTCCCTCCATTAGCGGGCCGAGAAATCCAAGATGGCGCCCGCGCCGGGAGCCATTCCTCAGCCTCCATGATGCAGCCTTCCAGCAATCCACTGCAATCCTCGGGTGAGTCACATCCCCAAACCCTTAATACAGCATCATCCCCTTTTAACAGCCCTGCTAAACAAAGGAGAAGGGTGGGGGATGGAGGGGAGCCTCTGAATGACACGGAAACTGCAGAGGAAGAAATGGAGGAATCCTCCAACTATAACCAACAGCTGGATGCATTTCCCACCTCAGGGATGCCCATTATAGATACCACAATGAAAGAAATGCTGCAAACCCTGCGGGGGGCCCTCCAACATGACATGGCAGCGTTTATGCATACTACACAAAAAGAAGTTGCTGCGGTGGCTAGCAGGGTAGAATATGTGGAAAAAAAATGGAGGATTTTACATTGGCACACAATGAGCTTGTTGATGCTCACTTTGAGGTGGAAGACGAGATTAAAGCTATGCGCCTTAAGATGGCTGACCTTGAGGACAGGGCAAGAAGGAATAATATTAAATTTAGAGGGATACCTGAGACAGTCAAGCCTGCTGAACTCACAGCGTACCTGCAAAAGCTTATGCTGACAGCCCTTCCGTCATTGAGCTCAGCAGACATCACCATTGACAGGGCCCACAGACTGCCTAAACCCTCTTTCCTGCCCGACCAAATCCCCCGAGATGTTATTGCAAGAATACATTTTTATCATGTAAAGGATCAGCTCATGCGTTTTGCAAGACAACACCCTGCTCTCCCTGATCCATTTGCTGGAATTGCACTATATGCTGACTTGTCGCAGGCTACCCTGTCCGCCAGGCGAGACCTGGTCCCGATTTACCAAAATGCTGCACAATCATAAAATCCTCTACAAATGGGGCTTCCCGACTAAATTGATAGTGGACATGAATAATGAATCGCATACAATTAAGACTCTGGAAAAAGGGCTAGAGCTTCTCCGTAAATGGCGTCTACTACCCACGGATGGAATCCCTGCGGACATGAATCCTCCACGCCAAAGCCGCAACAACTCTCGCCAGAACAAGGGTAAATAACCACTGTATTCAAGTTTGTCATGATGTCCAGTGTCTCTCTTGGACTGCCTTTTCCTCTCTCCCAGGGACATTGCACGCCTGATACCTTTTGGCCTTCTCATATTCTATGAGTGACTAATCAAAACGCCCGATGTTCGGCTGTATGGTTTAATGTCTATTCACCTTTTCCCCCACATAAGTTACGAGATGCCTTCCGTAACCTGTTTGCCGCATGCCAAGCGGCCTGTCCTTTCCGACGCATGTACAGTTTTTCTTCAGTTGACTCTGATTAGTTTTGTTGTTACTTCTCAAGTTACAAAACAGTTTTACTTTTCTCTTTTTCGGATCACAAGCATTCTGAACATACCTGGAATAAGAATACTACTAATAGGACCAACCACTAGATGGCAGCAATGTGCAACACTTCAATGGAATGACCCTTAAGCTTATGTCATATAATGTGAGGGGATTGAACAGCCCGCATAAAAGGAGAGCCCTCTGGAAATCCGCCATGGACTCACAGTGCGAGATCTTATGTGTACAAGAGACTCATTTTTCTAATGTGAACCCCCCAAAGTGTACACACCTCAGATTCCCACATATCTTTACTGCCAAAAACTCTACAAAAAAGAATGGGGTAATGACTGCTTTCAAGGACACATTAACCTTTTCTCTTTTACAAGAACATGCTGACCCCCTTGGACGCTACCTTATACTAGTAGTTGAAGTGAACCGCACCATCTACACACTAGTGAATGTCTATGCACCCAATGTAAGACCTTTGAAATTTATTCGCAAGATTATTAAGCTGGCTAAGAAGCTACAAAAGGGTGGTCTGATATTATGTGGTGATCTCAATATAGTTATGAACGAAGAATTAGACGTATCTTCAGTAGCCCGTAGGCGTAGGCCCTCATTAGGATCATTGTGCCATGAAGAACGGCTCTTTGATCCATGGCGCTGCCTTAGGTCTAATGAAAGAGACTATACGTGTTATTCAACGGTACATGATAGATATTCAAGAATTGATCTCTTCCTAACTGATATACACACATTGCAAAATGTCCAAACTTCTGACATCCATAATATCACATGGTCGGACCATGCGCCAGTGACTATTGGGATTGTGGATACCGGCAAATTCTCTCACAGGCCTCTGTGGCATAATAATACCTTCCTCCTGTCGCACCCCAAGATCAGAGATGAGATAGAAGAAAGGTTGACAGAATATTTTAAGATCAATGATAATGGGGAATGCTCCCCTATGACCACCTGGTGTGCACACAAAGCTTTTGCTAGGGGTACTCTTATCCAAATTGCCTCCAGGGAAAAGAGGAAAAAATTACAACGCATGGCACAGCTACAGGAATCCATAGCAGATTTAGAAACACAGCACAAAAACACAGACACCAAATCTGACAATATCCTTAAACGCCTCACTGCTTGCCGTGAGGAACTAAGACAGGAAATTAGAGCAGACTATGACACTTACTTTAAAAGATTGAAAGTTTCATACTATTCCCAAAATAATAAAGCGGGTAAAATCCTAGCCTCCCAACTTAAGAAACGACAGGTACGCTCCAATCTTAAGCACATCAAGCACCACGTCTCCAAGGAGACGCTTAGCAACCCTAAAGATATTGCCAATGCGTTTAAGGACTATTATGAGTCCTTGTACAATCTAAATGTAGATTCATCTACTCATCAACCTTCAGACAAAGAGATTGATGACTTTTTAAGTAGTGTTCACCTTCCGTCTATAGAGCCAATTTCCCTGCAAAAACTGAATGCTCCCATTTCCACCCAGGAAGTTGAGGATGTTATTACATCATTACCCATGCATAAATCCCCAGGCGCAGACGGCTTCTCAGCTGAGTATTATAAAGCGTTTTCTTCGCTCCTAACACCTGAACTAGTGAAAATTTTTTAACATTGCAGCTTCATCAGGCTCCTTCCCGAATGAAATGCTCCAAGCGATAATAGTTACATTACCAAAACCTGGCAAAGACTCGTCGCTGCCACAAAATTTTAGGCCTATATCACTGTTAAACTCCGACCTGAAAATTTATGCCAAAATTCTAGCAAATAGACTGATGGATGTAACTCCCTCTCTTATAGGTTTGGATCAAGTTGGCTTTGTGAAAGGTAGGCAAGCACCAGATAGCACTAGACGAATGCTAAACCTTCTACGCTTAGCAGAGGTCACGCGAACACCTAGTACCTTCCTAGCTCTTGACGCAGAAAAGGCCTTTGACAGGGTCCATTGGGGATATCTGTCAAAGACTCTACACAAATTCGGAATATCAGGTCCAATTCACATGGCCATAATGTCCCTGTACTCTAACCCTACTGCCAGAGTATACTCGTCCAGTATGCTCTCTGACACCTTTAAATTATCAAATGGCACCCGTCAAGGATGCCCACTATCCCCAATTATCTTCTCCCTAGTTATAGAACCTCTAGTGGAATCAATCAGGTCCAATGTAGAAATCACAGGCATAGAATCTGGTTCTGGAGCCCATAAAATAGGACTTTTCGCGGATGACATCATTCTCACTGTCTCCAACCCATCGACATCTCTACCAGCCATCCAAAATATATTATACAAATTTGGGCAGATCTCCTTTTACAAAGTCAACACATCTAAATGCTACGCTCTAACACTTAACATCCCAAGCGATGAAAAAACTAGATTACAAACCATATTCCCTTGCAACTGGTATCCCCCGGCTATCACGTACTTGGGTGTGCAGCTAACATCATCTTCCGCCAAAATCTACCCGACTAACTACCCCCCGCTACTGAGTAGAGTAGATACGGAACTTAATCAAATCGGCACCCTACATCTCACTTGGCTGGGGAGGATAGCCGCATACCAAATGCAGGTATTGCCTAAACTCCTTTACTACTTCAGGACACTGCCCATCCCAGTACCCCAAAAGTTCTTTACGATACTAGAGGCATCTCTGAAAAAGTTTATTTGGGGGGGTAAAAAGCCAAGAGTTGCACTAGCACAGCTTTACAAACCTAAGCACCTTGGAGGGGTGGGACTGCCGAATGCCCAACTATACTATAGGGCTGCAATTTTAGACCAATTACGATACTGGTTCTCCTGCCAAACAGACAACCGATGGTCAGACATTGAAAGCACAGTCACACCTGGACATAATCTTCCAGCATTAGCTTTTGCTGCCAGCATTAATCATAGAACCATCGCTCCATCGTACCCAACTATACAAGCATCCATAGATGCTTGGTCCTCCCTAACCAATACCCGCTTCACTGATACCCCCACCCACAAACTAATTCTTCCACTTGCTTCCTATGAATATCTAATACCTAACTTCTCGGCACAATCTTGGAGAAAGGTGGGAATGCACTTCACAGTCCCAACTTTGAATGCAAAGAGTGTAATAGATAACTACAGGGCCTTCCAGATACATCACTATTGGCGTAGTACGCCAATTAAAGCAATAGAAATTCCGCAGAGACTGTGGGATTTTCTTATGAGCAAACCCCCAAATAACCTCAAAGGTATATCCCTCTTTTACAAATACGCGTCCCCACTCTATGTCCAAACTAAGCTCCCATGTATGCATAAATGGGAACAAGAACTTCAGAAAGAATTCCCTTTACACCAGTGGCATAAAGCAATACAATACAACAGTAAATCTTCGGCATGCGTGGACCACTGGGATAATGCTCAAAAACTCCTACACAGATGGTACTTTACCCCGGCCCGCCTTAACAAAATGAGCTCTGATATTTCACCTTTATGCTGGAGAAATTGCAAATCCACAGGTAGTCTAATCCATATATTCTGGAGTTGTGATGTTCTACACACATTCTGGTTAAAAGTGCAATCACTCATTCGGAAAATCACCGGAATAGATTATACTATTAACGCTGCACTTGCAATATTGAACCTTGGTATAGAATGTCTGGAAGGCAAATAAGGAGAGGCAGACAGTCAGGAGCCAATAAAAGAGGGCAAGCAGGCTCTGTTTCTAGAGAATTAATTCATGAAATATGTCGCGCACAAAATGGATAAAGAATGGAACTCAATTAAAGAGTTCTAATAAATTAATGAAACTTGGTGTATAATAAATGAATAACCACCATAAATGTGCATACATAAAAAAAAAAAAAAAACCTGTGAAGGAAAACTAGTCCAATTATCCTACACAGAGTAAAATACACTGATATATGTACAAATCAATCAAAAATAGAACAATAATGACAAAACCACTAATGCAATAAGGCTATTCCAAAAGGGGAAAGTTCCTTTTGGAATAGCCTTATTGCATTAGTGGTTTTGGCCTAAGTAAATATTAAATTAAATTTTGACGTATTTCATTTAGTTCTGGTGGTGAGACCAATATTTCTGTTTTGTGGTTCATTTCAATGTTGTTGTAATTGGTCGCAGGCATCTCTATTATCATCTTTAGATTGCCTGTTTAGTAGGGTATAATGTTATGACCTAGATTCGTAAGATGCTTAGTTTCATTCGGTATTCGAATATATGTATAACACCTGGTATTTTGATTAGTATTTAGACGTTAGGATTTTATGTCAATACATATTTTAATATTTAAGTTTTATTCTGTTGTTTAGATGTGAGGATTCATTATTAGCGTAGGATGTTATTTGTTGCGTCTCCAACGTCCTTCCTTTCGTAAGGGAGGTGCCTGTATTGGTGTAGGATGGTTTAGGTGATTGTATTCCCTCCCTTCGTAACAATAAGTTCGAATTGAGCGACGGATATGACTTCACCGTCATGGCCGCCATTACGGAAGCGAGGCGTGGATGCGCTTCGTATGTATAAACTGAGTGATGATTCAGTGCGTCGCCCGTGCCCTTTGATAACGTTCTTTTGTAACGAAACTAGTCGGGGCGTCACTTTTACTACGTAACCCCGGGAGCACGGGCGAACGCTACGACTTTTTTATGCCAGCAATTTTAAACTGTTTTTACGATTATTTGTACGATACTATGTACCTCAACGAATCAAATAAATTTCTATTGAGGTAATATACTATTCGAGTCCCTCCCTTCTTCCTATTTTTCTGTCGATATCTACATTGGAGGTCCGTTCGATCTTTCTGGAACGCTCGATCCTACTGGCCTCCAGCGGATCGAACAGTACAGTGAGAGGTAGAGGGAGCGTCTTGGAATTGTGATATCCCCAGTAGCAACACTAATACCCCGCAGAGGGTGATTTCTGCAGGCCTATCCGACCTTGCCACAGTGGAGGTCCACCTTTTCTGGTAAAGTACCCATCTAGAATATATATTTACTGTGGTGGACGGAGCTTCCCCATGGAATTTTCTTGGGCACTATTCTTTTTTCAACATCTGCTATGGTTTCCTGTTCTTTTTTCCATCTGAAGTAATTTTTTGTGTATTGGAATTCTTTCCCCATTTTTGTAGGGAACTTTTGGATACATTGGACTTCCTAATTATTCACTTATATATTAATAGTTTCACACTAGTGTTATTTTTTCATTTGTGATTGACTTGTGTATTCATGTAGGTTTACTTATATAGTGTAGGAGGATTTGGACAATTTTTTTCTCTCATATGTTTTCACTTCATGCATAATATACATTTTTTGTTTATACACTTTGATGGTGGTTATTCTCTTTATCATTATTGTTCTATTTTTGATTGATTTGTACATATATCAGTGTATTTTACTCTGTGTAGGATAATTGGACTAGTTTTCCTTCACAGGTTTTTAAATTTTTTTATGTATACACATTTATGGTGGTTATTCATTTATTATTCACCAAGTTTCATTAATTTATTAGAACTCTTTAATTGAGTTCCATTCTTTATCCATTTTGTGCGCGACAAATTTCCTTAATTAGTGCATTTTTGATATGGTATCACATATTTTTTTGTCGCAGCCTTAGGTGTTAGTAGCACAATATTTCTCTATTTTTTTCAAATCAGCGCAGTATTACTTTTTATTATTGACTATCCTGTTTCTAGAGACAACAGTGCTGGTCGTGAACGCGGTGCATCGTCATCAGCACGTGGCCATGGGACACGCTTGTCCTTATTTTCGGCAGCTGGACGTGTTGAGCCGCATCATGCCGAAGACTTGGTAGAGTGGATGACGAAGCCCTCCTCATCCTCCTCATCCTCTCTCTCCCAGGCTCAAGGTACTGGCAAAGCAGCTGCCAAAGCGTCCTCTTCCCTCGTATCTATGTCATCATCAGTCACTCCTTCCCTAGACCCACCGTGTCCTCCTGAGGACTCCCCCGAACTGTTTGAGCACAGTGTTGGGTACATGCTCCAGGAGGATGCCCAGCGTTTCGAAGGGTCTGATGATGATACCCAGCTAGAGGAAGGCAGTAGCGTGAGAGCAGAGAGAGGGGATGCTCAAGAAGGACAGAAATCTGGCAGTCATGTTCCAGCAGCTGCAGCATACTGCCAGATTGGCTCCAGTGATGAGGAGGGAGGGGATGATGAGGTCACTGACTCCATGTGGGTGCCTGATAGGAGAGAGGAGGAGGAGGATGAGGAGGAGGCACATCTCCAACGAGGCAGGATGCCCTCGTGGGGCCAGCGTAAGGGCAGCACAACGACTGAATCACACCGCAGAGCTCCGCCTGTGCAGGGCGCTGCCTCTGCCCGTTATTCCAAAAGTTCTTTGGTGTGGGCCTTTTTTGAGTCGAGTGCATCAGATCGCACCACTGTTGTTTGCAACAAATGTCTCAAGCGTATCTCGCATGGCCAAAACATCAGCCTCTTGGGCACCACATGCTTGACCAGACATATGTTGACCTGCCATGCAGCTCGTTGGCAAGCCTATCTTAAAGACCCACACCAAAGAACAAAGCGGACCTCTCCTTGCTCTGCATCAGCTGGGATCTCCAACCCCACTATACCTTCAGTCCTCTCTGAAACCTGCTCTGAGAGGAATGAAGGTGTAGAATTAGGTGTGTCACAGCCAAGTACTTGCGGGCACTCTGCTAGCAGTACAACGACGTCCGATTCTAGCAGGCAAATTTCCCTGCCCCAGCTACTGGACCGTCAAAAGAAGTTTACTCCCAGCCATCCACATGCCCAGCGGTTGAATGCTAGCTTGGTTAAATTGCTAGCACTTCAACTGCTGCCTTTTCAGTTGGTAGACTCGACCCCCTTCCGTGAGTTTGTGCAATGTGCGGTTCCTCAGTGGCAGGTTCCCAAACGCCACTTTTTCTCACGGAAGGCGATTCCAGCTCTCTACCGGCATGTGGAAGGCAATGTCCATGCCTCGCTGGACAGGGCGGTCAGCGGTAAGGTGCATATCACTCATGGTCTAGCAGGCATTGACAGGGACGTTACCTTTCTTTCACGGCCCATTGGGTCACTCTTTTGGCAGCTGGGAAGGATGCAGGACAAGGTTCAGTAGTGTTGGAGGTTGTTCCGCCGCCACGCCTCCAAAATGCTACTACTGGTTGTGACACACCTCTCTCCTCCACCCCTCCTCTTCTTCTTCCTCCATGGCCTCTTCCTGTGCTTTGTCCTCGGAACCAGCGGTGCTCCATAGGCGTTTAAGGGGCTACACAAGTACGCAGGCAAAAAGATGCCATGCCGTGCTTGCGCTGGTGTGTTTGGGGGACAGGAGCCACACTGGGGCAGAGGTTCTGTCAGCTCTGCAGGGGCAGGCCGAGAGGTGGTTGACGCCACGCCAGCTTAAGCCAGGAATGGTGGTTTGCGACAATGGCACCAACCTCCTCTCCGCCCTCTGACAGGGACAACTGACCCATGTGCCCTGTGTGGCTCACGTCCTTAACCTGGTGGTGCAGCGGTTATTGGGCAGGTACCCGGGCTTACAGGATGTCCTGAGGCAGGCCAGGAAAGTCTGTGTTAATTTCCGCAGATCATATAATGCCAGTGCTCGGCTGGCTGAGCTGCAAAAGGAGTTGAACCTGCCCAAGAACCGCCTTATATGTGACATGCCCACCAGGTGGAACTCAACGTTGGCCATGCTGCAGCGGCTGCACATGCAGCAGAGGGCCATTAATGAGTACCTGTGCGACTATGGCACCAGGACAGGGTCAGGGGAGCTCGGGTTTTTTCACCACACCAGTGGGGCATGATCAGGGATGCATGCACTGTCCTGGCACCATTTGAGGAAGCCACAAGGATAGTGAGCAGTGACAGTGCATGCATCGGTGACACTGTACCTCTTGTCCACCTGTTGGAACATACGCTGCGTGGAATAATGGACAGGGCACTTGAGACAGAACAGAGGCAGGAAGAGGAGGACTTCCTTGCCTCTCAAGCCCCCCTTTACCCAGACAGTGTTCCTTCTGTCCCACCAATCGCACAGTAAGAGGAGGAGGAGGAGGATTGTGTCAGCATGGAGGTGGAGGCTGGCACTCAGCACCATCAGCAGCAGCCTTTTAGGGATGATTTACAGTCCCAAGAAACCCGTGGACTTGTACGTGGCTGGGAGGAGGTGGCTGCGGATCATGTCGTTCTTAGTGACCCAGAGGACTCCGGACCGAATGCCTCAGCTAACCTACGCTGCATGGCCTCCCTGATCCTGCAAAGTCTGCGGAAGGATCCTCGTATTCTTCGGATCAAGGAGAGGGACCATTACTGGCTGGCCACTCTCCTTGATCCACGGTACAAGGGTAAGGTTGCGGACCTTATCTTACCGTCGCAGAGGGAGCAGAGGATGAGACAACTCCGGGAGGCCTTGCAGAAAGGTCTGTGCAACGCGTTCCCAGAGACTGGGAGGTTACAAACTCCTGGTCCTGGAAAACGAGTTGCTGAGGCTTCGGTCAGTCAAAGAAGGAGCGGTGGGGAAGGTGGCCGTCTGACCGATGCGTTCAGACAATTCTTTAGTCCGCAGCCCCAAGGTATGATCGGTTCCAGCAACCATCGCCAGCGTCTGATATACATGGTGCAGGAATACCTAGGGGCAAGGTCAGACTTACTTGGACACCTTCCCCACCGAAAATCCTCTGGCTTACTGGGTCTTGAGGATGGATCACTGGCCAGAGCTTGCACAGTATGCAATTGAGCTACTGGCCTGTCCTGCATCCAGCGTTCTTTCAGAACGCACATTCAGTGCTGCTGGAGGATTTGTTACGGATCACAGGGTGCGCCTGTCCACCGACTCGGTTGATCGACTGACCTTCATAAAGATGAACCAGTCTTGGATCACCACCACCAGCTACCAAGCACCTGAAGCTGATATAACAGAATCATTTATTTTCAAATGTCACATCCCTTCAAGACTGATGCTGATGCTGAGTGACTGTCCTGTTATGTTGACTGACTATCCTCCTCCTCCTCAATGATCCGATTCCTGATGATAGCTTGGAAGAACATTTTTGTTTCTGGGTGCCGCCACCAGTGGCTAAGGCCCCATTTTTCAGCCCCTGTTTAACAGGGGCATGTAATAAAAAAAATTTATGCAATGCTTTGCAGCAGGGCTCATTCCTGCACTCCAACTAGAGTATCTGGGAGAGGTTGCAGTGTCGTGGCACCAGCACCAGTGCCTAAGGCCCAATTTTTCTGCCCCTGTTAAACAGGGGCGTGTAATTACAATTTTTGATGCAATACTTTGCAACAGGGCTCATTGCTGTGCTCCAAGTACAGTATCTGTGAGGGGTTGCAGTGTTGTGGCACCAGTGCCTAAGGCCCAATTTTTCTGCCCCTGTTCAACAGGGGCATGTAATTACAATTCTTGATCTAATAATTCACAGCAGGACCCATTCCTGCGCCCACCAAGAGTAACTGTGAGGCCTTACAGTGTTGTGGCAACACCACCACCACCACCACCATAGGCCCAATTTTTCAGCCCCTGTTCAACAGGGGCATGCAATTACAATTCTTGATCTAATAATTCACAGCAGGGCCCATTCATGCGCCCACCAAGAGTAACTGTGAGGGCTTACAGTGTTGTGGCACCAACACTACCACCAAAGGCCCAATTTTTCCTACCACTGTTCAACAATGGCATGTAAATACAATTCCTGATATAATAGTTCACAGAAGGGCGTTCCAGCGCCCACCAAGAGTAACTGTGACACCTAAGGGGCAAATTTCTGCAAAGTATATACGGCAGGCCCCTACTTTCAAACATCCAACTTACAAACGACTCCTACTTGCAAACGGAAGGAGACAACAGGAAGTGAGAGGAAATCTACCCCTAGGAAGGGAAATTCTCTCCTGTCATGCCGTGTACACACGACCGTTTTTCTCGTTGACATTTTTTCCTTTTGACGAGAAAAACGATTGTCTGTGGGCATTTTGTCGTTTTTCTCGACGAGAAAAACGGCATTAAAAACGACGAGAAAAATTAGAACATGTTCTAATTTTTCTCGTCGTTTTTCCCGAAATTTTTTCCGCGGCAGTTTTCCCATAGGGAAACACTGCCGCGGAGCCCACAGACGGTCGTTTTTCTCGACAAGAGAAAAAATGTCGTGAAAAACGACCGTGTGTGGAGAACAAGCCGTTCCCTCGTTTTTAATGTCATTATTCACAGCGGTTTTTTAACCGCCGTGAATAATGATCGTGTGTACGCGGCATAAGAGTTAATATGGGAAAAAGGTGTCTCCTCTCTACTGATGCTTTATCACCAATGCTTGTTTCAATAAAAACCCCACTTTTTAAAAACAGTTGTCATTGGGACGGAAAGTGAGGTGAAATGTTCTGAACAGGGGCACAGAAAGCAAAACAAATGTTACAGGGGTGATAACCCTTCCCAATGTTTTCCAAAAAGCTTAAAAATAGATTTTTTGGCTGGAGCTACACTTAAACAATGTACCTGTTCAAAATTACAAACAGATTCTACTTAAGAACAAACCTACAGTCCCTGTCTTGTTTGCACCGCCTGTATACTGCTGTTCAGAGTATATAGGGCCTTTTTTATTTTGTGTGCAGGGTTCCCCTTAATATCCATACAAGACCCAAAGGGGCTGGTAATGGGCTGGGGTGGGGGGGGGGGGGTGATGGGGTGATGCCATTTTTCTCAAAGATTTTCATCCATATTACCGGGACCAGACATTACATTAAAGCCGCAAGCAGTTTTAAATGCCTTTTTTTCCTTTAGAAAATGTAATTTTGTGCAGGGACAGTTCTAAACACGGGAAACACGTGCCACTTCACAGGCATACTTTAGACACCCCCCCAGGTACAATATTTAAAGGAATATTTGACTTTTTTTTTTCACTTTATGCATCATTAAAATGACTGCTTCCGAAAAACGGCCGTTTTTAAAACTTCGTTTTGCATTGATACATGTCCCCTGGTGCAGAACCCGGGTTCCCAAACCCTTTTTAGGACAATAACATGCATATTAGTCGTTATAATTAGCACTTTAGATTTCGAACGTTCGCATCCATTGTATTTAATAGGGTTCTAACGTTCGTGCGAACTTTCGGTCTGTTCGCGGGTTCTGGTGCGAACCGAACCGGGGGGTGTTCGGCTCATCCCTACCGGGCAGGTACGTGAGGATGTTAGACCATTTCAGCCGGACAATCAATAGATTATGGAATCCTAAAAATTCAAAAATGCATAGTAAAAATAATATGGTAGTGATAGTAATAATAATGTACTGATTAAATTAAGCCAGAAAAACTAGTAATAGCCCCTAGATGGTCAAGGGCTCGTGATGGGATAAGCAAATCTAAATTTAAATAAAATTGATACCAACATCAGGACATTGTGTTCTCCCCATTTGTGCCTCTATGCACACTATGCTTGTCAGAACCCTTCTCTGCCAGATTGCAGTGTTCTCCAAAGCGCTTGCGAAGAGTATGTATGGTGTGGCCTACATAAAGTAGGCCGCATGGGAGTGTAAGACAGTACACTATGTAATCAGATCCACAGTTGAAGAAATCCGGGATGATATATTGTTTTTAGGGATGAGCCTAGCACACCCCTGTTCGGTTCGCCACCAGAACCTGCGAACAGCCAGAATGTTTGCGTGAACTTTAGAACCCTATTAAATACAATGTACTTGAAAGTTCAAAATCAAATGTGCTAATTATAAAGGCTAATATGCAAGTTATTGTCCTAAAAAGTGTTTGGGGACCCGTGTCCTGCCCCAGGGGACATGTATCAATGCAAAAAAAAGTTTTAAAAATGGCAGTTTTTTCGGGGAGCAGTGCTTTTGGATATCCTCACTTAAAATCTACTCTGAGTGACAGACTCTTAGTGACCTATAGACGGGCCAAAAATATAAAAACCCTAATAGCTCCAAGCAAAATTAAACTGATAAAGCCATCAGCCAGTGCCCCCTTGATGTTCTTCAAAATCAAAGGCATGCATCAGTGCAAGAAGCAACTTTGCCTCACGTGTGCCCATGTCACGCACAGGCAAAGGGACTTCTCTCAAAAAGGAAAACAATATATCATCCCGGATTTCTTCACCTGTGGATCTGAGTACGTAGTGTACTGTCTTACATGCCCATGCGGCCTACTTCATGTAGGCACACCATACGTACACTTCGCAAGTACTTTGGAGAACACCGCAATCTGGTAGAGAAGGGTTCCGACAAGCATAGTGTGCCCAGACTAGGGATGAGCTTCGAGTTCGAGTCGAACTCATGTTCGACTCGAACATTGCCTGTTCGCCCGTTCGCCGAACAGCGAACAATTTGGGGTGTTCGCGGCAAATTTGAAAAGTCTATGGGAGAAATCTAAAGTGCTAATTATAAAGGCTTATATGCAAGTTATTGTCATAAAAAGTGTTTGGGGACCCGGGTCCTGCCCCAGGGGACATGTATCAATGCAAAAAAAAGTTTTAAAAACGGACGTTTTTTCGGGAGCAGTGATTTTAATAATGCTTAAAGTGAAACAACAAAAGTGAAACATTCCTTTAAATTTCGTACCTGGGGGGTGTGTATAATATGCATGTAAAGTCGCGCTTGTTTCCCGTGCTTAGAACTGTCCCTGCACAAAGTGTAATTTCTGAAGGAAAAAAAGTCATTTAAAACTCACTCGCGGCTATTAATGAATTGTCAGCTCCCGGCAATACATAGAAAAGTCATTGATAAAAAAAAAAAGCGTGGGGGTCCCCCCAAATTCAATTACCGGGCCCTTCAGGTCTGGTATAGATATTAAGGGGAACCCTGCCGCAAATTTAAAAAAAAATGCGTGCGGTTCCCCCCAAATACAGATCGCTGCCTGTGTAACTGTACTCACCGCTATATTTTCTATTGTAATGACGTCACCGTGCATGCGCAGATTACCGCGTGAAAACCGGCAAGTAATGCTTGCCGGTTTTCATTCACTATAATTCCAGAAATCTGTATGCGAGAACTTCCCCTCTGTCAGGCACAGAGGAGAAGTCTTGCACTTTTTATTTCATTCATTACTTCTTAGAACTCCCCCCTTGTGACTGTAGAAGACGTCACAAAAGGGGTGTGCCAGCCAGCCGCAATACTAACAATACACTTAATTTTCATTTCCTTTTACAATGGTTGCTGCGGTAACGGCTATTTAGATAGAGGCTTGGTTACAGCGCTACGGCGCATGCGCGAGACTTATAACAAGATTCCTAGTAAGGGCGGACGTGACGTCAGAAAGGGAATCACACAACAGGAGTCATAATGGCGATTTAGATACCCGGAAACACAGCTAAAAGAAAGGCTAAACAAAAGGTATTTGTGGGCCTTGTTTTTTTTTTTTTTTAAATATGTCATAAACATTGCAATAACATTTAGTATCATAATAAGTGAAAAACTGGGAAAGTGGAACAGGGTTTGCTTCCTTTTTTAAGGATACATTTTTCTACAACTGCTAAGTTCCTGAGACATTCTACTTGATCAGGAGCTTACTCAACACTCTCCTACCCAGAAGCTGGACACCCAGGAGGTTTGGAAGTTGGTGTCTCACAAATGCTACAACAAAAAATACAACACATAACCTCCTCAAACTCATCCTGTAACAAACGCAAAAAAAACAGTGGCACTTAGGAGCTCAAAGCCCACTATCTCACCCAGTTATAATGTGCAGTATTACTGCTAACAGATTCCTGTTGGGATACCCTTTTTTATCCGACTACCGTATTGTTTGTTTATTGTTCCTACATGTTTTAAAGTGGAAAGGATTTTTTTAGGGACTTTGAGTGAAGACATGACCTGGTAAGGCCATCTATTCCATCCCTTGGGACTTTAGCTTCATTACACCTCTTGCAACACTTTGACCTCATGACAGCCTCCTTTGATCTCACCAATCCCATGAATTCTATCTACCTACTTTGGCTTGGAGGTTCCTCAGTGCTCTCCCTCCTATACCTAAGGGAATATCCATATTTTATAACCTATTCCAGGACAAACTCACTTACACTAAATCCGCACCATATTTAAAATAGGAAACAGACCTAGGCACATCCTACACTCCGATAAAGTGACAAGCTGCTTTTAGATCCATATATAAAGCCTCACACTGTGTGAATCATTGGGAACTTTCCCAAAAAATTGCATTGAGATGGTATCTCACCCCCCTACATACATCCATGTTTCTTCCATCTTCCTCGCCTCTTTGCTGGAGGAGATGTGGAGATGTTGGACACCTCTTGCACATATTCTGGACCTGCAAGAATATCACCAGCTTCTGGAAAAATGTCTTCCGCCTCATCTCTGATATCACTGGTATCCTTAAATCATCAGATCCAAGTCTGGCAATACTCAATTTAGATATTGACAAATTTTCCCCCTCCTGCCGCTCCATAATCACTCATATACTTTTGGCTGCTAGATTACTCATAGCAAGGGGGTGGAAATCAGACAAAGCCCCAAACCTCTCGGAGGCAGTGGAGATTGTCTGTCGACACTAGACATGTGCATTCGTTTTCGTCCGAATGCATTTTCGTCTGAATTTCAGGGATTTTTGCATTCATTTTAACAAACGATAACGAACGCGCAGAATCCGAAATCCGAAAGATCCGAAATAAAAAATGCTTTATTTTTGTTTCGTTGTGACAACAGTTCGATATAGATAGAAGATTCAACATAACAGTGACAATAGCTATCTGTGTCTATCGAACCTGTGGTTGGTGCCTAATCTAACTCTATTAGTCCAAGATTATTCGACATAGAGAGAAAAGATTTGACATGAAGATTCGACAAAGCAGTCACCGCCCAGCGGACATTTATGGTCAAATGCCCCGCCCATAGGCTATAGAAGAATTCTAATGTTGGTTAACTAGTAATAATAATAATAAATATAATTATTACTAGTCATACAACATTAGAATTCTACTATAGCTTGTGGGTGGAGCATTCGACCAGAAATGTACGATTGCGGCGTCGTACAGTTTAGCTGCTTCGTCGACTCTTCTTAGAGCATTCAACAGAATTAAGGTTGAATCTGTCAATTGAAGGCTTATGGTGTCTGTCAAAAGTTCTAAGAAGATTCGACGAAGTAGCTAAACTGTACGACGCGGCTATCGTACATTTCTAGTCGAATGCTCCACCCACAAGCTATAGTAAAATTCTAATGTTGGTTGACTAGTAATAATAATTAATAAATATAATTATTACTAGTCATACAACATTAGAATTCTACTATAGCTTGTGGGCGGAGCATTCAAACATAAATGTATGATTGCGGCGTCGTACAGTTTACCTGCTTTGTCAAATTTCCTTAGAACATTCGATAGACACCATAAGCCTTTAATTGACAGATTCGACCTTAATTAATTCGGATTTTCGGACGAATGCATTTTTTAACGAAATAAAATAAATAAAAACGAATTTCGGGAGTAACTAAATAAATGTATTTTTCGGACGAAAACGAAATTCCGAAACAAATAATTTCAGTGTGCACGTGTCTAGTCTCCACTACAAATACAAAGCTATGCTTGCTACTAAGCAGGGCACTAGAAAGAGTTTTGATTGACAATGGCAACTATGGTCTGATAGATTTACAGCGAATTAAAGGAACACTAAAGGCAAATGTAACAAAAAAAAAATAACAAACATGTTATATTTACCTCCACTGTGCAGCTCGTTTTGCACAGAGTGGCCCCGAACCTGGTCTTCTGGGATCCCTCGGCGGCTGTCTCTGCTCTTTCCCGCAATAATTCACCACCTTCATGCGAGCGAGCTTGCATGGTGGTGAGTTCTTGCGGGCGCGCTCCCGTGATACAGCCAGCGGCTATAGCCGCTCACTGTATCACTCAGCCCCGGCGCGCCGCCTCATTGGATGTGATTGACAGCAGCGCGAGCCAATTACTGCGCTGCTTTCAATCAACCAATGAATGATCCGAGAAGCCAGCGCGTTCACTTCGCGGGACTTTCAAGGGGTCAGGTAAGTAAACGGGGGCTCGGGGGGGGGGGGGGGCGCTAATCACCAGATGTTTTTATACCTTAATGCATAGAATGCATTAAGGTGAAAAAACTTGTACCTTTACAACCCCTTTAGGCCGGGTTCACACTGGGGCGACAAACGCTTCCCTATGGGAGCCGTCTTAACTGGTCCGACACATGTCGGTCCGACTTTGAAAATGCTCCCTGTACTACTTTGGTCCGACTTTGATCCGACTTCAGCCCATTGACTATCATTGAAGTCGGATCAAAGTCGGACCGCAGTCTTGCATGATCCAACTTTGGCATGCGACTTGTGCTCTGCTGCTCTTGAGGTGGAACTCCACGCCAAATTTTAAATAAAAAACCGGCATAGGTTCCCCCTCCAAGAGCATACCAGGCCCTTGGGTCTGGTATGGATTTTAAGAGGAACCCCTACGCCCAAAAAACGGCGTGGGGGTCCCCCCAAAATCCTAACCAGACCCTTATCCGAGCACGCAACCTGGCAGGCCGCAGGGGAAGAGGGGGGGACGAGAGAGAGCGCCCCCCCTCCCTCCTGAACCATACCAGGCCGCATGCCCTCAACATGGGGGGTTTAGTGCTCTGGGGCAGGGGGGCGACCTGCGACCCCCCACTCCAAAGCACCCTGCCCCCATGTCTTCCCGACAACCCTGGCCGTTGGTTGCCAGGGTCTGTGGGCGGGGGGCTTATCAGAATCTGGGAGCCCCCACTTTAATAAGGGGGCCCCCAGATCCCGGCCCCCCACCCTATGTGAATGAGTATGGGGTACATCGTACCCCTACCCATTCACCTGGTGAAAAAAATGGCAATAAAAAAAACACACACAGCTTTTTAAAGTAATTTATTGCACAGCTCCGGGGGTCTTCTTCCGACTCCGGGGGTCTCTTCCGTCTTCGGGGGTCTCCGGTGTCATCTCCGCACTCTCCGGTTCTTCCTTCCTTCTGCCGGGCCTCCGCTATCTTCTTCCAGCTCTTTTGCTAGCGGGGCCTGGTCTTCTTCATTGCCTTCTTCCCTCGCTCTCCGGTTCTTTCTTTCTTCCTTCTGCCGGCCCCTCCACTTCCAGCTCTTTTGCTAGCGGAGGGGCCGGTCTTCCCGTCTCCGTCAGCGTCTTCTTCCCTCTTCTCCTCCTCGATGTTGACACGTCGCTTCCTCCCGCTGTAATGCTTGGCTATTCGCTCATCAACGATTTATATAGGCTTCTCATGACGTCACAGTCACATGCTCCGGGTGGCCCCGGAGCATGTGACTGTGACGTCATGGGAGCATGTGACTGTGACGTTGATGAGCGAATAGCCAAGCATTACAGCGGGAGGAAGCGACGAGTCAACATCGAGAAGGAGAAGAGGGAAGAAGACGCCGACGGTGACGGAGAAGACCGGCCCCTCCACTAGCAAAAGAGCTGGAAGAAGATAGTGGAGGGGCTGGCAGAAGAAAGAAAGAAAGAACCGGAGAGTGAGGGAAGAAGGCGACGGAGAAGACCGGGCCCCGCTAGCAAAAGAGCTGGAAGAAGATAGCGGAGGCTCGGCAGAAGGAAGGAAGAACCGGAGAGTGCAGAGATGACACCGGAGACCCCCGAAGACGGAAGAGACCCCGGAGTCGGAAGAGACCCCCGGAGCTGTGCAATAAATTGCTTTAAAAAGCTGTGTGTGTGTTTTTTTATTGCCATTTTTTTCCACCAGGTGAATGGGTAGGGGTACGATGTACCCCATACTCATTCACATAGGGTGGGGGCCCCCTTATTAAAGGGGGGCTCCCGGATTCCGAGAAGCCCCCCGCCCGCAGACCCCGACAACCAATAGCCAGGGTTGTCGGGAAGAGGCCCTGTCCTCATCAACATGGGGGCAGGGTGCTTTGGGGTGGGGGGCCACAGGTTGCCCCCCTGCCCCAAAGCACCAAACCCCCCATGTTGAGGGCATGCGGCCTGGTACAGTTCAGGAGGGAGGGGGGCCGCTCTCTCGTCCCCCCTCTTCCCCTGCGGCCTGCCAGGTTGTGTGCTTGGATAAGGGTCTGGTTGGGGTTTTGGGGGGACCCCCATGCCGTTTTTTCAGCGTAGGGGTTCCCCTTAAAATCCATACCTGGTATGCCCCTGGAGGGGGATCCCATGCCGGTTTTTTATTTAAAATTTGGCCTGGAGTTCCTGTTCAGGATTCATAACAAACACAGTGCCTGGTATTGGCAGGGATCCAAGTCGGATCCCCGTTCATTGAAAGTCGGACACATGTCGCCTTCATGTCGCAGGGCAAAGTCGGATCCAAAGAAGGACGGCTGTTGTGTCGCACAAGTGTGAACCCAGCCTTAAAGTGTTGTATTAGTCTTATGAATTACACTTCTGGACCTAACCTTCTTTTTACTCTCTCCTTTTGTACTTTTTGTATAAATGTTGTATTAACTTTTGTACTCTTTGTACAAGTTTGTATCCTCTAACTTTGAAATTAATAAAAAGAATGAAAAAATAAAAAAAGTTTCCCAACACCAAACATCAATTGTTCTTTCTGGCTGAGTGCCTTGGCAGATGTTGGCAACATTATACCTTTATTTCTAGGCTGATAGGCAAGCAGAATTTTGTGATTTTTGTACCTTTTGAGCCAGATGTAAGTTTGGTTTCTATATTTAATAAAGTACAGGTTTTTGGAAGGTATAACTTTGTGGCTCAGTGGGTAGATTGTTGGCTTTGAAAATGTAAAATCATGAAGTCTAAACTTCACTGGAGCAAGATTAATTTGAAATCTGAAAGAGCAAGTGGTTATGGGGCTGAATAGGTTCAGCTGGTTTTGGGCACCAAGAGTTTTGTGTACTGTATGTTCCTTCTCCACAGGACAGCATGAATCTCAGCCATATACAGCAATGCTAGTCATGGTTATAAATGTATGGGTGACACAATCTCATCAATATTGCTGGTTGAATTGATGCATATTTTTTTTTTTAGAACTGATAAGCGAGTTGTGCAAACCTATATAGTTTTCCAAACACAAATAAAAAAAAAAGTTTAGCAAAAGAAAGGGTTTGCTTTCGGTGAAAGAAAACTGCATTTTTGTTCACAATAATGCCTCAATGTGATTGCTTTACAAACAAAGTGAAAAAACAGCATACTGCATAATTGTGATAAGTTTAACTTTATTTCTTCAAACTAACATGTAAAATTGATGTTGCTTTTGTTTTTGCAGAAAAAAAGGTTATTGTTTGGTGGGATTTTGTAAATTGATGCATGGTTTGCTGTATGCAGTTAATAATAAAAGCTTCAAAACAAGTCCATCACAGCTAGCTTAGCCTAGAAATTATTCTTTCTTTTGCACCTGATGTGTGTATGTTTGTTTCCTAGTATTCTGGAAATCTGTTTCCCCAGCTGCTTTGGAATATTTTGACTTGCAAAAAGGCATATCTACATAAACATGGTTTGGCAGCTAGTTCCGTGCTCCCTGTGAATGCAGTTAAATAACATTTTGTTCATTTGTGTTTTAGCCTTTCTTTCATAATACAATTGTAAATGCTGCCTATGTGTATTAGCATACATGTTGCTGCTTGGAATATAAAGAAGGCATTTATATTAGTCTGCTGACATCTGTAGATCAAAGGCAATCTGGGTTTTCATTTTGTTCATGGTCTGCTAACCTGAATGGACCTTTGCGCCAAAGCTGCCTTTAACTGATGCTATTAGCATGAATGTGTGATAGAGTGTTACATAGTTTCATTGCATTTGGACATCATTTTGGGGCAAGTGCCAGATTTTGCCAGCAGACTCCAATTCTGCCTTTTATCTAAATGTTTTGAATCTAAATGTTAATCTTCTAACCTACAAATAATATATATTTTATTCTTAGTCTGCCAGCCCCTCTTGGACCAAAAAGTTGTATCAAAAGCTTTTTGTGGTAACCACTAGGGTTGAGCGAACCCGAACTGTAAAGTTCGGGTCCGTACCGAACATTTGAGTTTTTGGGTACCGGACCCGAACCTGAAAAATTGCATGTATGTTCGGGTTCGGTGTTCGGCGATGTAATGGTGCATTTAGAAAAGCTTCAAGGGGGAGCCAATCACCTTTTGTTTAACTGGTGTGCCCTTAGAAGCCTTCATAGCCATGCCTACTAATGGCATGGCTGTGATTGGCCAGTGCAACATGTGACCCAGCTTCTATATAAGCTAGAGGCACACAGCACAGCACGTCACTCTGCTTTAGACAGGATAGGGAGAGGATCCTGGCTGCTGTTGCTTATTAGGGAGAGATTGAAATACTATGAGTTAGTCCTGATTAGGGATGAGCTTCGTGTTCGAGTCGAACATACGTTCGGCTCGAACATCGGCTGTTCGATCGTTCGACGAAGATCGAACGATTTGGGCCGTTCGCGCCAAATTCGAGTGACGCGAACGGCCCACAATGCACTACGCCATCGCAGTGTCATCCAGGCGCTGTGATTGGCCAAGCATGCACTGTGACCCCGCATGCTTGGCCAATCACAGCGCCGGCAGCGAGGAGAGCAATGATTGGCCACAGGCAGGATGCCTGTGGCCAATTATTGCTGAGGGGGTTTAGTACACGGCCCACACTATAAAAGGCCGCCAGCGCGGCGGCCTTGTGTAGTGTGTTCCGGAGCAGGGAAAGAGAAGCATAGGCAGGGACAGTGTCATTTTTTTCCTTTACTAATCCTGGATTCCTTGTGTTTAGGGACAGAGAAGGATAGGTAGGGAGAGTGTCAGTGTGTCATTCTGTGCTAAACCTTGTTTGTAGGGACAGAGAAGGACAGTGAGGGAAAGTGTCAGTGTGCTATTCTGTGCTAATCCTTGTTTGTAGGGACAAAGAAGGACAGTGAGGGAAACTGTCAGTGTGCTATTCTGTTCTAAACCAATCTTGCTGAACCGTATTTGAAATCCTTGAGTTTAGGGACAGAGAAGGACACTCGTGGAAACTATCAGTGTGCTATTCTGTGCTAATCCTTGTTTGTAGGGACAGAGAAGGACAGTGACGGAAAGTGTCAGTGTGCTATTCTGTCCTAAACCAATCTTGCTGAACCATATTTGAAATCCTTGAGTTTAGGGACAGAGAAGGACACTCGTGGAAACTATCAGTGTGCTATTCTGTGCTAATCCTTGTTTGTAGGGACAGAGAAGGACAGTGAGGGAAACTGTCAGTGTGCTATTCTGTTCTAAACCAATCTTGCTGAACCATATTTGAAATCCTTGAGTTTAGGGACAGAGAAGGACACTCGTGGAAACTATCAGTGTGCTATTCTGTGCTAAATCTTGTTTGTAGGGACAGAGAAGGACAGTGAGGGAAAGTGTCAGTGTGCTATTCTGTCCTAAACCAATCTTGCTGAACCATATTTGAAATCCTTGAGTTTAGGGACAGAGAAGGACACTCGTGGAAACTATCAGTGTGCTATTCTGTGCTAAATCTTGTTTGTAGGGACAGAGAAGGACAGTGAGGGAAAGTGTCAGTGTGCTATTCTGTCCTAAACCAATCTTGCTGAACCATATTTGAAATCCTTGAGTTTAGGGACAGAGAAGGACACTTGTGGAAACTATCAGTGTGCTATTCTGTGCTAATCCTTGTTTGTAGGGACAGAGAAGGACAGTGAGGGAAACTGTCAGTGTGCTATTCTGTTCTAAACCAATCTTGCTGAACCATATTTGAAATCCTTGAGTTTAGGGACAGAGAAGGACACTCGTGGAAACTATCAGTGTGCTATTCTGTGCTAAATCTTGTTTGTAGGGACAGAGAAGGACAGTGAGGGAAAGTGTCAGTGTGCTATTCTGTCCTAAACCAATCTTGCTGAACCATATTTGAAATCCTTGAGTTTAGGGACAGAGAAGAACACTCGGGGAAACTGTCAGTGTGCTATTCTGTTCTAAACCAATCTTGCTGAACCATATTTGAAATCCTTGAGTTTAGGGACAGAGAAGGACACTCGGGGAAACTATCAGTGTGCTATTCTGTGCTAAATCTTGTTTGTAGGGACAGAGAAGGACAGTGAGGGAAACTATCAGTGTGCTATTCTGTGCTAAACCAATCTTGCTGAACCATATTGCAAATCCTTGTGTTTAGGGACAGAGAAGGATAGGCAGGGGACAGTGTCAGTGTCTTTGTTGCTAAGCCTCCTGCACAGTATACACCTGAAGGTAGCCCTTATTGCTGTTTTTCCTATCTCCCTGCAGGCCATCCATTAAAATGTCTGGAAGGCAAACAAGGAGAGGCAGACAGTCAGGAGGCAAAAAAAGAGGGCAAGCAGGCTCTGTGTCTGGGGGCAACAGTGCTGGTCGTGGACGCGGTGCATTGTCATCAGCACATGGCCATGGGACACGCTTGTCCTTCTTTTCGGCAGCTGGACATGTTGAGCCACATCATGCCGAAGACTTGGTAGAGTGGATGACCAAGCCCACCTCATCCTCCTCATCCTCTCTCACCCAGGCTCAGGGTACTGGCAAAGCAGCTGCCAAAGCGTCCTCTTCTCTGGTATCAATGTCATCATTAGTCACTCCTTCCCTAGACCCACCATGTCCTCCTCCTGAGGAGTCCCCCAAACTGTTTGAGCACAGTGTTGGGTACATGCTCCAGGAGGATGCCCAGCGTTTCGAAGGATCTGATGATGATACCCAGCTAGAGGAAGGCAGTAGCGTGAGAGCTGAGAGAGGGGATGCTCAAGAAGGACACCAATCTGGCAGTCATGCTCCAGCAGCTGCAGCATACTGCCAGATTGGCTCCAGTGATGAGGAGGGAGGGGATGATGAGGTCACTGACTCCACGTGGGTGCCTAATAGGAGAGAGGAGGAGGAGGAGGATGAGGAGGAGGCACATCTCCAACGAGGCAGGATGCCCTTGGGTGGCCAGCGTATGGGCAGCACACCGACGGAATCACACCGCAGAGCTCCGCCTGTGCAGGGCGCTGCCTCTGCCCGTCATTCAAAAAGTTCTTTGGTGTGGGCCTTTTTTGAGGCGAGTGCATCAGATCGCACAGCTGCTGTTTGCAACATATGTTTAAAGCGTATATCGCGTGGCCAAAACATCAGCCGCTTGGGCACCACATGCTTGATCAGACATATGTTGACCTGCCATGCAGCTCGTTGGCAAGCCTACCTTAAAGACCCACACCAAAGAACATTGCGGACCTCTCCTTGCACCGCATCAGCTGGGATCTCCAACCCCAGTATACCTTCAGTCCTCTCTGAAACCTGCACTGAGAGGAATGAAGGTGTAGAATTAGGTGTGTCACAGCCAAGTACTTGCGGCCACTCTGCTAGCAGTACACCGACGTCCGATTCTAGCAGGCAAATTTCCCTGCCCCAGCTGCTGGACCGTTGAAAGAAGTTCACTCCCAGCCATCCACATGCCCAGCGGTTGAATGCTAGCTTGGCTAAATTGCTAGCGCTTCAACTGCTGCCTTTTCAGTTGGTAGACTCGGCCCCCTTCCGTGAGTTTGTGCAATGTGCGGTTCCTCAGTGGCAGGTTCCCAAACGCCACTTTTTCTCACGGAAGGCGATTCCGGCTCTCTACAGGCATGTGGAAGGCAATGTCTTGGCCTCGCTGGACAGGGCGGTCAGCGGTAAGGTGCATATTACCGCTGACTCATGGTCCAGCAGGCATGGACAGGGACGTTACCTTTCTTTCACGGCCCATTGGGTCACTATTTTGGCAGCTGGGAAGGATGCAGGACAAGGTGCAGTAGTGTTGGAGGTTGTTCCGCCGCCACGCCTCCAAAATTCTACTACTGGTTGTGACACACCTCTCTCCTCCACCTCCTCCTCTTCTTCTTCCTCCATGGCCTCTTCCTGTGGTTTGTCCTCGGAACCAGCGGTGCTCCGTAGGCGTTCAAGGGGCTACGCAAGTACGCAGGCAAAAAGATGCCATGCCGTGCTTGCGCTGGTGTGTTTGGGGGACAGGAGCCACACTGGGGCAGAGGTCCTGTCTGCTCTGCAGGGGCAGGCCGAGAGGTGGTTGACGCCACGCCAGCTTAAGCCAGGAATGGTGGTTTGCGACAATGGCACCAACCTCCTCTCCGCCCTCTGACAGGGACAACTGACCCATGTGCCCTGTATGGCTCACGTCCTTAACCTGGTGGTGCAGCGGTTCTTGGGCAGGTACCCAGGCTTACAGGATGTCCTGAGGCAGGCCAGGAAAGTCTGTGTGCATTTCCGCAGATCTTATAATGCCAGTGCTCGCCTGGCTGAGCTGCAAAAGGAGTTGAACCTGCCCAAGAACCGCCTTATATGTGACATGCCCACCAGGTGGAACTCAACGTTGGCCATGCTGCAGCGGCTGCACACGCAGCAGAGGACCATCAATGAGTACCTGTGCGACTACGGCACCAGGACAGGGTCAGGGGAGCTCGGTTTTTTTTCACCACGCCAGTGGGGCATGATCAGGGATGCATGCACTGTCCTGGCACCATTTGAGGAGGCCACGAGGATGGTGAGCAGTGACAGTGCATGCATCAGTGACACTGTACCTCTTGTCCACCTGTTGGAGCACACGCTGCGTGGAATAATGGACAGGGCACTTGAGGCAGAACAGAGGCAGGAAGAGGAGGACTTCCTTGCCTCTCAAGGCCCCCTTTACCCAGACAGTGTTCCTTCTGTCCCACCCATCGCACAGGAAGAGGAGGAGGAGGAGGAGGATTGTGTCAGCATGGAGGTGGAGGCTGGCACTCAGCATCATCAGCAGCAGTCTTTTAGGGATGATTTACAGTCCCAAGAAACCAGTGGACTTGTACGTGGCTGGGAGGAGGTGGCTGCGGATCATGTCGTCCTTAGTGACCCATAGGACTCCGGACTGAATGCCTCAGCTAACCTACGCTGCATGGCCTCCCTGATCCTGCAAAGTCTGCGGAAGGATCCTCGTATTCTTCGGATCAAGGAGAGGGACCATTACTGGCTGGCCACTCTCCTTGATCCACAGTACAAGGGTAAGGTTGCGGACCTTATGTTACCGTCGCAGAGGGAGCAGAGGATGAGACAACTCCAGGCCTTGCAGAAAGGTCTGTGCAACGCGTTCCCAGAGACTGGGAGGTTACAAACTCCTGGTCCTGGACAACGAGTTGCTGAGGCTTCGGGCAGTCAAAGAAGGAGCGGTGGGGAAGGTGGCCGTCTGACCGATGCGTTCAGACAATTCTTTAGTCCGCAGCCCCAAAGTATGATCGGTTCCAGCAACCATCGCCAGCGTCTGATATACATGGTGCAGGAATACCTAGGGGCAAGGTCAGACTTGGACACCTTCCCCACCGAAAATCCTCTGGCTTACTGGGTCTTGAGGATGGATCACTGGCCAGAGCTTGCACAGTATGCAATTGAGCTACTGGCCTGTCCTGCATCCAGCGTTCTTTCAGAACGCACATTCAGTGCTGCTGGAGGATTTGTCACGGATCACAGGGTGCGCCTGTCCACCGACTCGGTTGATCGACTGACTTTCATCAAGATGAACCAGTCTTGGATCACCACCAGCTACCACACACCTGATGCTGATATAACAGACTAATTGATTTTAAAATGTCACATCCCTTCAAGACTGATGCTGATGCTGAGTGCCTGTGCTGTTATGTTGACTGGCTATCCTCCTCCTCCTCCTTAATGATCCGATTAATGATGATAGCTTGGAAGATCATTTTGGTTTATGGGTGCCGCCACCAGTGGCTAAGGCCCAATTTTTCAGCCCCTGTTTAACAGGGGCGTGTAATTACAATTTTTGATGCAATACTTTGCAACAGGCCTCATTGCTGTGGTGCCTAAGGCCCAATTTTTCAGCCCCTGTTCAACAGGGGCATGCAATTATAATTATTGATCTAATAATTCACAGCAGGGCCCATTGCTGCGCCCACCAAGAGTAAGTGTCAGGCCTTACAGTGTTGTGTCAACACCACCACCACCACCACCACCACCAAAGGCCCAATTTTTCAGCCCCTGTTCAACAGGGGCATGCAATTATAATTATTGATCTAATAATTCACAGCAGGGCCCATTGCTGCGCCCACCAAGAGTAACTGTCAGGCCTTACAGTGTTGTGGCACCAGCACCACCATCAAAGGCCCAATTTTTACTACCACTGTTCAACAATTATATGTTATTACAATTCCTGATATAATAGTTGACAGCAGGGCGTTCCAGCACCCACCAAGAGTAACTGTGAGTGCTTACAGTGTTGTGCCAACACCAACACCTAAGGGGCCAATTTCTGCAGAGTATATACGGCAGGTCCCTACTTTCAAACATCCAACTTACAAACGACTACTACTTGCAAACGGAAGAAGACAACAGGAAGTGAGAGGAAATCTACCCCTTGGAAGGAAAATTCTCTCCTGTAAGAATTAATATGGGAGAAAGGTGTTTCCTCTCTACTGATGCTTTATCACCAATCCTTGTTTCAATAAAAACACCACATTTCAAAAACAGTTGTCATTGGGACGCAAAGTGAGGTGAAATGTTCTGAACAGGGGCACAGACAGCAAAACAAATGTTACAGGGGTGATAACCCTTCCCTATGTTTTCCAAAAAGCTTAAAAATAGATTTTTTGGCTGGAGCTACACTTAAACAATGTACCTGTTCAAAATTACAAACAGATTCTACATAAGAACAAACCTACAGTCCCTGCCTTGTATGCACCGCCTGTATACGGCTGTTCAGAGTATATAGGGCCTTTTTTATTTTGTGTGCGGGGTTCCCCTTAATATCCATACAAGACCCAAAGGGGCTGGTAATGGGCTGGGGTAGGGGTGGGGGGTGATGGGGTAGCTATGCCATTTTTCTTAAAGATTTTCATCCATATTACCGGGACCAGACATTACATTAAAGCCGCAAGCAGTTTTAAATGGCTTTTTTTTCCTTTAGAAATGTAATTTTGTGCAGGGACAGTTCTAAACACGGGAAACACGTGGCACTTCACAGGCATACTTTAGACACCCCCCAGGTACAATATTTAAAGGAATATTTGACTTTTTTTTCACTTTATGCATCATTAAAATGACTGCTCCCGAAAAACGGCCGTTTTTAAAACTTCTTTTTGCATTGATACATGTCCCCTGGTGCAGAACCCGGGTTCCCAAACTCTGTTTAGGACAATAACATGGATAATAGTCGTTATAATTAGCACTTTAGAATTCGAACGTTCGCATCCATTGTATTTAATAGGGTTCTAATGTTCGAGCGAACTTTCGGTCCGTTCGCGGGTTCTGGTGCGAACCGAACCCGGGGGTGTTCGGCTCATCACTAGTCCTGATTCTGCAATCTGAGAGAAAAGATAGAGAGACAGTTTAGGGCAAGGTTCCTGTTGGTGCTTTCAGGGAGAGAGATTTATATAGGAGTCCAGATTCAGAGATCTAATAACTCAGCGATCTGCATAGGTTTACCTGTTTGGGTTGCAGTGCCCAGTCTTCTTACACTGCCATGAGCCCAGTGTCAGAGACATTTTAACTTTTATCTGCAAGCTCAGTGCACCAGCACTGCATATGTTACGATGAGAGATACACCCTGTACATACTGTATTGCTGTAGGTGTGAGATACACTGTTTCCATACTGTGGGTGTATTGTGCTCTTGCAAAAAGACCCATTTAGGGCAAAAAAAATTGCAGTGTGAGATTTACAATTTATATATTTTTCTTGTATTGTGCTATTCCAAAAAAAATTAGGGATTTTTTTTTTTTTAATAGCATTTTCTGTATTGCTGTAGGTGTGAGATACAGCGTTTACATACTGTGGGTGTGTTGTGTTCTTCCAAAAACACCCATTTAGGGCCTCAAAAAATATTTTGCAGTGTTTTCTGCATATCCGGAGGTGTGTGAAATAAACAATTTATATATTTTTCTTCTACTGTGCTACCCTAAAAAAATTATTGTAGGACAAAAACATTTTTTTTGAATAGCATTTTCTGCAGTTCTGTAGTTGTGAGATACAGCGTTTACGTACTGTGGGTGTGTTGTGCTCTACCAAAAACACCCATTTAGGGCCACAAAAAATATTTTGCAGTGTTTTCTGCATATCTGGAGGTGTGTGAAATAAACAATTTATATATTTTTCTTCTACCGTGCTATCCTAAAAAAATTATTGTAGGACAAAAACAAAAAAAGCAGCATCGGGCCATCGGAAGGTTCCTCCCTTCCCTGGAACAGGGTCCCCTACACGAGGCGGCACCCAAAGACTCCTCGACCATTTGCGGACTCCAGACGAAGGCTCTGGACCCCAGGCTTTACTCCCGCCCCTAGGCCTCCATACCCAGGGCAGCAGGAACTCCAGGATAGTACCTCACCCCGGGCTAAAGGTGCCCGAGACGGAACAGGAACACGTGCACCCAGGCCGAAGGCACCTGGGCGCGGACCCCACTGGATATCAGCCCCCAGGCCAAAGGTGCCTGGGGCTCGGACCCTGATCAGGAGGCGTCTGCCCCTTTTATATCCTCTCCCGGCATGCACAGCAGGTTCCCCGCCCCGCTGTACTACTGCCAAGAGGGGACACAAAAGGCACAGCACTGTATCAGAGGTTCAACCCTAGCCTACCATGTCAGCGCCACCTGTAGGCCGCAGGGAACTGCACAACAATACTGTCCCCCGAGGACAAAATGGTCCATGAATCCTACAGAATTAGGGTGTTTGAGCCTAATTACCACTCAAACACTTCCCTTAAATTTAGCACCCCGCTACATTTTTATTTCAAAGTATTTTATTTTCCCACTAGCTTATGCATTAAATTGAATAATTTTTTACAGAAAGGGCGTATTCTGGGGCATTCCCACCATATGTGTGGCATTGTGCCTTTGAGTTTTTGAGGTTCTTAATGACTTCCTGTACCTCTTCTGCTGAAAAGGGGGCCTCCAGCATATTATTTAATTTTTTTATGTTATTTTAAGTTATTTCCCTATCCACATTTGTTTGCAGAGCACTACTCATGCTCCTAACAACATTTTGCTGCCATTTGCAGCCCTCTAGCCCTTTCCATTACTTTTTAGAGCCTTTTTAGTCCTCAGAAGTTCGGGCCCCCATTGACTTCAATGCGGTTCGGGTTCGGGGTCAAGTTCGGTCCCGAACTCGAACTTTTTTCCGAAGGGCTGTCGAGAATTGAAGAATTAACATGTGAAGAGAAGGGCCATTAGGATGCTGTACAGACAATTTTATAGAATATTGGTGGAGGGAAAGAAAAGGGTAGTTCGTGAAGCCAAGGCTGTGGAATAAAGGGTAGTCTAATGATGCGGTTAGTGCCATAAAGATGGGGATGGGGAGACGAAAGGTAGGTTGGTAAATCTGCCAGCCTGACAGATGGGAGCAGGGTCATTGATGTACTGGTGAGGGGAAGGGTTATGAGAGTAATGCCATTACTGTCATTAGGATGAGTTAACAGGGTGTTTTAGGAAGGTGGGCTGAGGTTGGTGAGACAACAATTCCAGGGTTGTGGTCTACAGAGATGCCAAGTGAGAAAGGTTCATGAGAGAGCCATGGCCACCAAGCAGGAAGCTTTTAATGAAATTTTGGCGACTGCATAATGTTAGTAAAAGGAAGATCTTTAAACTACAGCTGATGGAAAGGGCTCTGACGAAGATTGTTCTAATAGCAGCTGCTGCAATTGAAGTGACTGTAAATGCATTTTTATTTTTTTTAATAACATACTTGCCAGCTCTGTGCAATAGAATTGCCCAGAGTGGCCCCGAAGCTCCTCTTCTTGGGTCCTCTGCCTGTATTCCTGGCTCTTCCTCTCCAAAGAGTGCCTCCATAGAAACCTGCTTTCTATGGAGGTACTCGTGCAGGCTTACTCTTGAGCCTTGCTGTTTCCATCTATAGACATAGATAGTGGGATTTGACCCTGCCCCCCACTCCCTCTTCACTGGCTGTGATTAACACCAGTGGGAGCCAATGGCCCCCGCTGCTTCAGCAAAGCCTGTGAGACCAGGAAGTGAGGGGAGAGAAGAGCTGCAGACATGCACAATGCTGAATTGAAAAAGTGCTCAGGTATGTAAAAGTGGGGGTGAGGGTGCGATACTGATGCCTACATTTAGGTATGCATTAGGGTAAAAAATATTTAGGCTTTATAACCACTTTAAAGCTGTAGTAAATTAAGGGAAAAAAAGTCAGGACCTATGCAAGGTAATTGCATAATGTGCTAGTATGCATAATATGCTAGCATTTCAGCATTTTAAAGCAAAGCCCCCCCCCCCCCCGCAGTGCACTGACAGGGTTTCCATCATTGCCCAGTCTTCCTTCAGGGTTTGCGAGCTTCGGCCGTTTGAATGGCCAAGCCACGATCCCTTCAGAGTGCAGTGAGTATGCTCCGGTGATGTCACCCCCTGCAGAAAGAGTGAATATCTCCAAAACATTGAACGTTTAGTAGATATTCTTTAACCTACAGGTAAGCTTTATTATAGGCTTACCTGTACATAAAAGTTGCCTGAAAGAGTTTAATACCACTTTAAGGGCAGTGGTTCTGTGATTGACAGATATTTAACATTGGAGAAGGTCTTGCATTGGTAGAGCTTTATTCCTGCTCCTTTTAGTCCAGCAAATGAAATAGTGTGAAACAGGGCAGGGGATCTTCGTAATTTGTCAGCCAAACACATTAAAAAAACGAGACATAAGCCACCAAGGTGGCAAGGGATATTTGTATCTTGTCAACAAAACATGTTCATAAAGTTAAACATCCAATGACATCCGTTACTCTTCCTCCTGCTTCTGATTGACATTAGGTGTGACAGAAAGGGTTAGGCAAGTGCAGTTTGTTCCACTCCGAATTGAAATTTGGACACATTTTCCATTTTCCGAAGTTTCGAATTACAATAGTACAGAATTTAAACAAACCTGATATAACGCAATAAAAAAAAATGGATGAAATTCAAATGGATTTGAATCCATTTTGAATAGAAAAACTGCGCTAAACCCAAATGTAGAATCAAAAAGCAAGCAGATAACACACAAACAAGGTCAAATAGGAATGGTGAAGGGTAGTGTAGCGCTAATGTTAGAAATGTGTAAAGGATTACTCCTAGGGGTGTAAAGACCCAAAATATACAATAAAAACCTGAAAGCATAAACAAACTAATGGTCAAAAAAGCATATGTGCATGACACACTATGAAAGGATTAAAGTCCCAATATGAATGTGAGCTTCCAATACTGTGAAAAAGTGAAAAACAGAGTCCACAAAAACAGAAGGAACAAATGATGCTTCTTCCTGTTAAGGTGACACCAAATAGTGGAAGTGAAGGAAAGGGTTGCCTGAAGTCACTCAAACAGCTGTTCTAAAATGAATGAATAAGTTACTCTTACCGACTGGGGTGGACACGCATGTCTTCCCACAGTGGGCCATACCAGCTTGGGATCCAGGATGGTCCAGGTCCAGTGTTGAGCTGGTAAGGCGGTCCAGATGGATCAAGATGTGGAATCCCCGGGTCTCGGTTTCCAGCAAATGTCCCTTCGGGGTCAGATTGGGCTGTGAGCACACCGGGGTATTTATTTATGGGCTCCAACGGAAAAGAGAAAATGGAAAAAGAGGCTCCAAATGGTGCAGGTCGACCAAACACATGGTTTTATTGAAGCAAGTCCAATATCAAAATTACAAAGATAAAAAAGTGATCATGAATCATAAAAAGTAAATAAAAAGCAATGTGGGGTGCAGTAAATGCTGTCCGGGCGCGTTTCGACACAAGGGGTATTCAACTGGGGCATATCTCGAAGATAAAGCAAGGGCGTGACCGGATGTGGATGCTGGAGTGAGAATGCGAGTGCTCTCCCCCTCTCCTCGCTACTCTCTTAGGGCGAACTCCACCCCCGGCTGGGGGAACCCTAGGATCCCGTGAAACCGAGCGAGAGCCGGTGCGGAGGCATATGCGAGGAGGTGACATGTCCGCGCTGGTCAGTGATCCTGACCCGCATGGTAAACCTCCAGCTCTCCGGCTCTCTGAATTGCAGCAGCCTGGCGGCTCTCCCCATAGCGTGGGATATCTGCGAGCTGCGGTGGACAGAGACGGCGGCGTGAGAGAGCCCCCCTGTTCTCTTGACGGAAAGGCTCCCAGCGGAAGGAGTGAGAGACCCCCCTGGAAGCCTGGTGTCATTAGCCGAAATAAGGACACATCACAGAGGAGGAGTGATGGTTCCCCCCCGCACATCTCTGGCAAATCTCTGATATCTACTGTGGCTGGGTGAGAACGTTCCTTTTATTCACTTTCAGGAAGAAAGGGAAAAAAGTGACACAGGGACAGAGTATTCTTTTTTGTTAAACTTTTCCTCCTCCTCTTGTCCCCTGGAGTGGAAATAGGAGGCTGGACTGGGAAGTGTAACTTTGTACTGTGGCGGACTGCTTCCCCTTTTTTTTTCATTTTCCTCTCTCCCCCCCCCTCTTTTTTTTCCTCGCTCGGGTTAACCTTGTGTATTACGCATTTAAATCGGCCCTGAGGAGGAGGGGTTGAGATCAATATACACCTGCGGGTATTAATTAGCAGACTATATGTTATTATGCCATCACAGCGCACAACAAAAGTGAGCCAGGCAGCTGCTGCTAGATTGGGGAAATGTGCACACGGGCAGGGCCAGACCCCTGAATAGGGATGAGCTTTATATTCGAGTCGAACATGAGTTCGACTCGAACATTGGCTGTTCGCTCGTTCGGCGAACAGCGAACAATTTGGGGTGTTCGCGGCAAATTCCATAAGCCGCGGAACACCCTTTAAAAGTCTATGGGAGAAATCAAAAGTGTTAATTTTTAAGGGTAATATGCAAGTTATTGTCATAAAAAAGTGTTTGGGGACCTGGGTCCTGCCCCAGGGAACGTGTATCAATGCAAAAAAAAAGTTTTAAAAACTGAAGTTTTTTCAGGAGCAGTGATTTTAATAATGCTTAAAGTGAAACAATAAAAGTGAAATATTCCTTTAAATTTCGTACCTGGGGGGTGTCTATAGTATGCCTGTAAAGTGGCGCGTGTTTCCCATGCTTAGAACTGTCCCTGCACAAAATGTAATTTTTGAAGGAAAAAAAGTCATTTAAAACTACTCGTAGCTTTTAATGAATTGTCGTGTCCCGGCAATACAGATAAAAGTAATTGAAAAAAATGGCAGGGGTTCCCCCCCAGTCCATTACCAGGCCCTTTGGGTCTGGTATGAATATTAAGGAGAACCCCTGCCATTTTTTTCAATTACTGTTCTCTGTATTGCCGCGACCCGACAATTCATTAATAGCCAAGTAGTTTTAAATGACTTTTTTTCCTTCAAAAATGACATTTTGTGCAGGGAACCAAAATTAAAAAAAAAATGTGTGGTGGGTCCCCACAAAATTCCATTAGCAGGCCCTTTAGGTCTGGTATGAATATTAACCACTTAAGCCCCAGACCATTTTGGCTGGTTAAAGACCAGGCCCCTTTTTGCGATTTGGCACTACGTCGCTTTAACTGACAATTGCGCGGTCGAGCGATGTGGCTTCCAAACAAAATTGACATCCTGTTTTTTCCACAAATAGAGCTTTCTTTTGGTGGTATTTGATCACCTATGCAGTTTTTATTTTTTGCGCTATAAACAAAAATAGAGCGACAATTTTGAAAAAAATCCCAAATTTTTAATTTTTTGATATAATAAATATCCCCCAAAAATATATAAAAAAACATATTTTTTCCTCAGTTTAGGCCGATACGTATTCTTCTACATATTTTTGGTAAAAAAAACCCACAATCTGCGTTTATTGATTGGTTTGCGCAAAAGTTATAGCGTTTACCACATAGGGGATAGTTTTATGGCTATTTTATTAATGATTTTTTTTTACTAGTAAATGCGGCGATCAGTGATTTTTTTCGTGACTGTGACATTATGGCAGACACATCAGACACTTTTGACACACAGCGATCAGTGCTATAAAAATGCACTGGTTACTGTGAAAATGACACTAGCAGTGAATGGGTTAACCACTAGGTGGTGCTGTAGGGGTTAAGTGTTCCCTGCATTGTGTTTCTAACTAAGGGGGGGTTGGGCTCTGTGTCACATGACATTGATCTTCGCTCTGAGTACACGGAGCCGAGATCAGTGTCATTGTCACTAGGCAGAGCGGGGAGATGCTTGTTTACACAAGCATCTCCCCGCTCTATACTTCCGTGAAACGATCGCGGGGATCCCCGTGGTGATCGAGTCTGCGGGACCCGCGGTCCGACTAACGGGGAAGGCGGCAGGGTCGTGAGAAAGCCGAAGGCGGTGCACGGGCGCGACCACACGGCAGGAATTTAAAGGGCCACGTAGAGGTACGTGATTATGCCTGTCCATGCCATTCTGCTAACGTATATATACAGTAGGCGGTCATTAAGCGGTTAAGGGGAACCCTGCACCAAATTTTAAATAAAATGGCGTGGGGGTCCCCCTCAAAATCCATACCAGACCCTTAACCGAGCACACAACCTGCCAGGCCGCAGGAAAAGAGGGGGGATGAGAGAGCGCCCCCCCTCTTGAACCGTACCAGGCCACATGCCCTGAAGGGTCTGGTATGAATATTAAGGGGAGGCCCAAACCAAAATGAAAAAAAAGCGTGGGGTCCCCCCCAAATTCCATAACAGGTCCTTTAGGTCTGGTATGGATATTAAGTGGAACCCCGCATAATTAAAAAAAAATGGCGTGGGGGTCCCCCTCAAAATCCATACCAGACCCTGGCAGGCCGCAGGAAAAGAGGGGGTGACGAGGGAGCTCCCCCGCCTCCTGAACCGTACCAGGCCACATGCCTTCAACATGAGGAGGATGCTTTGGGGGGCTTATCACAATCTGGAAGCCCCCTTTAACAAAGGGGACCGCCAGATTCCGCCCCCCCTATGTGAATTGGTAACGGGGTACATTGTACCCCTGCCATTTCACAAAAAAAAGTGTCAAAAAGGTAAAAAAAACACACAGCTTGGGACAAGTCCTTTAATAAAAAAAAATAAAAAATTGAGCAATGTACATCCTTCCACGAACCGGAGCCGCCGCTATCCTCCGCTAGGAACGATACAGCCTCCTCCATAGAAGGCTCCCGGGCGAATGACGCACGAGCCGCCTGACATTTCTTTTATAACCGAGGGCGGGGCTACCTGTGACATGGACGAGTGACCCTGCCCCGTTCTGACGTAACGGGGGTTTCCGGCGGTTTCCCTGTGGTGTCTCGGGTGACCCCGCCCCCTCTGATGAGTCACATGGTTTCCTGACAATTCATTAAGAGCCGCGAGTAGTTTTAAATTACTTTTTTTCCTTCAAAAATTACATTTTGTGCAGGGACAGTTCTAAGCACGGGAAACACGCGCCACTTTACAGGCATACTATAGACACCCACCAGGTACGAAATTTAAAGGAATATTTCACTTTTATTGTTTTACTTTAAGCATTATTAAAATCACTGCTCCCGAAAAAACTTCAGTTTTTAAAACTTTTTTTTGCATTGATACATGTCCCCTAGGGCAGGACCTGGGTCCCCAAACACATTTTAGGACAATAACTTGCATATTAGCCTTTAAAATTCGCACTTTTGATTTCTCACGTTCGAGTCACATAGACTTTAACGGTGTTCGAATGTTCACGTGAACTTTTGGTCTGTTCGCATGTTCTGGATGCGAACCGAACCGGGGGGTGTTCGGCTCATCCCTATTAGAAAATTAACCCTATTACGCTTGTCAACAGCAAATAGTGAGTGGTAAAGCTACAGTGTACAGTATTATACAATTTTTCTAAATCACTTATTTTTGTCAAGTCTGCGGTTTGCTGTGTATGCTGCTAAAGCCTCGTACACACGGTCGGACCTCCATCTGACTTTTCCGTGGTTTTTTGTCCGAACGGTGTTGGGCGTGAACGCCCATAGCATACACGCGCTCTGACTTTTTTGCCAACAAACATGAACGTAGTGACGTTTCAACGTTCTGACGAGCCTTCAAAAGAGGATCCTTCAATTTTCCGGCGTCACGCTCTGGTCTCGTTCTGCTAAGCGCGAGGTAGTGACGGTTTGGCGTCAGCAGATTCGATCTATTCCTTTACGTTCGTGTCTTTAATCCTCCGTTCTTTCTTGCAGATGTTGAGAGAGAGCGTGCTATCTATAGCCTGGGAGTTGTGGCCATTTCTCATGCCCAGTCCAGGTCAAGGGGTAGGAGGAGAACTATATGGTGCAAAACTTGGTTGCAGCAACGCGACCAATTGTCACACATGACGTTGCTGAGAGAGCTGAGGGAGAATAATCCCAATGATTTTAGAAACTATCTCAGGATGTCTGACTCATGCTTCCAGCACCGTTTGTTCTTGCTGTCCCCCTACATTAGGAAGCAGGACACCTGCATGAGGAGTGCTATTCCTGAAGAGCAAAGGCTCATAGCAACTCTGCGCTACTTGGCGACAGAGAGAAGTCTCCAAGATCTTAAATTCACAACAGGTATTTCTCCCCAGGCTCTTGGCCATATTATACTGGAGACCTGTTGTGCAATTATTCAAGTTCTGCAGAAGGACTATATTCGGGTATGTAATGTTATCTTATCTCCAATTCTATATACTTTTTATTATAATTTATTATTTGATTCTGTCTGTTTTCTTCCATGTTTTGCATGAATGTTTTTTGCTCTGAATGTCCTTTATGTAGATGTTACTTTATTTTCCCAGTCCTCCATGCATATATGTCAGCAATTACCTCCCCAGCATGCTTCCCTTGGCACATCCACAGTTTGAACATATTTTATTTATGGAAATTTTGTTAGTGGATTACTCTAAACACCCCCTAAACTGTGTCACATTATTGTTCCTATTTCTTTAGATATTTAATATTTTTTTTTCAACACAAAATAGTTTAGAACCCTCCCTCCCCTCCCCAAAATGCATAATCAACTGATTCAACTACTATTTTTATGCATTTATAATAATCCATTCTCCCTATTAATTTGTTAATTTATAGAAATGTTTATTCTTGAATTTTAAAAAGCATGTAGTCACTAGCATGTAGTATACTTTTAATTGTTACTCATCACGTTTTTTAATGATATTTAATGTATTATAAATATTTATATCTCAAATTAGATATAATGGCAATTTTATTTTGCACATTGTGCTGTCAATATTTCGGAAACAGAGTGGCTTGTAAAATGTACCTTCATTTGTTACTCATTTCTCTTTAATGGAAGTGAAGAGGGTTCTTACCTGTCCCCCAAATCTCCCCCCCCCAAATTCCCTAAATGTGCCACCAGAGGGAGTGAGGAAGCATATAATAAGAACAGTTTTTTTTTTTTATGATTACATACTGCTTTAACCACTTGACCACTGGGCACTTAAACCCCCTTAATAACCAGACCAATTTTCAGCTTTCGGTGCTCTCACATTTTGAATGACAATTACTCAGTCATACAACACTGTACCCATATGAAATTTTTGTCCTTTTTTTCACACAAATAGAGCTTTCTTTTGGTGGTATTTAATCACTGTTGGGTTTTTTATTTTTTGCGCTATAAGAGAAAAAAGACTGAAAATTTTGTAAAAAAATGATTTTTTTTTCGTTTCTGTTATAAAATTTTGCAAATTACTATTTTTTCTTCATAAATTTTGGCCAAAATTTATACTGCTACATATCTTTGGTAAAAATAAGTACAAATTGGTGTATATTATTTGGTCTTTGTGAAAGTTATAGAGTCCACAAGCTATGGTGCCAATATCTGAAAATTGATCACACCTGAAGTACTGATGGCCGATCTCATTTCTTGAGACCCTAACATGCCAGAAAAGTACAAATACCCCCCAAATTACCCCTTTTTGGAAAGAAGACATTCCAAGGTATTCAGAAAGAGGCATTGTGAGTTTTTTGAAGTTGTCATTTTTTCCCACAATTCTTTGCAAAATCAAGATTTTTTTTTTCTCTTTTTTTTTTTTCACAAAATTGTCATATTAGCAGGTTATTTCTCACACACAGCATATGCATTCCACAAATTACACCCCAAAACACATTCTGCTATTACTCCCGAGTATGGCGATACCACATGTGTGAGACTTTTACACAGCGTGGCCACATACAGAGGCCCAACATGCAGGGAGCACCTTCAGGCGTTCTGGAGCACCAAGGCCAATTCTGACATTTCTCTCCTACATGTAAAAATCATCATTTATTTGCTAGAAAATTACATAGAACCCCAAAACATTATATATGTTTTTTTAGCAAAGACCTTAGAGAATATAATGGTGGTTGTTGCAACTTTTTATCTCGCACGATATTTGCGCAGCAATTTTTTTAACGCGTTTTTTACGGAAAAAAAATGTTTTGTGCTTAAAAAAAAAAAAAAACAGTAAAGTTAGCCCAATGTTTTTGCATAATGTGAAAGATGAAGTTACGCCGAGTAAATAGATACCTAACATGTCGCCCTTAAAAATTGCACACACTCGTGGAATGGCGCCAAACTTCGCTACTTAAAAAATCCCCATAGGCGACGCTTTAAATATTTTTACTGGTTACATGTTTTGAGTTACAGAGGAGGTCTAGGGCCAAAATGATTGCTCTCGCTCTAACGTTCGCGGAGATACCTCACATGTGTGGTTTGAAAACCGTTTTCATATGTGGGCGGGACTTACGTATGCGTTTGCTTCTGTATGCGAGCTCACGGGGACAGGGGCGCTTTAAAAAAAATAATAATAATTATTCTTCATTTTACTTTATTTATTTTAGTTTAACATGTTTTTCCGCCCTAAACATTTTTTTGATCACTTTTATACCTATTACAAGGAACGTAAACATCCCTTGTGATAGGAATATGGCATGACAGGTCCTCTTTACAGTGAGATATGGGGGGGGGTGTCAATAAGACCCCACATCTCACCTCTAGGCTGGGAAGCCTGAAAAAAATACAAAAAAAAAAACAACAATCCTGGCTTTGATCGTAGCGGTGAGTCGGTAGAAGCACCGGAGGGCGGCGGGGGGGGGGGGACATCCCCTCTCGCCTCCCGTAAGAATGATCAAGCGGCGGAACAGCCGCTATGATTGTTCTTATGGTGTAGGGAATCGCCGGCTGAAAAAGCTAATATCTGAATGATGCCTGTAGCTGCTCCCATCATTCAGATATCCCCGCACAAAGTCAAGGACGTCATATGACGGCCGGAGGGCGGGAAGTGGTTATTGCAGAGTATTGCCGGGCATTGCGGAGTATTGCCGGGCATTGCGGAGTATTGCCGGGCATTGCGGAGTATTGCCGGGCATTGCGGAGTATTGCAGGGCATTGCGGAGTATTGCGGACTATGGCAGGGTATTGCGGTGTATGGCAGGGTATTGCACAGGGTATTGTGGAGGGTATTGCACAGGGTATTGTGGAGGGTATTGCACAGGGTATTGTGGAGGGTATTGCAGAGTATTGTGGCGGGTATTGCAGAGTATTGTGGCGGGTATTGCAGAGTATTGTGGCGGGTATTGCAGAGTATTGTGGCGGGTATTGCAGAGTATTGTGCAGGGTATTGCAGAGTATTGTGCAGAGTATTTTGCAGGGTATTGCAGAGTATTTTGCAGGTATTGCAGAGTATTTTGCAGGGTATTGCAGAGTATTGTGCAGGGTATTGCAGAGTATTGCACCAGGGTATTGCAGAGTATTGCACCAGGGTATTGCAGAGTATTGCACCAGGGTATTGCAGAGTATTGCACCAGGGTATTGCAGGGTATTGCAGAGTATTTCGCATGGTATTGCAGAGTATTTCGCAGGGTACTGCAGAGTATTGCACCAGGGTATTGCAGAGTATTGCACCAGGGTATTGCAGAGTATTGCACCAGGGTATTTTGCAGAGTATTGTCAGGGTGTATTGCAGAGTATTGGCAGGGTGTATTGCAGAGTATTGGCAGGGTGTATTGCAGAGTATTGGCAGGGTATAGCACAGGGATGGCTGAGCAGGGATGGATGGATGGCTGGATCTGTGACTGCAATTGTCACAGATCCAGCCCACAGTGCTGCTGCTGCCATCCGCTCCCTCCCCCTCCCCTCTCACACTGTACCGATCGGTACAGAGAGGGGAGGTAGGAACCGGCGTCATCAAATGACGCCGGTCTGTTTACAAGTGATTGCTCCGTCATTTGACGGAGCGATCACGTGGTAAACGGCCGCTATCAGCGGCGATTTACCGCGATTCGTGATCCGCCGGGTCCAGAGGACCCGGCGGTCACGGAGTTTCCCGTGTGCGCGCCCCAGGGGGCGCGCGGGAGCGCGATTCTGGGAGGACGTTATATAACGTCCTCCCAGAGTTAAGCAACCACCTTGTCGACGTTATTTGTCGGCAGGTGGTTGTTAAGTGGTAAATTGTTTGGTTTAATTTTGGCACCAGAATGTATGTGTGATAACTCATTTGCAATTTCAAGGCTCAAGTTGTATTACTTATTTTTATATTTTTATTCTCAGTTTCCTTCAACTCCCCAGCAGTGGCAGGATGTGGCGGCCCAGTTCCAAAACTTCTGGAATTTCCCCAACTTTGGGCGTGCCATTGATGGCAAACATGTGCGCATCATCCCCCCACCCAACTCTGGGTCATTTTATTTTAATTATAAGGGCTTTTCCAGTATTGTTTTGTTAGCCCTTGTTTCTGCAAATTATGAGTTCCTTTATTTGGATTTGGGCATCAATGGGAGGCATTCAGATGGTGGGGTGATGCTCCACACCGAGTTCAATACCCGCCTGCAGAATGGCACTTTGAATTTGCCCCTGCCCAGGGCAATATTGAGGGCATGAATTTTGTTTTTCTTGCAGACGATGCTTTTGCTCTGGGGCCTCATTTACTGAAGCCCTTTCCGATGAGGAACTTGACCCCAGAGCAGCGCATCTACAACTACCGGCTCTCCCGTGCCAGGAGAGTTGTAGAGACAGGCTCCGCCTTTTTTTAACTGCTATCAATATGGCGGAATATAAAATTAACCATGTAGTCTTGTGTTGCTGCATTCTACATAATTATTTGCGTAGACATGGCACAAACTATATTGGTACAGTGGCTCAAGATCCAACCTCACGTGTTATGGCAGCTGAAGAGCCAGTGATGCCAGCTCTGCAAACTGGTGGAGTTGGGCATTCCTCCCAAACTGGCCGTATCGTGAGGGAAGAATATAAGGCCTACTTTGTGGGTAGTGGGGCAGTGCCCTGGCAAGATAATCTTGCTGATAATGTTTAAGATTCCCCTTTATTTTCTTTATTAAACCCCAATATCTTTGAAAAACTGTTGTTTGTGTATATTATTTTGAATTATTCTTCGAATGTAATTGGTACGTATTTTAGTTTAGTTGCCAAACAATAATTGTAAAGTATTATCTCAAAAACTTGCCTTGACATATGTAGTGTGCTGTGGCTCTGCTACACCCATTTTCAAGTACACTGTCAATGTAACTACACCAACTTAACAAATATACTTTTCTTATTAAAGCGGTTGTATACCGCAAAACTTTTTTTTTTTTTTTGGTTAACCTGCAAGGCAAAGGTATAATGAGCTAGTATGACTAGCATACTAGCTCATTATCAATCACTTACCTTAGATCGAAGCCCCCGCAGCGGTCCTCGGACGCGTCCTCCGTCGAATCCATGATACCCGGAGTGACTTCCGGGTATCGCCGCTCCGGCGCTGTGATTGGCCGGAGCGGCGATGACGTCACTCCCGCACATGCGCGGGGAACGGCACGATCCCCGCGCATGCGCGAACTACCGGCAGTGTACGGCAGGCTCCCATTCAAGAGCCGCCGCGCTCAGTGCGCCTGCGCCGTTATCTACGGCGCGCATGCGCCGTAGATAGCGGTACAGTTTTTTTTGCAAATATCTCCGAGACTGTGTAGGTCTCGAAGATATTACAAGCACCTACAGGTAAGCCTTAATGTAGGCTTACCTGTAGGTGCTTGTACAAAATTTGGGTATACAACCACTTTAATCATATAAATAAGAAGCCACACATAGGAAAGATTCAAAATGTTTACTTTCACTACCTCAAAATATTATTATTTTTTTTTTTTCTGGGGGGTTTCTTCTCAACTTTGAGGTGGGTAAACATGTATTTTAGAAAGCACAGCAATTCACATCCCAAAATCACTACCTAACAAATGTTCAAATATTTTGTAAAAAGGCCATACGAGACATTTCGCATTGGATTCTCAACGTGAGAATATATTGCCTTGCTCATGTGTAAAGAGCTCCTACCTTTATGCAACAAATGTTAAAGAGTGCAATTTTTTTAGGGCACTTATGACATTAGTAAACAAAGCCCACTGTGTCCACATGTGCTAGATGACATCATGGGATCTGACTGTTTTTGTGTTAATGTCAGCTTGCACATGTGTGCACAGTGCTGTTTTGTAAAAATATAAAAACATTTTTTGAAATACAAGTGCACTTGCCACTGCACTTGTATGTAAACATATTTCAAGCTTATTTGCAAAACACACAATGTTTTTAATAACATTTTCAATACTCATGGTGTCAAACCGTATTCTCTTTTGTATTTTCAAAAATCCCTTAGTATGCAAAACATTACTAACAATTTTACTTTGTGAACAGTGTTTGCCACCTCTCCTTCTCAAGGTGCATTTTGTCTTATTTTTTTGGCTATTTGTAACTATAGTCACTCTATTTTTTTCTTGTTTTTTTTTTTAAATACCCCAAGATGTTGTGTATAGTGACTACACTTAAATCTTAAAGGAGGTGGTCAAGCACCTAGAGAAGGCGGGTGGAGAAACACTGACCTACAAACCTGAACCCAATTTTGTGTTTGGTTTAGAATGTTTTTAAAAGGTCCCATTTTTTAAACACTAAATATCTTGCTTTATCTTATGCCGCGTACACACGATCATTATTCACGGCGGTTAAAAAACCGCCGTGAATAATGACAGGAAAAACGAGGGAACCGCTTGGTTCCCTACACACGGTCGTTTTTCCCGTCATTTTTTCTCTTGACGAGAAAAACGACCGTCTGTGGGCTCCGCGGCAGTGTTTCCCTATGTCCTTATTTCTTCCTAGTAATCCTCAGTTGGTGTTCATCTGTGTGTAAATCCACACAGTAGTGCAAGGCTTTCTCCCTGGTGTGGAGTGTCAGTCTCGCCCCCTCCCTTGGACTGCAGGAGAGTCAGGAGGACCACTAAATCTGCTACGTAGAGAGCGTCCTGACTCTCCTGTAGTCCAAGGGAGGGGGCGAGCAAGACACTCCACACCAGAGAGCAAGGCACACATTCCAGTGTTGATTCCAGTCAGAAGAACAGTAAATGATGATTATTATAGGACAAATTCTTGACATTTCAAATTAAATGTTAAGGATGAGGTCAGTGAAGGAGGGCTGCAGTAATGTACAGTTACATTTTAAAGATACTAAAATGTTTAAATTACAACCCCTTTAAGTGAATTGTCATGCGATTCCACATGACAATTCACATTAAAAGACACATCATATGGCATTGTTGTTTCCTACTCTAAAATCCCAGCAATTACATGGAACTATTTTTCAAACATATCAATAATCATATTATGTCCAAAAAGTATCACAAAAATAAAGAACTTAAAATTTAGCTAAAAGGTCAACATAATCCTGCATACGCCTCTGAACACCAGTGGCATTCTCCTTTATTTTTTCTAGTTCAGTCATTGCCTGCAGAATATCAGCAGTGATCTGTCCAATTGTGCATCTTGGTAGTTTGTGGCCTTTGAAAAATAGAAAACATACAAATGGGAATCAAGGACAAGTGGCTGTGGCCCTACAAAACTGAATTATGTCAAAATTAATAACCCTGCCAATTGTGGCAAATACTTCCCTCCAATCAAATTAGGATTCCCAAACCTTCTTGCTCTTCAGACACCTACACTACTAGGAATGTACACACTGTAGCTACTCTAGAATCTTGTCCCTGGTGCCTGTGTCTCCCACAATTGGTTTTCTAGGAACATTGCCATCTCATTGCACCTTCTGTCTACTTCTACATGAAATTCTTCAATGCACTACCTAGTTTGCCTCTGTGTCTGGCTTTCAATTTTTCGATAAACTAAACAATCCCTAGACATGTCTATACCAGTTATGTTGCGTCAATATATGGCGATGTCTAAACGCCCCCACTCTGTCTTGTAACGCCACTGAAAGACAATACACAGATTCATGCATTGCATGAATCTGTCTTGTTGCCCCTTCAAAACAATCTTCTGATGGCTGGGCTCCTGTTGAGTACAAGACATCTTAATTTAGAATAGCAGTGATTGTGTTTTGGAAGTGTCTATATCAGAGAAAGTGGCTCTGATAGATAGGCTTTACTGTTGAAAAGACCTCACACAGTAATTTACAAATAAATATTAGACAAGGTATCACACAGTGATCTTTTTGGCTAAAAATCAATGACATGCATCTCAGCCAATCATGATCATTGTATATTGTTAACGGTAACAGCGGCGGGGTGCGGGGGGTGCGGACCGCACCCGGGTGACATCCATGGATAGTGGCACAACGCTAACACCGCCCACCCGCTGACCTGTGCCGCGGCTTGTGTCCCTCTGTGTAGCAAAATGAACACGCCGCCCCCTCCTCCTCTCTGTTTACATACACAGAGGAGGAGGAGGCGGAGGCCACGCTCGAGGGTCACACCGCTGTGTGTATGGTCATTCTGCTGCTCTGTAATGTAAGGGGGGGCTGCACTATGGCTGTGTTTGCACCAAGGGGTGGGGCTGTAATTGAGGGTTGTCTGTAAATGATGGGGTGTCTGTACTGCTGGGGGTCTGCACTGAGGTGAGTAAGTATTTACTGAGGGAGGTGGATCTATACTGCGGGAAGGGGGTCTGTAGTTAGTTGAGGGGGGTCTGTACTGAGGGGGACTTGAGTTGTTGGGAGATGACACCATTTTGGGAGGCAACGTGTGACACCAACCCTAGTGACGCCACTGACCAGTAACATCATTGGCTCAAGCAACATTGAGGGTGAGAGAAGACATCTAGTACTGAAGAAGGACATTGATGAGCCAAGGCTGGTAAATGCATGGCTGGGTGTAAACTGGCTTGATGTTTTTGCTAAAATGGTGCATTTTTATGTGACAAACTGTTGCCCTTTGGCCACAGTGGCTGCGTTTAATGGGCACAGTGGCCTAACTAATTGCATTTTTGTGCCACTTTGTTAGCCGCCCACAAAAGACATCAAGTTAAATTAACAAAATAACACTGTCTACACATTTAAACACAATGGGGTTGTTTTACTAAAGGGAAATCCACTCTGCACTCCAAGTGCTATTAAAAATGCACTTGGAAGTACAGTCACTGTAGATCGCTGTAGTTCTGAGGGGAAGCTATTAAATTAGAGGAAGCTCTGCTTCTCACATCCAATTATGTGCGAGAAAAAATTATGATTTTTGGGGGTCCTTGCATGTCCCCCTCAGATCTACAGTGACTGCACTTGAAAGTGCACTTTCTGTGCAATTGTAGTGCAAAGTATATTATTGGGTATTGAAGAAAATACAATATGTACAAAATACTTACTGGGGCAAACAGGCTCAATTAAATCATCTTCTAGTTGATGCACTACTCCACCCTCTGCATGACTTGTGTCTGGGGATGTGAGGTCCACTTGAGGCTCTTTGCTGGGTCCAGATCCATGATCACACTCCTCAAAATTTCTGACCTCAACACACTCACATTCCTCTAAAAAATATAAACAAATATAACAAAATAAAATCACCCCAAATGCAAAAAATATGAGTTGAATCCCTGGAGGAGAATTATGAGACCAACTTTGCACTAGTGACAATGTTTTCTACAGACGAGTGGACGATCATGTGCAATTATCAAATAGTAAATTACAAATGTGCATTGTAAAGGTTAGATGTACTTTCAAATGATGACCAAAAACACAATATGCACAGATTTTGCTAAAATGACATTTGACAAACACCACTCTTGTGTCGTAGAGGATATGGGATCTATGATGAACATTCCATCAGGCGTGACTCTGTGTGACTGTGATCCCCAGGCCCTCTCCTCTACCCATGTATAGTCTTGAAAGGCGTAATTTAATGTGCAGTGATGATTCGCACAGCAGACCTTAAATATTAAATACCCCTTATTAAAGCTAACTATATGAGACCATGTCCTTGTGACAACCAAGAATATCCCCTGTCGGAGGAAAACACTATATTCTTATATGTTTTACTTACGATTTGTTGATGATGCTGGCACTGTTGTCTCCCCTGTTGGGGCCTTGCCAAGGGAAGCCTCCCGTTCTCCCCTCTGGTGGCTTGTCTGCTGGCTTGCTCTGTGCCTTTTCCTGTGAATTTAATTAGATACTGTATCTTAATTATTGCTCCAAAAATGTGGAGTCTGAAATAATACGTTTATTCAAACATATATGCATTAACAGAAAAATATAAATGAGTTACCACATCAATGTTGTAGAAAAAAAAACAAACATTACAAATCAGCTAATTCCAACATGAAGAGAATTACTGCAGTCATGAATTTTGCTTACTTCTTTTGATAATGATGCGGTGAATAGAGTCCAACTGTTCTTTCTCTCTGTGTTTTAAATCAGACCATCTTTTCATAATTTGATCTTTCGTTCGTTGTACGCCATATTCACGATCCAATACCGCGATGACCTTCTCCAAAATATAGTCTTTATGGCTGTTGGGCCTGTCATAGTTCTCCTGCTTACAATCGTAGTCATACTTGTCAAAGATCCTCACCATCTCCCCCTTGCTCATGGAGGTGGCCTTGTGTTTTATATATTCACCACCGCGGGGCCTGTTCTTGTTCTCCCTCACGAATGTTCCGCCATTATGTCGCCTGCAGGAAAAAGTATGTTGGCACGCCCCAGCGTCATGACGTACTGAGAGCGGAGTTTGACGCATGCGCAGGGTATAAAAATCCCTAACGACCGTTCGCTGTTCCGGACCCTGGAACGTAACCTTTGGGAAACGAAACTCAGACGATCGCATAGTCGAAAGAAAGGTACGTGACAACTTTGTGACAGTGTGTGCATTGGACACATACTGTAGCATAAACATTCATTGAGTGCTGGGGCAGTTAGAAAAAGTGTACTAATGCCTATTGAATGTGCATTGAGCAGCGTCTCATGTGCATGGGGCCTAATGACAAGATTTTAATTACCTAAAGGTAGGGCTGCCAACAGGGGGGTACAGGCAGTACACCTGTAAGGGTCCTGGAGGCAGGGCCACCATCATGAATTTTGGGGCCGCTTACACAGCTTCAGGCATGGGCCCCCTGTAGCAGAGGAGCACCAGGGGGGGTTTGCGGCCACACCAAAAAGAGAAGCGGGGGGGTGCTGCCGCGGTAAAATGTTGAGGTCAAGGGGCTTTGGGTGCTGATGAACCCCCAAAAAAAGGGGGGTTGCTATCCTGGGCCCTGGGGAACTGCCTGTACCCCCTGATGGCGGACCTGCCTGGAGGTACCCAGGGCACAGGATGGAATCACACCCTTTTAATTTACTTGATCATCAGCATCCAAAGGCAACGCAATCTCAAATAATAGATGCGTCAGCAGCCTCCGCTTTTAAAAAACGGGTGGAAGGCCACCCCCCCCGGTTCACCTAGGCTCCAGGGGGCACATGCCTGAAGCTGGTTAAGGGGAGCAAAAATTAATGATGGCGGGCCTGCATAAAGGCCTATATTTTAAGCAGGTTATGAGCTAGAAGCTAAAAAAGATTGGTTTGTCTTGTGTTCTTTCTTGCAGCCATCTGATCACATTTGCTCAACAATGAAGGGGACAGTTCTGAATAGCCCAGAATTCAGGGCTGACTTCATAGAAAACTATCGTAATCACACCTGTCTGTGGCAGGTTAAACATAAAGACTATTCCAATAAACACAAAAGGCAGGCAGCAATCGATCAATTGGTGAAATTGACGAAGACTGTGTACCCCAGGGCAGACGAGACAACGGTGAAGACAAAAATTGGAGGCCTCAGGAGTATGTTCAACAGGGAGGTCAAGAAGATCGAGGAATCGAAGAGATCGGGAGCAACAGCAGAAGACGTTTATGTCCCCAAGCTGTGGTACTTCTCAAGCCTGGGATTTTTGAAGGACCAGACTGTGCCACGCAGGCATATTTCAACGCTACCCTCAACACTTCCCTCCACATCAGCTGAGGCCACTGATACTGAGACGGATCCTACACAAGAGGAAGAGGAGGAGCTCAGCTTGCCACAGGTATACAGTAGGTGCCGCCGACATTGTATATTCATTGCGATCCTATCATGGAAATTCTCGGCGACAGGGGTGCTGACATCTCGGCGACACATCTCGCACTCGCTGCAATAGCGGCATTGTATTGAACTGGGATCCGACGTGGATTCCCGCCAATACCAGGCACTGTGCTTGGTATGAATCCTGAGCGGGAACTCCACGCCAATTTTTAAATAAAAACCCGGCATGGGTTCCCCCTCCAGAAGCATACCAGGCCCTGGCGGCCTGCCAGGTTGCGTGCTCAGATAAGGGTCTGGTTTGGACTTTGAGGGGGACCTCCATGCCGATTTTTTGGCGTAGGGGAGTCCCCTTCAAATCCATACCAGACCCAAGGGCCTGGTATGCTCCTGGAGGGGGAACCCATGCCGTTTTTTTATTTAAATATTGGCGTGGAGTTCCCGCTCAGGATTCATTCCAAACACAGTGCCTTGTATTGGCGGGAATCCACGTCGGATCTCCGGCAATGCGTGTCGCTCATTGTGAAAGGAAAAAACAAATTTTTCCTTTCCCGATGACGAGACAGCTCGGCGCTGGCTCTCGCAACGGAGCTCGTAGGGTGTCAATCTCACCGCTAGAAGAGGCGAAATTGACACAATATCGGCGGCACCTACTGTAGCATTGTACAAAATATACAATATTTTAGAAAGTGAAGTAAATGTGTTGTTATGATGCCTCAAAAATTGGGCACGAAATTCAGTGATTAGAAATTAGAAGAAACAAAAATTAGGAAAGTAGACATTGAAAAAATAAGGATAAATGCTGGAGTCACAATGATAAGCTTTGCTTTTTGAAGACATTCTATTTTTGAGAAACAAAGGATACTAAAATGTGTTGTGAAAATGTGTCCTACTACTAAATATTTTAGTAATTATGTTGATTTTTCAGACCCAGGAAACATTGGCACAACTCGAAGCCGGGCCCAGTAGCCAAAGCACTGAGTCCAGAGTGCCTACCCTGCACCCTCCTACCAAAAGGGGCAGGAAGAGGCACCACCTTGGTGAGGCTACTGCAGAGTTCCTTCATCAAGCTACTGCTGTCATCACCACGGCACCCGATAGTGCCGAAGGATTTGGATGCTTTACAGCCAACAAGCTGAGGGAGGTGGATGTTGAGCAAAGGGAGCTATGTGAGGGGCTCATCATCCAGATCCTCAGCAAGGCAAGGAAACGGGAGCTAACCCCGAAAACACATCTGTGTGATTTGGAGCACACAGCTCCTCAAATTCAAACCTACCCACCCCATCCAAACTACCCACCCCAGCAAGCCCACCCACCCCAGCAACATGGGGGTCAGTGGCCACATCAGACCCAGGATCCCCAACAAGGCCAGTGGTCAATATTATTTTCTTTAGTGATGTTGATGATTGTCAATTAATATACACACCAGTGAGTGATGAAACAGTATAGCATGTGTCTCTGGTAGACACACCCATGGAGGCAAAGATCAAACAATAATCCATACAATACAAACATCTGTGGTACTACTGCAGCACAGAAACATTTCCAAAGGATTTTTGCTTTTGCTTTATTTACTGTGTGAGTCAATGCTAGTCAAAGATGCTGAGAATGTTGTGGTGTTCTTAAACCTGAATAAACAATCAATCAAAAAAATAGGTTCTTTGTTAGCCTTCATGTTTGGCCTATTTCCTAGACAGTATATGATGCTGCTTTTGTACTCAATTTTGTTATTCATTAGCATTAACCTGCTCTTTTATATTAAGACTGACTTCTACTAACATAGTTCTTCTTCATTTTGTTTGTGTCCTTTTATTTATCATCAGTGGGCACCATCAGTAATAGTTATAGCCATTAGTAGTAGCTATAGCCATCAGCAGTGATCATTGTGTTCTGCCAGCAGGGAAGGCTTCCTGCACTCACTGCAGGCAGAACACAATTACATTGGGGGAGGGATTCCCCAATCAACACTGACTGTATTGATGGAACAATCAAGCAATTTTCTTTACTTCCACCTGTAGTGGAAGAAAAGAAGATTGCATAATCTACGAGCTGCTTAAAGTGGTTGTAAACCCTTTACAACCACTTTTACCTACAGGTAAGCCTAGATTAAGGCTTACCTGTAGGTGCTTGAAATATCTCCTAAACCTCCATGGTTTTGGAGATACTTACAAAAATCATGGGCACAGATGTCTACGGCGCATGCGCCGTAGACAGCGGTGTAGGTGCACTTTAGCAACGGCGATCATGCCGATCCTAAAGGAGGCCATGCCTTTGTCTTGCAGGTGGTGTTTTTTTTTTATAGTGGGTTTATTTCCTCTTTAAGAAAGTTTAGGGATTTGGCACTCCCCCCTCATTTACACACTGTAAACCCCTTCAGTGTTGTTTGCAGCAAGGTTTACCTACCGGCATCACATAATGAACGGCATGATGTCCAACTGTGTGCAATGAAATGGTCAGATAACCTCAAAATAAATACACCTGTTTTTGGAAGGCCTCAGAGTTTATCAGAGAACAAACATAATTTGTGAATGGATATTATGATCAGGTTTCCTTTTATACATTTTGCTAACAGGATTGGTCTTTATGAAAAGTCTTTCAGCTTAAATATTGTATTTTAGCATTGGCAGCCAGGATTAAATAATTTACAAGGTTGGACTATACAACTGGATTACTAGCGTCCGTCTGTTGCCAAAAGATTTAAATAATAATGTTGTATTCTGGATTAGCCAGACGGATAATGTACAATACTTTAGTTTCAGATCATGCAAGACAAATTTGGCTTTGTCTTAAAAACTAATTTGTAAAGTGTCTAGTCTTGATGTTTCTGGCCAAGCGAAAGCCTTGCCACAATTTTAGCAATCTTAATAAAATAAAAAGTTGAAAGAGTTGTTTAAAATATAAATATGCACTTGCTATCCAATCTAAAACAAAACTGAGAATTGTGATTTCAAGATCAGAAGATCTGTAAATTATTTAAGCAAGCTGTCATCCTTCTATAAAGTGCTACTATTGACTTCAAGCAATCAAATACCAGCACTAACTTTCTTTGTGTACCAATGCAGTGCTTTTTGTATTGATCCTCAATATCGACTGTCAGCATCTTTTTAACCGCTAGCCAACCAGCCACCGCAGTTATACTGCGGCAGGTTGGCACGGCTGCGCAAATCGCCTTAGGTGTAAGTTGCTCCTTTTAAGATGACCTAGCAGGCGCGCGCATGCCGCCGCGTGTCCCCGAAGCTGATGCGCGTGCTCGGCAGGCGTGATGTCCGCCGGGCACCCGCGATCGCTTGTGACAGAGCAGGAACGTGGATCTGTGTGTGTGTGTGTATAGGAACACCGATCGGTCTCCTCCCCTAGTCAGTCTCATCCCCCCTCAGTTAGAACACACCTAGGGAACACAGTTAACCCCTCGATCGCCCCCTAGTGTTATCCCCTTCCCTGCCAGTGACATTTATACAGTAATCAGTGGCTATTTTTAGCTCTGATCGCTGTATAATTGTCACTGGTCCCAAAAAAGTGTCAAAAGTGTCTGATCTGTCCGATGTCGCAGTCCTGATAAAAATCGCAGATTGCCGCCATTACTAGTAAAAAAAAGAATAATAAAAATGCCATAAATCTATCCCCTATTTTGTAGACGCTATAACTTTTGCGCAAACCTATCAATATACCCTTATTGCGATTTTTTTTTTTTACCAAAAATTTGAAGAATATATATTGGCCTAAACTGATGAAGAAATTTATTTATTTATTATTTTGGATATTTATAATAGCAAAAAATAAAAACCGCAGAGGTGATAAAAGACCACCAAAAGAAATCTCTATTTGTAGGAAAAAAGGACATACATTTCGTTTGGGTACAACGTCGCATGACCGTCCAATTGTCAGTTAAAGTGACACAGTGCCGTATCGCCTGGTCAGGAAGGGGGAAAATCCTTCTATGTGATAGGCCCAAGGCATAGGGAAGAACCTCACAGGGCAAAAGCCTAGTGGGGGAGAAACATAAAACAAAGTTTCTCTGATATTTATTAATAATCCCAGCATGCCTCCAGGTTTTCCAGGCCCAGAAGGATGCCTGTGGCCAATTATAGCTGAGGGGGTTTAGTACACGCCCCACACTATAAAAGGCCGCCAGCACGGCGGCCTCGTGTAGTGTGTTCTGTAGCAGGGAAAGTGAAGGATAGGCAGGGACAGTGTCAAATCTATTCTTTGCTAAACCTTGTGTGTAGGGACAGAGAAGGATAGGCAGGGAGAGTGTCAGTGTCATATTCTTTGCTAAACCTTGTGTGTAGGGAGAGAGAAGGATAGGCAGGGAGAGTGTCAGTGTCATATTCTTTGCTAAACCTTGTGTGTAGGGAGAGAGAAGGATAGGCAGGGAGAGTGTCAGTGTCATATTCTTTGCTAAACCTTGTGTGCAGGGAGAGAGAAGTATAGGCAGGGAGAGTGTCAGTGTCATATTCTTTGCTAAACCTTGTGTGCAGGGAGAGAGAAGGATAGGCAGGGGACAGTGTCAGTGTCATTGTTGCTAAGCCTCCTGCACATTAAACACCTGAAGCTAGTCCGTATTGCTGTGTTTTCCTGGTGTGTTACACTACCAGGCATTTGCAGCACTTACAGCGGATGTAGTGTGCCTCCTGCACATTATACACCTGAAGCTAGCCCGTATTGCTGTGTTTTCCTGGTGTGTTACACTACCAGGCATTTGCAGCACTTACAGCGGACGTAGTGTGCCTCCTGCACATTAAACACCTGAAGCTAGCCCGTATTGCTGTGTTTTCCTGGTGTGTTACACTACCAGGCATTTGCAGCACTTACAGTGGACGCAGTGTGCCTCCTGCACATTATACACCTGAATCTGGCCCGTATTGCTGTGTTTTCCTGGTGTGTTACACTACCAGGCATTTGCAGCACTTACAGCGGACGTAGTGTGCCTCCTGCATATTATACACCTGAAGCTAGCCCGTATTGCTGTGTTTTCCTGGTGTGTTACACTACTAGGCATTTGCAGCACTTACAGCGGAAGTAGTGTGCCTCCTGCACATCTAACACCTGAAGCTAGCCCGTATTGCTGTGTTTTCCTGGTGTGTTACACTACCAGGCATTTGCAGCACTTACAGCGGACATAGTATGCCTCCTGCACATTATACACCTGAAGCTAGCCCGTATTGCTGTGTTTTCCTAGTGTGTTACACCAACAGGCATTTGCAGCACTTACAGCAGGCGTAGTGTGATTCCTGCAAAATATTCTCCTGAAGCTAGGCCGTATTGCTGTGTTTTCCTAGTGTGTTACACCAACAGGCATTTGCAGCACTTACAGCAGGCGTAGTGTGATTCCTGCAAAATATACTTCTGAAGCTAGGCCGTATTGCTGTGTTTTCCTAGTGTGTTACACCAACAGGCATTTGCAGCACTTACAGCAGGCGTAGTGTAATTCCTGCAAAATATACTCCTGAAGCTAGGCCGTATTGCTGTGTTTTCCTAGTGTGTTACACCAACAGGCATTTGCAGCACTTACAGCAGGCGTAGTGTGATTCCTGCAAAATATTCTCCTGAAGCTAGGCCGTATTGCTGTGTTTTCCTAGTGTGTTACACCAACAGGCATTTGCAGCACTTACAGCAGGCGTAGTGTGATTCCTGCAAAATATACTCCTGAAGCTAGGCCTTATTGCTGGTTTTCCCATCTCCCTGCAGGCCATTAGAATGTCTGGAAGGCAAACAAGGAGAGGCAGACAGTCAGGAGCCAATAAAAGAGGGCAAGCAGGCTCTGTGTCTAGAGACAACAGTGCTGGTCGTGGACGCTGTGCATCACCATCAGCACGTGGCCATGGGACACGCTTGTCCTTCTTTTCAGCAGCTGGACGTGTTGAGCCGCATCATGCTGAAGACTTGGTAGAGTGGATGACCAAGCCCTCCTCATCCCCCTCATCCTCTCTCACCCTGGCTCAGAGTACTGGCAAAGCAGCAGCCAAAGCGTCCTCATCCCTGGTATCAATGTCATCATCAGTCACTCCTTCCCTAGACCAACCATGTCCTCCTGAGGAGTCCCCCGAACTGTTTGAGCACAGTGTTGGGTACATGCTCCAGGAGGATGCCCAGCGTTTCAAAGGGTCTGATGATGATACCCAGCTAGAGGAAGGCAGTAGCGTGAGAGCAGAGAGAGGGGATGCTCAAGAAGGACACCAATCTGGCAGTCATGTTCCAGCAGCTGCAGCATACTGCCAGATTGGCTCAAGTGATGAGGAGGGAGCGGATGATGAGGTCACTGACTCCACGTGGGTGCCTAATAGGAGAGAGGAGGAGGAGGAGGAGGATGAGGAAGAGGCACATCTCCAACGAGGCAGGATGCCCTTGGGGGGCCAGCGTAAGGGCAGCACACCGACGGAATCACACCGCAGAGCTCCGCCTGTGCAGGGCGCTGCCTCTGCCCGTTATTCAAAAAGTTCTTTGGTGTGGGCCTTTTTTGAGTCAAGTGCATCAGATCGCACAGCTGCTGTTTGCAACATATGTCTCAAGCGTATATCGCGTGGCCAAAACATCAGCCGCTTGGGCACCACATGCTTGACCAGACATATGTTGACCTGCCATGCAGCTCGTTGGCAAGCCTACCTTAAAGACCCACACCAAAGAACAAAGCGGACCTCTCCTTGCACCGCATCAGCTGGGATCTCCAACCCCACTATACCTTCAGTCCTCTCTGAAACCTGCACTGAGAGGAATGAAGGTGTAGAATTAGGTGTGTCACAGCCAAGTACTTGCGGGCACTCTGCTAGCAGTACACCGACAACCTATTCTAGCAGGCAAATTTCCCTGCCCCAGCTGCTGGACCATCGAAAGAAGTTCACTCCCAGCCATCCACATGCCCAGCGGTTGAATGCTAGCTTGGCTAAATTGCTAGCGCTTCAACTGCTGCCTTTTCAGTTGATAGACTCGGCCCCCTTCCGTGAGTTTGTGCAATGTGCGGTTCCTCAGTGGCAGGTTCCCAAACGCCACTTTTTCTCACGGAAGGCGATTCCGGCTCTCTACCGGCATGTGGAAGGCAATGTCTTGGCCTCGCTGGACAGGGCGGTCAGTGGTAAGGTGCATATTACCGCTGACTCATGGTCCAGCAGGCATGGACAGGGACGTTACCTTTCTTTCACGGCCCATTGGGTCACTCTTTTGGCAGCTGGGAAGGATGCAGGACAAGGTGCAGTAGTGTTGGAGGTTGTTTCACCGCCACGCCTCCAAAATGCTACTACTGGTTGTGACACACCTCTCTCCTTCACCCCCTCCTCTTCTTCCTCCACGGCCTCTTCCTGTGCTTTGTCCTCGGAACCAGCGGTGCTCCGTAGGCGTTCAAGGGGCTACGCAAGTACGCAGGCAAAAAGATGCCATGCCGTGCTTGCGCTGGTGTGTTTGGGGGACAGGACACAGGAGCCACACTGGGGCAGAGGTTCTGTCTGCTCTGCAGGGGCAGGCCGAGAGGTGGTTGAGCCACGCCAGGTTAAGCCAGGAATGGTGGCTTGCGACAATGGCACCAACCTCCTCTCCGCCCTCCGACAGGGACAACTGACCCATGTGCCCTGTGTGGCTCACGTCCTTAACCTGGTGGTGCAGCGGTTCTTGGGCAGGTACCCGGGCTTACAGGATGTCCTGAGGCAGGCCAGGAAAGTCTGTGTGCATTTCTGCAGATCTTATAATGCCAGTGCTCGCCTGGCTCAGCTGCAAAAGGAGTTGAACCTGCCCAAGAACCGCCTTATATGTGACATGCCCACCAGGTGGAACTTAACATTGGCCATGCTGCAGTGGCTGCACACGCAGCAGAGGGCAATCAATGAGTACCTGTGCGACTACAGCACCAGGATAGGGTCAGGGGAGCTCGGGTTTTTTTTTCACCACGCCAGTGGGGCATGATCAGGGATGCATGCACTGTCCTGGCACCATTTGAGGAGGCCACGAGGATGGTGAGCAGTGACAGTGCATGCATCAGTGACACTGTACCTCTTGTCCACCTGTTGGAACATACGCTGCGTGGAATAATGGACAGGGCACTTGAGGCAGAACAGAGGCAGGAAGAGGAGGACTTTCTTGCCTCTCAAGGCCGCCTTTACCCAGACAGTGTTCCTTTTGTCCCACCCATAGCACAGGAAGAGGAGGAGGAGGAGGAGGAGGAGGATTGTGTCAGCATGGAGGTGGAGCCTGGCGCTCAGCATCATCAGCAGCAGTCTTTTAGGGATGATTTACAGTCCCAAGAAACCCGTGGACTTGTACGTGGCTGGGAGGAGGTTACTGCGGATCATGTCGTCCTTAGTGACCCAGAGGACTCCGGACCGAATGCCTCAGCTAACCTACGCTGCATGGCCTCCCTGATCCTGCAAAGTCTGCGGAAGGATTCTCGTATTCTTCGAATCAAGGAGAGGGACCATTACTGGCTGGCCACTCTCCTTGATCCACGGTACAAGAGTAAGGTTGCGGACCTTATCTTACCGTCGCAGAGGGAGCAGAGGATGAGACAACTCCGGGAGGCCTTGCAGAAAGGTCTGTGCAACGCGTTCCCAGAGACTGGGAGGTTACAAACTTCTGGTCCTGGACAACGAGTTGCTGAGGCTTCGGTCAGTCAAAGAAGGAGCGGTGGGGAAGGTGGCCGTCTGACCGTTGTGTTCAGACAATTCTTTAGTCCGCAGCCCCAAGGTATGATCGGTTCCAGCAACCATCACCAGCGTCTGATATACATGGTGCAGGAATACCTAGGGGCAAGGTCAGACTTGGACACCTTCCCCACCGAAAATCCTCTGGCTTACTGGGTCTTGAGGATGGATCACTGGCCAGAGCTTGGACAGTATGCAATTGAACTACTGGCCTGTCCTGCATCCAGCGTTCTTTCAGAACGCACATTCAGTGCTGCTGGAGGATTTGTCACGGATCACAGGGTGCGCCTGTCCACCGACTCAGTTGATCGACTGACCTTCATAAAGATGAACCAGTCTTGGATCACCACCAGCTACCAAACACCTGAAGCTGATATAACAGACTAATTTATTTTCAAATGTCACATCCCTTCAAGACTGATGCTGATGCTGAGTGACTGTCCTGTTATGTTGACTGACTATCCTCCTCCTCCTCAATGATCCGATTGATGATGATAGCATGGAAGAACATTTTTATTTCTGGGTGCCGCCACCAGTGCCTAAGGCCCAATTTTTCAGCCCCTGTTTAACAGGGGTATGTAATTACAATTTTGTATGCAATGCTTTGCAGCAGGGCTCATTCCTGCACTCCAACTAGAGTATCTGGGAGAGGTTGCAGTGTCGTGGGACCAGCACCAATGCCTAAGGCCCAATTTTCCAGCCCCTGTTTAACAGGGGCGTGTAATTACAATTTTTGATGCAATACTTTGCAACAGGGCTCATTGCTGTGCTCCAAGTACAGAATCTGTGAGGGGTTGCAGTGTTGTGGCACCAGTGCCTAAGGCCCAATTTTTCTGCCCCTGTTTAGCAGGGGCATGTAATTACAATTCTTGATCTAATAATTCACAGCAGGGCCCATTCCTGCGCCCACCAAGAGTAACTGTGAGGGCTTACAGTGTTGTGTCAACACCACCACCATCACCACCAAAGGCCCAATTTTTCAGCCCCTGTTCAACAGGGGCATGCAATTACAATTCTTGATGTAATAATTCACAGCAGGGCCCATTCATGCGCCCACCAAGAGTAACTGTGAGGGCTTACAGTGTTGTGTCAACACCACCACTACCAAAGGCCCAATTTTTCAGCCCCTGTTCAACAGGGGCATGCAATTACAATTCTTGATCTAATAATGCACAGCAGGGCCCATTCATGCGCCCACCAAGAGTAACTGTGAGGGCTTACAGTGTTGTGGCAACACCAACATGTAAGGGGCAAATTTCAGCAGAGTATTTAGGGCAGGCCCCTACTTTCAAACATCCAACTTACAAACGACTCCTACTTGCAAACGGAAGGAGACAACAGGAAGTGAGAGGAAATCTACCCCTAGGAAGGGAAATTCTCTCCTGTAAGAGTTAATATGGGAAAAAGGTGTCTCCTCTCTACTGATGCTTTATCACCAATCCCTGTTTCAATAAAAACCCCACTTTTCAAAAACATTTGTCATTGGGACGGAAAGTGAGGTGAAATGTTCTGAACAGGGGCACAGACAGCAAAACAAATGTTACAGGGGTGATAACCCTTCCCTATGTTTTCCAAAAAGCTTAAAAATAGATTTTTTGGCTGGAGCTACACTTAAACAATGTACCTGTTCAAAATTACAAACAGATTCTACATAAGAACAAACCTACAGTCCCTGTCTTGTATGCACCGCCTGTATACGGCTGTTCAGAGTATATAGGGCCTTTTTTATTTTGTCTGCGGGGTTCCCCTTAATATCCATACAAGACCCAAAGGGGCTGGTAATGGGCTGGGGTGGGGGGGGGTGATGGGGTAGCTATGCCATTTTTCTCAAAGATTTTCATCCATATTACCGGGGCCAGACATGACATTAAAGCCGCAAGCAGTTTTAAATGGCTTTTTTTTCCTTTAGAAATGTCATTTTGTGCAGGGACAGTTCTAAACACGGGAAACACATGGCACTTCACAGGCATACTTTAGACACCCCCCAGGTACAATATTTAAAGGAATATTTGACTTTTTTTTTCACTTTATGCATCATGAAAATGACTGCTCCCGAAAAACGGCCGTTTTTAAAGCTTCTTTTTGCATTGATACATGTCCCCTGGTGGAGAACCCGGGTTCCCAAACCCTTTTTAGGACAATGACATGCATAATAGTCGTTATAATTATCACTTTAGATTTCGAACGTTCGCATCCATTGTATTTAATAGGGTTCTAACGTTCGTGCAAACTTTCGGTCCGTTCGCGGGTTCTGGTGCGAACCGAACCCGGGGGTGTTCGGCTCATCCCTACTGTGCACACATAGTCCCACAACATGGACAATGACATACCAGAAGTATTAAGCACATCTGCGATCGACAACGATAAGCATTCTTTTTTATCTGCAAAATTTCGTCAATTCAAGAGCGCATGAAAGCCATGGAAGAGACGCAAGGCCAGGCTATGAGGGGGGTGCAGGAGATGATCCTGCTATTGGAAAAGTTGCCATTATTTTTTTATTTATTTTTTAGTTATTGTAGCGGGTATCCCAAATTTAGGGGTGGCCTGAGCAATAGTTGGCTCGGGTCTTCTAATTATTTGGACTCCTCCTTGCTGCTGCTTCACCTGGCGTGCAGTTCCCCTTAGGTGTATAGGTGGTGCTGACACTTGTACCCGGAGTTGAACCACAGGTGATGGAGTGGCTATTGGGTGTCCTCTCTCGGCAGCAGTGCAGTGGGCGTGGTCTCCCCGCTGTGCATGCCGGAAGAGGGTACAAAAGGGGCAGACGCCATTGTTCTGAGTGCGAAGACCCGGGGACCTGTACCCAGAGAAGTGTATCCCCTTGAGGGAGGATACAAGCATTGACTGTGGAGTCTCGGGCACCTTCAGCCCGAGGCTACGGAGTTCCAGGTAGGCCCAGTACCTTTAACTGGGTCTACAAAGCCAGAAAGGAAACCCAGGGAGCCCAGGTGAGGGCGACCGCTCTGACTAAGAGGAAACCAGGGGAGGATCGGTCCCATAACAGGAGGCGAGTGATAAAGATTGCGGTCTCGGGAGAGGCCTGGTGACCTGTCAGAGGGAAGGATTCCTTGCTCCGCAGACTGCCTTTGCGGAGTGCTGCTACCTAAGGAGGGATCTCCTTGACTTTGTCCTTGGAGGGGACTAAGTCACTGTTTGAGCTACATGTCGGCTGCTAGTGCCATTGGGTGACTATCCGGGTGAGCGTGGTCTGGACATTGGCCTTCTTTGGGAAAGGTAAAGACTTGCCTCTAAACTCTAGAGGGGAGAACCAGTGGAAGGAAGCAACTCGCTGCGGGACCCAAAAATATGACACCGCTCAACCTCTTCAAGCAGGAGGGTACTGGCATATAGTACGGTGTGCTTTTTTTCTACAAGTGAGCCAAAGGTAGAAAAAAGGTCCGTGTGTTACATTATATAAATCGTTTATACAGTTATGCATATACATGGTCTACTGGTCACATGTGTTGAATTCCTCCGAGATCCATGCCTCATTAATTTTTATAAATGTGAGGTAGTTAACACTGTCGTGAGCTAGGCGAGTGCGCTTATCGGTCACGATCCTCCCTGCTGCGCTGAACGTCCTTTCGGACAGGACACTGGATAAGGGGCAAGCCAACAGTTCCATTGCAAATTGTGCAAGCTCTGGTCAGAGGTCAAGCCTGCCCACCCAGTAGTCCAGGGGTTCATCAGTTCTCAGAGCATCCACATCGGCCGTTAACCCGATGTAGTCGGACATCTGTCGGTCTAGGCGTTCCCTGATGCTGGATCCAGATGACACCTGTCGATGGGTCGGCTGAAAGAATGATCTCATATCAGAAGTGACCAACACATCTTCAAACCGCCCTCTTCTTGCATGCGCTGTTGGATTGGTACCCGCAACTGTTTCTCTGGGAGTGGAAATTCCTCTGCCAGCGCACGCAAAAGCAGAATGCAGCATTTCTCTAAACAAGGCCTGGAAGTGCTCCTTTCTGACAGCCCTCTGTGATGGTGGTAACATTTGCGCCATTTTTTGTTTGTACCGGGGGTCCAAGTACGTTGCCACCCAGTAATGGTCCCTGCCCTTTATGCTTTTTATACAGGGGTCCCTCTTAAAACACTTGAGCATGAAGGCCCCCATTTACACTAAACTGGAAGCGGTGTGGTGGCCTGGCTCCTGCTCATCATCCAGGATAATGTCATCCTCGTTCTCCTCCCCCCATCCACAGACAACAGGGATCCCAGAAAGGTTTAAAGCATGCTCTTCTTGTGCCTCCTCATCCGCCCCAGCACCATCCTCCTCTGACTCCTCTTCAGACTCCTGTTGACTTGTCTCAGATAGAGTAGCCCCCCCTGGGAATTCATCCAGCATTGCGACTTCCTCATCTTTCTGCTCCTGCTCCTCGACGGCTTGATCAATGACACGACGCAATGCACGCTCCATAAAGAAGGCGTAAGGTACAATGTCACTTATGGCGCCTTAGCTGCGACTGACCAGTTTGGTGATCTCATCAAATGGCCGCAAAAGTCTGCATGCATCGCGCATGAGCAGCCACTGATGCAGTGAAAAAAATCAAGCTCCCCAGAACCTGTTCGGCCGCAGAGTTCGTACAAGTAGTCGTTAACTGCACGTTTCTGCCGGAGCAGCCTATCAAGCATATACAAGGTTGAGTTCCATCGCGTCGGGCAGTCACAAATAAGACGTCTGACCGGCAGATTGTGTCGCCGCTGCATGTCAGCAAGGCGAGCCATGGCCGTGTAAGATCTTCTGAAATGGGCTGAGATTTTCCTTGCCTGCCTCAAGACATCCTGGACCCCAGGGTATTTCACAATGAATCGCTACACGACCAAGTTCAAGACGTGTGCCATGCATGCCACGTGTGTAATTTTGCCCTGTTTCAACACGCTCAGCAGATTGGCACTGTTGTCGCACACCACTTTACCAACTATCAAATTGAGCGGTGTTAGCCACTGATCTGCCTGTGAACGCAAAGCTGAAAGGAGTGCAGGGCCAGTGTGGCTCTTGGCTTCCAGGCACAAAAGACGCAGCACAGCATGGCAACGTCTCACCTGGCATGTCGAATAGGTTCTGGGGATCTTGGGCGGTGCAGCGGAAGAGACGGTAGTGGTGGAAAAAATGTATCTTGGCACCGACACTGTGTGCCAGAGATACATTCACTTGCCGCTGAACATGGCCATATAGCTCTGGGTTGCCCTTCTGTGAGAAATATTTTCTTCCTGGGACCTTCCATTGTGGTGTTCCAATGGCCACAAATTTTCGAAAAGCCTCCAAGTCCCCCAGTTTATATGGCAGTAGTTGACGGGCTATCAGTTCTGACAAGTCAGTGGTCAACCATTGGGCAAGAGGGTTATCCGGCGTCATCATTTTTTTACGCTCGAACATTTGGCCAACGGAAGCCTGCCTTTTTCCAGAAAAACTTGAGGACAGCATGATGGAAGGTGGAGTGGAGGACAATTGTGAGGAGAGAGGAGAAGGAGAAGGAGAAGTAGAAGAGGCTGGACGGTGAGAGCCTGGAGTGTGGCTTTGTGGGTTCTGACGACGTTGCTCCCACTGGGCTCGGTGATGGGAGTTCATGTGCCCTCTTAAGGCAGTCGTCCCTTGGTGAGTGTTGGGCTTACCGCGACTTATGCGCTGACTGCAAAGGCTGCAGATGGCAACACTATTGTCAGCAGTGGACACGTTAAAAAAAGCCCACACTGCGGATCCATGTGCCGGCGTCCTGGGTGCGCCAGATGTCACCGTACATGGTTGATGGCTCGCTCTGAGTCCTGATACATTAGCAGTCTGGTTTGTCCCTCATGTGCAATGTAAGTTCCGCCTGCCTCTTCTCCCTATCTGCTGGTCCATCTCTCCCTCTGAACTCCCCTCCTGGTCCTCTCTTGTGGGCACTCACGTGACGTTCATAGACACGTCATCATCAACGTCACCTTCCCCACCACTAACATTAGAGATCTCAGAGTAGGCAGCAACAGCGAGGACCAACCTCCTTGGGCTGATCTGGGTACTGTCGTCAGACTGCTGAGTGGCGGTTGTTGCCACCTCCTCTTTCTGATCCAATGCCAAGAATTCCTGCGCATCGGAAATGTCTTGTGATGGATCGGAAAATAATTCCAGTGACTCAAGCGGAGGGTTTATGGTGATGATGGTGTTGGTGGTAGTGTCTTTGGGGGTGCACACAGCAGAGAGTGAAGAGGGTGCAGATAGAGAGGATGAGGAGGGTGCAGAAGAGTAAGGCTGAGTGAGCCACTCAACCAAGTCTGGTGCGTCCTTTGACATAATCGAACGCACCTTCTGCAACTTCCCACTTTGGCTCCGGCCTGGTGCTCCTGCCCTACCCCTACCACCCCTGCGGAAGGGCCTGCCTCTTCCTCTGCCTGTCATTTTTTTAAATGACCCTGTGACAAAAGTCTCTAGAGAAGTGCAGTATATGTGGAAGTAGGTATATAACACCCCGCTTCAATCTGTCGTTTTGGGGGGCCACTGGTCTATCACACCAGTTATAATACTTTTTTCTAATTGCGTTTGTCACTCTTTGTAGTATCGCTGTAGAACTGCTCAGCAGTCACAATGCTGCACAGAAGAAATGCACTATAATATGCTTTTTATATTCGGTAGTATTTTATGCGTGTATATACTGCACACCAAATAGTAGACCTATACCAGTCCTTAAAAGGCCTTTGTCCCTACACTGACAAAAGAGCTGCAGAACCGCTCAGCACTGCAGTCACAATGCTGCACAATTGAAATGAACTATAATATGCTTTCTATATTTGGTAGTATTTTATGCGTGTATTACACACCTATATACTGCACACCAAATAGTAGACCTATAACAGCCCGTAAAAGGCCTTTGTGTGGACCTTTATTAGTTAGCGATTTTTATCGCTAGTCTGTCCCTGCGACACATCAGCAACCTCTCCCTACACTGACAAAAGAGCTGCAGAACCGCTCAACACTGCAGTCACAATTGAAATTAACTATAATATGCTTTCTATATTTGGTAGTATTTTATGCATGTATTACACCCCTATATACTGCACACCAAATAGTAGACCTATACCAGTCCTTAAAAGGCCTTTGTGTGGACCTTTATTAGTTAGCGATTTTTGTCGCTAGTCTGTCCCTGCGACACGTTAGCAACCTCTCCCTACACTGACAAAAGAGCTGCAGAACCGTTCAGCACTGCAGTCACAATGCTGCACAATTGAAATTAACTATAATATGATTTCTATATTTGGTAGTATTTTATGCGTGTATTACACCCCTATATACTGCACACCAAATAGTACACCTATACCAGTCCTTAAAAGGACTTTTGTGGACCTAATAGCTAGTGATTACAGTCTGTCCCTGATACACAGCACAACAAACTCTCCCTCCCTACACTGACAAAAGACAGCTGCAGAATCGGTCAGCACTGCAGTCACAATGATGCACTATAATATGCTTTCTATATTTGAAAGTATATTATAAGTGTATTACAACCCTATATACTGCACACCAAACAATAGTACACCTATACCAGTCCTTAAAAGGACTTTTGTGGACCTAATAGCTAGTGATACAGTCTGTCCCTTCTCCACACAGCAACCTTTCCCTACACTGACAAAAGACAGAATGTAAAATGGCAGCCAGATCAGGTCTATTTATACGGTAGGGGGCATGTCCATGTGCTGAAATGTCTCAATTGGCTGTCCTGTACCACATGATGGATGTGTCATGGGTCAAAGTTCTCCACAATGTAAAAGAATATGGCGGCCGCGAACAGCGCCATATGTCCGCCGGTTTGGCGAATAGCGAACGCGCAAAGTTCACCGCGAACCGACCGCGGGGCGAACCGTAAGGCCATCTCTAGTGACAAGGCGTGCCATCAGGGACACGTACATTTGCTGTAAAAAAACTTATGACTGGGCCCCCCCCCAATTAGTTTTGAGAGAGAGCATCATTGAAAGCAAGTGTGCATCCAGGGTCGATTACTTGCTTATGATTGCTGCATGAATGATTATGTAGCGCACACACCCCCTTCTCCTTGTCTGCTTCGGCTCCTCTCAGGAGAAAGGGGCACACCGCACCACAAGCCTGTACCCTCCTGTGTTAAGAGGTTAGGCGGTGTTGTTTTTGGGCCTTGTCTGCAGCCGGAGCATAAAGTCCTCCTGAGAATGATTCTCACCTCTACAGTGTGTAGATGCAAGTCCTTGACTTCCCCAGTAACGTAAATGTCCACACCAGCTGAAAGTCCAACTCAATATTTATTTGCCGCTTGCACAAAACATATTCTCTTGGATAGACGAAAGGTTGGAGCAAAGACACAGGACAGCTTTAAGGTGTAGAGGAGGTCCAGGCACAAACGTAGCTCAAGCTCTTAGGACTGTTCAGATTCTCAAACAGTTTTGGCGCATGGTCTCTGCCACAGACCATGAGATTGGTCTCTGCCACAGACCTTGTGAATAGGGTCACTGCCACTGACCTGGTGAATATGATCACTGCCACTGACCGAGTGAATAGGGTCACTGCCACTGACCGAGTGAATCTTGATTTCCTTCCTAGGACATAGCCCCTTTCAGGGAGAAGACATCCCCCCAAAAGAGTCAACAGACCCCTTCCTTCACCATGTCCACAGCACCGGTCCTTTGGAACAGATCCTCCCCCTCGCAAGGCGGCACCCTGGACTCCTCGATCCCTTGCGGACCCCAGCAGAAGGGTGTTGGGCTCCAGGCCGTTACTGCAACTCCGGGGCCTCCATGCCCAGGTGAACAGGAACGGTGAGGTAGTACCTCACCCCAGGCTAAAGGTGCCTGAGGTGGAACCGGAACAAGGCTTCCGGGCCAGGGCACCCGGAGATGATGAACCACACACACACACGCCTAGGCTGAAGATGCCTGGGCGTGGACGGACGAAGACCCCTTCTCAGAAGATGTCTGCCCCTTCTATATCCTCTCCCAGCATGCACAGCCAGTTCCCCGCCCCACTGTACGGCTGCCGAGAGGGGACACAAAAGGCACAGCACTTTGCTCGCAGTTCAACCCTGGCCCAGAATGGCAGCGCCACCCACCGGCCACAGGGAACACATCACCAGCATTAACCCCTGAGAACAAAAATGGTCCATGAATCCTATCAATTTGATGTGTCTGAGCCTGGTTGCCACTCAGACACTTCCCTTAAATTGAACACCCCGCTACAATTACATGTGAGTGGACAGTGATTAGTTGTGGGAGCCAAGAGTCTCCCATTGCTTTCAATAGAGCTGCCTCCCGCAGCTAATCACAGGAACCTCTGTTGGGCTTCTCACATCTAATTTCAGGATGGGTGCATTTGCAGATGTTATGTTTGTTGACCATTCTTATTTGCAATATACTGTATAATGCAGTGAATCTGTTCTGGTTTGTTTAACCTAATCAAAATGTAGTGTGCCTCAGGTTGGATTAATCCATGCTTGCTGCACTTCCAGGTTCACCAATCCTGCACATAGCAATGAGCCCATTGAGGTCTATGAAAGGACTGGTATAAATAAAAGTCTGGATATTCTGACATACTATTTAAAAAAAAAAAGACATGGACATGGGCACTGCCATGGAGGACCACTGCCAAAAAAAATGTAGTCTTTATTTTGTAGCTCTATAGGCAATATTTGAAAAAACACAAATTTTTACATAACATGCCATGGGGATATCTGTAGGCTGCATGTGAAGTTTTGGATTAGTATGATTTAACCCTAATATACAAGAAGATGCAAGCACATGCTCCAATCTTTTTGAAATGTCCTTTATGAAAAATTTACAGGGGTTTTCTGAAAGGTTTCAATTAAACACTGTTCCGAGGATTGGAGTGTGCCCCAGCATCGTTTTTGCTTTATATTGTTGTGCAAAAATATCCTCCTTCTGTACCTAGCTTTATTTTGCAGTGGCTTGTGTTCATTCATTTTTTATCTTGCATATAACAGTACACATTTTAAAGTTATATCTTATTTCTATTTATCTGCGGTCCATCTGTTATAGGGGATTTCTTAACCACTTAACGACCGCTCACTGTATATATACGTCGGCACAATGGCACCGACAGGCACAATCACGTAGAGTATACGTGATTGCCTTTGTACAGTTGGGGGGTCCAATCGGACCCCCCTTCTGTACAGTGAGCGGTCGGAATTCGTCTGGGACCGATCCGAGATGGGGGGGGCGACCGTTCGATTCCGGCCACCCCCCCGCGATCGCTCCCGGCGAATGAGAATGCCCCCTCTGCCTGTGTAATGTAAACACAGGCAGAGGAAGCAGGAGGAAGTGATGTCATCTCTTGTGCGGCGCTCACATATACCGAGCGCCGTACAAGAGAAGACATCAAGGTTAGTGCACAAACACTACACTAACACCAGCACACATAGGCACATAAATCGCCCCCCCCAGGCCCCCCAGATCACCCCCCAGCCCCCAGTCACAGTGTCACTGATTGCAGTGACCATTTATTTACTGATCACTGCAATCAGTGACATTTGTGACTGTAAAAGTGTCACTACATTTAGTTTTAGGTCCAGTGTAGCCCCCTAACCCCCCCTTATAAAGGTTTAACCCCTTGATCACCCCCCAGATAACCCTTTCACCCCCTAGCACCGCCGTCGCTAAGCGATCATTTTTCTGATCGCTGTCTTAGCGTCGGTGAGGCAGATCGGTAGCCAGTAATTTTTTTTAGGTTCGCCGCAGGTTTTTATAGCGTTGGGTACCCCCATAAATTATCTAATAAAGGTTTAACCCCCTTGATCGCCCCCCAGGTAACCCTTTCACCCCCTATCACCACTGTCGCTAAGCGATCATTTTTCTGATCGCTGTCTTAGCGTCGGTGATGCAGATCGGTAGCCAGTAATTTTTTTTCGGTTCGCCGCAGGTTTTTATAGCGTCGGGTACCCCCATAAATTATCTAAGAAAGGTTTAACCCCCTTGATCACCCCCCAGGTAACCCTTTCACCCCCTATCACCACTGTCGCTAAGCGATCATTTTTCTGATCGCTGTCTTAGCGTCGGTGATACAGATCGGTAGCCAGTAATTTTTTTTAGGTTCGCCGCAGGTTTTTATAGCGTCAGGTACCCCCATAAATTATCTAATAAAGGTTTAACCCCCTTGATCGCCCCCAGGTAACCCTTTCACCCCCTATCACCACTGTCGCTAAGCGATCATTTTTCTGATCGCTGTCTTAGCGTCGGTGATGCAGATCGGTAGCCAGTATTTTTTTTTAGGTTCGCCGCAGGTTTTTATACCGTCATGTACCCCAATAAATGATCTAATAAAGGTTTAAACCCCTTGATCGCCCCCCAGGTAACCCTTTCACCCCCTATCACCACTGTCGCTAAGCGATCATTTTTCTCATCGCTGTCTTAGCGTCGGTGATGCAGATCGGTAGCCAGTAATTTTTTTTAGGTTCGCCGCAGGTTTTTATAGCGTCAGGTACCCCCATAAATTATCGAATAAAGGTTTAACCCCCTTGATCGCCCCCTAGGTAACCCTTTCACCCCCTATTACCACTGTCGCTAAGCGATCATTTTTCTGATCGCTGTCTTAGCGTCGGTGATGCAGATCGGTAGCCAGTAATTTTTTTTAGGTTCGCCGCAGGTTTTTATAGCGTCAGGTACCCCCATATATTATCTAATAAAGGTTTTAACCCCCTAATTGCCCCTAGTTAACCCTTTCACCAGTGATCATCATATAAGTGTTATGGGTGACGCTGGTTAGTTAGTTTGCTTTTTATCCACTTGACCACTGGGCACTTAAACCCCCTTAATAACCAGACCAATTTTCAGCTTTCGGTGCTCTCACATTTTGAATGACAATTACTCAGTCATACAACACTGTACCCATATGAATTTTTTGTCCTTTTTTCACACAAATAGAGCTTTCTTTTGGTGGTATTTAATCACTGTTGGGTTTTTTATTTTTTGCGCTATAAGAGAAAAAAAACTGAAAATTCTGTAAAAAAATGTTCCAAAATTTATACTGCTACATATCTTTGGTAAAAATAAGTACAAATTGGTGCATATTATTTGGTCTTTGCGAAAGTTATAGAGTCCACAAGCTATGGTGCCAATATCTGAAAATTGATCACACCTGAAGTACTGACGGCCTATCTCATTTCTTGAGACCCCAACATGCCAGAAAAGTACAAATACCCCCCAAATGACCCCTTTTTGGAAAGAAGACATTCCAAGGTATTCAGAAAGAGGCATTGTGAGTTTTTTGAAGTTGTCATTTTTTCCCACAATTCTTTGCAAAATCAAGATTTTTTTTTTCTCTTTTTTTTCTCACAAAATTGTCATATTAGCAGGTTATTTCTCACACCCAGCATATGCATACCACAAATTACACCCCAAAACACATTCTACTATTCCTCCCGAGTATGGCGATACCACATGTGTGAGACTTTTACACAGCGTGGCCACATACAGAGGCCCAACATGCAGGGAGCACCTTCAGGCGTTCTGGAGCACCCAGGCCAATTCTGACATTTCTCTCCTACATGTAAAAATCATCATTTATTTGCTATAAAATTACATAGAACCCCAAAACATTATATATATTTTTTTAGCAAAGACCTTAGAGAATATAATGGTGGTTGTTGCAACTTTTTATCTCGCACGATATTTGCGCAGCAATTTTTTTAACGCATTTTTTACGGAAAAAAATGTTTTGTGCTTAAAAAAAAAAACAGTAAAGTTAGCCCAATGTTTTTGCATAATGTGAAAGATGAAGTTATGCCGAGTAAATAGATACCTAACATGTCACCCTTAAAAATTGCACACGCTTGTGGAATGGCGCCAAACTTCGCTACTTAAAAAATCCCCATAGGCGACGCTTTAAATATTTTTACTGGTTACATGTTTTGAGTTACAGAGGAGGTCTAGGGCCAAAATGATTTCTCTCGCTCTAACGTTCGCGGCGATATCTCACATGTGTGGTTTGAAAACCGTTTTCATATGTGGGCGGGACTTACATATGCGTTCACTTCTGTATGCGAGCTCACGGGGACAGGGGCGCTTTAAAAAAAAATATTTTTTTTATTGTTCATTTTACTTAATTTATTTTAGTTTGACATGTTTTTCCGCCCCAAAATTTTTTTTGATCACTTTTATACCTATTACAAGGAACGTAAACATCCCTTGTAATAGGAATATGGCATGACAGGTCCTCTTTACAGTGAGATATGGGGTCAATAAGACCCCACATCCCACCTCTAGGCTGGGAAGCCTGAAAAACAAACAAAAAAAACAAAACAATCCTGGCTTTGATGGTGGCGGTGAGTCGGTAGAAGCACCGGAGGGCGGCAGGGGGGGCATCCCCTCTCGCCTCCCGTAAGAATGATCAAGCGGCGGAACAGCCACTATGATTGTTGTTATGGTGTAGGGAATCGCCGGGTGAAAAAGCTAATATCTGAATGATGCCTGTAGCTGCTCCCATTATTCAGATATCCCTGCACAAAGTCAAGGACGTCATATGACGGCCGGCGTGCGGGAAGTGGTTATTGCAGAGTATTGCCGGGCATTGCGGAGTATTGCTGGGTATTGCGGAGTATTGCAGGGCATTGCGGAGTATGGCAGGGTATTGCAGAGTATGGCAGGGTATTGCATGGGGTATTGTACAGGGGGTATTGCACAGGGTATTGCAGAGTATTGAGCAGGGTATTGCAGAGTATTGCACAGGGTGTATTGTGCAGGGTATTGCAGAGTATTGTGCAGGGTATTGCAGAGTATTGCGCAGGGTATTGCAGAGTATTGCACAGGGTATTGCAGATCATTTTGCAGAGTATTTTGCAGAGTATTTTGCAGAGTATTGCGCAGGGTGATGCAGAGTATTGTGCAGGGTATTGCAGAGTATTGCAGAGTATTGTGCAGGGTATTGCGCAGAGTATTGCAGAGTATTGTGCAGGGTATTGCAGAGTATTGCGCAGGGTATTGCAGAGTATTTTGCAGAGTATTGCGCAGGGTATTGCAGGGTATTGCAGAGTATTGCGCAGGGTATTGCAGAGTATTTTGCAGGGTATTGCGCAGGGTATTGCAGAGTATTGCGCAGGGTATTGCAGAGTATTGCACCAGGGTATTGCAGAGTATTGCACCAGGGTATTGCAGGGTATTGCAGAGTATTGTGCAGGGTATTGCAGAGTATTGCGCAGGGTATTGCAGAGTATTGCACCAGGCTATTGCAGAGTATTGCACCAGGGTATTGCAGAGTATTGCACCAGGGTATTGCAGAGTATTGCACCAGGGTATTGCAGGGTATTTTGCAGAGTATTGGCAGGGTATTTTGCAGAGTATTGGCAGGGTATTGCACAGGGATGGCTGAGCAGGGATGGATGGATGGCTGGATCTGTGACTGCAATTGTCACAGATCCAGCCCACAGTGCTGCTGTTGCCATCCGCGCTCTCCCCCTCCCCTCTCACACTGTACCGATCGGTACAGAGAGGGGAGAGAGGAACCGGCGTCATCACATGACGCCGGTCTGTTTACAAGTGATTGCTCCGTCATTTGACGGAGCGATCACGTGGTAAACGGCCGCTATCAGCGGCGATTTACCGCGATTCGTGATGCGCCGGGTCCTCTGGACCCGGCGGTCACGGAGTTTCCCGTGTGCGCGCCCCAGGGGGCGCGCGGGAGCGTGATTCTGGGAGGACGTTATATAAGCAACCACCTTGTCGACGTTATTTGTCGGCAGGTGGTTGTTAACTGGTTATAGTGTCAGGGCATCCGCCGTATATATAACCCAATAAAGGTTTAACCCCCTGATCGCCCGGCGGGTGATATCAATTAGGTTTTAGCGTCAGAGAGGGTCTGCGTCACACCCCAGGCAGCGTCAGGTTAGTGCCAGTAACACTAACACCCACACGTGAAGCATACACCCTCCTTAGTGGTATAGTATCTGAACAGATCAATATCTGATCTGATCAGATCTATACTAGCGTCCCCAGCAGTTTAGGGTTCCCAAAAACGTAGTGTTAGCGAGATCAGCCCAGATACCTGCTAGCACCTGCGTTTTGCCCCTCCGTCCAGCCCAGGCCACCCAAGTGCAGTATCGATCGATCACTGTCACTTGCAAAACACAACACACATAACTGCAGCGTTCGCAGAGACAGGCCTGATCCCTGCGACTCCAGTGCTGTAGGAGGTGATTTCACCACCACAGTTAAAAAAAAAAAGCAAATATGCCGAAGCATTGGGGCAGCAGGGGCGGAGGAGTGATTTTGCTCCTAATGCCGTGTACATACAGTCGAAATTCCGACGGAGGCTTGCCCGTGGAAAAGTCCGACCATGTGTGTGCGGCATAACTTTTTTGCGGGAGGATGCCCCCATGCTTCGGCATATATAAATGATGCATGTATGCCCATCATTAGAAGTGGGTGGATGAAGGGCGGTATTCTAATGATGGGCATACCCACCGATCAATCTCTTTTTTTCGTTCAGCCAACAGGCTGCATGAAAAAAAAGATTACAATACATGTCCAACAAGGACCAGCAACGTACTGGTATGTTGCTGGACTTTGAATGGTTATACCAGATTGATGCCTGCGGGTTTAGGTATCATCTTGGTATCATTCTTTTCAGCCAGCGGCCGGCTTTCATGTAAAAGCAATCCTAGTGGCTAATTAGCCTCTGGACTGCTTTTACAAGCAGTGGGAGGGAATGTCCCCCCCCGGATATAAAAAGCGCCATTGGGAAATTGGGAAAGCATTTTATCACACCGATCTTGGTGTGGTCAGATGCTTTGAGGGCAGAGGAAAGATCTAGGGTCTAGACCCCAGTTTTTTCAAAAAAAGAGTACCTGTCACTACCTATTGCTATCATAGGGGATATTTACATTCCCTGAGATAACAATAAAAATGATAAAAAAAAAAATATGGAAGGAACAATTTAAAAATAAAATAAAAAAGCAAAATTAATAATAAAAAAAATAAAATAAAAAATAAATAAAAAGCACCCCTGTCCTGCCCTGCTCTTGCCCAATGGCGAACGCAAGCATCGTTCTGGCGTCATATGTAAACAGCAATTGCACCATGCATGTGAGGTATCACCGCGAAGGTCAGATCGAGAGCAATAATTTTAGCAGTAGACCTCCTCTGTAAATCTAACGGGGTAACCTGTAAAGGCTTTTAAAGGCTTTTAAAAATGTATGTAGTTGTCGCCAATGCGCGTTTGTGCGAAATTTTAAAGCATGTCGTGTTTGGTATCTATGTACTTGGCCTAAGATCATCTTTTTTATTTCATCAAACATTTGGGCAATATAGTGTGTTTTAGTGCATTAAAATTAAAAAAAGTGTATTTTTTCCCCAAAAAATGCGTTTGAAAAATTGCTGCGCAAATACTGTGTAGAAAAAAAAATGCAACACCCACCATTTTATTCTGTAGGGCCTTTGCTTTAAAAATATATATAATGTTTGGGGGTTCAACATAATTTTCTTGCAAAAAAAAATATGTTTTCATGTAAACAAAAAGTGTCAAAAAGGGCTTTGTCTTCAAGTGGTTAGAAGAGTGGATGTAAGCTTCCTAATGTTGTGTATAAAATTCCAGAACAGTTCAAAACCCCCCCAAATGACCCCATTTTGGAAAGTAGACACCCCAAGCTATATACTGAGAGGCATGTCGAGTCCATGGAATATTTTATATGTTAACACAAGTTGCGGAAAAAAGACAATTTTTTTTTTTTATATTTTTTTTGCACAAAGTTGTCACTAAATGATATATTGCTCAAACATGCCATGGGCATATGTGGAATTACACCCCAAAATACATTCTGTTGCTTCTCCTGAGTACGGGGATACCACATGTGTGAGACTTTTTGGGAGCCTAGCCGCGTACGGGACCCCAAAACCAATCACCGCCTTCAGGCTTTCTAAGGGTGTAAATTTTTGATTTCACTTCTCACTGCCTATCACAGTTTCGGAGGCCATGGAATGCCCAGATGGCACAAAACCCCCCCAAATGACCCCATTTTGGAAAGTAGACACCCCAAGCTATTTGCTGAGAGGTATTGTGAGTATTTTGCAGATCTCGCTTTTTGTCACAAAGTTTTGAAAATTGAAAAAAAATTAAAAATAAATAAATACATTTTCTTTCTTCATTTTCAAAAACAAATGAGAGCTGTAAAATACTCACCATGCCTCTCAGCAAACAGCTTGGGGTGTCTTCTTTCCAAAATGGGGTCATTTGGGGGGGTTTTGTGCTATTTTGGCATTTTATGGCCTTCGAAACTGTGATAGGTAGTGAGGAGTCAAATCAAAAATTTGTGCCTAGAAATCCTGAAGGCGGTGCTTGGTTTTCGGGGTCCCGTACGCGGCTAGGCTCCTAAAAAGTCCCACACATGTGGTATCCCCGTACTCAGGAGAAGCAGCAAAATGCATTTTGGGGTGCAATTTCACATATAACCATGGCATGTGTGAGCAATATATCATTTAGTGACAACTTTTTGTAATTTTTTTTTTTCGTCATTATTCAATCACTTGGGACAAAAAAAAAATATTCAATGGGCTCAACAGGCCTCTCAGCAATTTCCTTTGGGTGTCTACTTTCTAAAATGGGGTCATTTGGGGGGGTTTTGTGCTATTTTGGCATTTTATGGCCTTCAAAACTGTAATAGGTAGTGAGGAGTGAAATCAAAAATTTGCGCCCTTAGAAATCCTGAAGGCGGTGCTTGGTTTCCGGGGTCCCGTACGTGGCTAGGCTCCTAAAAAGTCCCACACATGTGGTATCCCCGTACTCAGGAGAAGCAGCAGAATGTATTTTGGGGTGAAATTCCACATATAACCATGGCATGTGTGAGCAATATATCATTTAGTGACAACTTTTTGTAATTTTTTTTTTTTTTTTTTTGTCATTATTCAATCACTTGGGACAAAAAAAAAAATATTCAATGGGCTCAACATGCCTCTCAGCAATTTCCTTGGGGTGTCTACTTTTCAAAATGGGGTCATTTGGGGGGGGTTGTACTGCCCTGCCATTTTAGCACCTCAAGAAATTAGATAGGCAGTCATAAATTAAAAGCTGTGTAAATTCCAGAAAATGTACCCTAGTTTGTAGTTGCTATAACTTTTGTGCAAACCAATAAATATACGTTTATTGACATTTTTTTTTTACTAATGACATGTGGCTGAATACATTTTGGCCTAAATGTATGACTACAATTGAGTTTATTCGATTTTTCTTATAACAAAAATTAGAAAATATCATTTTTTTTTCAAAATTTTCGGTCTTTTTCCGTTTATATCGCAAAAAATAAAAATCGCAGAGGCAATCAAATACCATTAAAAGAAAGCTCTATTTGTGGGAAGAAAAGGACGCAAATTTCGTTTGGGTACAACATTGCATGTCTGCACAATTTACAGTTAAAGCAGCTCAGTGCAAAATTCTGAATTCACCTCTGGTCCTTTAGGTACCAAATGGTCCGGGGCTTAAGTGGTTAACTTATCAGTGTCTTACTACTGTCTATCAATTGCATAGATTTTTCACTATACTTAATGAAAAACAGTTTATGTATAACCAACTTTAAACTTAAGAAGGTCTTTGTGTCTATATAGTGCCCCCAATAGTAGCTACTGTACACTACAATTTTTTTATACAATATAAAAGCGGCCTTACATATGTGCCTTTTATAAAAAAAAAAGTATTTACTGCAGATGGTGAAATAAAAAAAATACAATTCAAAGGGTAGCTGCATGGCTTTTACCATAACCCATTAGGGGGTAGGGATGAGCTTCGTGTTCGAGTCAAACCCATGTTCGACTCAAACATGGGCTGTTCAGCTGTTTGCCGAATTTCGAACATTATGGGCCGTTCGCGCCAAATTCGAGTGGAGCGTCACGAGCCATAATTCACTGCGGCATCGCAGTGCATTGCTGGCTGATGATTGGCCAAGCATGCACTATGACCCGTATGCTTTGGCCAATCACAGCGCGGTAATAACGGAGAGCCGTAATTGGCCAAAGCCAGAGGCTTTGGCTCAGAGGAGTAGGTACACGCCCCACACTATATAAGGCCGCCTGGAAGTCGGCCTTGTGTAGTGTGTTGGCGTTTGTGAAAGAGAGAGTTACAGAGAGAGAGACAGTGTCATTTATATTGAGTTAGATAGAGCAGGCAGGCGAGTCAGTTAGCTGCTGTTACAGTGTGTAGAGGATATATATGCATCCTATGTGTTGTATATATATTTATACACTGTATTTAGTTTAGCTAGATCCGTTACTGCTGTTCTCTATACTGTGCCAGGCAGGCAGGTGATTGTGCTAGCTGCAGCAGAGTTTCACTTAGTGTACTGTGTGCTTTGCATAGCGTTCACCTAAAGCTTACCTAAATACAGTTAGTGGTGTTCTCATAATATAACCACAGGCAGAGTGCTGCATTAATTTCATGTAGTGTACTGCAGTACTTCCTTTGCAGAGCGTTCACTTAAAGGAACCTGAATAAAATTTGTGGTGTTCTCGTAATAAAACCACAGGCAGAGAGCTGCTAGTATTTTCAGTTATTGTACTGTATCCTCTGCACAGTGTTCACCTAAAACTAACTGAACTGCTTTTCTCATACTAATACCACAGCAGGCAGTGGAGTCTGATAGCTGCATTATATATATATATATATATATATATATATATATATATATATATATATACATCCCACCTTTGTGCAGCTACATCTCACTGCAGGCCATTAGTACATTAGTATGTCTGGAAGGCAAACAAAGAGAGGCAGACAGTCACGAGGCAATAAAGGAGGGCAAGCAGGCTCTGTGCCTAGAGGCAACAGTGCTGGTCATGGACATGGTGCCTCCTCATCAGAACGTGGCCGTGGGACACGCTTGTCCTTCTTTTCGGCAGCTGGCCATGTTGAGCCGCAACATGCCCATGATTTGGTAGAGTGGATGACCAAGCCGTCCTCATCCTCCTCATCCTCTCTCATCCAGGCTCGGGGTACTTTGTCTGGCAAACAGCTGCCAAAGCGGCCTCTTCCCTCGGCTCAATGGCATCAGTCACTCCTTCCCTAGCCCCACCATGTCCTCCTGAGGAGTCCCCCGAACTGTTTGACCACAGTGTTGGGTACATGCTCCAGGAGGATGCCCAGCGTTTTGAAGGGTCTGATGATGGAACCCAGCTAGAGGAAGGCAGTAACGTGAGCCCAGAGAGAGGGGGTTGTAACGTGATCCCAGAGAGAGGGGGTGCCCAACAAGGACAGCTATCTGGCAGTCATGTTCCACCAGCTGCAGCATACTGCCAGATTTGCTCCAGTGATGAGGAGGGAAGGGATGATGAGGTCACTGACTCCACATAGGTGCCTGATAGGAGAGAGAAGGAGGAGGAGGCACATCTCCAACGAGGCAGGATGCCCTCCATTATTCCAAAAGTTCTTTGGTGTGGGCCTTTTTTCAGACGTGTGCAGCAGATCGCACCATTGCCATTTGCAACATATGTCTGAAGCGTATCTCACGTGGCCAAAACATAAGCCGCTTGGGCACCACGTGCTTGACCAGACATATGTCGACCTGCCATGCAGTCCGTTGGCAGGCGTAACTAAAAGACCCACACCAAAGAAAAAAGCGGACCTCTCCTTGCTCCTCATCAGCTAGGATCTCCAACCCCACTATACCTTCAGTCCTCTCTGAAACCTGCACTGAGAGGAATGAAGGTATAGAATTAGGTGTGTCACAGTCACAGCCAAGTACTTGCGGGCAATCTCCTTTCGGTACACCGACGTCCAATTGTACCAGGCAAATTTCCCTGCCCCAGCTGCTGCACCGCCGAAAGAAGTTAGCTCCCAGCTATCCACATGCCCAGCGGTTGAATGTTAGCTTGGCTAAATTTCTAGCACTTCAACTGCTGCCTTTTCAGTTGGTAGACTCTGCCCCCTTCCGTGAGTTTGTTGAATGTGCGGTTCCTCAGTGGCAGGTTCCCAAACGCCACTTTTTCTCATGGAAGGCGATTCCGGCTCTCAAACGGCATGTGGAAGGCAATGTCTTGGCCTCGCTGGACAGGGCGGTCAGCGGTAAGGTGTATATTACCGCTGACTCATGGTCCAGCCGGCATGGACAGGGACGTTACCTATCTTTCACGGCCCATTGGGTGATGCTGCTGGCAGCTGGGAAGGATGCAGGACAAGGTGCAGTAGTGTTGGAGGTTGTTCCGCCACCACGCCTCCAAAATGTTACTACTGGTGATTCTGACACACCTCTCTCCTCCACCCCCTCCTCTTCTTCCTCCATGGCCTCTTCCTGTGCTTTGTCCTTGGAACCAGCGGTGCTCCGTAGGCGTTCAAGGGGCTACGCAAGTACGAAGGCAAAAAGATGCCATGCGGTGCTTGAGCTGGTGTGCTTGGGGGACAGGAGCCACACTGGGGCAGAGATTCTGTCAGCTCAGCAGGGGCAGGCTCAGAGGTGGTTGACGCCATGCCAGCTTAAGCCAGGAAAGGTGGTTTGCGACAATGGCACCAACCTCCTCTCCACCCTCTGACAGGGACAACTGACCCATGTGCCCTGTTTGGCTCACGTCCTTAACTTGGTGGTGCAGAAGTTCTTGGGCAGGTACCCAGGCTTACCGGTGGTCCTGAGGCAGGCCAGGAAAGTATGTGTGCATTTCCGCCAGTCATATAATGCCAGTGCTCGGCTGGCTGACCTACAAAAGGAATTGAACCTGCCCAAGAACCGCCTAATCTGTGACATGCCCACCAGGTGGAACTCTACGTTGGCCATGCTGCAGCGGCTGCACATGCAGCAGAGGGCCATCAATGAGTATCTGTTGCAACATGGCACCAGGACAGGGTCAGGGGAGCTGGTGTGCTTGGGGGACAGGAGCCACACTGGGGCAGAGATTCTGTCAGCTCAGCAGGAGCAGGCTCAGAGGTGGTTGACGCCATGCCAGCTTAAGCCAGGAAAGGTGGTTTGCGACAATGGCACCAACCTCCTCTCCACCCTCCGATAGGGACAACTGACCCATGTGCCCTGTTTGGCTCATGTCCTTAACTTGGTGGTGCAGAGGTTCTTGGGCAGGTACCCAGGCTTACCGGTGGTCCTGAGGCAGGCCAGGAAAGTATGTGTGCATTTCCGCCAGTCATATAATGCCAGTGCTCGGCTGGCTGACCTACAAAAGGAATTGAACCTGCCCAAGAACCGCCTAATCTGTGACATGTCCACCAGGTGGAACTCTACGTTGGCCATGCTGCAGCGGCTGCACATGCAGCAGAGGGCCATCAATGAGTATCTGTTGCAATATGGCACCAGGACAGGGTCAGGGGAGCTTGGATTTTTCTCCTCACGCCAGTGGGCCATGATCAGGGATGCATCATTTGAGGAGGCCACGAGGATGGTGAGCAGTGCAGTGCATGCATCAGTGACACTGTCCCTCTTGTCCACCTGTTGGAGCACACGCTGCGTGTAATAATGGACAGGGCACTTGAGGCAGAACAGATGGAGGAAGAGGAGGACTTCCTTACCTGTCAAGGCCCCCTTTATCCAGACAGTGTTCCTGCTGGCCCGCCTATGACACAGGAAGAGGAGGAGGAGGATTGTGTCAGCATGGAGGTGGAAACTAGCCCTCAGCATCAGCAGCAGTCTTCAAGGGATCAATTACAGTCCCAAGACACCCATGGACTTGTACGTGGCTGGGAGGAGGTGGCTGCGGATAATGTCGTCCTCAGTGACCCAGAAGACTCCGCACCGAATGCCTCAGCAAACCTACGCTGCATGGCCTCCCCGATCCTGCAAAGCCTGCGGAAGGATCCTCGTATTCGTGCGATCAAGGAGAGGGATCATTACTGGCTGGCATCCCTCCTTCATCCACGTTACAAGGGTAAGGTTATGGACCTTATCGTGGCGTCGCAGAGGGAGCAGAGTATGAAGCATCTTCGGGAGGCCTTGCATAAAGGTCTGTGCAACGCGTTCCCAGAGACAGGGAGGTTACAAATTCCTGGTCCTGGACAACGTTTTGCTGAGGCTTCGGTCAGTCAAAGAAGGAGCGGTGGAGAAGGTGGCCGTCTGACCGATGCGTTCAGACAATTTTTTAGTCCACAGCCCCAAGGTATGATCGGTTCCATCAACGATCGCCAGCGTCTGGTTTACATGGTGCAGGAATACCTAGGGGCAAGATCAGATTTGGACACCTTTCCCACAGAAAATCCTCTGTGTTACTGGGTCTTGAGGATGGATCACTGGCCAGAGCTTGCACAGTATGCAATTGAGCTACTGGCCTGTCCTGCATCCAGCGTTGTTACGGGAACGCACATTCAGTGCTGCTGGAGGCTTTGTAACCGATCACAGGGTGCGCCTGCCCACCAACTCGGTCGATCGACTGACTTTCATAAAAATTAATCAGTCTTGGATCACCACCAGCTACCAAGCACCTGATGCTGATGTAACCGAATAATTTTTTTGGAAATGTCAGATCCCTTCAAGACTGCCTATGCTGATGCTGAGTGACTATCCTGTTATGATGAGTGACTATCCTCTTCCTCCTCAATGATCATGCTGATAGCTTGGAAGAACATTTTTGTTTCTGGGTGCCGCCACCAGTGGCTAAGGCCCAATTTTTCAGCCCCTGTTTAACAGGGGCGTGTATTTACAATTTTTTATGCAATGCTTTGCAGCAGGGCTCATTGCTGCGCTCCAACTACAGTATCTGTGAGGGGTTGCAGTGTTGTGACACCAGTGCCTAAGACCCAATTTTGCAGCCCCTGTTTAACAGGGCATGTAATTACAATTCTTGATCTAATAATTCACAGCAGGGCCCATTCTTGCGCCCACCAAGAGTAAACTATGAGGGCTTACAGTGTTGTGGCAACACCACCACCACCAAAGGCCCAATTTTTCTGCCCTTGTTCAACAGGGGCATGTAATTACAATTCTTGATCTAATATTTCACAGCTGGGCCCATTCCTGCGCCCACCAAGAGTAACTGTGAGAACTTACAGTGTTGTGCCACCAGCACCACCACCAAAGGCCCAATTTTTCCTACCACTGTTCAATCATCAATGTGAAAAATGAATCAGTCTTGGATCACCACCAGCTACCAAGCACCTGATGCTGATGTAACCGAATATTTTTTTTTGAAATGTCAGATCCCTAATGTCAGACTGCCTATGCTGATGCTGAATGACTATCCTGTTATGCTGAGTGACTATCCTCTTCCTCCTCAATGATCATGTTGATAGCTTGTAAGAACATTTTTGGTTCTGGGCACCACCACCAGTGGCTAAGGCCCAATTTTTCAGCCCCTGTTTAACAATTTTTGATGCAATACAGCAGGGCTCATTGCTGCACTCCAAGTACAGTATCTGTGAGGGGTTGCAGTGTTGTGGCACCAGTGCCTAAGGCCAAATTTTTATGCCCCTGTTTAACAGGTGCATGTAATTACAATTCTTGATCTAATATTTCACAGCAGGGACCATTCCTGCGCTCACCAAGAGTAACTGTGAGGGCTTACATTGTTGTGGCAACACCACCACCACCACCACCACCAAAGGCCCAATGTTTCTGCCCCTGTTCAACAGGGGCATGTAATTACAATTCTTGATCTAATATTTCACAGCTGGGCCCATTCCTGTGCCCACCAAGAATAACTGTGAGGACTTACAGTGTTGTGGCACCAGCACCACCACCAAAGGCCCAATTTTTCATACCAATGTGCAACAATGGCATGTATTTACAATTCTTGATATAATAGTTCACAGCAGGGCGTTCCAGCGCCCACCAAGAGTAACTGTGAGCGCTTACAGCGTTGTGGCAACACCAAGACCTAAGGGCCAAATTTCTGCAGAGTATATACGGCAGGCCCCTACTTTCAAATATCCAAATTACAAAAGTCTTCTACTTGCAAATGGAAGGCGACAACAGGAAGTGAGAGGAAATTTACCCCTAGGAAGGGAAATTCTCTCCTGTAAGAGTTAATATGTGAAAAAGGTGTCTCCTCTCCACTGATGCTTTATCACCAATCCTTGTTTCAATAAAAAAACCAAATTTTCAAACAACATTTGTCATTGGGAGGGAAAGTGAGGTGAAATGTTCTGAACAGGTGCACAGACAGCAAAACAAATGTTACAGGGGTGATAACCCTTCCCTATGTTTTCCAAAAAGCTTGAAAATAGATTTTTTGGCTGGAGCTACACTTTAAAAATGGACCAGTTTAAAATTACAAAAATAATCTACGTAACAAACCTACAGTCCCTGTCTTGTTTGCACCGCCTGTATACTGCTGTTCAGAGTATATATGGCCTGGGGGCATCACGCCTTTCTTTTTTTTTATTTGAGTTTGGGGTTCCCCTTAATATCCATACAAGACCCAAAGGGGCTGGTAATGGGCTGGGGGGGTACCCATGCCATGTTTCTCAATGATTTTCATCGGTATTGCTGGGACGAGACATGACATTTAAGCCACAAGCAGTTTTAAATGACTTTTTTTCCTTTTAGAAATGTCATTTTGTGCAGGGACAGTTCTAAACACGGGAAACACGTGCCACTTTACAGGCATACTTTAGACACCAACCCAGGTGCGATATTTAAAGGAATATTCACTTTTTTTTTAAAGCGTCATTAACCACTTAACGACCGCCCCATGTACATATACGTCAGCATAATGGCACGGACAGGCACAATCACGTACCTGTACGTGCCTGCCTTCGCGCGGGTGGGGGGTCCGATCGGACCCCCTCCCGGTACATAGGGGGGTTGGTATCGCTTCAGGAGCGATCTGTGATGAGGGGGCGGCCATTGGTTTCTGGCCACCCCCTCGCGAACGCTCCCAGCGAATGAGATGCTTCCCCTGCCTGTGTAATGTAAACACAGGCAGGAGGAAGTGATGTCATCTCTCCATGCGGCACTCTATTCGTCCGGAGCGCCGAGGAGAGAAGACATCAAGTAAGTGCACCAACAGCCCACTGACACCAGCACACATAGGCACATAAATCATCCCCCCAGTAGGGATGAGCTTCGAGTTCGAGTCGAACTCATATTCGACTCGAACATTGCCTGTTCGCCCGTTCGCCGAACAGCGAACAAATTGGGGTGTTCGCGGCAAATTCGAAAAATCTATGGGAGAAATCTAAAGTGTTAATTATAAAGGCTAATATGCAAGTTATTGTCCTAAAAAGTGTTTGGGGACCCGGGTCCTGCCCCAGGGGACATGTATCAATGCAAAAAGAAGTTTTAAAAACGGCCGTTTTTTCGGGAGCAGTGATTTTAATAATGCTTAAAATGAAAAAATAAAAGTGAAATATTCCTTTAAATTTCGTACCTGGGGGGTGTGTATGATATGCATGTGAAGTGGCGCATGTTTCCCGTGCTTAGAACTGTCCCTGCAAAAAGTGTCATTTTTGAAAGAAAAAAATGCATTTAAAACTGACTCGCGGCTATTAATGAATTGTCGGCTCCCGGCAATACATACAAAAGTCATTGATAAAAAAAAAAAAAAAAGCGTGGGGGTTCCCCAGAATTCAATTACCAGGCCCTTCAGGTCTGGAATGGATATTAAGGGGAACCCCGCCGCAAATAAAAAAAAAATTGACGTGGGGTTCCCCCAAATATCCATTCCAGGCCCTTCAGATCTGGCATGGATTTTAAGGGGAACTCCACCCCAAATTAAAAAAAAATGGCGTGGAGTCCCCCTAAAAATCCATACCAGACCCCTTATCCGAGCATGCAACCTGGCCGGCCGCAGGGGAAAAGGGGGGGACGAGAGAGCGGCCCCCCCTCCCTCCTGAACCGTACCAAGCCACATGCCCTCAACATGGGGAGGATGTCCCCATGTTGATGGGGACAAGGGCCTCATCCCCACAACCCTTGCCCGGTGGTTGTGGGGGCCTGCGGGCGGGGGGCTTATCGGAATCTGGAAGACCCCTTTAACAAAGAGGACCCCCAGATCCCGGCCCCCCCCTATGTGAATTGGTAAGGGGTACATTGTACCCCTACCATTTCACGAAGAAAGCGTAAAAAAATGTTAAAAAAAACACACAAACACCTTGAAAAAGTCCTTTATTTAAAAAAAAAAAAAAAAAAACATTCCAGCGGTGAAATCCAGTGTCCCGCGGCGATCCCGATGTCCAGCGCTGTCCGTCATTGGTTGTGCCTGAGCGGACCTGATGGGGAACTCCCTCTCAGTATTTTAAATGTATAGACCCGCCCCTTCTAAAGTTCCCCATCAGGTCCGCTCAGCGGACCAGATGCGGAACATGAGAAGGGGCGGGTCTATACATGTATTACCAAAGTGAGAGCAGTTCCCCATCAGGTCCGCCTCCTCGGTATGTCAGACCCGCCTACGTCATTGGCTTGAGCGGGGAACTTCCTTCACTATGTAAATTTAAATTTACACAGTGAAGGAAGTTCCCCGCTCAAGCCAATGACGTAGGCGGGTCTGACATACCGAGGGGGCGGACCTGATGGGGAACTGCTCTCACTTTGGTAATACATGTATAGACCCGCCCCTTCTCATGTTCCGCATCTCGTCCGCTGAGCGGACCTGATGGGGAACTTTAGAAGGGGCGGATCTATACATGTATTACCAAAGTGAGAGCAGTTCCCCATCAGGTCCGCCTCCTCGGTATGTCAGACCCGCCTACGTCATTGGCTTGAGCGGGGAACTTCCTTCACTATGTAAATTTAAATTTACACAGTGAAGGAAGTTCCCCGCTCAAGCCAATGACGTAGGCGGGTCTGACATACCGAGGGGGCGGACCTGATGGGGAGAGGGAGTTCCCCATCAGGTCAGCTCAGGCACAACCAATGAAGGACAGCGCTGGACATCGGGATCGCCGCGGGACACTGGATTTCACCGCTGGAATGTTTATTTATTTATTTTTTTAAATAAAGGACTTTTTCAAGGTGTTTGTGTGTTTTTTTAAACATTTTTTTTACGCTTTCTTCGTGAAATGGTAGGGGTACAATGTACCCGTTACCAATTCACATAGGGGGGGGGGCGGGATCTGGGGGTCCCCTTTGTTAAAGGGGTCTTCCAGATTCCGATAAGCCCCCCGCCCGCAGACCCCCACAACCACCGGGCAAGGGTTGTGGGGATGAGGCCCTTGTCCCCATCAACATGGGGACATCCTCCCCATGTTGAGGGCATGTGGCCTGGTACGGTTCAGGAGGGAGGGGGGGCCGCTCTCTCGTCCCCCCCTTTTCCCCTGCGGCCGGCCAGGTTGCGTGCTCGGATAAGGGGTCTGGTATGGATTTTTAGGGGGACTCCACGCCATTTTTTTTTTAAACTTGGGGTGGAGTTCCCCTTCAAATCCATGCCAGATCTGAAGGGCCTGGTAATTGAATTCTGGGGAACCCCCACGCTTTTTTTTTTTTTTTTTCTCAATGACTTTTGTATGTATTGCCGGGAGCCGACAATTCATTAATAGCCGCGAGTCAGTTTTAAATGCATTTTTTTTCTTTCAAAAATGACATTTTTTGCAGGGACAGTTCTAAGCACGGGAAACATGCGCCACTTCACATGCATATCATACACACCCCCCAGGTACGAAATTTAAAGGAATATTTCACTTTTATTTTTTCATTTTAAGCATTATTAAAATCACTGCTCCCGAAAAAACGGCCGTTTTTAAAACTTCTTTTTGCATTGATACATGTCCCCTGGGGCAGAACCCGGGTCCCCAAACACTTTTTAGGACAATAACTTGCATATTAGCCTTTATAATTAACACTTTAGATTTCGAACGTTCGAGTCCATTGTATTTAATAGGGTTCTAAAGTTTACACGAACATTTTGTCTGTTCGCAGGTTCTGGTGCGAACCGAACAGGGGGGTGTTCGGCTCATCCCTGCCCCCCAGTCACCCCCAGATCACCCCCCAGATCACCCCCAGCCCCCATTCACTGATTGCAGTGATCATTTATTTACTGATCATTGCAATCAGTGACATTTGTGATCGTAAAAGTGTCAGGGCAGTTAGTGTTAGGTCCCTTTAGGTCCAGGGTAGCCCCCTACCCCCCCTAATAACGGTTTAACCCCTTGATCGCCCCCCAGGTAACCCTTTCACCCCCTATCGCCAGTGTTACTAAGCAATCGTTTTTCTGATTGCTGTATTAGTGTTGCTGGTGCCGCTAGGTAGCCTGCTATTTTTTAAGTTCGCCGCCAGGTTTTTATAGCGTCAGGTACCCCATATATAATCTAATAAAGGTTTTAACCCCTTGATTGCCCCTAGAGTTAACCCTTTCACCAGTGATCACTGTATAAGTGTCACTGGTGACACTGGTTAGCCAGTTAGTTATTTAGTTATTTAGGTTCCCTGTCAGGTTTTTATATAGCGCCAGGTACCCCCATATATTACCTAATAAAGGTTTAACCCCTTTATCGCCCCCCCAGGTAACCCTTTCACCCCCTATCGCCAGTGTCTCTAAGCAATCGTTTTTCTGATCGCTGTATTAGTGTCGCTGGTGCCACTAGGTAGCCAGTTATTTTTTTTCGGTTCGCCGCAAGGTTTTTATAGCATCAGGTACCCCCATATATTATCTAATAAAGGTTTAACCCCTTGATCGCCCCCCCCAGGTAACCCTTTCACTCCCTATCACCAGTGTCACTAAGCAATCATTTTTCTGATCGCTGTATTAGTGTCGCTAGGTAGCCAGTTATTTTTTTAGGTTCGCCACCAGGTTTTTATAGCATCAGGTACCCCCATATACAACCTAATAAAGGTTTTAACCACCTGATTGCCCCAAGAGGTAACCCTTTCACCAGTGATCACTGTATAAGTGTCACTGGTGACACTGGTTAGCCAGTTAGTTATTTTGTTATTTAGGTTCCCTGTCAGGTTTTTTACCTAAGAAAGGTTTTAACCCCCTGATTGCCCCTAGTTAACCCTTTCACCACTGATCACCGTATAAGTGTTACGGGTGGGGGGCGTGGTCTGGTGCCGTTCCAGGATGGACGTGTAGTGTGCGAGCTCCCGTCCCGAGGTCCAGCAACTTCAGCTTATCAGCTTACCTGCTCCACCGGACATGGTGAGAACCGCTCGCAGTGCCTCGGCAACCCGTTCCCGATCCCCGCTGAACACCGACACCCCGCTGAGTCAGCAAATCCCCGAGATATTCCGGTCACGGCCTACGGCCAGGATGCAGGCCTCGCAAGCAGCCTCCTCCCAAGCGCCACGCGCCCAGAGTTCCAGCCCGCAGCGACCCGAGGAGCAGAGATCCCCAGGTCTGGCAACGGGGATGACTCACCCCCCGGCAGTGAGCCTTAATGACCTGCACAGCGTCGCTACGGATATTAAAAACACCCTCATGGCGGCCATCTTGGACATGAGGTCGGACATACACGCCATGACGCTTAGGGTGGAAGAGGTGGAATACGCTCAAGCCCGCCAAGACACAGCGATTTGTCACGTTCAACAGGTAACAGAGTCGCATGCGATCCACCTCAGGGAGATCAATCGCCACATGGAAGATTTAGATAATCGCGGAAGGCGTCACAACCTTAGAGTGAGGGGTATTCCAGAAATGATCGATGCCAGCCAGCTCCCAGTGGCAGTAACTACCATCTTTAACGATCTACTTGAAAGAGCCCCTGATACCCCGATCGCGTTCGAACGGCTCCACAGGGCACTGCGCCCGCGGGGAAGGGACACAGATCCCCCACAGGATGCAGTCTGCTGCCTCACAGACTTTCCCTTGAAGGAGGAAATATTACGCAAGGCCAGACACCGCAACCAACTGTCTTTCCAGGGAACGGATATCAGAATCTACCAGGACCTATCTAACATCACCCTGCAGCGCAGACGCGAGCTACGTCCCCTCCTGGAAACACTGAGGGCCAGATCCATAATCTACCGATGGAAGTTCCCCTTCTGCCTGACAGCAACTCACCAAGGCCGCACAGCCAATCTAAAAGTCCCGGAGGATTTAGACCACTTCTGCACGGCCATGGAGATACCGTATGTGGAAGTACCAGACTGGTACAGCGACTTCCGTATACCGCCACTCAGAAGAGTCACCTCCATGGAAGGTATCGCAGAAGCAGGCAACTTTAGTATCGGCCGCCGACGCTCTCACCCACCTCCTCCCCACACTCCTTCAAAGGATCAAAGAGCCCCGCGTAATGGTAGCCCGACGGCTTCTCCAGTGCCCCGCAAAGCACGCATCGCCTAACAAGAAACATGAATACCGTACTTCTGTTTCCACCTCACAGCTGGACTCTGGACCACTCCAATTCGCAGGTAACTTTATACAGCAATCCCTAGGGAACACTGGCAGAACGGTTGGTACCCTCTTTCCCTCTTGGACAACTCCCGAAGGTTTCCCCGGTCGCCCTAACTTCCTTATGTCGGGTCAGAGACTACCTTCTCCCGCACTGATTGTCTTTTCCTCCTTCTCCTCACACTGTATTCATTCTTGCTCATCGGCTGTACCCTTTTTCTATTGAAGCCTTCTTCCTACATTCTCCTATCTACTCCAATGCAGCTAATGACATGTCGATATATAATCCCCCGATTGCATTATGTGCTGTCTTTCTCCCCACAGGCCCTACTAGCTCCTAGCTCCTGAATTTTCTGCTTTACAGCACTGAGGGTGGTCGGGGATCCGAGGGGGACATGCACAGGTGTGTGGCCTACGTGGATGTCGGGTAGAATCCATTCTCAGGTTTGGGAATGGGCGTGCCCCCCTCGGATTTAGACAGCCTGCCCTTAACCCCTGGGTATGATTTTGTTTACTATGTTTTTGTTTACTATGTTTTGTTTGCTATGTTATCCATATTTGGATTTTTGATGTCAGCCATAACTGCAGATGCATACTTGTTCACGGTAACGCAAGCTGTACGTTCTGTTCTGTTCTGTTTTAACTAATTCACCATGTTACTGACTCTGTTCCCTGCATATTCCTCTAAACCAAAGTATATGCCCCCTATTCTCTGTCATGTGACATCTGAAATTTGAGCAATACACTTAATTTCTTATCCCCCTCTTCCACACAAACCCCCAGATTACACAATGCTAAACATCCTCCTCTAATTGCCGAATAAATGCCCTTACAACTCCACAGCCTTCATGCTTTATGAGAATAAGCCGTTACACACAGCCCTGAAGTCACCTACGAATCACCCTCTCACCATGTCCTTATAGGATGACCTGTCCGTCATCTACACAACAAGATTACTCCTCTGACACCAAAATGAGCCATAGATGACGCTAACAATCAGCAGCGTCTGTTATCCTTAAGACCTCATAGAGAGACGCAGACCTCACCTCTCTCTAGTTGAACTCCACCTACCGCTCTCACACACAGCGGACTCTGGTAGACACCGCTGAACCTCACCGGTACCCCCCACTCCTAATTGGTGGGCTTGCAGGTCAAGTCCCACACCCGGTATAATACCCCATCCCCCTACCTGTCCCCTCCTTCCTCCCTGGTTATCTTCCTCCTCAACGTCCTAACCTCACCTACCCCACATCTTCCCTTCTCCCCATCCGCATAACCCCCCCCCTTTCTTTTCCTCCCGTCTCTGACTTCCCCATATCCTCCCGCCCCCCACTCGCTTAAACCTCTACTACCAACATGAGCCCCGATAATGTCCGAGGCGCCAACCTGTCCCTAAAGGTAGTCTCCCTTAACGCCAAAGGACTGAACATACCTGAAAAGCGAACACAACTCTTTTCCCTCATGCGCAGCATGAAAGCTGACATAATCTTCTTACAGGAAACCCACTTTTGTAAGAAATCAGTTCCCAACATGACTAATCGCCTCTTCCCCCATAGTTTCCATGCCACCTCACCTATCTCGAAATCTAAAGGAGTCTCCATAATCATTTCCAAAAACCTTCCCATCCAAATTACAGACACTCACCTTGACGAACTAGGCAGGTATATCTTCCTAAAAGGGACACTCAGGAACAAACCAATCACTTTGGCTAACATATACAGCCCCAACTCGTCCCAAGTTCCCTTTTTTAGGGCTGTAACAAGACACCTAACCAATTTCCAAGAGGGTATTCTTATACTGGGAGGGGATCTCAATGTACCCCTGAACCCCCTTTTAGACACCTCGTCGGGGAAATCCCACCTACCATACAGGGCGCTCCGACAAATCAGAAAATGTTTCCAAGAACTCTTGCTACACGACACATGGCGCACCTTACACCCGAACGTAAAGGATTTTACATTCTTCTCCGCCCCACATAACAAATATTCACGACTAGACTACATATTTCTTACCCAACAGGATCTCCCGTCCCTGAAAGCAGCAACCGTCGAACCGATGACCTTCTCGGACCACCACCCTATCTCAATGACCCTCACTTTCCCTGAAAAAGTATACCGCTCGCAAATTTGGAGACTAGACCCTTCCATCCTGACAGACAAAACCAAAGAATTAGAGATTCAAACTTGCCTAAGCAATTATTTCACTGAGAACAACACCCCGGACATTTCTAAACTTACTCAGTGGGCGGCTCACAAATGTGTTGTCCGAGGGAAATTGATTTCCCTGGGGGCCGCAATTAGAAAGGAAAAACGGGCCAAACTGGCTGATCTCTTTTCCAAACTTAATAAACTAGAAGCACTACACAAACGAAACCTGGCCCAGCAAACCCTCGTAGAACTACTAGAGACTCGTACACTCATTCAGGAAGAATTGGGCCATCACCTCAGGAAGAAATACACTCTATCTCAGAAACTTTTTTACGAATTCGGCAACAAAAGTGGCCATCTTCTTGCTCAAGCCTTATGCAAGAAAAGGGCTGCTAATACGATACACCACATACAATCCCCCACGGGTAAGACTCTCACGAATAACAATGACATAGCCAGAGAGTTTGAGAAGTACTACTCGTCCCTATATAATCTAGATAAATCCGAACCCCCTACTACCTTATCGAATGACAGACCCAATGATATTAACTCGTTCTTAGACCAATTTGCTCCAGGAAAGCTCCCCACTGACACCACCACGATTCTGGAATCCCCGATCTCTATTCAGGAATGGAAAAAAGCTTTAAAACAACTTAAGCCTGGTAAGAGCCCGGGACCTGATGGTCTTTCCGCCGTATATTTCAAGACATTCTCAGACCTTCTTCAACAACCCTTCCTTGACGCCTTCAATACACTCTCTCCCACAAATCCTTTCAAAAGGGAAATGTTAGAAGCACATATCGTTGTTATCCCCAAAGAAGATAAGGACCCCACCCAAACGGGAAATTATAGACCAATCTCATTATTGAATGTAGATGTCAAAATCTTTTCTAAGATTTTGGCAAACAGACTCTTACCGCTTCTCCCTTCCTTAATCTCTCATGACCAGACCGGCTTTATCCCTGGACGTGAAGCCAGGGACAACACTGTTAAAGCAATAAACTTACACCACCTTATGACACAGACAACCCAAAAAGGCCTGTTTTTGTCACTCGATGCGGAGAAGGCGTTCGACAGAGTAGCTTGGGACTATATGACAGCGGTTCTGAGGGCCATAGGATTGGGCCCATATATGTTAGGCCTAATCCTGTCACTATACACGGGACCATCTGCTAAGGTACGGGTCAACAATACTCTGTCGGACGCCTTTCCCATCAGAAATGGCACAAGACAGGGCTGCCCCCTGTCCCCCATCCTCTTTGTACTCACACTTGAACCATTCCTCCGTAAACTGACATACAACCCAGATATCCAAGGTATAAGTTCCTCCAAAAGAGAATATAAATACGCTGCTTTCGCAGACGATATTTTGTTGTTCCTGTCGAACCCACTGATCTCCCTACCAAACCTTCTTTCTGAATTTAAACAATTTCAGTTCCTCTCCCACCTTAAAATTAATTTCTCGAAATCCTTTGCCCTTAATATAACATTACCTCAACACATAGTTGATCAATGTAAGGCTAACTTCCCGTTCCAATGGAAACATGATTCCATCACATACCTAGGGATACAACTCCCTTCCAAACTCTCAAACCTCTACGCTAAAAACCATGTTCCTATCCTACACAGAATATCCTCTGATCTTGAAACATGGAACAAACCGCTTTTCTCTTGGTTTGGCAGAGCGGCGATCCTCAAAATGAATGCCCTCCCGAGAATACTCTATATATTGCAGGCGATCCCTATACATATACCTCCGGCCTTTTTTAAATCTTATAGAAACATATGCACTAAATTCTTATGGGGGAACCGTAGACCCAGAATCAGCTTTACGCAGCTCACCCGACCTAAAAGACTTGGGGGCATAGGCCTCCCCAACCTTCTCAATTATTACACTGCTACACACCTTACCAGGATAGTGGACTGGAATACTCAATCTCTCCACAAAGATTGGGTTTCCCTAGAAGCATCTTTTTCTGCTCTCCCTTTGGAGTCTCTCCCATGGTTACTCTCACCCCATGTCCCCTCTGAATTACACGTACACCCACTTATAGGCCCAACCTTGCAATGCTTCAAAAAGCTTTGCTACCGATCACCCATATCTTCGATTCCCGGCCCACTGACACCTGTAAAAATGAACCCTGGGTTCCCACCAGGTATGCACGCAAAGTTTCTTACCGATAACTGGACACAGAGCCAAATTAGATCACATCAGTTCTTCCTCCGGGGCAAACTATTGTCTACATCCCAACTCTCCTCCCAACTAAACAAGCCACCCATTCCCCCTTGGACATATATTTTAATTGCTCATTTTCTAAAATCCCTTAACAAGAATATACAATGCTCCAGAGAACTCACCCCTTTCGAAAAGCTATGTATCCAAACGACACCCCAATCTCATCTAGTTTCTACCACACATGAACTCCTCTTCGCCGAGATGAAAGCTAACGAGACCTTAGCCTGTAAGAACTGGGAGTCAGACCTCTCGGTATCTCTTTCAGCGGAACAATGGGAACTAATTTTCCTCAACATACATAAAGGGTCGACGAATGTGTCGACCCAGGAAAACGGCTTTAAGATCCAATCTAGATGGTACCGCACGCCCACCCTTCTGCATAAATATAATCCCACAATCCCAGAGGTTTGCTGGAGATGTCTCCAGGAAAGGGGAACCCTTCTCCATATCTGGTGGTCCTGTCCATCTCTAAAAGACTTCTGGGAAAAGGTATGCCATATAACCTCTCGAGTCACCTCATATCATTTGGACCTTTCCCCTTCTCAATTCCTTCTACACCATTCACCCCTGTCGCACAATTCCTATCACAAATCCCTAGCAATGCACATGATCAATGCGGCAAAGCAGTGTATCCCTATACACTGGAAATCGACTCACCAACCAACCATAAAAGAATGGTTTAACAGAATATGCAAAATTGAGGAAATGGAAAATCTTATACATATTGCAAGAGAGACTCCGTCATCATTTAGTAAAAAATGGGCCTGCTGGTTACACTATAAAACGACCCCAGAATTTGCAAACTCCCTGAACCCTGACAAAGGATAAATTACTCCTCTGAGAATTGTCATTAAAAATCTACGACGTGCCAGGATCTCCCCTTAACCCTAAACCTTACAAAGACACCTCTCTCCTCCTATATCTCCCCCTATACAGATCCGCCCCTAGTTTCTCATAACACGCCCCTTGAACACCCCAAGGGGTCAGGGAAGTCAGAGACGGACCCCCTGCCAACGCCATCCCTTCCTGCCTCACTCCCCTCCCCTCGATCCCCACCCCACCCCTTCTCCTTCCACCACTTACCCCCTCCTACTTTCTCATCCACAAGCTTCTGTACAATACAACCACTAACATAGCTCCAGCCTACACTCCCGCATTCATACACTCTCAACGAAATAAACCTGTTTATAGCTCCTTCCCTCCCTTTCTGCCATATTGCACCTGTTGGCCTTTCCCTCCCACACAGACCAAAAGTCCATAACGGCATCCGTGAACCTACCTAGCTCTAACCTACCAACAAGATCTATCCCCGTCAATGGTAGTGGACTTTGACTAGACCCCACAACTACCTTGAATTAAGGTAGCCCACCCCAACACGGCCTAGTTCATGAAGGATGCACATAGCCATTTCATTTTCACTACCCGCAAGTTGAATTGTATGTGACACATGTTATTCATCCATGTTTTGTGGTTGTATTAATACCTTATTGTACTACTATTGTTCAAGATATCTGTAAATGCTTTTTACATTTCAATAAACTGTTTTTGGAAAAAAAAAAAAAATAAGTGTTACGGGTGACGCTGGTTAGTAAGTTTGCTTTTTATAGTAGCATCAGGTCACCCGCCGTATATAACCCAATAAAGGTTTAACCCCCTGATTGCCCGGCGGGTGATATCAATTAGGTTTTAGGGTCAGATAGGGTCTGCGTTGCCCCAGGCAGCGACAGGTTAGTGCCAGTAGCGTGGGAGGATAAGTATATTTTTGTGAATAAAAGACGGGAACTCCTGTTTTACAGACGATTCATTGATGATATTATTTTTATATGGGAAGGATCTGAAATATCTCTTAATAATTTTTTAACATATCTCAATAATAACTCCAACAATATTAAATTGACGAGTACATGGAGTAAAGATCAAATAGATTTTTTGGATGTCAGCATCTATAGAAATGGTGATAAATTAGACACAAAAGTATTTTTCAAACCAACAGACCGGAATAGTTTCCTACCTATACAAAGTGGCCACCATCCGGTTTGGTTAAAAAATATACCAAAAGGACAATTTATGCGGGTGAAACGAAATTGCTCTACAGAAGAGAATTATCTGTCTCAGTCTGTAATATTGAAAAACAGATTTAGAGAGAAGGGGTATAAACCCCAAGAATTGGATAGAATCTCAGAGGAGATTAGAGCGATACCACGAGAACAAGTAGTAGGAGAAGGTGTGAGGATTCGAACTTCAACCTGCCATGAGTGGAGTTTTATTTCATCATTCCATGCACAATATAGAGAGGTTGAGACAGTGTTAAAAAATCATTGGCATGTACTCTGTCTAGATAAAAGTTTGAAACCAGTGTTGCCAGAAGCTCCTAAATTTATTTATAGAAAGGCACCTAATAATGTATGAGACAAGGTGGTAAAAAAGGTGCTGGATCAACCAAGAAGACCATTGTCCTTTTGGGACAAAAAAGGTTTTTTTGCTTGGCGTAAGTGTAAGGCGTGTAGAGAAATAGCTGAACCCATAAGAGGTATTGACTGCTTTACATCCACAGTAAATAAAAAAGAATTTGCCATCAAAGAGTTTATAACTTGTAATATCACACATGTGGTATATGTGTTATTATGCCCATGTGGGTTAATGTATGTGGGACGGACAAAAAGATGCCTTAAAGTAAGGATTGGAGAACACATTAAGAATATTAAATTGGGGTTTAAAGACCATAATGTGTCTCTCCATTTTAAGCTACATCATGATCAAAACCCTATAGGTTTGAAATTTTGGGGGGTGGACCATATTAAACCTACATGGAGAGGAAGTAATTTGGTAAGGGAATTATCCAAACGAGAAACTTTTTGGATTTATTCCTTGGATACCCTCACCCCCAAAGGGTTAAACGTCGAGTTAGATATAAATTGTTTCATTAGTGACTTTTAGTGTTATTATTTGTTTTACCGTTTAGTAGGTTTATATTATATATATGTGGAATTTATTTATAAACCTTTAGGTATTAATAACATAATTATGAAACAATTTTGACGATTAGCATTTTATGTAGTATGTTTTAGGATTTTTTAGAAGTAAATTTTATATATTTAATTTTAATATTGTATTTTAACGTTGAGTGTTGAGATATATATATATATATATATATATATATATATAATTTATTCCTATTTTTGTAGAAATTTAGACTGCTGTTTGGTATTCATACTCAAGATGGCACTAGTGCTGGGTGCTTATCTGTGATAATGAATGATATTATGGAGACTCAGCTTTTATTGATTTATTTTAACTATTCGATTATGTTATTATCTTAATAACGCTTTTCAAGATCAATGTATAAGAGGTTATTGTTGATTTAATGTGTTAAGTGATTTAAAATGACGAGACCCCTGTGACTACAATGCGTTCTGCCGATTTGAGTAATTAAATGGCATTGATTAGCATATAGGAGGGGTTAAACTTGTCTTTCAATCACTTGTGTGTGTATATATTCCTGTGAGCCGTGCTGCAGAGTCACGCCCTCAGAGGAAGTCGAGAAGACGAAACGTCAGGGTGTGACTTTGCGGCTGAAAGGAAGTGACGTTGGTGCGTTCCAGGTGCGCTCCAAACACAGGAAGCGGCAGTAAGTCTGGTTAAACACAAGCTGTACCAGCTGATACACTGCACCTGTTAGGAGCCTGGGGGAACAGCACGGCGGTTTTGAATTACACTGCTGCTATTTTACTGCTTGATTTTTACCATATGGAAGATATGTTGTGGAAACAATTTTTATAGACTGATTAAAAGATACTCTACGGGATTACACTATTGGTGGCTTCTCTTTCTTTTCACTTTGAACATCTGCTGGTGATTATCGGGTGATCTCTGGAGGCTTTAGAAGGAGTAATCAGAACCAGGATTAGGATGATCGGATGACCATCGGATGGGATCTGTGAGGTGCCTGTTTAAATCCTGTGTGTGGTGAGTACCCACCCGAAAGGGGATACAACTGATGATTTAAAGTGGATCATATTAAGAAGACATCTGGAGCTATATGTCATTTACAACAACATCTTTTTTCATAAGTTCTATATGTACTCTTATGAACTGTAAATAAGAGTGAGTGGACAAGGGAGTCTATTGACCACCTGAGCGCTGCTATAGAAAACTTTCATTATCCTACCCAGGGATTTGATTGTGTTTTTATAAGTTTTATAGTGTTATTTTTTAAGGTTCGCCGCCAGGTTTTTATAGCGTCAGGTACCCCATATATAATCTAATAAAGGTTTTAACCCCTTGATTGCCCCTAGAGTTAACCCTTTCACCAGTGATCACTGTATAAGTGTCACTGGTGACACTGGTTAGCCAGTTAGTTATTTAGTTATTTAGGTTCCCTGTCAGGTTTTTATATAGCGCCAGGTACCCCCATATATTACCTAATAAAGGTTTAACCCCTTTATCGCCCCCCCAGGTAACCCTTTCACCCCCTATCGCCAGTGTCTCTAAGCAATCGTTTTTCTGATCGCTGTATTAGTGTCGCTGGTGCCACTAGGTAGCCAGTTATTTTTTTCGGTTCGCCGCAAGGTTTTTATAGCATCAGGTACCCCCATATATTATCTAATAAAGGTTTAACCCCTTGATCGCCCCCCCCCCCCAGGTAACCCTTTCACTCCCTATCACCAGTGTCACTAAGCAATCGTTTTTCTGATCGCTGTATTAGTGTCGCTAGGTAGCCAGTTATTTTGTTAGGTTCGCCACCAGGTTTTTATAGCATCAGGTACCCCCATATACAACCTAATAAAGGTTTTAACCACCTGATTGCCCCAAGAGGTAACCCTTTCACCAGTGATCACTGTATAAGTGTCACTGGTGACACTGGTTAGCCAGTTAGTTATTTTGTTATTTAGGTTCCCTGTCAGGTTTTTTACCTAAGAAAGGTTTTAACCCCCTGATTGCCCCTAATTAACCCTTTCACCACTGATCACCGTATAAGTGTTACGGGTGACGCTGGTTAGTAAGTTTGCTTTTTATAGTAGCATCAGGTCACCCGCCGTATATAACCCAATAAAGGTTTAACCCCCTGATTGCCCGGCGGGTGATATCAATTAGGTTTTAGGGTCAGATAGGGTCTGCGTTGCCCCAGGCAGCGACAGGTTAGTGCCAGTAGCGCTAACACCCATGCACGAAGCATGCACCTCCCTTAGTGGTATAGTATCTGAACAGATCAATATCTGATCAGATCTATACTAGCGTCCCCAGCAGTTTAGGGTTCCCAAAAACTCAATGTTAGCGGGATCAGCCCAGATATCTGCTAGCACCTGTGTTTTGCCCTTCCGTCCAGCCCAGCCCACCCAAGTGCAGTATCGATCGATCACTGTCACTTACAAAACACAACACACATAACTGCAGCGTTCGTAGAGACAGGCCTGATCCCTGCGACTCCAGTGCTGTAGGAGGTGATTTCACCACCACAGTTAAAAAAAAGAGCATATATGCCGAAGCATGGGGGCAGCAGGGGCGAAGGAGCGATTTTGCTCCTAATGCCGCGTACATACAGTCGAAATTCCGACGGAGGCTTGCCTGTGGAAAAGTCTGACCGTGTGTACGGGGCATAACTTTTGCGGGAGGATGCCCCCATGCTTCGGCATGTATGCCCATCATTAGAAGTGGGTGGATGAAGGGAGGTATTCTAATGGTGGGCATACCCACCGATCAATCTCTTTTTTCGTTCAGCCAACAGGCTGCATGAAAAAAAAAAGATTACAATACATGTCCAACAAGGACCAGCAACATACTGGTATGTTGCTGGACTTTGAATGGTTATACCAGAATGATGCCTGCGGGTTTAGGTATCATCCTTTTCAGCCAGCGGCCGGCTTTCATGTAAAAGCAATCCTAGTGGCTAATTAGCCTCTGGACTGCTTTTACAATCAGTGGGAGGGAAAGTCCCCCCCCCGGATATAAAAAGCGCCATTGGGAAATTGGGAAAGCATTTTATCACACCGATCTTGGTGTGGTCAGATGCTTTGAGGGCAGAGGAAAGATCTAGGGTCAAATAGACCCCAATTTTTTTTTAAAAAGAGTACCTGTCACTACCTATTGCTATCATAGGGGATATTTACATTCGCTGAGATAACAATAAAAAATAAAAAAAATGGAAGGAACAGTTTAAAAAAAAAAAAAAAACACCCCTGTCCGGCCCTGCTCTTGCGCAAAAGCGAACGCAAGTGTCGGTCTGGCGTCATATGTAAACAGCAATTGCACCATGCATGTGCGGTATCACCACAAAGGTCAGATTGAGGGCAGTAATTTTAGCAGTAGACCTGTAAATCTAATGTGGTAACCTGTAAAGGCTTTTAAAAATGTATATAGTTTGTCGCCACTGCGCGTTTGTGCGAAATTTTAAAGCATGTCGTATTTGGTATCCATGTACACGGCCTAAGATCATCTTTTTTATTTCATCAAACATTTGGGCATTATAGTGTGTTTTAGTGCATGAAAAAACATGGAGGGTTGCTCGAAAAGAGAAGCCAGTGGTCGGACTTTAGGCAACAACACAGTGGATAAACAAAAAATAAAATTTATTATGAAAAAACAAAATAGACACTAAATACAGTAGTTAAAGAATTAAAACTGTATACAAAAATGGATTGTACAGATGCGGTCCCTTGTGCGTCTATGCGTTTCGCCGCGAGGCTACTTCAGGACGGACAGAGATAGTAAGAAAGTATACAAATCTCACTATCTGCAATGAAAAATATTCCATAGTTATTGGACAGATATAAAACATTGTGTTCCAATATTAAAATAAGTGTCTGTTCAGAAATGCTCAATAGGCTGACGACCAAGAACAAAAACATCCTATAGATACCTCAAGGAAGACGGGGTCCAATATAGTTGTCTCGCAGTCAATAAGTATACAGATATAGAGCAATCCAAAAAGGTATACAAGACCAAGACCAAAAACATCTAAAAAGTTAATAAAATAAAAAATATATAAACAAACCAGATATACACAGTTGCATTTAAAAGGGGTGGAACCCTATATTCCCGTTTCAGGGCGAACAAGTGATAACAGGATATATTGATCCCATACCTAGTGCGCACATTAATTGGGCATATTCTTGACTTCCTGTATGCCGGGGTTTCCACAGAGTACATGGGTCATCAACCAAAGGAAAAAAGTCACTTTGTTGGTCATACTTTTGTGCAGAAAAAAAGGATGATATAAGAAAAAAAGAAAGATAGTGGTAGTATATGGTCCAGCTCCATTTGTAGTGGACCCCCCAAAAACAGAAAGATACTCACCAAAAGGAAGATAGTCTGGTGATTGGTGGGGGCATATGCAGGAATGAGCCGAACACCCCCCTGTTCGGTTCGCACCAGAACCTGCGAACAGACAGAATGTGCGCGTGAACTTTAGAACCCTATTAAATACAATGGACTCGAACGTTTGAAATCTAAAGTGCTAATTATAAAGGCTTATATGCAAGTTATTGTCCTAAAAAGTGTTTGGGGACCCGGGTCCTGCCCCAGGGGACATGTATCAATGCAAAAAGAAGTTTTAAAAACGGCCGTTTTTTCGGGAGCAGTGATTTTAATAATGCTTAAAATGGAAAAATAAAAGTGAAATATTCCTTTAAATTTCATACCTGGGGGGTGTGTGTATGATATGCATGTAAAGTGGCGCATGTTTCCCGTGCTTAGAACTGTCCCTGCATAAAATGTAATTTTTGAAGGAAAAAAAGTCATTTAAAACTCACTCGCGGCTATTAATGAATTGTCGGCTCCCGGCAATACATACAAAAGTCATTGATAAAAATAAAAAATAAAGCGTGGGGGTCCCCCAGAATTCAATTACCAGGCCCTTCAGGTCTGGTATAGATATTAAGAGGAACCCCGCCGCAAATTTAAAAAAAAAATGTGTGCGGTTCCCCCAAATATTCATACCAGGCCCTCCAGATCTGGAATGGATTTTAAGGGGAACTCCACCCCAAATAAAAAAAAATGGCGTGGAGTCCCCCCAAAAATCCATACCAGACCCTTATCCGAGCACACAACCTGGCAGGCTGCAGGAAAAGAGGGGGGATGAGAGAGCGCCCCCCCTTTCCTGAACCGTACCAGGCCACATGCCCTCAACATGGGGAGGATGTCCCCATGTTGATGGGGACAAGGGCCTCATCCCCACAACCCTTGCCCGGTGGTTGTGGGGGTCTGCGGGCGGGGGGCTTATCGGAATCTGGAAGACCCCTTTAACAAAGGGGACCCCCAGATCCCGGCCCCCCCTATGTGAATTAGTAATGGGTACATTGTACCCCTACCATTTCACAAAGAAAGTGTAAAAAAATGTAAAAAAAAAAACACACAAACACCTTGGAAAAGTCCTTTATAAAAAAAAAAACATTCCAGCGGTGAAATCCAGTGTCCCGCGGCGATCCGATGTCCAGCGCTGTCCGTCATTGGCTGAGCCTGAGCGGACCTGATGGGGAACTTCCTCCGCAGTCTATTACATGTATAGACCCGCCCCTTCTAAAGTTCCCCATCAGGTCCGCTCAGCCAATGACTAGGTGTAAGGCTGAGGACCTGATGCGGAACATGAGAAGGGGCGGGTCTATACATGTATTACACAGTGAAGGAAGTTCCCCATCAGGTCCGCCCCCTCGGTATGTCAGACCGCGCCTACGTCATTGGCCTGAGCGGACCTGATGGGGAACTTCCTTCACTGTGTAAATTTAAATTACACAGTGAAGAAAGTTCCCCGCTCAGGCCAATGACGTAGGCGGGGTCTGACATACCGAGGGGGCGGACCTGATGGGGAACTTCCTTCACTGTGTAATACATGTATAGACCCGCCCCTTCTCATGTTCCGCATCAGGTCCTTATAAAGTTCCCCATAAGCCCCCCGCCCGCAGACCCCCACAACCACCGGGCAAGGGTTGTGGGGATGAGGCCCTTGTCCCCATCAACATGGGGACATCCTCCCCATGTTGAGGGCATGTGGCCTGGTACGGTTCAGGAGGGGGGGGCGCTACCTCGTCCCCCCCTCTTTTCCTGCAGCCTGCCAGGTTGCGTGCTCGGATAAGGGTCTGGTATGGATTTTTGGGGGGACTCCATGCCATTTTTTTTTACATTTGGGGTGGAGTTCCCCTTAAAATCCATGCCAGATCTGAAGGGCCTGGTATGGATATTTGGGGGAACCGCACGCATTTTTTTTTTTAATTTGCAGCGGGGTTCCCCTTAATATCTATACCAGACCTGAAGGGCCTGGTAATTGAATTCTGGGGGACCCCCACGCTTTTTTTTAAAAAAATTTTATCAATGACTTTTGTATGTATTGCTGGGAGCCGACAATTCATTAATAGCCGTGAGTGAATTTTAAATGACTTTTTTTCCTTCAAAAATGACATTTTATGCAGGGACAGTTCTAAGCATGGGAAACATGCGCCACTTTACATGCATATCAAACACACCCCCTAGGTACGAAATTTAAAGGAATATTTCACTTTTATTGTTTCACTTTAAGCATTATTAAAATCACTGCTCCCGAAAAAACGGCCGTTTTAAAAAAAAAAAATTGCATTGATACATGTCCCCTGGGGCAGGACCCAGGTCCCCAAACACTTTTTATGACATAGAAAGGAGATAAGGACAAAAAGGGATTTTTGCGGTGCAGAATTAGATCAATGAGAGAGAGTTTATACAAAATATAATTTTTTATTTTTATTAATACAAAATCAAAGAAAGGGTATAAAAGCCGATCCTGGGTATATTAAATACAAAATATGTCATACAAAAATGGTGGTCATGATACATAAGATTGAAATTTGATGAAATAAATGAAAATTGTAATTTATTTCATTTTCATTCTACCCCCCCTTTCCTTTTTTTCCCCCCCAAGTGTTCATAGCCCTTCTCTTGTTCTTGTTTTTGTCTTTGATATATGTAGCCAGTCCTCCATCTAGTGTCCGCTGTGGTCACATTTCCGCACCTCTCTTAATGGGGTGACCGTCGGTTTTGATCCTGAGTTCCTGGTGTTGCGTTGTAGACAATGCAAGCGGTTGGGTGAGTAGTACTGGGAGGGGTCCAGCATCGCAACTTAACCCTGTTCATATATATTTTGTTTAAATGTATTTTTAGTTTATTGGTTATTCCAATGTGTAATTTTGCACTTTCTTTTCTTTCTTTTTTTCTTGTACAGTCATACTTGACAAATATGGATGGTCATCGCATACCCCTGAGGAAGCTTTGTTAAGCGAAACATGTCGGGTTTTATGCAATTTCATTTATTTCATCAAATTTCAATCTTATGTATCATGACCACCATTTTTGTATGACATATTTTGTATTTAATATACCCAGGATCGGCTTTTATACCTTTTCTTTGATTTTGTATTAATAAAAATTAAAAATTATATTTTGTATAAACTCTCTCTCATTGATCTAATTCTGCACCGCAAAAATCCCTTTTTGTCCTTATCTCCTTTCTATTTAATAATTACCTGGGATGAGGTGCCTACTTCAAAGAGTGTTTCACCAATGATTGGACAATCTGAATATGACTTTTTATGACAATAACTTATAAGCCTTTATAATTAGCACTTTAGATTTCTCCCATAGACTTTTCGAATTTGCCGCGAACACCCCAATTTGTTCGCTGTTCGGCGAACGGGCGAGCAGGCAATGTTCGAGTCGAACATCAGTTTGTCTCGAACTCGAAGCTCATCCCTAGGCATATGTAGTTAGAACACACCAAGGCTAATACATATATGTAGCAACAAGGAGTCTATTGCCTGCAATCCAACATCCTGGACCAGCCAACAGATGACAGATGTCCACTCATACACAAGTCTGCTAAGCAGTCTAAAAGACAAATAGACAGGTGTAAGGAACTACTAGGGCTGCAATATAAGCATGCCAACAGGCATTAGGTGGTCTACTTACGATGGTTGCAAGGTGGATAAACAAATGCCCCTAGGAGACAGCTTGGAACTGTACACATCAGCGGGTGCTAGGCGCGCTGTTTAAATATCCTGTAGCCCGCGAAAATCAGCTGGGAGAGCGGCGTCAGGTGTGTGACGTCATCAGCGAACGCCACGTGTATCCTGTGCCACATCTCCTATAGGCTGGCTGCCAGGGATCCAAAAGGTACGGTGTGCGCATGACGTAAAAGGAAGGAGGAGGAGAAGAAGTGTCAACATTGGAACGCATATGAATCCGGAAATGGCATTGCATGTCCGGACTCAATAGACCGACGTAGCCCGCAAGGGCCACGCACACGCCGTCAGTCAGAACGGCTAAACCCTGACTGACGTAAACCCGTTCTGTTTTAGTGCATTAAAATAAAAAAAGTGTATTTTTTCCCCAAAAAATGCGTTTGAAAAATCGCTGCGCAAATACTGTGTGGAAAAAAAATGCAACACCCACCATTTTAATCTATAGGACCTTTGCTTTAAAAAAAATATATAATGTGGGGTTTAACGTAATTTTCTTGCAAAAAAAAATAATATTTTCATATAAACAAAAAAAGTATCAGAAAGGGCTTTGTCTTCAAGTGGTTAGAAGAGTGGATGATGTGTGACATAAGCTTCCTAATGTTGTGCATAAAATGCCAGGACAGTTCAAAACCCCCCCCCAAATGACCCAATTTTGGAAAGTAGACACCCCAAGCTATTTGCTGAGAGGCATGTCGAGTCCATGGAATATTTTATATTTTGACACAAGTTGCGGGAAAAGGACAATTTAAAAAAAAAAAATTTGCACAAAGTTGTCACTAAATGATATATTGCTCAAACATGCCATGGGCATATGTGGAATTACACACCAAAATACATTCTTTTGCTTCTCCTGAGTATGGGGATACCACATGTGAGACTTTTTGGGAGCCTAGCCGCGTACGGGACCCCAAAAACAAAGCACCGCCTTCAGGCTTTCTAAAGGATGTAAATTGTTGATTTCACTCCTCCTCACTGCCTATCACAGTTGCAGAGGCCATGGAATGTCCAGATGGTACAAACCCCCCCCCCCCCAAACGACCCAATTTTGGAAAGTAGACACCTCAAGCTATTTGCTGAGAGGAATGGTGAGTATTTTGCAGATCTCGCTTTTTGTCACAAAGTTTTGAAAAAAAAAAATATATATTTTCTTTCTTCATTTTCAAAACAAATGAGGTGTAAAATACTCACCGTGCCTCTCAGCAAATAGCTTGGGTTGTCTACTTTCCAAAATGGGGTCATTTGTGGGGGGGGTTTGTGATATCTTGGCATTTTATGGCCTTCAAAACTGTGATGGGTAATGAGGAGTGAAATAAAAAATTTGCGCCCTTTGAAATCCTGAAGGCGGTGATTGGATTTCGGGGCCCGTACACGGCTAGGCTCCCAAAAAGTCCCACACACGTGGTATCCCCGTACTCAGGAGAAGCAGCAAAATGTATTTTGGGGTGTAATTCCACATATGCCCATGGCATGTGTGAGCAATATATCATTTAGTGACAACTTTAAAAAAAAAAAAAAATGTTGTCATTATTATATCATTTGGGACAAAATTAAATAGGCTCAACATGCCTCTCAGCAATTTCCTTGGGGTGTCTACTTTCCAAAATGGGGTCATTTGGGGGGGGGGGTTTACTGCCCTGCCATTTTAGCACCTCAAGAATTGAGATAGGCAGTCATAAATTAAAAGCTGTGTAAATTCCAGAAAATGTACCCTAGTTTGTAGACGCTATAATTTTTGCGCAAAACCAATAAATATATGCTTATTGACATTTTTTTTACTAAAGACATGTGGCTGAATACATTTTGGCCTAAATGCATGACTAAAATTGAGTTTATGAGATTTTTCTTATAACAAAAAGTAGAAAATATCATTTTTTTTCAAAATTTTCTGTCTTTTTCCGTTTATATCACAAAAAATAAAAATAGCAGAGACAATCAAATACCATTTAAAGAAAGCTCTATTTGTGGGAAGAAAAGGACGGAAATTTTGTTTGGGTACAACATTGCATGACCGCGCAATTACCAGTTAAAGCAGCGCAGTGCCAAATTGTAAAAACACCTCTGGTCTTTATGCTGCGTATTGGTCCGGGGCTTAAGTGGTTAAAATCACTGCTCCCGAAAAAACTGTGATTTTTAAAACTTTTTTTTTTAATTGATACATGTCCCCTGGGGCAGGACCCAGGTCCCCAAACCCTTTTTAGGACAATAACTAGCATATTAGACCGTTATAATTATCACTTTTGATTTTGAACGTTCGAGTCAATTCTATTTGGTGGTAGTGACACAGCCCCAAATCCACAATGGCTCAAAAGTGATATGGTCCAGAAATATTTAGACAGAATAAAGGTGGATAAAGCACCTGGACCAGGTGGCATCCACCCACGGATCCTAAAAGAATTGAGCTCTGAAATTTCAAAGCCATTGTATCTCATTTTTAGGGACTCATTAATGACAGGAATAGTACCACTGGATTGGCGCAGGGCCAATGTGGTGCCTATATTTAAAAAGGGAACAAAGTCTTTAACAAGTAACTATAGACCTGTTAGTTTAACTTCTATAGTTGGGAAGATACTGGAAAGTTTAATAAAAGACCACATAGATAAGTTCTTGCTGGAAAAAAACTATTTAAGCAACAGACAGCATGGATTCATGAAAGACAGAAGTTGTCAGACAAACCTGATTTCTTTTTATGAAGAGGTAAGTAAAACCTTGGACAGAGGGGTGGCGGTGGACGTGGTATACTTGGATTTTGCAAAAGCGTTTGATACAGTTCCCCACACACGGCTCATGTGCAAGGTCAAGTCTACAGGATTGGAAATATCAGTTTGTAAATGGATAGAAAACTGGCTAAAAGACAGAATTCAGAGAGTAGTGGTTAATGATTCTTACTCTGAATGGTCTAAGGTTCTCAGTGGTGTACCCCAAGGTTCAGTGCTGGGACCCTTACTTTTTGATATCTTTATAAATGATATTGGGTCTGGGATCAAAAGTAACATTTCTGTCTTTGCAGATGACAACAAGCTATGCAGTGGAATAACGTCCTTACAGGATGTCGCCAATTTACAAACTGACCTCAATGCTCTGTCTAATTGGGCGACTATGTGGCAGATGAGGTTTAATGTGGATAAATGTAAAGTTATGCACTTGGGGGCTAAGAATATGAATGCATCATACATACTAGGGGGAGTACAACTGGGGGGATCCATAGTGGAGAAGGATCTGGGGGTTTTGGTAGATCATAAGCTCAATAATGGCATGCAATGCCAAGCTGCAGTTTCCAAAGCGAGCAAAGTCCTTTCTTGTATTAAGAGAGGTATGGACTCCAGAGAGAGAGATATCATTTTGCCCCTGTTCAAATCCTTAGTAAGACCTCATCTGGAATATGCAGTTCAGTTTTGGGCACCAGTTCTCAAAAAGGATATCGGGGAACTGGAGAAAGTGCAGAGAAGGGCAACCAAACTGATAAGAGGCATGGAGGAGCTCAGCTATGAGGAAAGATTAGAGGAACTCAATTTATTCACTCTCGAGAAGAGGAGAATAAGAGGGGATATGATTACCATGTACAAATGTATAAGGGGTCCATATAGTGAACTTGGTGTTGAGTTATTCACTTTACGGTCAACACAAAAGACAAGGGGGCACTCTTTACGTCTAAAGAAAAAAGATTTCATCTCCAAATACGGAAAGGTTTCTTCACAGTAAGAGCTGTGAAAATGTGAAACAGACTCCCTCCAGAGGTGGTTCTGGCCAGCTCAGTAGATTGCTTTAAGAAAGGCCTGGATACTTTCCTAAATGTACATAATATAACTGAGTAAGGATGAGCTTCGTGTTCGAGTCGAACATACGTTCGACTCGAACATCGGCTGTTCGATCGTTCGACGAAGATCGAACGATTTGGGCCGTTCGCGCCAAATTCGAGTGACGCGAACGGCCCACAATGCACTACGCCATCGCAGTGTCATCCAGGCGCTGTGATTGGCCAAGCATGCACTGTGACCCCGCATGCTTGGCCAATCACAGCGCCGGCAGCGAGGAGAGCAATGATTGGCCACAGGCAGGATGCCTGTGGCCAATTATTGCTGAGGGGGTTTAGTACACGCCCCACACTATAAAAGGCCGCCAGCGCGGCGGCCTTGTGTAGTGTGTTCCGGAGCAGGGAAAGAGAAGCATAGGCAGGGACAGTGTCATTATTTTTCCTTTACTAACCCTGGATTCCTTGTGTTTAGGGACAAATAAGGATAGGTAGGGAGAGTGTCAGTGACAGTGTGCTATTCTGTGCTAATCCTTGTTTGTAGGGACAGAGAGGTACAGTGAGGGAAAGTGTCAGTGTGCCATTCTGTTCTAAACCAATCTTGCTGAACCATATTTTCAATCCTTGAGTTTAGGGACAGAGAGGTACAGTGAGGGAAAGTGTCAGTGTACTATTTTGTGCTAAATCTTGTTTGTAGGGAGGGACAGAGTAGGACAGTGAGGGAAAGTGTCAGTGTGCTATTCTGTTCTAAACCAATTTTGCTGTTCCATATTTTCAATCCTTGAGTTTAGGGACAGAGAAGGACACTCGTGGCAATTTTCAGTGTGCTATTCTGTGCTAAATCTTGTTTGTAGGGAGGGACAGAGTAGGACAGTGAGGGAAAGTGTCAGTGTGCTATTCTGTTCTAAACCAATTTTGCTGTTCCATATTTTCAATCCTTGAGTTTAGGGACAGAGAAGGACACTCGTGGCAATTTTCAGTGTGCTATTCTGTGCTAAATCTTGTTTGTAGGGAGGGACAGAGTAGGACAGTGAGGGAAAGTGTCAGTGTGCTATTCTGTTCTAAACCAATTTTGCTGTTCCTTATTTTCAATCCTTGAGTTTAGGGACAGAGAAGGACACTCGTGGCAATTTTCAGTGTGCTATTCTGTGCTAAATCTTGTTTGTAGGGAGGGACAGAGTAGGACAGTGAGGGAAAGTGTCAGTGTGCTATTCTGTTCTAAACCAATTTTGCTGTTCCATATTTTCAATCCTTGAGTTTAGGGACAGAGAAGGACACTCGTGGCAATTTTCAGTGTGCTATTCTGTGCTAAATCTTGTTTGTAGGGAGGGACAGAGTAGGACAGTGAGGGAAAGTGTCAGTGTGCTATTCTGTTCTAAACCAATTTTGCTGTTCCATATTTTCAATCCTTGAGTTTAGGGACAGAGAAGGACACTCGTGGCAATTTTCAGTGTGCTATTCTGTGCTAAATCTTGTTTGTAGGGAGGGACAGAGTAGGACAGTGAGGGAAAGTGTCAGTGTGCTATTCTGTTCTAAACCAATTTTGCTGAACCATATTTTCAATCCTTGAGTTTAGGGAGAGAGAGGTACAGTGAGTGAAACTGACAGTGTGCTATTCTGTTCTAAACCAATTTTGCTGTTCCATATTTCAAATCCTTGAGTTTAGGGACAGAGAAGGACACTCGTGGAAATTATCAGTGTGCTATTCTGTGCTAAATCTTGTTTGTAGGGAGGGACAGAGTAGGACAGTGAGGGAAAGTGTCAGTGTGCTATTCTGTTCTAAACCAATTTTGCTGTTCCATATTTTCAATCCTTGAGTTTAGGGACAGAGAAGGACACTCGTGGCAATTTTCAGTGTGATATTCTGTGCTAAATCTTGTTTGTAGGGAGGGACAGAGTAGGACAGTGAGGGAAAGTGTCAGTGTACTATTCTGTTCTAAACCAATTTTGCTGTTCCATATTTTCAATCCTTGAGTTTAGGGACAGGGAAGGACACTCGTGGCAATTTTCAGTGTGCTATTCTGTGCTATATCTTGTTTGTAGGGAGGGACAGAGTAGGACAGTGAGGGAAAGTGTCAGTGTGCTATTCTGTTCTAAACCAATTTTGCTGTTCCATATTTTCAATCCTTGAGTTTAGGGACAGAGAAGGACACCCGTGGCAATTTTCAGTGTGCTATTCTGTGCTAAATCTTGTTTGTAGGGAGGGACAGAGTAGGACAGTGAGGGAAAGTGTCAGTGTGCTATTCTGTTCTAAACCAATTTTGCTGAACCAGATTTTCAATCCTTGAGTTTAGGGACAGAGAGGTACAGTGAGTGAAACTGACAGTGTGCTATTCTGTTCTAAACCAATTTTGCTGTTCCATATTTCACATCCTTGAGTTTAGGGACAGAGAAGGATAGGCAGGGGACAGTGTCAGTGTCATTGTTGCTAAGCCTCCTGCACAGTATACACCTGAAGGTAGCCCTTATTGCTCTTTTTCCCATCTCCCTGCAGGCCATCCATTAAAATGTCTGGAAGGCAAACAAGGAGAGGCAGACAGTCAGGAGGCAAAAAAAGAGGGCAAGCAGGCTCTGTTTCTGGGGGCAACAGTGCTGGTCGTGGACGCGGTGCATTGTCATCAGCACATGGCCATGGGACACGCTTGTCCTTCTTTTCGGCAGCTGGACATGTTGAGCCACATCATGCCGAAGACTTGGTAGAGTGGATGACCAAGCCCACCTCATCCTCCTCATCCTCTCTCACCCAGGCTCAGGGTACTGGCAAAACAGCTGCCAAAGCGTCCTCTTCTCTGGTATCATTATCTTCATTAGTCAATCCTTCCCTAGACCCACCATGTCCTCCTCCTGAGGAGTCCCCCGAACTGTTTGAGCACAGTGTTGGGTACATGCTCCAGGAGGATGCCCAGCGTTTGGAAGGATCTGATGATGATACCCAGCTAGAGGAAGGCAGCAGCGTGAGAGCAGAGAGAGGGGATGCTCAAGAAGGACACCAATCTGGCAGTCATGCTCCAGCAGCTGCAGCATACTGCCAGATTGGCTCCAGTGATGAGGAGGGAGGGGATGATGAGGTCACTGACTCCACGTGGGTGCCTAATAGGAGAGAGGAGGAGGAGGAGGAGGATGAGGAGGAGGCACATCTCCAACGAGGCAGGATGCCCTTGAGTGGCCAGCGTATGGGCAGCACACCGACGGAATCACACCGCAGAGCTCCGCCTGTGCAGGGCGCTGCCTCTGCCCGTCATTCAAAAAGTTCTTTGGTGTGGGCCTTTTTTGAGGCGAGTGCATCAGATCGCACAGCTGCTGTTTGCAACATATGTCTCAAGCGTATATCGCGTTGCCAAAACATCAGCCGCTTGGGCACCACATGCTTGATCAGACATATGTTGACCTGCCATGCAGCTCGTTGGCAAGCCTACCTTAAAGACCCACACCAAAGAACAAAGCTGACCTCTTCTTGCACCGCATCAGCTGGGATCTCCAACCCCACTATACCTTCACTCCTCTCTGAAACCTGCTCTGAGAGGAATAAAGGTGTAGAATTAGGTGTGTCACAGGCAAGTACTTGCGGGCACTCTGCTAGCAGTACACCAACGTCCGATTCTAGCAGGCAAATTTCCCTGCCCCAGCTGCTGGACCGTCGAAAGAAGTTCACTCCCAGCCATCCACATGCCCAGCGGTTGAATGCTAGCTTGGCTAAATTGCTAGCGCTTCAACTGCTGCCTTTTCAGTTGGTAGACTCGGCCCCCTTCCGTGAGTTTGTGCAATGTGCGGTTCCTCAGTGGCAGGTTCCCAAACGCCACTTTTTTAAACGGAAGGCGATTCCGGCTCTCTACAGGCATGTGGAAGGCAATGTCTTGGCCTCCCTGGACAGGGCGGTCAGCGGTAAGGTGCATATTACCGCTGACTCATGGTCCAGCAGGCATGGACAGGGACGTTACCTTTCTTTCACGGCCCATTGGGTCACTCTTTTGGCAGCTGGGAAGGATGCAGGACAAGGTGCAGTAGTGTTGGAGGTTGTTCCACTGCCACGCCTCCAAAATGCTACTACTGGTTGTGACACACCTCTCTCCTCCACCCCCTCCTCTTCTTCTTCCTCCATGGCCTCTTCCTGTGGTTTGTCCTCGGAACCAGCGGTGCTCCGTAGGCGTTCAAGGGGCTACGCAAGTACGCAGGCAAAAAGATGCCATGCCGTGCTTGCGCTGGTGTGTTTGGGTGACAGGAGCCACACTGGGGCAGAGGTCCTGTCTGCTCTGCAGGGGCAGGCCGAGAGGTGGTTGACGCCACGCCAGCTTAAGCCAGGAATGGTGGTTTGCGACAATGGCACCAACCTCCTCTCCGCCCTCCGACAGGGACAACTGACCCATGTGCCCTGTATAGCTCACGTCCTTAACCTGGTGGTGCAGCGGTTCTTGGGCAGGGACCCGGGCTTACAGGATGTCCTGAGGCAGGCCAGGAAAGTCTGTGTGCATTTCCGCAGATCTTATAATGCCAGTGCTCGCCTGGCTGAGCTGCAAAAGGAGTTGAACCTGCCCAAGAACCGCCTTATATGTGACATGCCCACCAGGTGGAACTCAACGTTGGCCATGCTGCAGCGGCTGCACACGCAGCAGAGGGCCATCAATGAGTACCTGTGCGACTACGGCACCAGGACAGGGTCAGGGGAGCTCGGGTTTTTTTCACCACGCCAGTGGGGCATGATCAGGGATGCATGCACTGTCCTGGCACCATTTGAGGAGGCCACGAGGATGGTGAGCAGTGACAGTGCATGCATCAGTGACACTGTACCTCTTGTCCACCTGTTGGAGCACACGCTGCGTGGAATAATGGACAGGGCACTTGAGGCAGAACAGAGGCAGGAAGAGGAGGACTTCCTTGCCTCTCAAGGCCCCCTTTACCCAGACAGTGTTCCTTCTGTCCCACCCATCGCACAGGAAGAGGAGGAGGAGGAGGAGGATTGTGTCAGCATGGAGGTGGAGGCTGGCACTCAGCATCATCAGCAGCAGTCTTTTAGGGATGATTTACAGTCCCAAGAAACCAGTGGACTTGTACGTGGCTGGGAGGAGGTGGCTGCAGATCATGTCGTCCTTAGTGACCCAGAGGACTCCGGACTGAATGCCTCAGCTAACCTACGCTGCATGGCCTCCCTGATCCTGCAAAGTCTGCGGAAGGATCCTCGTATTGTTCGGATCAAGGAGAGGGACCATTACTGGCTGGCCACTCTCCTTGATCCACGGTACAAGGGTATGGTTGCGGACCTTATCGTACCGTCGCAGAGGGAGCAGAGGATGAGACAACTCCGGGAGGCCTTGCAGAAAGGTCTGTGCAACGCGTTCCCAGAGACTGGGAGGTTACAAACTCCTGGTCCTGGACAACGAGTTGCTGAGGCTTCGGGCAGTCAAAGAAGGAGCGGTGGGGAAGGTGGCCGTCTGACCGATGCGTTCAGACAATTCTCTAGTCCGCAGCCCCAAAGTATGATCGGTTCCAGCAACCATCGCCAGCGTCTGATATACATGGTCCAGGAATACCTAGGGGCATGGTCAGACTTGGACACCTTCCCCACCGAAAATCCTCTGGCTTACTGGGTCTTGAGGATGGATCACTGGCCAGAGCTTGCACAGTATGCAATTGAGCTACTGGCCTGTCCTGCATCCAGCCATCTTTCAGAACGCACATTCAGTGCTGCTGGAGGATTTGTCACGGATCACAGGGTGCGCCTGTCCACCGACTCAGTTGATCGACTGACTTTCATCAAGATGAACCAGTCTTGGATCACCTCCAGCTACCACACACCAGATGCTGATATAACAGACTAATTGATTTTAAAATGTCACATCCCTTCAAGACTGATGCTGATGCTGAGTGCCTGTGCTGTGATGTTGACTGGCTATCCTCCTCCTCCTCCTCAATGATACGATTAATGATGATAGCTTGGAAGATCATTTTGGTTTATGGGTGACGCCACCAGTGGCTAAGGCCCAATTTTTCAGCCCCTGTTTAACAGGGGCGTGTAATTACAATTTTTGATGCAATACTTTGCAACAGGCCTCATTGCTGTGCTCCAAGTACAGTATCTGTGAGGGGTTGCAGTGTTGTGCCACCAGTGCCTAAGGCCCAATTTTTCAGCCCCTGTTCAACAGGGGCATGCAATAATAATTATTGATCTAATAATTCACAGCAGGGCCCATTGCTGCGCCCACCAAGAGTAACTGTCAGGCCTTACAGTGTTGTGGCACCAGCACCACCATCACCACCACCACCACCACCAAAGGCCCAATTTTTCAGCCCCTATTCAACAGGGGCATGCAATTATAATTATTGATCTAATAATTCACAGCAGGGCCCATTGCTGCGCCCACCAAGAGTAACTGTCAGGCCTTACAGTGTTGTGGCACCAGCACCACCATCACCACCACCACCACCACCAAAGGCCCAATTTTTCAGCCCCTATTCAACAGGGGCATGCAATTATAATTATTGATATAATAATTCACAGCATGGCCCATTGCTGCGCCCACCAAGAGTAACTGTCAGGCCTTACAGTGTTGTGGCACCAGCACCACCATCACCACCACCACCACCACCAAAGGCCCAATTTTTCAGCCCCTATTCAACAGGGGCATGCAATTATAATTATTGATCTAATAATTCACAGCAGGGCCCATTGCTGCGCCCACCAAGAGTAACTGTCAGGCCTTACAGTGTTGTGGCACCAGCACCACCATCAAAGGCCCAATTTTTACTACCACTGATCAACAATTATATGTTATTACAATTCCTGATATAATAGTTGACAGCAGGGCGTTCCAGCACCCACCAAGAATAACTGTGAGTGTTTTCAGTGTTGTGCCAACACCAACACCTAAGGGGCCAATTTCTGCAGAGTATATACGGCAGGTCCCTACTTTCAAACATCCAACTTACAAACTACTACTACTTGCAAATGGAAGAAGACAACAGGAAGTGAAAGGAAATCTACCCCTTGGAAGGAAAATTCTCTCCTGTAAGAATTAATATGGGAGAAAGGTGTCTCCTCTCTACTGATGCTTTATCAACAATCCTTGTTTCAATAAAAACACCACATTTCAAAAACAGTTGTCATTGGGACGCAAAGTGAGGTGAAATGTTCTGAACAGGGGCACAGACAGCAAAAAAAATGTGACAGGGGTGATAACCGTTCCCTATGTTTTCCAAAAAGCTAAAAAAAAGGAATTTGGCATGGAGCTACACTTAAACAATGCAGCTGTTCAAAATTACAAACAGATTCTACATAAGAACAAACCTACAGTCCCTGTCTTGTATGCACCGCCTGTATACGGCTGTTCAGAGTATATAGGGCCTTTTTTATTTTGTGTGCGGGGTTCCCCTTAATATCCATACAAGACCCAAAGGGGCTGGTAATGGGCTGGGGTAGGGGGGGGGGGTTGATGGGGTAGCTATGCCATTTTTCCTAAAGATTTTCATCCATATTACCGGGACCAGACATTGCATTAAAGCCGCAAGCAGTTTTAAATGGCTTTTTTTCCTTTAGAAATGTTATTTTGTGCAGGGACAGTTCTAAACACGGGAAACACGTGGCACTTCACAGGCATACTTTAGACACCCCCCCAGGTACAATATTTAAAGGAATATTTGATTTTTTTTTTTCACTTTATGCATCATTAAAATGACTGCTCCCGGAAAACGTCCGTTTTTAAAACTTCTTTTTCCATTGATACATGTCCCCTGGTGCAGAACCCGGGTTCCCAAACTCTGTTTCGGACAATAACATGGATAATAGTCGTTATAATTAGCACTTTAGAATCCGAACGTTCGCATCCATTGTATTTAATAGGGTTCTAATGTTCGTGCGAACTTTCGGTCCGTTCGCGGGTTCTGGTGCGAACCGAACCCGGGGGTGTTCGGCTCATCCCTATAACTGAGTACTAACATTTATAGGTAAAGTTGATCCAGGGTAAATCCGATTGCCTCTCGGGGGATCAGGAAGGAATTTTTTCCCCTGCTGTAGCAAATTCAATCATGCTCTGCTGGGGTTTTTTGCCTTCCTCTGGATCAACTGTGGGTATAGAATTGGGTATATGGGATTGTACGATATATTTTATTTTATTTTATTTTTTTTAATTTTTTTTTATGGTTGAACTGGATGGACTTGTGTCTTTTTTCAACCTGACTAACTATGTAACTATGTAACTACTAACTATGTAACTATTTAATAGGGTTCTAAAGTTCGCGCAAACTTTTGGTCCGTTCTAAAGTTCTGGTGCGAACCGAACCGGGGGGTGTTCGGCTCATCCCTATTAGGGGGTCAGTACATAGGGCAGCAAGGTTTTGTTCATCTATGCCTATAGTGTCTGACCATCTCTGATCACATTTGAGTAAATTCAAAAGCACAAGTAAGTAGAATAAAGGTATTGAAAGGGGTATCTCAAGGAACATTCTACCCTCTAGTGTTACTTTAGCATGCTTTGTTTGGTGGGCTTCATTATTGTGTGTGGTCCTAGGCTACCATGATCGCTAAAGCTTTGTCTTCATATATGAACTTGAATATGTATGTATAAAAATAGATTTTATATACACTGTATAATATGTAAACACACACACACCTCTTTTACTGATGTCATAAATGATCTAAATGATAGCCTGTAGTTATTATAAGTTAATAAATCAGGGGGGCGTGGCTTGCGCGTGCACGGAGATGGCCGCTTAAGCAGTGAGCTCCGCCATCCAGACCGGACAATCAGCGACTATCGAGCACTGACTACCCGCTACTCTACCCCACAGCACAGCGATCGTACCTGCCAGGCTGCGCCGTCATGTTGTCCCGCAAACGCATCCAGGATAGAGGCTTAAAACGCCTGGAATCCTTCTCCTTCCAGCCCCGCCGGCGAAACCAAGATGGCGGCGCCGGATCCTCAGCGCACCACTCTCGGCAGTTTTCGGAACCCCCAGGGGGCCATCCACAGAACATACCAGCTGGAAATCATTCCTCCCTTCCTTTGGATACCTCTCCTGCAACCCCGGTGTCCCAGAGCCCGGCGAAATCGAGGATGCGGATGGATCTCTCGGACCAGGCCTCAATCACAGTGAGTACAGGCCTGCATAATAACTCTGCTGTTTCATCATTACAATCCTCCATAGCACAATTCCCAACATCAGGACAACCGGTGCTAGACACCACTATGAAAGACATGCTCCTATCGCTGCAGTCTTCTCTTATGTCCAACTTCTCATCCCTGATTAATACTTTCTCACTAGAAATGAAACACATGGACAATAGGGTGCAATGTGTGGAAAACAAAATGGAGGAATGTACTGACACTGTTAATGAATTAGTGGATGCATACAATGATCAGAAAGAGGAATCTCTCTGGATCAAAGCGAAATTAGCGGACCTCGAGGACCGTTCCAGACGCAATAACCTTAAAATACGCGGAATCCCTGAGTCCGTTCAACCTACAGAATTGCGCAATTATGCCACCGCTATGTTTTCCAGCATGCTCCCGGAACTCTCCCCGATTGAGCTTACGTTTGATCGTATACACAGGCTGCCTAAACCACGCCACCTGGAAGCAGAGGTACCTCGAGATGTACTTCTGCGAGTACATTTTTTCCAAGCGAAAGAACAGATACTTATGAAAGCTAGAGAACTGTCACCACTCCCTGCACCATACTCTGATATACAACTGTTTGCAGACCTATCTCAACATACACTCCAAATGCGTCGGCAACTTAAAACTATCACTAAGGCGATGAACAATCACAAAATTATATACAAATGGCGCCACCCAGCGACCATCTTGGTCACTTACAACGGCATTCCTCACACCATCTCCACCCTGGAAGGGGGCTTGAAACTACTTAAAACATGGGGAATCCTACCAGATCCTCCCCTCAACCAAACTGACGATGACGGTACACCAAACCCGTTCACCTTTGGAAGTAACAGGGAGAACCGCAGAAACAACCAACGTTGATCTACTAGCTCAAATTGCATCATTATACGACTACCTTAGTCCGGTCTGGTCGCGTGCTTAACACCAGCTTACTGAACTTACCCCCATTAGTTGTCAGTTGCTCTGAGGAGCTGGTTCATGCTGACACACCTGTGAGCTTAGTTTGTTCACTTAGTCTTTACTAAAAAGCGGGGTCTATTTTTATTTATTTTTTCTTCTTGACCCTGTTGTTTTTTTTTGTGTTGTTTTTCTTTCTTTTTGATTGCGCTTCTGCAAGTGCCTTCACCTGCTTCAGACATCTACAGTTCGTTCACACATGAAGTTTGTTGATCCTCAAATCTAACTTGTTTTATACCTCTATAGATCCAAGGACTGAATTTACTACTTCCTTCTCAAATCTCCAACAGAAGTATTCTCGCCCACATCGACCGGTGGATTGATTATTCCTCCTTCATTCTTCCACAACTGTAAGTAGTTGCTTCACGGACTCACCACACCTCCATTCAGCATGGGGATCACTATCCTATCACTCAATGCGAATGGACTAAACCACCCAGCAAAAAGGTCCTCCCTATGGAAATCAGCCATTACCCAGAACTGTGACATTCTTTGCGTACAGGAGATGCACTTTGTTGCGACTGCCTCTCCTGCCTGCCAACACAAACAATTCCCCCATGTGTTTCGCTCCTCCTTTGGTAAAAAACAACGCGGAGTAATGATAGCGATCAGAAACTCTGTTGTTTTCACCCTGCAGAACTGTGTCATTGACCCGGAAGGGCGATATATTATCCTAATTTGCACAATCAACAATATCTCCTTTACCCTGGTCTCCATTTATGCCCCAAACCATGGACAAATGACTTTTCTCAGGAAGACACTACGGGCTGCCCGTAAGATCCAACAAGGACATTTGCTCATTTGTGGGGACTTTAATATGGTCCCGAACAACTCAATAGACTCCACTGCGGGGACTCACAGAAATACCTCTCCTTTAGATCCGTTTATTAGTTCCAATGATCTATTTGACGTGTGGAGGTGTTGTCATGCGAGCGAGAGGGATTTCACGTTCCTTTCGCCGTGTCACAATACCTACTCACGGATAAAATTTCAAACTCTACCATTCATACCACCACCTGGTCAGATCATGCCCCCATTAGCATTACCATATCTGACGACTCTTGTCAACCCAATAACTTTATTTGGAGAGTCAATAACTATCTCCTAACTACACCACTCTATTCTACCCATATTGAGCGCCAATTGGAAGAGTACTTTTTAATCAATCAGGCATCGGTAGCTGACCCGCTGGTGATATGGAACGCACACAAGGCAGTCATGCGAGGAGTGTTCATCCAAATGGGAGCTAGAGCCAAAAAAAAAAGGACCCACCGGTTAGATGAACTCACAGCTGAGATAGCCAAATCCGAATCTCTGAATAAATCCAACCCATCACCACTTCTCCAATCTAAAATATTCACCCTTCGCCACGAACTAAGGGCCCTTCTACTTGAAAAATGTGCTAAATCATACAGAATTCTCAAAGCCACTTCATACACTACAGGGAACAAGGCAGGAAAGGCAATGTCCCTTCGAGTTAAGGGTCATAGAACCAAAACAAAAATCCCGTACATACATCACCCTCACACAAACAAAAAACGTCTTAAACCCCAAGACATAGCGAACTCCTTTAGTACCTACTATGAAGATCTATACAACCTCAAGGATGATGCCTCCACTACCCAACCCTCCCAGGCGGGGATTGGATCCTTCCTAGGAGGTTTGAATCTCCCGACTGTGTCCCCCCAACAACTTGAGAAATTAAATACTCCCTTCACAGCTGAGGAAATACTTGCAATAATAAATAATCTACCTAACTCCAAATCCCCTGGCCCTGACGGCTTCACTGGGGAATATTATAAGAAGTTCAAGCATGTATTAGCTCCCACTCTGTGCCAACTGTTCAACCTAACAGCAACTTCAGCCTCTTTCCCTACTGATATGCTCAATGCCATGATTATAACCCTCCCTAAACCTGGCAAAGATCCCACATCTCCAAAAAACTTCCGACCCATTTCACTGCTCAACCTTGATTTAAAAATTTACGCCAAATTGATAGCCAACAGACTAGAGGACATACTCCCTTTCCTTATATCAATAGACCAATCAGGATTCACTAAAGGACGCCAAGCGTCAGACGCCACTAGAAGGATAATCAATATCATACATCATGTAGAAACGCAAAAAATCCCGGCCCGTCTATTATCACTAGATGCCGAAAAGGCCTTCGATAGGGTCCACTGGGGATATATATCGGAGGTTCTATACAAGTTCGGTATTACGGGTACGATACACAATGCCATAATGGCCCTATACTCCAATCCTTCGGCCAAAGTATTTTCTGCAGACACCCTTTCCTCTCCATTCCAAATTACCAATGGCACAAGACAAGGTTGCCCACTCTCACCCATTATATTCAACCTAGTCATGGAACCCCTTGCCGAACATATCAGAAATAACAGCGAAATCTCAGGTATACCCATTGCTGGTTTAGACCATAAGATAAGTTTGTTTGCAGACGACGTGATCCTCATGATCACGGACCCTGACAGATCCCTTCCTGAGGTCCAGAGGACGCTAGCCTGGTTTAGTGAAGTACCATACTACAAAGTCAATGAAACTAAATCATACGTGCTCAACTTAGGTCTGGACACGCCCACAGAAAACCAACTCAAAATGAAATTTCCATACACTTGGGCTAAAAATAGCATAACTTACTTGGGCATCCAGCTGACTACTACAACAAAAGCACTATTTGCTTCTAACTATTTACCAATCAGATCCACTCTTCAAGCGCATCTCGCCAGGCTGGCGTCCTTTGAATTCTCGTGGATGGGTCGATTGGCAGCATTCAAAATGTTCCATCTTCCCCAAATCTTGTACCTATTTAGAACTATACCAATCCCTATACCTTGTTACTACTTCAAATCATTGCAATCGATCCTGACCAAATTTCTTTGGAAAGGCAAAAAGCTAGATGCAGCCATGCTCAACTAATCAAACATCGCTTAGCAGGAGGGACTGGTTCTGTTGACTTTCAGGATTACTACATGGCATCTATACTCACACAAGCTAAGGAATGGTTTCTAGAATCCCCCCCAACCACGTTGTGGGGGAAGATAGAGGCATCTATGACACCAGGAGGCAATTTAGCTTCTTGGCTATTCATCTCACCACTAAGGACAAGGCCCCACATCCACGTCTCACTGACCATGAAGGCGACTAGCAAGGTTTGGTCCAGATTCACACAGCTCTCAGCACTCTACCCCAATCAAGCGACCATCCCCGTCACCATAGACTCCCTGACCCACATACTAGAAACAGCCTCCTACACACATTGGAAACACAAGGGCATTATATATATCTCAGATCTACTTTATAATAATCGCATCAAATCCTTTACCAAACTTCAGAAAGAATACCAACTCTCGCACTCTGATTGGTTCTTATACGCACGCACCCATCATTGCCTCACTTCACTTAAAACATGGGCATGGAAAATACCCCAAATAGCGTGGATTTTTTTTAGATCCCCTGCACATCATCGGAGGGGAATTTCTCGGTTCTATTCTTTACTACAACAAAAATCCACCTTTACTACTTCAACAGCACTATTGCGCTGGGAAAATGATTTAGGACAACAATTCACAATTCTACAATGGGAAACAGCGTGTAAATCCACATACAAAGCTACTTGCTGCTCAACATTGTGGGAACTTGCGTTTAAACTGACGTACCGTTGGTACTTGACTCCTGACAGATTATCCAAATTTAACTCATCACTCCCTAGCACATGTTGGAGGAACTGCGGACAAAAAGGTGATCTATTGCATATATTTTGGAATTGTTCCAAACTTAAACATTATTGGTACGCCGTTTTCCAATTAATCTTTGAGGTCACTCGTCTGTCAATCATAGCCTCACCATCCTTAGCCCTACTATCCCTGGAAATAGAAAAAATCCCAAATCCATCAAAACACATTATAATTCACATACTACTAGCAGCTCGCCTTAGTATAACCCGTAAGTGGAAAGACCCAATTCCCCCTACGATTAAAGATGTAGTCCAATCCACTCATGAACACTTTACACACGAAACTTCCCTAGCACTAAAGCAGAATAGTAAAATGAAGATTGCCCAACTATGGGAACTGTGGAAGGAATGGATTAAATCTCCCGGTCTCACAACAGCGTTCACTCTTTAACTTGGTTTGATAACTTGTCTGTTAATATGTGGGTACAGAGGGCACTTGACGAGGGGGGGGAGGGGGGTCAACACGCGAGCACAGTTTTGCTCCCTATAAGGGGTGCTTAAGTGGGGTCTCCCCTCTCCACCCTAACTTACATGAATAGTTTTACCTGTCCTCTGTACCAACATCCACCTTGGTACTAGAATTTGATCAATGCACTATCTGTTTGCGGATGAACCCGTAATACTTATGTAACGACAGACAGAATATTATTGATTGTATTCTTTTTGTACAATCCAATCTTATGTGGAAGGACATGTTACATATGTAGGCACTATCTTATATTCTTATATTTTTTTGTTTATGGCTCTGTAACATTTGAAATATGCCAATAAAAATCCATTGAGGAAAAAAAAAGTTAATAAATCATATGTCAGTCAGTTTTGCACACCTAGAATATCATAAAACGTGAATTGACGTCTTTTTATTCTTATAATAAAAGTGACCTTGACATAATAATGTAATCATTTACCCTGTTGTCATTTAAAACGCCTGCAGTTTTTGTCTGTACACAACAACACTAGTAGGTTTAATTAAAAATGACAGTTTGACAAAAGGAGCATCAAGGTGTGAAAGGCGTATTGCTACAGGGTAGCTTTCTGTACAAAGATGACTGAAAATGGAAGTTAAAAACTGCGACCTTTGCTGTGTAGTTCAGAACAGCTGGAGCTTCGGGCACGACTGTCAATTGTGCATTGTCCCTAAAACTGACACATTGTGTTTAACAATGCTTGACTTAGAAGATCACAGGAATACACTTTGTGTCTATTCCATACAGGTTGTTGGAAAGCTTGTCAAGCCTTCAAGACCGACCCCCCCATTGTTAGAGCTTATTTTATCTTCTCAGCATGGCCACAGTTCTAAGTGATTTGAAAAGAATAACATCATTGAGTAAAGTCCTTCTGACTTAAATTAGCATTTAACATTACTAGATTTAATTAGATAATCTAATTCTCCCCAGTGACAAGACATCCTTGTAGCATACCATATAGTTTTTTTTAAAAAAATGCATTTCCTATTGAAATGTTGTAGAACCTTTAAACATATTTTCTACTAGATCAGGGGTCTCCAAACCCCGGCCCGCGGGCCGCTTGTGCCTTTCCCCTGGCCCGCGGCTCATCCAGGCTTATAGCATTGCCGATCTGCTGCCTAGGGTTAAAAGCAGCAGATCGGCAGTATGACTGGCAGGTCCATCATACAAAGCCGCTTCCCAACACCCTCCCATGCTGCCACGCTGTGCTGATTGGCTGCTGGAACCGTCTGTCCTAGCAACCAATGACGTCATCAGCGCGGCATCTCCCGGCGTCCCGCCCGCTGTTTGTATTAGAGATTCTTCCACGTGTGTAGCAGCGGGCGGGAGTCGGGAGGTACAGGAGAGCTGCTCGAGGCAAGAGGCAAAATGTACAGGTACAGGTACAGGAGACTCTGTTGGGGACAATGATGATTTGTACACTCTGTGGAGACACTGATGATGGGGACATTGTTGCTGGGGACACTGCTGATGGGGACTCTGCTCATGGGGACACTGATGACGGGGAGACTGAGGATTTGGACACTCTGCTGGGGACACTGATACTGGGGAGACTGATGATGGGGAGACTCTGATGGATGGAGGACACAGATATGGGGGACACAGTATTGGGGAGACTCTGATAGGGGACACAGAGGTGGGGAAAGGCTCTAATGAGGAAACAGATGTGTGGAAGGGTCTGGTGGGGACACAGACATGTGGAAAGGCTCTGATGGGGGACACAGATGTGCGGAAATCCTCTGATGTAGACACAATGTGCAAGGAGACTCTGAGGGGGACACAGACATGCGGAAAGGCTATGATGAGATTATTTACATTTTATTCATTTATTTATAAATAACTTTTTTCGGCCCGCAAAATCTACAATGTGGCCCTCGGCCTAAAAAGTTTGGAGACCCCTGTACTAGATCATACTGACATTAAGAATATTACTAAGTGTATTATTAAGAAGAAAAGCAGAAATGCTACCTAGTGTAAAAACTCTGAATGTAGGTTGAAATACACCGAGATCACAAGGCTGATAACTGACAACACTGGAATACTCAGAACACTGAGGCCATGCAAGAAGAGACTAGGGAACACAGGAGGTCTGGTTGCTAGCACGTGGAGCCATTGCTTGAATTCTGAGCAACCTGCATTCTATCCCTTTAAGGCAGTGCTCCCTCTGTGATTGGCTTCAGCAATGGAGGAAGCAAGAAGTCAGCAATCGCACACAGAGGGAAAGATCCAGAGCTGGAGCATGGAACAGGTGAGTGTGACACCAACTCAGAGACAGAGGGTGTCATCAATTCAAAGACTATTGGGTTGATTTACTGTACTCAAGGCAGTAATGATGTCACGTTTTCTATTTCCCATTCAAACTAAACAGTGCCCTTGGTATGGGCTCAACATTTGATAATGGCTACTTCATTTGGGAACCAAAGTGCCTTGAGGACTTTCTCAATGATCGCAGCATATTGTATTAACTTATTATCAGTTGTTGGAAGCCTCTAATTCTCCACAACTAGCCAAAATCACAACATGTGCTGAAAGCATAGTGTACACATTGATTTTCGTTTATCTCCCTATTATGCAAACCTGCATTAGAGCCATCAACTCTGCCATCTGAGCTAATTGATTTCTAGGCAATTTTTCTTAAGACAAAGTTTATGTTTAATAACAACAGCATATCCTAAACTGGGTGTCCCTCCTCAAGGTCATAGCAGGACTTATCTACAGGAAAAAAAAAATTAGGTCAGTATCTTTGGTGGAGAAATCTGCTTCCTCGTAGTGACCCCACCATTCCTCACTATAATCTTCCATAAACTGTTTAGCCATTTTTACTAATGCCGCTCTCGGATGGGAAACAGTACTCAAAAAAATAACTTCATCTCTGAGGAAGTCCAGGAACTCCATGCCTGTATTTCTTCCTGTGTTAGATACTACTTGGTCTTGTACTGGACAAATATCTACATTCTCCTGTACATGTAAGTACGAATTCCCCAAACCCTAATGGATTGGGGTTAGAGTCCCCTTCCTTCAGGGTGGGTTACTCTGTCGAGGAAAATAGATCCTCGAGGCGTGGCACTAATTGTTCCATGATACTCCAGAGCACAGACATTTGGGGTTGACATCCTACATGAAATAGGATAAGACAACCTATTATTTTGCACAGCTCCTGGCATTCTTATGCGGCGTACACACAATTGTTTTTCATGCCATTTTTTAAACCGACGTTTTTCTCATCGTTTTTTTTCATGTTTCCTCTCAAGCCTGTCTTGCGTACACACGATCATTTTAAAAAAACGTTCAAGCAAAGCGCAGTGACGTACAACACGTACGACGGCACTATAAAGGGGAAGTTCCGTTCGGATGGCGCCACCCTTCATGTTAGTATGTTTGTTGAGCGACGATTCGCGCTTTTCAGCCTCGCGCTTTTCAGTCCGTTACAGCGTGACGAATGTGCTATCTCCATTACGAACGCTAGTTTTACCAGGAACGAGCGCTCCCGTCTCATACTTGATTCTGAGCATGCGCGGTTTTTTTTCACCTCGTAAAAGCATACACACTATCGTTTTTCACGTCGTTAAAAAAAACGACATGAAAAACTACGTGAAAAAATAGAGCATGTTCGAAATTTTAAATGGCCGTTTTTCACGTCGTTAAAAATGCTCTGGAGCATATGCACGATCGGTTTTAATGCCCATTTTTAAAAATGGCATTTTTAACTGCATGAAAAACGATCGTGTGTATGGGGCATTAGCTGAAAACGGACATACACAGCATTACCTAACTCACAGCCATCTAAATTTAATAAGGGGGCTAAAAGACTCCCTATTCCTGGGGTCATGGGTGCATTAGCATGGGGTACGTTTATAAATGCAGTAGGTGTGAGGGTTTCTACTATATCAAAGTATCCTGCACACCGGACAAGGGATTCCCTTATTTCATTCATTATTATATCTTTCAGTTTTTCCTATAAGTACATTTGTTCCTTCGACACTTGCTGAGCTAATTTTGAAACTCCCTGAACCTCTTTTATGAACTGTACGCTTTCTGTTTTTCCCTCTGACTCTTCCAAATCATTAAGGAGATTGTTCAATTTTTTCAGCCCAGAAGAGAGTGATTTAGAACTCGGGCTGGGCCTTATGTTTTATAGTTAAAGGTCTTTCCTCATCTCTAAACTCAGTTCTCTTTTTAGCATTTCTCCTGGTTATCTTTTTTTAGTCCTTATCTATTTCTGCTTTTTTTGTTACAAAAACAGAGGTTCCGTCTAGAGTATAATTCACTTTCACAAGAATCAGGGGCAGTTATGCCCATTACTTCTGCTTCTAGGATTTCCACTCTAGATGGGAAGGGGGAGAGTAGGGTAAGAGCGGGGGGGGGGGGGTGAGGGTGGTGTGGAGTGAAGATGTGAGGGGGGAGAGGATGGGGAGACCAGCATTAACAGGTACATAGTATCAAGATAAGTGTGACCACTGTAAAATACATTTTCCCAACTGCATATTTTTCTTGGTTACCAGTTTCTTCATTTTGCATTGCAGATTAAGATCAGCAATTGTACTGGATATGGAGGGGGTTTCTGAGGTTTTCAAATTTCTAACCTGGTGATGTTTAGTTTAGCCTCGAGCAATAAGTGTATTATGATGGATCTGGAATTTAGAGGGAATTTCTCTATTCCTACATGGAGCAGATCTATAGTAGGGTTGGGGGCAGTGGGTAGGCCAGAGACGGTTGATATCATTATGAAAATTTCTCTCCAGAATGAGCTGAGGGACTTGCAGAACCATAAGATGTGGGCTAAAGTGCATGTGCTACCACATTTGCTCCAGCAGCTAGCTGGGCTTCCTGGGTATATTTTTGAGAGCTAATAGGGTGTTAGATACCATCTATGGATTTTTTTGGTATGATTCCCAGTGGTTGGAGCAATGGGAGGATGCGTATGTTGTTCTAAACGCCTGTTGCCACATGTTGGGGGTAATGTGTTTTAGTTCTTCAGCCCATCTAGTTAGTGTAGAAATTTGTGAGTAAGGACGATCTTCACTCAGGAGAGTATAAAATAGGGATATACCCTTTTTAGGATCCGGGGAGCATGTAAAAAGGTGATAAATGGGTTCAGGGATTGTGACTGTCAGGCAGTGCTGGGACAAGGCCATTTAGTGCCCAGGGCAAAGATGGCAAACTCTGCCCCCCCCCCCGTTTTTAAGAAAGAATCAATGTCGTTTCAAAACAAGAACCAAAGAACCTTTTTTAGCACATTGGGACTTTGTGTTTATTACTGGTGTTTGACTCAATTTGTAAAATGCAGCATGAGGGGGTTAATGTATTGCCACTGGTTTCTGATACATTAGCAACCAGTGCCAGTTAATTAACCCCTTTGTGCTGCATTAGTGGAACCAGTGGAACACTGACGCTGGTGCCATTGATGCAGCACAAAGGGGTTAATTTACTGGCACTGGTCATCTGAATGTGAACGAAGACTGTAGCTGAAATACTTTCAGAGGTAATATTATCCATTAGGTAGAGAGTCAGAAAACTAAATGTTCTACGTTCTAATTAAAATCATCCTCCTCTCAGCCAGCGGCCAGCCAGATACCCCGTCAGCACCACCACACCCCCCCCCCACCGCCTCCCCTCAACCCCGAAACTAAGTAGTTGATTTACTAATATGTATTAATACTAGTATGGGCCTACTTGAGATCTTGCACATTGCAGAGCTTAGTCCCTCCTCCTTGGCTCTTCTAGGTTGAGGCTCAAGCTGCTCTCTCTACTCCTCCCATCACGCTGCGCTCTCTGCTTCTCCCATCACGCTGCGCTCTCTGCTCCTCCCATCATGGTGGGAGGTCTGATATCCTCCATCCCATCATGGTGGAAAGAGGTCTGTTCCTCCCAGCTGGTGACGTCACACCAGGCCGGGACTACAGTCCAAGTTTTTTCCAAGTTTGTAGGGTTGCAATAACTGATGGCCAGTTATCCAATCTGGGTGAAGGACAGTCTGCTATGGTGAGGAGAAGTGAATCTGTCAGGTGTTTGTGTGGGAAAGATGAGGTTTCCATGAGTGATCAGATTTTTTCAGGTGTTGGTTGCCACCAGTAGTGATGAGCCGAACACCCCCGGGTTCGGTTCGCACCAGAACCCGCGAACGGACCGAAAGTTCGTACGAACATTAGAACCCTATTAAATACAATGGATGCGAACGTTCGAATTCTAAAGTGCTAATTATAACAACTATTATGCATGTTATTGTCCTAAAAAGGGTTTGGGAACCCGGGTTCTGCACCAGGGGACATGTATCAATGCAAAAAGAAGTTTTAAAAACGGTCGTTTTTCGGGAGCAGTCATTTTAATGATGCATAAAGTGAAAAAAAAAAGTCAAATATTCCTTTAAATATCGTACCTGGGGGGTGTCTAAAGTATGCCTGTGAAGTGCCACGTGTTTCCCGTGTTTAGAACTGTCCCTGCACAAAATGACACTTCTAAAGGAAAAAAAAGCTATTTAAAACTGCTTGCGGCTTTAATGTAATGTCTGGTCCCGGTAATATGGATGAAAATCTTTAAGAAAAATGGCATAGCTACCCCATGACCCCCCCCCCCCCTACCCCAACCCATTACCAGCCCCTTTGGGTCTTGTATGGATATTAAGGGGAACCCCGCACATAAAATAAAAAAGGCCCTATATACTCTGAACAGCCGTATACAGGCGGTGCATACAAGACAGGGACTGTAGGTTTGTTCTTATGTAGAATCTGTTTGTAATTTTGAACAGGTACATTGTTTAAGTGTAGCTCCAGCCCAAAAATCTATTTTTAAACTTTTTGGAAAACATAGGTAAGGGTTATCACCCCTGTAACATTTGTTTTGCTGTCTGTGCCCCTGTTCAGAACATTTCACCTCACTTTCCGTCCCAATGACAACTGTTTTTGAAATGTGGTGTTTTTCTTGAAACAAGGATTGCTGATAAAGCATCAGTACAGAGGAGACACCTTTCTCCCATATTAATTCTTACAGGAGAGAATTTTCCTTCCTAGGGGTAGATTTCCTCTCACTTCCTGTTGTCTTCTTGCGTTTGCAAGTAGGAGTCGTTTGTAAGTTGGATGTTTGAAAGTAGGGACCTGCCGTAGATACTCTGCAGAAATAGGCCCCTTAGTTGTTGGTGTTGGCACAACACTGTAAGCACTCACAGTTACTCTTGGTTGGTGCTGGAACGCCCTGCTGTCAACTATTATATCAGGAATTGTAATTACATATAATTGTTGAACAGTGGTAGTAAAAATTGGGCCTTTGATGGTGGTGCTGGTGCCACAACACTGTAAGCCCTGACAGTTACTCTTGGTGGGTGCAGCAATGGGCCCTGCTGTGAATTATTAGATCAAGAATTGTAATTGCATGCCCCTGTTGAACAGGGGCTGAAAAATTGGGCCTTTGGTGGTGGTGGTGGTGTTGACACAACACTGTAAGCCCTCAGAGTTACTCTTGGTGGGTGCAGGAATGGGCCCTGCTGTGAATTATTAGATCAAGAATTGTAATTACATGCCCCTTTTGAACAGGGGCTGAAAAATTGGGCCTTAGGCACTGGTGGCACAACACTACAACCCCTCACAGATACTGTACTTGGAGCACAGCAATGAGCCCTGTTGCAAAGTATTGCTTCAAAAATTGTAATGACACGCCCCTGTAAAACAGGGGCTGAAAAATTGGGCCTTAGCCACTGGTGGCGGCACCCATAAACAAAAATGATCTTCTAAGCTATCATCATCAATCGTATCATTGAGGACTCGGGGAGGAGGATAGCCAGTCAACATAACAGCACAGACACTCAGCATCAGCATCAGTCTTGAAGGGATGTGACATGTTAAAATCAATTAGTCTGTTATATCAGCATCAGGTGTGTGGTAGCTGGTGGTGATCCAAGACTGGTTCATCTTGATGAAAGTCAGTCGATCAACCGAGTCGGTGGACAGGCGCACCCTGTGATCCGTGACAAATCCTCCAGCAGCACTGAATGTGCGTTCCGAAAGAACGCTGGATGCAGGACAGGCCAGTAGCTCAATTGCATACTGTGCAAGCTCTGGCCAGTGATCCATCCTCAAGACCCAGTAAGCCAGAGGATTTTCGGTGGGGAAGGTGTCCAAGTCTGACCTTGCCCCTAGATATTCCTGCACCATGTTTATCAGACGCTGGCGATGGTTGCTGGAACCAATCATACTTTGGGGCTGCGGACTAAAGAATTGTCTGAACGCATCGGTCAGACGGCCACCTTCCCCACCGCTCCTTCTTTGACTGGCCGAAGCCTCAGCAACTCGTTGTCCTGGACCAGGAGTTTGTAACCTCCCAGTCTCTGGGAACGCGTTGCACAGACCTTTCTGCAAGGCCTCCCGGAGTTGTCTCATCCTCTGCTCCCTCTGCGACGGTAACATAAGGTCCGCAACCTTACCCTTGTACCGTGGATCAAGGAGAGTGGCCAGCCAGTAATGGTCCCTCTCCTTGATCCGAAGAATACGAGGATCCTTCCGCAGACTTTGCAGGATCAGGGAGGCCATGCAGCGTAGGTTTGCTGAGGCATTCGCTCCGGAGTCCTCTGGGTCACTAAGGACGACATGATCCGCAGTCACCTCCTCCCAGCCACGTACAAGTCCACTGGTTTCTTGGGACTGTAAATCATCCCTAAAAGACTGCTGCTGATGATGCTGAGTGCCAGCCTCCACCTCCATGCTGACACAATCCTCCTCCTCCTCCTCCTCCTCCTCCTCTTCCTCTTCCTGTGCGATGGGTGGGACAGAAGGAACACTGTCTGGGTAAAGGGGGCCTTGAGAGGCAAGGAAGTCCTCCTCTTCCTGCCTCTGTTCTGCCTCAAGTGCCCTGTCCATTATTCCACGCAGCGTGTGCTCCAACAGGTGGACAAGAGGTACAGTGTCACTGATGCATGCACTGTCACTGCTCACCATCCTCGTGGCCTCCTCAAATGGTGCCAGGACAGTGCATGCATCCCTGATCATGCCCCACTGGCGTGGAGAAAAAAAACCAAGCTCCCCTGACCCTGTCCTGGTGCCGTAGTCGCACAGGTACTCATTGATGGCCCTCTGCTGCGTGTGCAACCGCTGCAGCATGGCCAACGTTGAGTTCCACCTGGTGGGCATGTCACATATAAGGCGGTTCTTGGGCAGGTTCAACTCCTTTTGCAGCTCAGCCAGGCGAGCACTGGCATTATAAGATCTGCGGAAATGCACACAGACTTTCCTGGCCTGCCTCAGGACATCCTGTAAGCCCGGGTACCTGCCCAAGAACCGCTGCACCACCAGGTTAAGGACGTGAGCCACACAGGGCACATGGGTCAGTTGTCCCTGTCGGAGGGCGGAGAGGAGGTTGGTGCCATTGTCGCAAACCACCATTCCTGGCTTAAGCTGGCGTGGCGTCAACCACCTCTCGGCCTGGCCCTGCAGAGCAGACAGGACCTCTGCCCCAGTGTGGCTTCTGTCCCCCAAACACACCAGCGCAAGCACGGCATGGCATCTTTTTGCCTGTGTACTTGCGTAGCCCCGTGAACGGCTACGGAGCACCGCTGGTTCATAGGACAAACCACAGGAAGAGGCCATGGAGGAAGAAGAAGAGGAGGGGGTGGAGGAGAGAGGTGTGTCACAACCAGTAGTAGCATTTTGGAGGCGTGGCGGTGGGACAACCTCCAACACTACTGCACCTTGTCCTGCATCCTTCCCAGCTGCCAAAAGAGTGACCCAATGGGCCGTGAAAGAAAGGTAACGTCCCTGTCCATGCCTGCTGGACCATGAGTCAGCGGTAATATGCACCTTACCACTGACCGCCCTGTCCAGCGAGGCCAAGACATTGCCTTCCACATGCCGGTAGAGAGCCGGAATAGCCTTCCGTGAGAAAAAGTGGCGTTTGGGAACCTGCCACTGAGGAACCGCACATTGCACAAACTCACGGAAGGGGGCCGAGTCTACCAACTGAAAAGGCAGCAGTTGAAGCACTAGCAATTTAGCCAAGCTAGCATTCAACCGCTGGGCATGTGGATGGCTGGGAGTGAACTTCTTTCGACGGTCCAGCAGCTGGGGCAGGGAAATTTGCCTGCTAGAATCGGACGTCGGTGTACTGCTAGCAGAGTGGCCGCAAGTACTTGGCTGTGACACACCTAATTCTACACCTTCATTCCTCTCAGTGCATGTTTCAGAGAGGACTGAAGTTATAGTGGGGTTGGAAATCCCAGCTGATGCGGTGCAAGGAGAGGTCCGCTTTGTTCTTTGGTGTGGGTCTTTGAGGTAGGCTTGCCAACGAGCTGCATGGCAGGTCAACATATGTCTGGTCAGGCATGTGGTACCCAAGCGGCTGATGTTTTGGCCACGCGATATACGCTTGAGACATATGTTGCAAACAGCAGCTGTGCGATCTGATGCACTAGCCTCAAAAAAGGCCCACACCAAGGAACTTTTTGAATGACGGGCAGAGGCAGCGCCCTGCACAGGCGGAGCTCTGCGGTGTGATTCCGTCGGTGTACTGCCCTTACGCTGGCCACCAAAGGGCATCCTGTCTCGTTGGAGATGTGCCTCCTCCTCATCCTCCTCCTCCTCTCTCCTATTAGGCACCCACGTGGAGTCAGTGACCTCATCATCCCCTCCCTCCTCATCACTGGAGCCAATCTGGCAGTATGCTGCAGCTGCTGGAACATGACTGCCAGATTGGTGTCCTTCTTGAGCATCCCCTCTGTCTGCTCTCACCCTACTGCCTTCCTGTAGCTGGGTTTCATCATCAGACCCTTCGAAACGCTGGGCATCCTCCTGGAGCATGTACCCAACACTGTGCTCAAACAGTTCGGGGGACTCCTCAGGAGGAGGACATGGTGGGTCTAGGGAAGGAGTGACTGATGATGAGTCTGACATTGATACCAGGGAAGAGGACGCTTTGGCAGCTGCTTTGCCAGTACCCTGAGCCTGGGTGAGAGAGGATGAGGAGGAGGAGGAGGGCTTGGTCATCCACTCTACCAAGTCTTCGGCATGATGTGGCTCAACATGTCCAGCTGCGGAAAAGAAGGACAAGCGTGTCCCATGGCCATGTGCTGATGACAATGCACCACGTCCACGACCAGCACTGTTGCCCCCAGACACAGAGCCTGCTTGCCCTCTTTTATTGCCTCCTGACTGTCTGCCTCTCCTTGTTTGCCTTCCAGACATTCTAATAGATGGCCTGCAGGGAGATGGGAAAAAAGCAATAAGGGCTACCTTCAGGTGTCCTTCTCTGTCCCTTGAAACAAGGACTTGCACAGTGAAAGAAACTGATACTCTCCCTACCTACAGTTTTCTGTCCCTAGAAAAAATGTTTTTTTTAAGCACAATATAGCACAAGGAGAATTCACTCACTGTCCTTCCAGGTCCCTAGAAACAAGGACTTACACAGTGAAAGAAACTGACACTCTCCCTACCTACAGTTTTCTGTCCCTAGAAAAAATGTTTTTTTTAAGCACAATATAGCACAAGGAGAATTCACTCACTGTCCTTCCAGGTCCCTGGAAACAAGGACTTGCACAGTGAAAGAAACTGACACTCTCCCTACCTACAGTTTTCTGTCCCTAGAAAAAATGTTTTTTTTAAGCACAATATAGCACAAGGAGAATTCACTCACTGTCCTTCCAGGTCCCTAGAAACAAGGACTTACACAGTGAAAGAAACTGACACTCTCCCTACCTACAGTTTTCTGTCCCTAGAAAAAATGTTTTTTTTAAGCACAATATAGCACAAGGAGAATTCACTCACTGTCCTTCCAGGTCCCTAGAAACAAGGACTTGCACAGTGAAAGAAACTGACACTCTCCCTACCTACAGTTTTCTGTCCCTAGAAAAAATGTTTTTTTTAAGCACAATATAGCACAAGGAGAATTCACTCACTGTCCTTCCAGGTCCCTAGAAACAAGGACTTACACAGTGAAAGAAACTGACACTCTCCCTACCTACAGTTTTCTGTCCCTAGAAAAAATGTTTTTTTTAAGCACAATATAGCACAAGGAGAATTCACTCACTGTCCTTCCAGGTCCCTAGAAACAAGGACTTGCACAGTGAAAGAAACTGACACTCTCCCTACCTACAGTTTTCTGTCCCTAGAAAAAATGTTTTTTTTAAGCACAATATAGCACAAGGAGAATTCACTCACTGTCCTTCCAGGTCCCTAGAAACAAGGACTTACACAGTGAAAGAAACTGACACTCTCCCTACCTACAGTTTTCTGTCCCTAGAAAAAATGTTTTTTTTAAGCACAATATAGCACAAGGAGAATTCACTCACTGTCCTTCCAGGTCCCTAGAAACAAGGACTTTCACAGTGAAAGAAACTGACACTCTCCCTACCTACAGTTTTCTGTCCCTAGAAAAAATGTTTTTTTTAAGCACAATAAAGCACAAGGAGAATTCACTCACTGTCCTTCCAGGTCCCTAGAAACAAGGACTTACACAGTGAAAGAAACTGACACTCTCCCTACCTACAGTTTTCTGTCCCTAGAAAAAATGTTTTTTTTAAGCACAATATAGCACAAGGAGAATTCACTCACTGTCCTTCCAGGTCCCTGGAAACAAGGACTTGCACAGTGAAAGAAACTGACACTCTCCCTACCTACAGTTTTCTGTCCCTAGAAAAAATGTTTTTTTTAAGCACAATATAGCACAAGGAGAATTCACTCACTGTCCTTCCAGGTCCCTAGAAACAAGGACTTACACAGTGAAAGAAACTGACACTCTCCCTACCTACAGTTTTCTGTCCCTAGAAAAAATGTTTTTTTTAAGCACAATATAGCACAAGGAGAATTCACTCACTGTCCTTCCAGGTCCCTAGAAACAAGGACTTGCACAGTGAAAGAAACTGACACTCTCCCTACCTACAGTTTTCTGTCCCTAGAAAAAATGTTTTTTTTAAGCACAATATAGCACAAGGAGATTTCACTCACTGTCCTTCCAGGTCCCTAGAAACAAGGACTTGCACAGTGAAAGAAACTGACACTCTCCCTACCTACAGTTTTCTGTCCCTAGAAAAAATGTTTTTTTAAGCACAATATAGCACAAGGAGAATTCACTCACTGTCCTTCCAGGTCCCTAGAAACAAGGACTTGCACAGTGAAAGAAACTGACACTCTCCCTACCTACAGTTTTCTGTCCCTAGAAAAAATGTTTTTTTTAAGCACAATATAGCACAAGGAGAATTCACTCACTGTCCTTCCAGGTCCCTAGAAACAAGGACTTACACAGTGAAAGAAACTGACACTCTCCCTACCTACAGTTTTCTGTCCCTAGAAAAAATGTTTTTTTTAAGCACAATAAAGCACAAGGAGAATTCACTCACTGTCCTTCCAGGTCCCTAGAAACAAGGACTTACACAGTGAAAGAAACTGACACTCTCCCTACCTACAGTTTTCTGTCCCTAGAAAAAATGTTTTTTTTTAAGCACAATATAGCACAAGGAGAATTCACTCACTGTCCTTCCAGGTCCCTGGAAACAAGGACTTGCACAGTGAAAGAAACTGACACTCTCCCTACCTACAGTTTTCTGTCCCTAGAAAAAATGTTTTTTTTAAGCACAATATAGCACAAGGAGAATTCACTCACTGTCCTTCCAGGTCCCTAGAAACAAGGACTTACACAGTGAAAGAAACTGACACTCTCCCTACCTACAGTTTTCTGTCCCTAGAAAAAATGTTTTTTTTAAGCACAATATAGCACAAGGAGAATTCACTCACTGTCCTTCCAGGTCCCTAGAAACAAGGACTTGCACAGTGAAAGAAACTGACACTCTCCCTACCTACAGTTTTCTGTCCCTAGAAAAAATGTTTTTTTTAAGCACAATATAGCACAAGGAGAATTCACTCACTGTCCTTCCAGGTCCCTAGAAACAAGGACTTGCACAGTGAAAGAAACTGACACTCTCCCTACCTACAGTTTTCTGTCCCTAGAAAAAATGTTTGTTTTAAGCACAATATAGCACAAGGAGAATTCACTCACTGTCCTTCCAGGTCCCTAGAAACAAGGACTTGCACAGTGAAAGAAACTGACACTCTCCCTACCTACAGTTTTCTGTCCCTAGAAAAAATGTTTTTTTTAAGCACAATATAGCACAAGGAGAATTCACTCACTGTCCTTCCAGGTCCCTAGAAACAAGGACTTACACAGTGAAAGAAACTGACACTCTCCCTACCTACAGTTTTCTGTCCCTAGAAAAAATGTTTTTTTTAAGCACAATATAGCACAAGGAGAATTCACTCACTGTCCTTCCAGGTCCCTAGAAACAAGGACTTGCACAGTGAAAGAAACTGACACTCTCCCTACCTACAGTTTTCTGTCCCTAGAAAAAAAGTTTTTTTTAAGCACAATATAGCACAAGGAGAATTCACTCACTGTCCTTCCAGGTCCCTAGAAACAAGGACTTGCACAGTGAAAGAAACTGACACTCTCCCTACCTACAGTTTTCTGTCCCTAGAAAAAATGTTTTTTTTAAGCACAATATAGCACAAGGAGAATTCACTCACTGTCCTTCCAGGTCCCTAGAAACAAGGACTTGCACAGTGAAAGAAACTGACACTCTCCCTACCTACAGTTTTCTGTCCCTAGAAAAAATGTTTTTTTTAAGCACAATATAGCACAAGGAGAATTCACTCACTGTCCTTCCAGGTCCCTAGAAACAAGGACTTGCACAGTGAAAGAAACTGACACTCTCCCTACCTACAGTTTTCTGTCCCTAGAAAAAATGTTTTTTTTAAGCACAATATAGCACAAGGAGAATTCACTCACTGTCCTTCCAGGTCCCTGGAAACAAGGACTTGCACAGTGAAAGAAACTGACACTCTCCCTACCTACAGTTTTCTGTCCCTAGAAAAAATGTTTTTTTTAAGCACAATATAGCACAAGGAGAATTCACTCACTGTCCTTCCAGGTCCCTGGAAACAAGGACTTACACAGCGAAAGAAACTGACACTCTCCCTACCTACAGTTTTCTGTCCCTAGAAAAAATGTTTTTTTTAAGCACAATATAGCACAAGGAGAATTCACTCACTGTCCTTCCAGGTCCCTAGAAACAAGGACTTACACAGCGAAAGAAACTGACACTCTCCCTACCTACAGTTTTCTGTCCCTAGAAAAAATGTTTTTTTTAAGCACAATATAGCACAAGGAGAATTCACTCACTGTCCTTCCAGGTCCCTAGAAACAAGGACTTGCACAGTGAAAGAAACTGACACTCTCCCTACCTACAGTTTTCTGTCCCTAGAAAAAATGTTTTTTTTAAGCACAATATAGCACAAGGAGAATTCACTCACTGTCCTTCCAGGTCCCTAGAAACAAGGACTTGCACAGTGAAAGAAACTGACACTCTCCCTACCTACAGTTTTCTGTCCCTAGAAAAAATGTTTTTTTTAAGCACACTATAGCACAAGCACAAAACACACTGACACTCTCCCTACCTATCCTTCTCTTTCCCTAAACTAAAGGAATCCAGGTTAAGCAAGAAAGAAATAAAAGTCACTGTCCCTGCCTATGCTGCTCTATCCCTGCTCCGGAACACACTACACTAGGCCGCCGTGCTGGCGGCCTTTTATAGTGTGGGGCGTGTACTAAACACCCTCAGCAATAATTGGCCACAGGCATCCTGCCTGTGGCCAATCATTGCTCTCCTCGCTGCCGGCGCTGTGATTGGCCAAGCATGCGGGGTCACAGTGCATGCTTGGCCAATCACAGCGCCTGGATGACACTGCGATGGCGTAGTGCATTGTGGGCCGTTCGCGTCACTCGAATTTGGCGCGAACGGCCCAAATCGTTCGATCTTCGTCGAACGATCGAACAGCCGATGTTCGAGTCGAACGTATGTTCGATTCGAACACGAAGCTCATCCCTAGCCACCAGTAATACAGTTGGTCTAAGATTGAGGCGTGGTAGCAGTTAGTAATGTGGGGTAGACCAGCTCCTCCACAGTTATGCATTCTGGATAGTATATATTTGCCACATCTAGCTGGCCCGGAATCCCATATATATTTTGACAAGTGTTTCTGGATTGATGTGAAAAAGGTTTGTGGAATGGGAATTATCAAAGTGCGGATTAGGTACAGAAGTTTAGGCAGCACAATCATTTTAAAGGAAGCAATAAAAAAAATGATCATGATGAGCAGCAAGTGCAGGAGGTGGGGGAATCGGCGAAGAAAGGCATTGTCATTTATATTGATTATTTGGTTGAGAGTTGGGGCCAGTTAGATTCCCAAGTAGGGTAAGAAGTTGGTTGCCCATGTATATGGTAGTTTGGCCTTAAGTTGGTCTTCCAACTGCTTGGGGATGTATAAGGGCATTAGAACGGATTTTGAGACATTATGTTTGTAGAGGGAGGCTGTGTTAAGTTGGCGAATAGTTTCTTATATCGCCTGTAGGGATTGGGATGGGTTGTGACATGGAGATATCAGGCTGTTTGCAGAGCACACGCCATTTCTCCTTGTGCTAATAACCACAGACTTTGCCTCAATGATATAATGCATCTTAGGCTAAAATTCACTCACCATTCATTCAATTTGCCATTCATTCAAGTCAAGAGACATCATCACCAGACTGTTATGTTCTCATCACAGCATCCCAGCAATCACTGGATGTCCCCTTCACACAGGAAATATCATATAAGGATCTGACCATACAAGGATCTGACCACACAGGATGTGATAATACAGTATAACTCTTCCGACAGGGTTAGTTAAATACATACATACAACAACATGAATAATACAACAACATAATCAACAACATGATATCTAAAGTCTTATGGGCGTGTCCAGGCAGGGAAAGCGTGTATGCTCCAAGCGAAGCCATATTGCTTTAAAACATGGACGCTCTCCCTGCCTATAATACGCCCATAAGCTCTCATATTACCGCTGATAGGAATCCCTATTTTGTGCCATTCCATAGAATAACACATGTTCAGATTATACTTATTATTGCTTGTGGAAGGGAGGCTATCTGCAGGCGCGCGCTACGAATCTCGACCATGCTGATCAGACACACCTGAGACAAGAGCGCACATCTGCCTATAACCAATGATGTCGTTGTAGAGCGAGCATATCCCCTCCTCAACGATCGTCCGTGCTAATGCACAGAGGGCCCCTCGTCGGTGGACATATCCCCACGCTGCAAACATCACACTCCAACCTCAAGACGTTTTCCACTACCAGACGGGATTCAACCAACCTCAGACTGCCACAGTCAGCTCTTCAGAGCGGGTTGCGGAAGTACTAACACTGGGTGACACTATGAAAACACATATTAAATACATCTTCATAAAATTTTACACAACAGTTCCTCCTCTTGTCATATGCGCCCACGTGTCCTTCAAATCTTGATCGTCTTACAGTCCATAAAAAGGAAAACACGGCTTGACATGTAGACTCTGTTCTTCAGGAGAGAGATGACATGGTGAGCTGTAGTAATCGCCGATTGGTCTAGGATCTTCTGTGTCTTGTACGTGGGTCCAGCTTCGGGGCGTCTCATCAAGGAAGATGTGGTCATCTGCTCGGGCTCAGGTCACTCGTCCAATTAGGCAACAGGAGCACCTCATCACGACATAGAAAGAATAGAAATAAAAACGATTCCCAGACCCTTAAAAAGGACTCCCAACCTTCACTTAGCTATAGCTCTGGCTTCAACAGTTACATGAAACATCCCATCCACAATGGATGAGAATTGTTCAATCGTATCATAAGCTCAAGCCCCCCCACCTTGTACATGCAGGAAACCATGCCCAGACCTGGTCAGGGTTGGTGAACAATTCCCTCCTAGCTGTCCCTGCCATTCTTAATTTCTCTTGCGCCATCAGATCCTTGCAATCGGCCGCAACATAAGATGCTGGGACGAGTTTCACAAGCACGCATGAACCTCTTACATTGGGGGAATTACCTTATAAGCTGTAGATCCGCATAAGCACAAAACTAAAGTTCAAACACACTTGTGGGCTACCTAGTTGTCCCGATACCCAAACCGACAAGAGGCAGAGCTATTAAAACTATAACCAATTTTACCCTCTAAAAATGCATCGTTAAATTCCATTGACAAGTGTCTGTTTGGAGTCTTCACTAGTTTGTCAAAACTCCTCATACCCATAATAACATCATAAATAGCATGTACCACTCATCGCTGGGGTACTAAAACTCGGTGGAGACCCAGAACAGACCCAGCAATCGGTCCTGTTCGCTTTCTTAGCTAGTCAGGAAATACACTTTAAATAATAACTTGGGATGCTTTGCATCGTTACCCTTGCTAAAATTTACTAAACAAATAAATATAAATAAACAAAGACACTACTCAATTCTTTGGTGTGGTTGAGCCGCTTCTTGCAGTGGCTGGCGTGGTCTCATCCCTCAAGCTTCTTTACAACGACCCAGTCACCTGGAACCATTGACAAGAGGTTCTTAGCATCTGGGATGGAAACCTACTTCACCAGACTGCTGCTTGCCGATTCAAATTCTATCAACGAAAGACAGTCTTGGCACAAACTTGATTAGAATTACAGAGGTTAACATTATTTGTTTGAAAAAAACTGTCATTCTTACATTTATCATGCCCTCCCTATTTTTCCTCATTAGAAACTGAAGGAAGAACTCCTTAGACTCATGTATTTATCCATGTGTACAGCTGTCTACATACACCTGCTCTCTATGTACATACATACTCTTTCAGAAACTCCTTGGACCTGAAAAATAATTATAAGCAAAATTATTACTCTATCCTTCATATTTAACCTGCAAAGAATGGTAAACAATAATGACATTCCTGTACACTGGTAAATTGTCAATGACATTCTTTAAAACCGATTCAACGAAAACCCTCTGTTACCCTTACTTTTCTCGTTCCTACAAAAATACAACAGCTGCGACGCTTCGGAGGATCGCCACGGTAAGTTTGAACATATTCATGTTACTACATACAAACATTCCGATACAAATGTGGGGGAGATACTTCACAGTATCCAAAACAAAAATGAAAAAAACAAAAACAGCCAGAATTCTCCCTTCACTCTTTCAGCAATAGAGAAAAATACAATGGGAAAAACATGAGAGCAGCTCGAAAACTTTGCATGGACCAGCCATACAAAGTTCAAACAAACGGGCATGAGAATTTTAACCACAGTTCCTCCTCTGAGAATCACAAAAACGTGTACTACACCTCTATCAACGCACTCATCATTACAGATTTCTGAAGCCACAGCTGAACTATTTCCAAGGTATTTTTATTCTGAGGTCTCGTCCTCCAGACATCAAAAGTACCTTCCAAAGGAATACACCTTGCTCCACCCTCTGACCATACATGTCATTCTTTAAAGGGTCTCATGTCCGGAGCCCCAAACCCAGACCTCATGTGCGGTGCAGCTGTCTGACTGGTTTGGAGTCTAATTTTTTTCCTCCAACGCATGGACGGCACATTACCCATGACGATTCAAATCACTTATGAAGTGTCCCTGCATCCAGGGCACCCTTGCACTAGTTTTCAGAGCAGTACTGCTTAGTGGCCATTTTTACAGTACTGGCACCGGCGTATTCCAATTATTCTACACGGGCTCCCGGTATGCTCGCGTACTACCCCTCACGTTTTATGCTAATACAATTGCGCACAGGAATTCTGATTATTTTACACGGCCCGACCTGTCTCACGATATACAGCCTTCTAAACATGTTTGTCAGACGAACAACAAAGCAACATGAAATCCTCCACTTTTCAAAACAATATTATGGCTTCTTTCTACCTGCATCTAGATGATACAACAATAATGGTGATGCCCCCCTGTTTGCTCTCTACCCAAAACCGTATTTACAGTATAAAACTTTACAAAACTGTAACAAAATATAAAACACTTTTTCAAATGCCAAAATGTTTCCCATTGTCCTTCCAAGCACAAATATCATTGCTCACCTTTCAGAAGGCCCCAAGCTCCTCCCACCAACTTCCTGTGGATAAATAAAATGCTGAAAAAGGACTTCCTGTTGCATGCTCAGCTCTTAAAAAAAAAAAAAACTGGTTTATTTCACATCAATGGACAGGAAGAGGGAGGGGGAGGGGGGAGCCTAGCCCCATCATCTTGTCTATTAAGACACCAAAAAAATCCATGGCTAGCATTATATATATTTCAACAATTTAAAAAAAGTCTTTGTGAAGGAAAGTATGGAATAAACTCCTTTTGCAAATGGGAGGGAATCCCCCCTGACCCACACATCCCCTGGGAAATCAAACCACATGTTTCGAGACCTAAATACAAACTCCTGCAAAAAGATGTCTTAATGAGGTCAACCAAACCCCCTTCTCCTTTGCAGGCCACACAATACAAGCTTCAACCAAACAATGAATTGCCTTCTGGGAAACTCCCAAATATTTAAACATAAAAACAACACACACCACTGTGAACAAAACCTCAGTTAAAGTTAGTCTTACAATATATCAAAATTCTGTGTAAAATAGAGTTTTCACTTAAAAACAAAATTCAATACAAAAACCGCCGCTCATATACTGCATAGTCAGCTAAACCTGTAATAGCTTACATTCACTTAAATGAAAACAGAGAAATCCCCATTCCAACACCATCTGCCTGGAGTTTGCATGTTCTCCCTGTGCCTGCGTCGGTTTCCTCCGGGTGCTCCGGTTTCCTCCCACACGCCAAAGACATGCTGCTAGGTCAACCAGATTCCGTCCATAAATGGGCCCCAGCATGTGCATGTGTCCGCAATCGCGTCGGGACCCCTTTGGGGCAAGACCGCGCTATATCAAGATACCACTCTACTCAACTCAAGAGGCAATGCTTAGAAAAACCATTCAAACCAGCAAATTCAACATCAAACAAAACAGCCTCTCAGTATGTCACCCCAGTGTCTCACCACTCTGGGACGACCCACAGGCCAAACTGTATAAAGCGAAAAATCACTCAAAATGTGGGTTCTCCCGGAAAAAAAAACGCTAACAAGAACTGCGCCTCTAAATCACCTTTTTTTTTTTTTAACAGAAAGATTTTATTAGACAAATCAGCATTACAAAACAACAAGTAAATAGCATATTCATTAGAACATAGCAGAATAACAGAATAATGCGTCACATCCTGGGATCACACCCCTTCTATTTGTTACTAAGTGCAAATAATAACAATTGTCCTAAACCCAATCGTGCATAATAACAATTCTAGCCCACCATGCTACGGCCACCTAAATCACCTTTTTAAAGCAGGACAGACCGTACTACACACACACTAAGGAAAACAAGAATGGTGTCCACCAGATTCCAAGCACAGAAAATACTGCACTACTCAATTCGCACCAAACATCGAAATCTGCCCCAAAGGCTGAGAAATTCCACCAGCAAGATAGCGGACGAATGCCACAGCATGGTCACATGGTATCACACCCAAAGGAAAGGTGGCTGCACCTTCCTCTCTAGGATGACCCACAGGCCAAAGAGAAACTGCGCCACTCAAGATGGCCGACAAGCCAGGCCGCAACAAAATGGTGGATGAAATCTGGACCACTGCAAGATGGCCGTTAAGCCGCATGGACAACATGGCCACCAAATGCAGTTTTTCCCGCCAAAACCAGGATCTCTTCACTAGAAAACCAAAAAAAAATTTCTCCACAAAGACAGACAACACAATTGAGATTCACACCTAACCATAGACACACACTTTAGGCTACTTCAATTCTGACCCTTGGCCAACTAAACAGCACATTCAAAAATGTTAGTTACATGCACAACATTAAAACAACACTTTACAATGTATGCTTGCATGCTTGCTCAGAACATCAGAGCTCCCCTCCCTCAGGGCGTAGCCCTTCCAACACAAAACATTCTCCATTGTAAGCAGTGGGCTGCCCTTCCCCCAAGCCACATGGCACACAAATGATCATCTACTTACAAACTGCTCATTGTAGGCTGCACTAAATAATCCCACAGCTATACCTACAAATCATACACAATATACAGTTTCCATATGCATCATAAACTTGTAGTCAAAAGATACACAGAGACCCACCAACAACACTGGTCTCCCCTCCCGCATTCAAGCACATGGCAGCAAACATTTTAAGCTTCACTACACACCTACAATCACACTCATGGGGACACGTCTCCTGCATCAGACAAACAATCCAATCACACACAGTGTCACGTACCTGGTAGGAGTCTGATATGACGAGGTCGGCCTCCCTTGTATCTCCTACCCAAGCCCCACTGAAGGTGGGACAGATGGTGGCTAGGGTCAGGAGGAACACGAGTGCCAGGGAATGTTGCTTGTAGAACCTGCGGTGGAAGTAGTAGACTCGGTGGTACCAGCAGGACAGCAGGTTAAGAGCTGCGGTGGAAGTTAAGGAGGAACTCCAACCAGTTTGCAGGTTCAGGCTTGGTGTCTTGTCAGTACTTCCTATGGTCAGGAGACAGGAGAGCACTGGACACAGGAGAGCTGAGACCATAGAGAGCCAGCGCAGGTTTCCAGAGGCAGTGTCAGACCTGGGCAGATGATGGAAGCGGAGTCGTGGAGATAGCTGGGTTCGGTAACAGGCGGGCTGCAGAGTACAAGGCATAAGCAGGAGGAAGGTCAGATGCAGGCCGTAGTCGGGTACCAGTAATCAAGCAATCAGAGTCCAGAAGCAGAGTCAGAGGAAGCCGGGATCAGTAACAGGTATCAAGCAGGTTATAGCAGGGTTCAGAGGAACAGGACACAGCTGAAGACCAGTCAGCACTTGTGGAAAGTCAGAGCACCCTTTAAATAGGCCGTCTGGCGCCAACTGATGTTAGGGACGCGCTCCTGCGCATGCACGCCGTTCATTGCGCACGCGCATGCGCATTGGCGCACGCATATGCGCCATACGTGAATCAGCAGTTCTCTTACATTGCCCCCCCCCCTTAAGGGCAGCCTCCGGATGCCCTTCAGGGCTCTTTTTTCAGGGTGTCACTGAAAGAAGGCTTGTACCAGTCTTGGGGCATGTACATTGGAGGCTGGTTCCCAAGAATTTTCCTCCAGGCCGTAGCCTTTCCACTTGACAAGGAACTGTGTTAGGTTGTTCCTAACTCTGCAGTCCAAAATTGTTTCTACTTCAAACTCCTCGTTACCTTTGATAAGGAGAGGAGGAGGAAGTTCAGAAATCCGGTCAGGAAAGGGATTTGGCACCGTCGGTTTCAACAAGGAAACATGGAACACTGGATGAATCCTTAGATTCTTAGGCAACCATAATTCAAATGCCACTGCATTAATCCTCCTTTTAACTGGGAAAGGGCCCAAGAATTTTGGACCAAGTTTCTTCGAAGGACAATTTAACCTTAAATTTGCTGTAGACAGCCAGACCTTGTCACCCGGTTCCAGATTCAGGTTGCCTCTTCTTTTCCTATCAAATAATTTCTTATTGCTTGCCTGTGTCTTAGTGATTGTATCCTGTAAGAGTTGGTTGTTGGTACTGAAGAAATTTAAACGATCTTGTACAGCAGGTACGGAAGATTGAACAGATAGCTCCGGCAAGAAAGAAGGGTGATACCCATAATTGGCAAAGAAGGGTGACTGTTTGATTGCTGAGTGAATGGAGTTGTTGTATGAGAATTCTGCAAGTGGGAGGAGTGAAAGCCAATCGTCCTGTGCAAAGGAGGAAAAACACCGCAAATACTGTTCAAGGGTTTGGTTGGTTCGTTCAGTTTGACCATTAGTTTGTGGGTGATATGCTGTGGAGAGACGGAGTTCGATGTTTAGTGCTTCACATATAGCCCTCCAAAACCTGGAAGTAAACTGAACTCCTCGGTCGGAGATGATGCTGTCAGGGATACCGTGCAACTTAACAACTTCCTTGATGAAGGCTGAAGCAGTCTCAGTAGCCAAAGGAGTTCCTTGTAACGGTATGAAATGAGCCATCTTGGTCAGACGGTCTACAACAACAAAAATTGTGGTAAATTCCTCTGATGGCGGAAGTTGTACAATGAAGTCCATGGAGATCATACTCCATGGTTTCTTTGGTACAGGTAGAGACTCAAAAAAAAAACAAGTTCTGGCTTTGTCCGATTTATTACGAAGGCATGTGGTACAGGATTTTATGTAATTCTTACAGTCCTGCATTAAATCTGGCCACCAAAAGGTACGAGAAATTGAATCGGCTGTTTTGGAAATTCCGAAGTGCCCCGCAAGGGGGTGGTCATGACAACGTCTCAAGATAGATAGTCTGAATCGTTCAGGGACAAAGATTTGCTCCTTATGAAAATAAAGGTCATTCTTAAGTTTGAAGGGCCAAGTCCTGAGGAGGTGGTTGATCCACCACATCTGTCTTTATTTGTGACATTAGGTCGGCTTAAAGAAACAGGAAGTTTTTGGCTGGAAGAATGGTATCAGGTTCCAAGGACACCACGGGACTGCTGAACATGCGGGATAAGGCATCCGGTTTGCCGTTCTTTGAGCCAGGGCGGTAAGTGATGTGGAACATGAAGCGAGAGAAGAACAATGCCTATCTTGCTTGCCGAGGTCTTAATCTTTTAGCTGTTCTCAGATATTCAAGATTTTTATGATCCGTTAAGATGAGGATTGGATGAGATGCTCCTTCCAAGAGATAGCGCCACTCTTCGAGTGCAGCCTTGATGGCCAGTAACTCTCTGTCTCCAACATCATAATTCCTTTCAGAAGGATTTAACTTTTTAGAGAAAAATGCTACAGGGTGAAGTAGGGATTTAGGGCCCTGGCGTTGGGATAAAATGGCACCGACTGCATTCGCAGAGGCTTCTACCTCTAAAACATAGGCCAAAGATGGGTCAGGATGCTTCAGGATAGGAGCTGACGTAAACAAAACTTTTAATTATTCAAAAGCCTCTTGAGCTTCGGGGGGCCAACAGAAGGGGACCTTCTGTCTAGTCAGTTGTATGATGGGGGTAATGATACCGGAAAAGTCCTTGATAAATTTCCTGTAGAAATTTGCAAATCCTACAAACCTCTGCACTGCCTTCCTGTCTGCAGGAGCCGGCCATTCTAGAACGGATGTGACCTTCTGTGGATCCATGGAAATGCCCTCGGCCGAGATGACGAGACCTAAAAAGTGTATGGTTTGCTTCTCAAAATCTAATTTTTCAGCCTTGGCGTAAAGGCGATGTTCACGGAGCCAACTCAGTACATTCTTCACGTGAGTTCGATGGAATTCAATGGATTCAGAGAATATAAGAATATCATCTAAGTACACAATGACAAATAGATCCAGAAAGTCACGGAAGACGTCATTCACTAGGTGCTGAAAGGTAGCTGGGGCGTTACAAAGTCCGAAGGGCATGACCAAGTACTCAAAGTGGCCAAAGCGTGTCCGGAAGGCCGTCTTCCATTCATCCCCTTCCCTGATTCGGACTAGATTATATGCCCCTCTTAAGTCAAGTTTGGAAAACACTCGTGCCCCTCTCAGCCTCTGGAAAAGCTCAGGAATCAGGGGAAGGGGGTATCGGTTTTTAACCGTGACTTTATTGAGGTCCCGATAGTCAACACAGGGTCTCAGGGACTTGTCCTTTTTCTCCACGAAGAAGATCCCGGCCCCTGCAGGTGACGTGGAAGGTCGAATTAACTGCTTTTCTAGACTCTCGTCGATGTATGTACGTAGGGCTTCTAGTTCAGGCTCAGACAGAGGGTAGATCCTACCAAACGGGATCTCGGCCCCTGGTAAAAGTTCTATGGGACAGTCATATGTCCTATGGGGAGGAAGAGTGTCTGCACCCTTCTTGTTGAACACATCCTGATATTCATGGTAGGCAGCAGGACTTCAAAGTCTCTGGGTCTGGCTGTAAACTCAAGAGAGGACTAGTATTAACCTTCCCTCCTGGAAAGCAGTGTTCTTGGCAGTAGTTGGATGAGAAGGAGACCTCTCCAGAAAGCCAGTTTATGTGTGGATTATGGGCCTTTAACCAAGGGATGCCAAGAATTACAGGGAACATAGGTGACGTTATGACATCCAGCCTGAGGAGTTCATGATGGCCTGAAGCGGTTTGACAGAAAATAGGTGCAGTCTCTTGTGTAACGGGCCCAGATTTGATGCCAGAGCCGTCAGCCAGATGAACCAGAAAACTTTGCTTCTTGGCACACACAGGGAACTGATGAAGGGCAACAAATGTGGAATCAACAAAGCAACTACAGGCCCCAGAGTCTATGATGGCCGATACAGAGACTGTCTTTCCGGAGAACAGAAGCTCAACAGAAAGGGAGACATGAGAGCGATCTTTCCCAGGGAGATACATCATATGAGGCAGGTGATAACAAGGTCTGCTGGATTTTACTGGGCAAGTCCGTATGAAGTGGCCAGCCTCCCCGCAATATAGGCATAATTTAGTCTGCTGCCACCGGAGGCGCTCATTAGGAGAAAGAGGGGGTCTCCAAAAACTCCTATAGCAGGCCTTATACAGTCTTTTCCCTCCGGGGGGTGCAACAATTGAAGGAGCGGATATGTCATAACTGGAAACTACAGAAAGACTTCCCTTAAGCTTTTCAGACTGTCTCTCCCGTAAGCGCCGATCAATCTGGATGGTTAGGGTGATCAGGTCCTCTAAGGATGTGGGCACTCCCACTCTGGCAAGCTCATCTTTTAAGGTCTCAGAAAGTCCCAGGCGAAACTGGTGACGAAGGGCGGACTGATTCCACAGGGTATCAGCACTCAGAACGCGGAAATCGGTCACATAGTCCTCCACTGGCCTTGTGCCTTGTTGTAACTTGCCAAGCTTGGATTCAGCAGTCTGACGAAAGAAAGATTCGGCGTATAGCTGAGCCATGGCTGAGAAAAAGGAGTCCGCGGTTGCCAGAATGGGGTCATGTTGCTCCCGGAGATGGTGGGCCCAGAAAAGTGGTTTGTTTAATAACAACGTGATGATGAACCCCACCTTGGTGTCTTCAGACGCAAAGGTTCGGGGTAACAGGGAGAAATATAGCTCACAAGAGTTCTGAAAAGTGCGGAATTTTCCACGGTCCCCGGAGAACCGTTTGGGGAGAGGCACCCTGGGCTCCGGAGGGGGAGTGGCCTCACGGAACAATCTGAAGTCTGTTTGAACAGAAGAGTCAGTGACTGAGGAAGATGCATAAACTGGTGCAACATTCATCTCGCCTGAGAGTCGCTCTTCCATGCGACTAAGGTCTCTCTGTAGATTCTGCACGGTATATGTTAGTGCAGAAACTGAACTGGAAATGTCCACTGGTGGGGAGACCTCCCTTTCAGACTCCATCCCTGGCTGACTGGTACTGTCACGTACCTGGTAGGAGTCTGATATGACGAGGTCGGCCTCCCTTGTATCTCCTACCCAAGCCCCACTGAAGGTGGGACAGATGGTGGCTAGGATCAGGAGGAACACGAGTGCCAGGGAATGTTGCTTGTAGAACCTGCGGTGGAAGTAGTAGGCTCGGTGGTACCAGCAGGACAGCAGGTGAAGAGCTGCGGTGGAAGTTAAGGAGGAACTCCAACCAGTTTGCAGGTTCAGGCTTGGTGTCTTGTCAGTACTTCCTATGGTCAGGAGACAGGAGAGCACTGGACACAGGAGAGCTGAGACCATAGAGAGCCAGCGCAGGTTTCCAGAGGCAGTGTCAGACCTGGGCAGATGATGGAAGCGGAGTCGTGGAGATAGCCGGGTTCGGTAACAGGCGGGCTGCAGAGTACAAGGCATAAGCAGGAGGAAGGTCAGATGCAGGCCGTAGTCGGGTACCAGTAATCAAGCAATCAGAGTCCAGAAGCAGAGTCAGAGGAAGCCGGGATCAGTAACAGGTATCAAGCAGGTTATAGCAGGGTTCAGAGGAACAGGACACAGCTGAAGACCAGTCAGCACTTGTGGAAAGTCAGAGCACCCTTTAAATAGGCCGTCTGGCGCCAACTGGTGTTAGGAACGCGCTCCTGCGCGTGCACGCCGTTCATTGCACACGCGCATGCGCATTGGTGCACGCATATGCGCCATACGTGAATCAGCAGTTCTCTTACACACAGTCTCCATTTCTCATTCAGTTACACTCTTACAGCACGCAGCCTCCCCACACAAACATTACAGAGACAGTCCTCACACACAGGCACACACACACACAACTCATACATCTCTGATACAACAGACAAACGATCCATGTCAAAATCACAGCATTATTTCAAAAAGACGAAAAATGTGTTCTTTTACAGAGCGGAGCCCACCATGCATCGGAAACGATGCCCAGGGAGGCCCCATCTATTCCTGGGTCCTGACTCGCCAAGCTGACATGGAGATATCAGGCTGTTTGCAGAGCACACAGCCATTTCTCCTTGTGATAATAACCACACACTTCATCTCAATGATATAATGCATCTTTTTTTTTTTTATCCAGAAAAAAAGTTTATTAAAGAACCTGTAAAAGACATACATCAAGGTTACACACAACAATCCAGTACATCAAAAGCAATGTAAATCACCCGTCTGCATGGTCTACATGGTTATCCTGCATATTCCCCATCCATTCAAACAGAGCCTCCCCCCAAGCTGTGTTGCACAGCCAGTACCCTCAAAGAAGGCCCGACCCTTTAGCATAAACCCTGTCAAGTACCCATGGCCAGCAGCCGTCCCGTGACCAGGTCCACCGGGGCCAGGCCCGGTACATCCAGCCACGGTCCCCACAGCTTCTCGAACCTCTGCGTGCTACCCCTATGTTGGTATATAATATTTTCCTTCCGAAGCATATCACCCATTACAGCAATCCATTCCTTAAGAGTAGGGGGATCATCCGATATCCAATGGGACATTATAAGCTTACGTGCCATAAACAGAGATCTAATGACAGCCACCCTAGTACATTCCTCCCATTCCAGTTCCTCCAATATATGCAATAGACAGTGTTTAGTGTCTGTAGGCAACGTGACCTGAAATACCCTGTCTATAGTGTCCACAACCCCCCTCCAATATGGGTGAAGTTTTGGGCACCTCCACAGTAGGTGGATCAAGTCTCCATGATCCCTTTTACACCTGGTGCATAACAGAGTGGACCGTAGGCCCATAGCAAACAACCTGTGGGGGGTATAGTACACCCTCAGCAACAAATACAGTTGCGACACTTTATGGGATACATTTAGGGAGCAAGTGGGTACCGCCCGTAGGGCTTCCTCCCACTGATCACCATCTATCGGTCCCACCTCCCCCTCCCACCTGTCCAGCATTCGCAAAGGGTGCTTAGTCAGAAACTTCTGTAAAAGCATATTGTAACATTGCGATATAAACCCCTTAGTATTATCCGCTCTAGCAATCAGGTTAAACAACGGGGTTGGGGAAGGGATCCAATCCGAGGATTTGGCCTGTGCAGTAATAGCGTGTTGTAATTGCATATAGTAAAACCTCATAGATTGCGGAAAACCAAAAAGACCCTGTAATACTTCAAATGAGTGTAGTTTCCCATTGCGAATAATCTGACTAAGGTATATCACCCCATATCTCCTCCAAAGCGCACCATGCTGCAGTTTAGCCATTTCAGGATATGAATCATTTGCCCATATAGGGCTATAGTCCGTGTACCCTACCACTCCCTGTAGATACCTAGTTTTGTTCCAGATTTTTTGAATAAGGTTATAGGTCGGGTATTGTTTATTCGGTTTTCCAAACGCCAGTGACTCCAGGGCTGTCGGTATCGTAGCTCTCTGTACAGTATGTAGCATCACTAGTTCGGAGGAGCCACCATTCCCTCCCTCTCTGTCCACACCTGTGTGTATTGTACCTATCAGTTGCTGCAATTGCGCAGCAATGTAATACAGCCAAGGATTAGGGAGGGTAAGTCCCCCCTCATCCTTCGGGCGCTGGAGGTGTTCAAGTTTAATTCTGGGAGTGCGGTTCTTCCATATGAGCGTACGGAACAGGGAATTGATCATTCTAAATACCTTCAGGGTCACTACCGTCGGGGCGTTATGGAGCACATCTAGCAATTGGGGCATAAGAATCATTTTGATCAGGTTCACTCTACCTGCTACAGACAGGCAGAGCGAATTCCACGTCTTGATCCGGTCTCAAAATTTTTCTAGCAGCGGGAACACATTTAATCTACCATAGTCGCAGATCTTGGGCGTCACCTGGATACCCAAGTATTTGAATGAGCCAGTCAGGGGCACCGTAATGGAGGCTGGGGGAGACCCTCCCTCGTCAATGAGCATCAGGGAGGATTTAGTCCAGTTTATCCGGAGCCCAGAAAATCTACCAAATTCCCCCACGGTGGCCATAGCTTCTGTAAGGGAGCCCTCTACGTCCCCAAGCAGCATCATAGTGTCATCAGCGTACAGCATTATTTTCTCCTGCTTGTCCCCGTACTTAAATCCCACAATCCCCGGGTTGGCTCTAACTTTAATCGCCAGGGGGTTCTATGGCCAATGCAAAAAGCAGGGGTGACAAAGGGCACCCCTGTCGCGTCCCCCTCCCCAAGTTGAAAGTGTGTGACATAGCCCCAGAAGATCTAATGGCCGCCCTCGGGTTATGGTATAGCAGATGAACCCAGGAAATATACGAGTCCCCGAAGCCAAATCTCCTAAGAATTTCCCACAAATACTCCCACTCAACGCTATCAAAGGCCTTCATAGCGTCCAATGAGAGCAAGGCCCTCTGTCCCATATTATCCGCCGGGGATTGCATGTTGAGATATAGCCTCCGCAAATTGACAGCCGTCGATTTATTAGGCATGAAGCCAGCTTGATCAGGGTGACTGACGCTAGTGATGTCACCATTCAGCCTAATCACCAGCATTTTGGCCAGTAGTTTTATGTCACTCTGTAGCAAAGATATTGGCCTGTGGGAGCCTGGGTCTATAGGGTCTTTTCCGGGTTTCAATATTAGAACAATATTAGCCGTGGCCATGGAAGAGGGCAGAACCTGTTGTTTCCTGGCCGCGTTAAACACTGTCAGTAGCTTCGGGAGAAGGATACCAGCATATTGCCTGTACACCTCCACAGGAAGCCCATCTGCCCCTGGGGCCTTACCATTGGGGAATGCAGCTAACGCTGTCTGCAACTCCTCCAAGGTAAAGGGAGCATCCAATGCCCTTCTCTGGTCTGCCGTAAGTTGTGGGAAGACAATGCCCTGTAAGTAGGTCAGAAGTTCCTGCTGGGTGAACTGTTCCAATTCTGCCAAGATTAGGTCAGGAGAATTCACGATCTTACCCTCTGGCGTTTTGATAGCCCCAATAGTGGGGGCACGTTGTTGAGAGTTAGCTATCCTGGCCAATAGACGCCCCGTGCTCTCCCCCTCCTCAAAGAAAACCAACTTAGAAAAAAACAGTTTTTTTTCTGCCGTGGAGGACAACAGCTGCTCATAAGCTGATTGAGCCGACTGCCATGCCTCCCTGGCAGAATCCGTGGGGGTTTGAACAAATGTCTCCTTTAGGGCCGCTACCTGTTTTTCAAGGTCCTCTCTGAGCCCAGAAGAGTTATTTTTTACCTTATTAATTTCAGAGATAAGTAGCCCCCTCAGATATGCCTTAAAGGCATCCCACTGTGACACCGGAGAGTCAGCAAAGTCCCTGCCAGCCAGAAAGTCCCCCCATGCTCTGCTCCATTCCCTCATGAGTCAAAAATAGTTTAAGCCAAAAGGCATTGAACTTCCACGGAGCCCTCAGAAGGGTGGAAGGGGGGGAGACAACCAAAGTGATCACTAGATGTGAGTGATCCGACACACTCCGGGGCTTATACAAAACATCAGAGACAGATGGGAGCACAGCAGGGTTACCAACAGCCAGGTCAATTCTGGATAGCGTCCCATGGGTTTTGGAGAAGCAGGAGAACTGTTTATCCAAAGGGTACCTGTACCTCCATATATCAATCCAACCCAGCTCATTGAGTAGTCTCAGCAATGGAGACTCCCTCGATGCGGCAGAGACCCCAGTACAGGGGTGTCTGTCCATAGAGGGACTCAACCAGCAATTAAAGTCCCCCACAATCAGTAGTGGGAGATCCGGCTGGCCCTCCAAGTAGGCCAGCAGTCGCCGGAGCACCGCCACTGTAAACGGCGGGGGTATATACACACAGGCCAATATACAGTACATCTTACCCACCCGGCAATGTAAAAATATAAACCAACCCTCAGCATCTATACATGCATCAATTTCCTGGAAATCAACAGAGGCATGTATCATAACACTCACACCCCTAGAGTATGAGGTGTGCGTGGAATGGTAGGCCTTACCCACCCATGCATATTTAAGACAGCATTGCGTTTCAGTAGTTAGATGCGTTTCTTGCAGACATAAAATCATAGGGTGATATTTCTTAAGACATGAGGATACCATCATGCACTTAAGTGGGGAGCCTAAGCCCCTAACGTTCCATGAAACAATCGGTAATTCAGCCATTGGGGCAGAGTAAACATAATCTTAATGGGGGGTGGGACACCCTCACAGCGTCCAAAGAAAAGTACAGGAAAACCAGGGGGCTGCGGGTAGGCAGACCCAGGGGTCCCCCACCGCAGAAGTGCACAGGACACCATAATAGCAAGGGCATGCCCCCCTCAAGGGGTGTAAATTTAGAGCGGACAGCAGCAGTTCCGGTGTAGTCCAGGAATGCAGAATTACAGTTCTAAAATGTAGCAGTAAGTAACCATAGATCTCGGTACAGGAATATTAAGTGCAAAAAAACAAAGAGCCAGACCGTCAACAGGACGATCCCACATATGTCATCTGGAAGCAAAAAACAATAAACTGGTCTTGAAATAACATAGATCCAGGCCGCCAACAGAGCAGGCCCTATAACTCCAACAAGGAGCAGAAACCAATAAGGCACTTTTGTTCTACGGCTTGCGTAGAGAAATCGCATTTTTCTTGCAACTTTACAAGATAGCTCAAGTTCACATACAAAAATAACGTCTCCCAGCAGAACAAAATAGAGAAGGGGGTAGAAAATGAACACGGTGAGCTTTCCATAAAAGAACATTCAGGTAATGCAATAGAAATACGGCGCTGTGCCTTGCAGTATCTGCCATGAGATCAGACACCTTCCTCCTCCCTGTCTCGGTGTAGCAAGGCCTGTTCATTACGATCCAGCCATAGTGCGGCATCTTGTGCTGATTCGAAAAAGTGAGTTTGCCGTTTGGCGGTAACTCTCAATTTAGCGGGGTACAACATGGCGTATGGCAATTGTATTGCACGTAGGCGCCTCTTAACATCAGAGAACTTGGCCCGGCGTCTCTGTACCTCCGCAGAGAAGTCCAGGTAAAAGGACACCCGGACGCCATTCACCTGGACATTGGCTTTCTCCCTGGCCTGGCGGAGCACCGCCTCCCTGTCCCTATAGTGCAGGAGATGAGCAAGGATGGGCCTAGGGGGGCTCTGGGTTGTGGTGGGCGTCCCGGTGTGCGGTGCGCTCTCTCAACTGTAAAAAAGTCTCCTTTCCGAAAATTTCTATCAGCCACCCTTCAACAAATGAGGTAGGGTCTCGGCCCTCAGTTTTCTCCGACAGACCCACTATGCGTGCGTTTTTCCTCCTTAGGCGGTTTTCCATATCATCAGCTCTGTTATTAACCTCTCTGGCTAGCTGATGTGCAACATGGGCCTCCCGAGCAACCGGGGGCAGCCTATCTTCAATCTCACTCATCCGGCTCTCCACCGCCGTGGTGCGTTCACGGATCTTTTGTAGATCCTGCCTCAGTAGGGACACATCCTCTCTCACTGAGGCAGTGCAGACATGCACCGCCCTGAGTATCTCCGCCAGGGTCGGCTGCTCAGTGTCCTCTGGTTCCGTGTCTGTGTACAGGGGGACAGACTGCTCCTCTGTACTGATCTGACCTCTATGGCTCCCCGTCCCTCCAACCGGCTGCTCCTGTGAGGTCTGTGCTACTGTGTAGGGGTGCTCAGCGGTCCCTCCTTCAGTCTGATCCTGGGGACCCCCTAGTTTTTGGGTATAGTAAGTCATGTCTCTCGGGTAGTCCTTACCCTGAGCCTTTGGTGCCTTTTTGCTGGGCTTGTCTGTGCCGCGCGGTGTGCGCTGAGTCAGGGCCGCGGCGGCGCCATCTTGGATTTCGGGCCACGGGAAATCATCCTTTTTCTTTGCCATTCCGTGTGTGCAGAGAGCCGGCGGTTGGACCGGGAGGGTGAGCGGGTTGGTATCCAGCTGGAAAGCCGTTCGGTGCCGTCGGATCGCTGCCGGGAGAGGATTGGTAAACTGTACTGTGGAGGAGCTGTGAGACACACGTCTTCTCACATGCCAGTCTTGGCCACGCCCCGATATAATGCATCTTAGGCTAAAATTCACTCACCATTCATTTGATTTGCCATTCATTCAAGTCAAGAGACATCATCACCAGACTGTTATGTTCTCATCTCAGCATCCCAGCAATCACTGCCTGCCGAGAGCCTCACGGCAAAAGATCTCACAAACAGGAAGTGATGGCTGCAGCAGCCAATCACCTCCTCCATGGGAGGGGGCATCACAGGATGTCCCCTTCACACAGGAAATACCATATAATGATCTGACCATACAAGGATCTTACCACACAGGATGTGATAATACAGGATAAACCTTCCAACAGGGTTAGTTAAATACATACAACAACATGAATAATACGACAACATATTCAACAACATGATAGCTAAAGTCTTATGGGCGTGTCTGGGCAGGGAAAGCGTGTATGCTTTAAACAAAGCTGTATTGTTTTAAAACATGGACGCTCTCCCTGCCTATGACACCCCCATAAGCTCTCATATTACAACTGATAGGAATCCTTATTTTTGCGCCATTCCATAGAATAACGCATGTTCAGATTATACTTATTATTGCTTGTGGAAGGGAGGCTATCTGCAGGCGCGCGCTACGAATCTCGACCATGCTGATCAGACACAGCCGAGACAAGAGCGCACATCTGCCTATAACCAATAATGTCGTTGCAGAGCGAGCATATCCCCTCCTCAAGCATCGTCCATGCTAATGCACAGAGGGCCCCTCGTCGGCGGACATATCCCCACGCTGCAAACGTCACACTCCAACCTCAAGATGTTTTATACTACCAGACGGGATTCAACCAGCCTCAGACTGCCCCAGTCAGCTCTTTAGAGCAGGTTGCGGAAGTACTAACAATGGGTGACACTATGACAATACATATTAAATACATCTTCATAAAATTTTCCACAACAGTTGGAAACCATTAGTATCACATCATCTGCGAATAGACTTATTTTATGGTTGGTGTCAATGCATTTAATACCTGAGATTCGCACATCTTTTTTTTTTTTTTTTAACAAATTTTTATTGGGAGATAAAGACAATCGTACAAAGAGAATGTCAGTCAGTTTCAAAACATAAGTTCCATAGACAAAAATATAGCGAGTTGCATAGGTCAAGGAGGACAAAATACAGAAGATAAAATTTGACATTAGAAAACTGAACAGGACGGGGTTGTAAAGAGCATTGAAAAAGACTCACCTAGTGAGGATACAAAAAGTCATCCTAGATAAATATCAATACCAATAAACATCGGGAAGGTAGAAACTGGATGAATCTGTCTACGCGTCCCTGTAGTTAATTAAAATCGGGAATAAGGGGGGAGGGAACATAACATAAAATAATAAGTGAAGGAGAGAGGGGGGAAGGGGAGGGGGTCCAGAGGTAAAGGTGGGCTATGCGTTCCAAAACATGGAGGATCCCGAGATCGATAACAGCCATGGTTGGGCCAATAGGAAAGTAATGACTAGGTATTGCCTACAGCCCTTTTGAGATTGGGTCACCATAGGAAAAGGAAAAATGTTCCAGGGCCTCCTGATCAGCAGAAGAGAGGGTCGAAGTGATGAAGGAGTGCCATCTGTAGAAAAAACAAGCTCTTGATCTAGGTTCTTTGAAGTCTGTGAGAAAACGTTCTTTATAAAAAAGGTTGAGGCAATCCTTTTCGAGTTGGATGATGGAAGGCCTTTGAGGCGAGATCCAGTATCTAAGAATGAGTCTCCTTGCGATAAGCAGGCAAAGCAAAATCCAGTCTTTTGGAGGAAGGATGTTTGGTGGTCCCTGAGGAGGGTGATGCAGCAGGGAGCCGGGACCAGGGTAGCAGTAGAGGGTCCCAATAACCGAATATTAGGAGTAAAGGGTCCTTGGGCAGCTTCAATAAAGTAATTTTGAAAATGTAGGATATGACTCGATCCCAGAATGATGAAATGAAGGAGCAGGACCAAAAACGGTGAGAGAGAGGAGGCTTGGGTACCTTGCATAGAGGACATGAGGCATCATCCTTATTGGATTTGGGGGAGAGGAGCGGGATATAGGCCCGATGGGCGATCTTGAGTTGGGTTTCTCTCCAAATTTCGTTGGGTGTCAGTTGAAGAGTCTTCTGCAGACCGGCCAAGATTTTTTCTGTTATATTGGGATCCGGGAAATCCGCAGCCCAGTTAGCAAGAGATGAGGAGGACAGAGACGGGATGGTTCTCGTAGGAGAGGTTTGTAGATGTCAGAGATTTTGTAATGTCCAGAATGTAATAGAAGGTCAGAGAAACTGGTCTCAAATCTCCGGTGTTTTTCTTTGCAGATAGTAGACAGGAAGCTGATGCATTGGTTGTAGTAAAATATGTGTGAAGGGGCAGAGAAAAAGACAAGGATATAGTGGAAAAAGGAAGTGGTTTTCCTGTGTTGCCTTCGCACAATGAGGAAAAATTGAAAAGTCCTCGATTCTGCCAGCCCGAAAAGGCTTTGCAATGAAGACCAGGGAGGAAGCTAGGATTTCCCTGGATTGGTAAATGGGGAGAGATGAAGGGAGGGAGCTTGAGGGTTTTCCTGATTTCTCTCCACGCAAGAGCTGTGTCCCGTAAAAGAAGATTGTGTTGATATGGAGGGGGAACAGTTTTCCATCGGCAGTGAAGGAGGGCCACCAATGAGTAGGGGTGAGCCATTTCAGATTCTAAGTCGTAGTTAGAGTGTTGGGAAGAGTGGGCTATCCAGTCTAGGCTGGTCCTAAACAAGCAAGCTAAATTATACAATCTAATATGAGGTAGACTGATACCCCCATCACGTCTGGGAAGGTGTAGTTTTTTAAAAGCTATCCGAGGCCTTTTGCCGCGCCGGATGAATTGCGAAATGATGGAGTTGAGAGATTTGACATCTTTGTGTTTTAAGAGCAAAGGTATGGTTTGCAAAGGATAGAGCAGTCTGGCAAAGCTAATCATTTTAACAAGGTGACACCTTCCCAGGAGTGAGAGGGGGAGATCCATCCAGTTTGACAGTTCCTGAAAAAGTTTAGTGAAAAGGGGGGGATAATTGAGGTGGTATATAGAAGAGGGCAATTTCCGAATCTTTATTCCAAGATATGTAATGTGGGAAGAGGCGACTTTAAACAGGGAATGTTTAGTCCAGGAGGGTGAGGAGTGTATACCGATGGGGAGAATTTCACTCTTGGAGTAATTGATATGGAGGCCGGAGCACAATCGAAAGTCGTCAAAGGTGCTTTTAATGGTCAAGATGTCGTCCTGGGGGTTACCCGGAAATATGAGAACGTCGTCAGCGAACAACGAGGTGCGAAGTTCCGTTTTGCCTATTTTGATGCCTAGTAAGGGGGCTGTCTGGGAAAGATATCTAGAGAGGGGTTCTAAGGCTAAGTTGAACAGGAGGGGGGAAAGAGGGCAGCCCTTTCTGGTCCCTTTATGAAGGCGGAAGTCCTCAGAGAGGAGACCCGCTGCAACAAGTCTAGCTGAGGGCGCTGTATACATAAAATTAATTAGGTGGCAGAAGGGGCCTGAGAAACTCATTTTAGAAAGTGTGAGAGATAGCCAGTCAAAATTAACATTGTCGAAAGCCTTTTCTGCATCTAGGGTGATGATTGCATAGTCCCCCGTGGTGTCCTGTTTGGCTCGTTCAAGGGCCAAGAGAACTTTACGAATGTTAAGAGTGGCTGTCCGCCCCTTCACAAAACCTGATTGGGCCGGGTGGATGAGGTCTGGGAGGATGATAGCTAGTCTGGATGCCACTATTTTTGACAGAATTTTGACATCTAGGTTGAGTAAAGAAATGGGCCTATAGGAGCCCGGTTCTAGAGGGTCTTTTCCCTTTTTAGAAAGTAACTTGATGATAGCCTGGTTGCCCGTCGGGAGATAAGGACCCCCCGCCCAGATGTTGGAATAAACCGAGTGAAGTATGGGAACCGTGATATTAGGGAGAGTTTTATAGAATTCGCTTGTGAAGCCGTCCGATCCGGGAGCTTTCGAGGGGTGGAGAGTGCGGATGGTGCGTTCTATTTCGTCGAGGGAGATGGGAGCGTTTAAGGTTTCCAGTTGGGTGGAAGAAATAGTTGGTAGGTCCATTTTTTCAAGAAAAGCTTGGGCTAGCTTATGGTCAATAGGGTCGGGGGCATATAGGGCCGTATAGTAGTCCAGCATGGTTTTGTTTATATGCTGTGGGGTAGAATGAATATTTCCCGTGCGGTCCCTCAGCGAGGTGATGTGTGTCAGATGGAATGAGCCCTTGCAGAGCCTAGAGAGGAGTTTACCAGCTTTGTTGCCAAATTTATGTAGAGTGGCATCTAAGTGAGATTTTTTTGTTGTGTGTCAGCCCAGGTGTCAAAGGCAGTTTTAGCCACCGACCACTCAGCCCTGTCAGCCGGTGATGTAGAGGTGGCTAGAGTGCGTTGTGCAAGGTGAAGTCTATCGCTGGCCAGTTTGAATTTCGATAATGCATGTCTTTTGAAGGAAGTGGCGTATGATATAATCTGGCCCCTCATGTATGCTTTGCCAGCATCCCAGAGAAGATTCGGATCCCCTGCGTGTGGAGCATTGGCAGATGTGAACTCTGCCCATGATCGTTCCATATATGCACTAAAATCAGCATTATTGTGGAGAAAGGATGGGAAACGCCAGATATTGGGATGGGGGGGAGTTCTAACTTGTCCAGAGTAAGGGTTATTGGGGCATGGTCTGATATGGCTATGTCCCCAATCTCTGAGTCTGAAACTAGCGGAATAAGGTTATCGAACCCGAAGAAATAGTCAATCCTAGTGAGGATCTTGTGCGGATTGGAGTAAAAAGTAAATTCCCTGTCTACCGGGTGTGTTAAACGCCAAATGTCGGTGAGGTGGAGGGAATCCATGGTGGAGGCAAACAAGGAGGGAGCAGATGTAATGAGTGCCGATGTGGATTGTTTCGGTGAGGACCTATCGTCTGGAGGGTGCATGAGATCATTAAAATCTCCCCCAACTAAGTGCGGTAGATGGGAGACGGTGAGAAGCCAAGAAGAGAGTTGGGAATAGAAGGTTTTTGTGGGACTGTTGGGAGCATATACATTTGAGATCACTAGTTCTTTGGTGCCTATTTTAACCCTGGAAGAGACGAAACGCCCTTGGTCATCTGTGTGTGTGGATAGAACCGTACATGGGAGGTTTTTGTGAATCAGAAGGAGGACACCAGATTTCCGTCCAACTGATTCTGCCCCCAGGACCGTTCCAACCCAGAGTTTCTGCATACGACTGAAGTCTGATGCTGGAAGATGAGACTCCTGTAGTAGTGCTATGTCAGCTTTTAGCCTTTTGAGATGACGAAGAATCTTCATTCTCTTGTTAGGAGAACGGAGACCCTTCACATTCCATGAAATTACCTTAAGACATCACGGAGAAAAAGAGATATGTAAGGAGGATCAGTAGCCATAGAAGCAAAAGTGGGGATCAGGAGGTCCAGTTTAAGCCCGGGAGGAACGTGTGCGTCTATATGTGAAGCCCTTGGGTTGGGAGTGTGAGATGATATGTGGAGAGGGAGGAGAGGGGAGGAATGGAGGGAAAAGGGGAGAGAACAGAGGAGAAAACAAGGCAAAACAAGCCAACAAGTGAAAGTAAATACCAGAGTAAACTTCGCTTTTTTCCGCATGAGTTCGCTGTGCAGGGTAGCTCCCCATGCAGGACCCTGCATGAGAAAGAAAAAAAAGGAGCAAGAAAAAATGCCTGAGAGCCCTAGGGACATCAATGATGTGCGAGGGATCCCCAGAGTGGAATCATGGTTGGGAGCCAGGTACACTGCACAGCGAGATCACGGTGGATATTGAAATGTAAACCCAATTACGCGTAACGTGGCATGGATGCAATGGTGCCCTTGCTGATAACATCGGGCTCAAGCAATAGCAAACAATACACTAGAACGCATAAATAACAGTGACGAATGACCAATAAATTCAAAGCAATTGAGGGAGTAGAAAAGAAAAAAAAAAAACCTTGGGGGACCAGTCATGGGGTCAGTGCCCAGCGGTGAGTTTTGAGTGACCACAGAAAGGGCCATGTAAAGAGATATAACATCACAAACAACAGGCGTACAATAGAGAAACCATACAACCTGCAATGGGGTGGATGAAAAACCATGTCTGTGTGTAGAAAACTTCACCGCACGGAGTTGTGGTTGCGTTGGTACGTATCAGAAGGTCTGAAGCGTTTCGGAGAGTCCTTACGAGGGCTCCTCTGTTCCAGAGACCGGAGGCTAGAAGTCGACATTGAAGGCGTGTGAGGAAGTATATCTCCCCCCGAAGGGAACGGATAAAGGATTCTGCTTCCAAGGGATCCTGGAAAGACAGTTGCTCCCCTTTAGGAGATTTGAGGCGTAGAGTTGCAGGAAAGGCCAGGGTGAATTTTATTTGTTGCTTGAAGAGTTCAGAGCAGATCGGTTGAAAGGCTTTTCTCTTCTTGGAAACTTTGATCGAGTAGTCAGCAAAAATGAGGATCTTCACCCCGTCGATTTGGAGAGATGGGGATTGGCGGAATAACTGCAGGATTAGGGATTTGTCAGCATAGTTGAGATATTTGGCTATGATGGGACGTGGTGTTTTGCGCTCGGTATTAAAAGGTGCCCATACGGTGTGCGCGTTCGAGTGTGAACAGGCCCGAGAGCCCCATGACTTCCGGTATGCGTTTTGAGCAAAATTCTGACAAAGCTGCAGAGGGGAGCGATTCAGGGACGCCTACAAATCGCAAGTTGCTTCTTCTGGATCTATTTTCCAAATCTTCCAATTTTTGGATAATATATTGATTAGTTTTTTCCTGCGACTGTTCCGTGGCCTGCGCTTGGTAGAGTTTGTCTTCTACCTCAGAAAGGCGGTGTTCTACCTCATTTAGTCTAGTGGAATGTTCAGTGAGCTGGGCTTTAATTTGCTGCATGCCCGCATTTATTGCCTTTTCCGCCGAGGCAGAAATCATAGGGGAGAGAAGGGCTGCTACTGCATTGGCAATGCGGTGGGTGTGATCATTATCCCCGGGGGGTGAGGAGATGTTAAAGCCCCCTGGTGTGCCTGGCAGAGCGGATGGTGGATCTAGTCCCTGGGGTGAGTTGGCAGAGGATGTGGTGATGTGCTGGGAGGGCTGTCCACTCACCTCCATGTCAGCCGCCTGTGTGACTTCCGCGGCGTGCGAGTAGGCCAAAGCCGGGGCCTCGATTTGCGGCCTGGCCGGCGGTGCTGCCGCGCCCGCGAACTAATCAGCGCCGGTCTTCTCAACAAAACGGTCCATCGAGTGCCAGAGAGTGAGGGGGGAACTTGGGGAAGGCAGATGGATGTGGGGGGTCACTCAGGCAGAGTTTATATGCCGATGCAGGGTCCTGGTGCGGGAGCTGTGAGGAGACGCAGCTACCTCATACGGCGCCGGAACCGGAAGTGCGCACATCTTTTCTAATCTTAGCAGCAAATTGTTCCAGCAACAAAGAAAAATATAATTGGGGATAGAGGGCATCCCTGAAGCGTGCAAGTAGTTTTCACAAATGGGGTAGATAATGTACCTCCTTTGAGTACTCTAGCTGAGGGGTTAGAGTAGAGGGAAAAAATTGCATTTTGGTACCAACCAGTGATTCCAAATTTAGTAAGGATCACGCTCAGGAATCCCCAGTGAACTTTATCAAACGCCTTCTCTGCATCTAGGGATAGGAGCAGAGAAGGTGTTTGTGTTCGGGTGGCATGGTGGACAAGTATCGACCAGAGTTAAACCCAAGCTGGTGCGGGTGTAGCAAGGATGGAATATTCGTTAGTAGCCTATTAGCAAATACTTTAGCTAGTAGCTTGATGTCTGTGTTCAGGGGTGATATGGGTCTATAGATTGCGGCCAAGGAGGGGTCTTTTTCAGGTTTGGGGATGGCAGAGATAACTGAGTGTAGCATGTCAGTTGGGAGGGAACCAGAGGACCCGGCAGCATTGAAGAGGACAGTTAATTGCGGTGCTAGAATATCAGCAAAGTGTTTGTAAAATGAATTTGGGTACCCATCTTCTCCCAGGTTTTTATGAAGGGGTAATTCTTTAATTGCACAGAGCATTTACTCCTCGGTGAAGGGTCGAGATAGAGATTCAAGCTGGATGGCTGAGATAGTGGGGAGGTCAATTGAAGCAAGCAAGTCTTATATGTGTGAGTCAGTTGGTTGGGGGGTGGTTGGGTCATTTTTTAGGTTGTATAGTGATAAATAGTACTCGCTAAAGGCGTTAGCAATGTCTTGTGGGTTGGTTAAGAGTCGGTTTGAAGTTTGGTGGTCGAAGGAGATAATTTTATCTTTTGCTCATTGTGCTTTGACTTGACGAGCTAAGAGGACCCCTACTTTATTACCAAGCACGTAATAAATTTGCTTTAGTATATTTAAGGTTGTTTTCAAATTTGTGTAGTAAGAGGGAGCGCAGTTTTTGTCTCTGCTCTAGCAAGTCGTTTGTCAATTTGTGGGAGGGGAGAATTTTTTTTTGTTTCTCCAATTGTTTGATTTGGTAAATGACCTTGTCTGTCTGCCTGGTCCTTTGGTTTTTAGCTTTTTTACAACCTTTTTTAAGGATCCATTGCATTGTTGGTTCACTTACCTTTTCCTTCGATTTCCCTTCTAAATGTTTTTTTTTTCTTTGTCTGAATTTCTCACTTCCTGTTTCTCCTCAGTAAGCTTGCACCCATCATCCGATCGGTGGTTAGTAAGCCAGAACAGCTTACTGAGGAGGAACAGGAAGTGATAAATTCAGACAAAGAAAACAAAGAAAAAAAAACATTTAGAAGGGAAATCGAAGGAAAATGTAAGTGAACCAACAATGCACTAGCTTAAGAGCCGGTTCACACAGGGGCGACTCGTCAGGCGACCTAGCTGCCTGACAAGTCGTGCTCCGCTCTGTACAATGGAACCGTTCTAATAGGAGCGACTCAAGTTGCTCCGACTTAGAAAAAGGTTCCTGTACTACTTTGGGACGACTTCAGGGCGACTTGCATTGACTTCAATACAGAAGTCATTTTGCAAGTCACCTCTGAATAGAGATGGCCTTGCGGTTCGCCCCGCGGTTGGTTCGCGGCGAACTTTGCGCGTTCGCTATTCGCCAAGCCGGCGGACATATGGCGCTGTTCGCGGCCGCCATATTCTTTTACATTGTGGCGAACTTTGACCCATGACACATCCATCATGTGGTACAGGACAGCCAATTGAGACATTTCAGCAGATGGACAAACCCCCTACCTTATAAATAGACCTGATCTGGCTGCCATTTTACATTCTGTCTTTTGTCAGCATAGGGAGAGGTTGCTGTGTGGAGCAGGGAACAGACTGTAATCCTCCTAGCTACTGTATTAGGTCCACAAAAGTCCTTTTAAGGACTGGTATAGGTGTACTATTGTTTGGTGTGCAGCAGTATATAGGGGTGTAATACACTTATAATATACTTTCAAATATAGAAAGCATATTATAGTTCATTTTAATTGTGCAGCATTGGGACTGCAGTGCTGAGCGGTTCTGCAGCTGTCTTTAGTCAGTGTAGGGAGGTTGCTGTGTGTTTACTAGCAGGGACAGACTCTACTAATCACTAGCTATTAGGTCCACAAAAGTCCTTTTAAGGACTGGTATAGGTGTACTATTGTTTGGTGTGCAGCAGTATATAGGGGTGTAATATGCTTTCTATATTTGAAAGTATCTTATAATTGTATTATAGTGCATTTCTACTGTGCAGCATTTCTACTGTGCAGCTTCTGAGCGGTTTTGCAGCTCTTTTGTCAGTGTAGGGAGAAGTTGCTGCTGTGTGTCGCAGGCACAGACTAGCGACTAAAATCGCTAACCAATAAAGCTCCACAAAAGTTCTTTTAAGGACTGGTATAGGTTTACTATTTGGTGTGCAGTAAATAGGGGTATAATACACGCATAAAATACTTTCAAATATAGAAAGCATAGTATAGTGCTCGAGAGGGGAGGGGGGGTGTGGGGAAGGGGTGATAAATATAATTTTCTTTGGGGAGGGGGGTGAAGGGAAAGGTGATAGAGGATAGATATTTTTTGGGGTTTTATACCCTTTTATTACTGGAGATATTTTAAAATAGACAATGAATAAATAATGAAATGGCAGTATGATATGAAATGAGAAATATCGCAATATATACATGATATAGCCCCCCCCCCCCTTTTTTTTTTTTTTTAGATTGAATTGATTTCTCTTTGGGGGGTTAGTCGCCCTTCTTCTTTCTACCTCGGTTTAGGAGGACAGGTATAAATACTAAAATTTAAATTCTGGATCTAATAGTATAAGATGAATTTCCCTTGGGTCGTCTCACCCCTCTCAATCACATAAGGATATCAACAGAAATACACGGGTGAAATAAAAACATACACATGCACAGGCGTAGTCACAAAAATAGAGAGCAAGGAGGAGAGGGAGGTAGGGAGGGAGGGAGGGAGGGAGATCAATTTTATTTTATTTTTTTCCCCTCCCTTGGTTCGTTCCCTTTCCTCTTAAAGGAAGGGATCATGAAAATTGGGAAATAGAAATAAAGAGGGGCATATAGGAGTCCAAGGAGAACCCTAATATAAAGGAAGGGCACAGGGGGGAACACACAGATATAAGGTATAAAACAAATAAAACACTAGGGATTAAGTAAGGACTAATATAGTCCAATACACTAATATATTAATATGTTAATATGTTAATACACTAAACACTTTATATAGATATAGGGACATAAAGATTAGAGAGGAGATGAGGCAGGAGAGAGGACACAAGGGAATAGAAACAGAGTAACAGAGAAACAGTTTTGAAAGTAGTAATCAATAATAACTGGAGTAATTGGAGTAATATGGGGGTATGGGGGGAGGGGTGAGGAGAGGGGGAGGAATGGGGGAGAATGGTGGGGGGGGGGGTTCTGATGAATAATAGTGAATATTCTCTTTATATATATATATATATGTATATATATATAGAAAAGATCTCTGAGTGACTAAATAGGGACTCTCCTGATCAGGATAGGGGAGAGGGAATCGGGGGGAAAAGTAAGGGGAAAGACAAGGAGCGCAAGAACTTAAATCTAGATCTAGATCGAATATGCCTTTTCTTCTCCTTAGAACATGAGCTTTATCTGACCCCTCCCCTTACCCATTTCTTATTTCAAGGAGGAGCTGGGGGGCGAACCCGGGAGCCAATCTTTGATTTTTTTTTTTTTTTACTTTTTTCTTTTCTGACGTCCTAGGTCATACCTAACCACTCCCCCAAATAGGTTATCACTCTTAGAATAGGTAGAGTGCATAAAGCAAATTGCTTAGATACCACTGGAAAGTATTACAGGGGTATGTAGTTGAATTGGGTGGTTGAAACCCATTGTGTTTTTTTTGTTTTTTTTGTGTGTGTGTTCTTGTTAAAATTACGTCTGATGGTATAGTAGTGATGTCCCTAAATGCTAAGGGTCTTAATATACCTGAGAAACGACATATGCTGCTACAGGACCTAAAACGCTCTGGTACTGACATTGCTTTCATTCAAGAGACACACTTTAGGATGAATAGATCTCAATATCTCCAAAATAGATTTTATCCATGGACCTATCATTCTATCAATCCAATAGCTAAATCAAAAGGTGTTTCAATACTAATCTCTAGTAAAATTCCATGGCAATACCAAAGTTCGGAGATAGACCCTTTGGGCCGATATGTTTACATTAAGGGACTTCTGGGGAATAGACAGGTGACATTAGCAACAATTTACGCCCCCAATAAAAATCAAGCATCCTTCTTGGATGAAGTAGTGAGAAAACTCTTAGATTTTATGGAGGGGCAGTTGATACTTGGAGGGGATTTCAATATACCTTTGATACCATCAGTAGACACCTCCACAGGTAAATCATCCATTTTGCTGAAACAATCTAAACTAATCGCAAAATTACTACATAAAAACCAGCTAATCGATTTTTGGCGATTACAACATCCTGGGGAAAGGGATTACTCGTTCTATTCCCCCCCACATAAAACTTACTCCAGAATTGATTATTTTATGGTTCCCCACACCTATCTACATGCGGTCAGAACAACACATAGGCAATATTACATGGTCAGACCATGCACCTGTGTTCATGACGTATGACTTAATGGGAACACAATCACCCACACACCGTTTTTGGAGATTGAATGAAAGCCTCTTACAGAGCCCAGAAGTTCTGGAAGAGGTAACTAGAGAACTGACAATATATTTTCAGATGAATGATCTAGCAGACTGTGACCCAGGAATTTTATGGGAGGCACATAAACCAGTTCTCAGAGGTATTCTGATTAAACATGGTGCTCGAATTAAACGGGAACGAACGAAGCAACTTACCGAATTACTTAGCAAATTAGCGAAGGCGGAATCTAGACATAAACATGCCCCTAGTCAGACGTTAGAAATAGAACTTACAGGACTTAGGAAACAAATTACAGATTTACTTCATTATAAAGCAAAAGCAGCATTACAGTTCTGCCGTAAGGCGAACTATGAACTAGGTGATAAATGCGGAAAAGTACTAGCAAGAAGGGTCAAAGAACATAAGTTATCAACATATATACCTCAAATTGTCAATAGTGCTGGCCAAAAGATAACTCTACCCAAATACATTACCCAGGAATTTAAAGAGTACTATGGACATTTATATGATTTATCATTACCTACACCATCTAGATCAGTAATAGATGAATATATCCAGGCGTCTCAAATGCCCAATCTGACTAATGAAATACGAGAAGAATTAGATACCCCCATATCTCTAATGGAATTTCAACAAGCATTAAATTCCATGAAATCAGGGAAAGACCCGGGACCGGATGGGTTTACGGTACAATATTATAGAACGTTATCAACAATACTAGGCCCGCGCTTAATACATTTATTTAATGCGATAGACTCCGGACTCCCATTTGCTAGAGACACTCTGGGAGCTCACATTGCCTTGATACATAAAGAAGGGAAAGACCCCACAGCATGTGGTAGTTACAGGCCTATCTCACTACTAAATGTAGACATTAAAATATATACTAAAATTTTAGCTACCCGATTGGCGAACCATTTACAAAAATTGATCCATTTGGATCAAGTTGGTTTTATTCCCACACGGGAAGCTAAAGATAGCACATCTAAAGTGCTAAACTTACTTTATGTAACTCAGTCTACAAATACCCCTTGTGTATTGTTAAATACTGATGCGGAGAAGGCATTCGACCGGGTAAGCTGGTCATTTATGCTCTCCGTACTTAGAAATATCGGGCTAGGAGAAGTGATTATGGGCCGGATAACAAGAATATACTCAAACCCGACTGCACAAGTGAAGGCAAATGGTGTGCTCTCAGAGTTGTTTCCAATTAAAAATGGTACTAGACAGGGATGCCCCCTATCCCCTCTTTTATATGCTCTAACCTTAGAACCGTTCTTATCCACGATAAGGCTTAATCCTGATATACAAGGAGTGAGGGTAGATAATAAACAATATTAGATCTCAGCTTATGCCGATGACCTATTATTTACTTTAACAAACCCAATAGTTTCACTGCCCAACCTCCTTAAACAATTTGAGATATATGGGGCTCTATCTAATTTAAAAATAAACTTCCTGAAGTCAGAAGCAATGGGGGTCGGATTACCTATAAGAGATCTGAAACAATTGAGAAGTGGTTTCCACTTTAAGTGGACCATATCAGCATTAAATTATCTAGGTACGAGTATCGCAACAAGTATAATTCGTACCTATGAATTAAATTTCTCTCCTCTACTTACAAAATCCAGGTTATTATTGGAAAAATGGCATATAAATTTTCATTTGTGGTTCGGTAGATGTAATCTAATAAAAATGTGCATATTACCCAAATTCTTATACCTATTTCAAGCCGAACCGATACGGATTCCACCATCTTATTTTAAACAAGTACAAGCAATGTTTACACGATTTGTATGGGCCCATAAGAAACCGCGCTTATCTCGTACCTTATTAATATTACCAAAACAATATGGGGGTTTAGCATTGCCAGATTTTCGACGATATTATCAGGCAGTACATCTCAGTAGAGTAATAGATTGGCAGCGCCATTACGATTCAAAGTTATGGGTACAAATAGAACACCATCAATCCCCCATACCATTAGAGAGGGCATTATGGTGTTGGGAATATATACCACCAGAGTTGAAATCACACCCTTTAATAGGAAACACTTTGAAACAATGCTCACAAGCTACTCTACAGTCGGGCCAAACAACTAAAACTTCTCCTTTGACTCCAATTATTGGGAATCCTAAATTCCTCCCAGACCTTTTGCGACGTTACGAGAGACAGGGCAAATGAATGTATCACAATTTGTGAAAGGGAATAAATGGCTTACTATAGAGGAGTTAATAAACTCCAAGGGTCTATATAGACTCACATTCTGGAATGCAGCTCAATTGCATTATTTTCTACAGACCATACCAAATCCGCACATATATACTAGGCAACTGACCAAATTTGAAAAACTTTGTTCTGGAACAGAATCTTTATCTCATATTCTTTCTAAGACATATGCATTACTCAACTCTCCACGAGAACAGCCAGAGTTAACATGTATATCAAAATGGGGTAATGACTTACATTGCACATTTAATTTAAAACAAGTTCAAAATATGATTGGCCTTATTTATAAATCTTCAATCTGTACTAAGATACAAGAGACTAATTATAAAATATTAACAAGGTGGTATTTGACGCCTAGTCGACTACATACAATGTTTCCTGACACATCAGAACATTGTTGGAGGTGTGGTAAAGATAGAGGAACGATGCTACACATATTCTGGATGTGCCCTAAACTAACAGCTTTTTGGACAAGGGTCCGCACTATATCTCAGAGATTTAGTGATTCCCAGATCCCGAACGATCCGGCATTATTCTTATTACATGCTACTACCATACCCATCAAAAAATATAAAAAGTCTATCTTGTGCCATTTATTAAATGCAGCTAAGTCTTGCATTCCTCTATTATGGAAACAAAAGATACCCCCGACCACAGCCATGTGGCTGAGGAAGGTGGAAGATATTAGAAGAATGGAAGACTTGATTTTGACAGCATCTGATAGACAAGAAATATATAGAAAAACTTGGACACCATGGAATCTGTTCATCCAATCCGAGGAAGGGATATCCCTCCTAGGGACATGAAGCTATAGGAATGTAGGCTGTGGGAAGTGACAGAGACGTGGTTTAATAGTTGTATATGTCTAAAAGGGACACTGCTGTTAATAATTTTTTTATTTTATTTTTTTGTGTTGTTTCTTGATTTATTTGCTCGTTTTGTCTTGATTTTGTTTTTTGTTACTTAACCACTTAAGCCCCGGGACCATTTGGTAGCTAAAGGACCAGAGGTGATTTCAGAATTTTGCACTGCGCTGCTTTAACTGTAAATTGTGCAGACATGCAATGTTGTACCCAAACGAAATTTGCGTCCTTTTCTTCCCACAAATAGAGCTTTCTTTTAATGGTATTTGATTGCCTCTGCGATTTTTATTTTTTGCGATATAAATGGAAAAAGACCGAAAATTTTGAAAAAAAATGATATTTTCTACTTTTTGTTATAAGAAAAATCGAATAAACTAAATTTTAGTCATACATTTAGGCCAAAATGTATTCAGCCACATGTCTTTAGTAAAAAAAATGTCAATAAGCGTATATTTATTGGTTTGCACAAAAGTTCTAGCGTTTACAAACTAGGGTACATTTTCTGGAATTTACACAGCTTTAAATTTATGACTGCCTATCTCATTTCTTGAGGTGCTAAAATGGCAGGGCAGTACAAAACCCCCCCAAATGACCCCATTTTGAAAAGTAGACACCCCAAGGAAATTGCTGAGAGGCATGTTGAGCCCATTGAATATTTTTTTTTTTGTTCCAAGTGATTGAATAATGACAAAAAAAAATAAAAATTACAAAAAGTTGTCACTAAATGATATATTGCACACACATGCCATGGTTATATGTGGAATTGCACCCCAAAATACAATACATTCTGCTGCTTCTCCTGAGTACGGGGATACCACATGTGTGGGACTTTTTAGGAGCCTAGCCACGTACGGGACCCCGGAAACCAAGCACCGCCTTCAGGATTTCTAAGGGCGCAAATTTTTGATTTCACTCCTCACTACCTGTCACAGTTTCAAAGGCCATAAAATGCCAAAATAGCACAAACCCCCCCCCCCCCAAATGACCCCATTTTGGAAAGTAGACACCCCAAGCTATTTACTGAGAGGCATGTTCAGTCCATGGAATGTTTTATATTTTGCCACAAGTTGTGGGAATATGACAAACTTTTTTTTTTTGCACAAAGTTGTCACTAAATGATATATTGCTCACACATGCCATGGGCATATGTGAAATTACACCCCAAAATACATTCTGCTGCTTCTCCTGAGTACGGGGATACCACATGTGTGGGACTTTTTGGGAGCCTAGCCGCGTACGGGACCCCAAAAACCAAGCACCGCCTTCAAGGTTTCTAAGGGCATAAATTTTTGATTTCACTCCTCACTACCTATCACAGTTTTGAAGGCTATAAAATGCCAAGATGGCACAAAACCCCCCCAAATGACCCCATTTTGGAAAGTAGACACCCCAAGCTATTTGCTGAGAGGCATGTTGAGCCCATTGAATATTTTTTTTTTGTCCCAAATGATTGAAAAATGACAAAAAGAAAAAAAATTTACAAAAAGTTGTCACTAAATGATATATTGCTCACACATGCCATGGTTATATGTGGAATTGCACCCCAAAATACATTCTGCTGCTTCTCCTGAGTACGGGGATACCACATGTGTGGGACTTTTTGGGAGCCTAGCCGCGTGCGGGACCCCAAAAATCAAGCACCGCCTTCAAGGTTTCTAAGGGCATACATTTTTGATTTCACTCCTCACTACCTATCACTACCTATCACAGTTTTGAAGGCCATAAAATGCCAAGATGGCACAAAACCCCCCAAATGACCCCATTTTGGAAAGTAGACACCCCAAGCTATTTGCTGAGAGGCATGTTGAGCCCATTGAATATTTTTTTTTGTCCCAAATGATTGAATAATGACAAAAAAAAAATGTACAAAAAGTTGTCACTAAATGATATATTGCTCACACATGCCATGGTTATATGTGGAATTGCACCCCAAAATACATTCTGCTGCTTCTCCTGAGTACGGGGATACCACATGTGTGGGACTTTTTGGGAGCCTAGCCGCGTACGGGGTCCCAAAAACCAAGCACCGCCTTCAGGATTTCTAAGGGCGTAAATTTTTGATTTCACTCCTCACTACCTATCACAGTTTTGAAGGCCATAAAATGCCAAAATAGCACAAAACCCCCCCAAATGACCCCATTTTGGAAAGTAGACACCCCAAGCTATTTACTGAGAGGCATGTTGGGTTCATGGAATATTTTATATTTTGCCACAAGTTGCGGGAATATGACAAACTTTTTTTTTTGCACAAAGTTGTCACTAAATGATATATTGCTCACACATGCCATGGGCATATGTGAAATTACACCCCAAAATACATTCTGCTGCTTCTCCTGAGTACGGGGATTCCACATGTGTGGGACTTTTTGGGAGCCTAGCCGCGTACGGGACCCCAAAAACCAAGCACCGCCTTCAAGGTTTCTAAGGGCATAAATTTTTGATTTCACTCCTCACTACCTATCACAGTTTTGAAGGCCATAAAATGCCAAGATAGCCCAAAACCCCCACAAATGACCCCATTTTGGAAAGTAGACACCCCAAGATATTTGCTGAGAGGCATGGTGAGTATTTTACAGCTCTCATTTGTTTTTGAAAATGAAGAAAGACATTTTTTTTCTTTTTTTTTTTTCAAAACTTTGTGACAAAAAGCGAGATCTGCAAAATACTCAACATACCTCTCAGCAAATAGCTTGGGGTGTCTACTTTCCAAAATGGGGTCATTTGGGGGGTTTTGTGCCATCTGGGCATTCCATGGCCTCCAAAACTGGGATAGGCAGTGAGGAGTGAAATCAAAAATTTACACCCATAGAAATCCTGAAGGCGGTGCTTGGTTTTCGGGGTCCTGTACGCGGCTAGGCTCCCAAAATGTCTCACACATGTGGTATCCCCGTACTCAGGAGAAGAAACAGAATGTATTTTGGGGTGCAATTCCACATATAACCATGGCATGTTTGAGCAATATATAATTTAGTGTCAACTTTTTGTACATTTTTCTTTCTTTTTGTCATTATTCAATCACTTGGGACAAAAAAAAAAAAAATATTCAATGGGCTCAACATGCCTCTCAGCAGATACCTTGAGGTGTCTACTTTCCAAAATGGGGTCATTTGGAGGGGTTTTGAACTGTCCTGGCATTTTATGCACAACATTAGGAAGCTTATGTCACACATCATCCACTCTTCTAACCACTTGAAGACAAAGCCCTTTCTGACACTTTTTGTTAACATGAAAAAAAAAAAAAATTGCAAGAAAATTATGTTGAACCCCCAAACATTATATATTTTTTTAAAGCAAAGGCCCTACAGATTAAAATAGTGGGTGTTGCATTTTTTTTCCACACAGTATTTGCGCAGCGATTTTTCAAACGCATTTTTTGGGGGAAAAACACACTTTTTTTATTTTTAATGCACTAAAAAACACTATATTGCCCAAATGTTTGATGAAATAAAAAAGACGATCATAGGCCGAGTACATGGATACCAAACACGACATGCTTTAAAATTGCGCACAAACGCGCAGCGGCGACAAACTACATTTATTTTTAAAAGCATTTAAAAGCCTTTACAGGTTACCACGTTAGATTTACAGAGGAGGTCTACTGCTAAAATTACTGCCCTCGATCTGACCTTTGCGGTGATACCTCACATGCATGATGCAATTGCTGTTTACATATGACGCTAGACCGACGCTTGCGTTCGCCTTTGCGCAAGAGCAGGGGGGGGACAGCGGTGCTTTTTTTTTTTTATTATTATTTATTTTGCTTTTTTTTTTTTTTTTTAAACTGTTCCTTCCATATTTTTTTTTTTTTTTTACCATTTTTATTGTTATCTCATTGAATGTAAATATCACCTATGATAGCAATAATTAGTGACAGGTACTCTTTTTTTGAAAAAAAATTGGGAGGTTAGACCCTAGATCTTTCCTCTGCCCTCAAAGCATCTGACCACACCAAGATCGGTGTGATAAAATGCTTTCCCAATTTCCCAATGGCGCTGTTTATATCCGGGGGGGAATTCCCTCCCACTGCTTGTAAAAGCAGTCTAGAGGCTAATTATCTGCTAGAATTGCTTTTACATGAAAGCCGACTGCTGGCTGAAAAGAATGATACCAAGATGATACCTAAACCTGCAGGCATCATTCTGGTATAAACATTCAAAGTCCAGCAACATACCAGTATGTTGCTGGTCCTTGTTGGACATGTATTGTAATCTTTTTCTTCATGCAGCCTGTTGGCTGAACGAAAAAAAGAGATTGATTGGTGGGTATGCCCACCATTAGAATACCTCCCTTCATCCACCCACTTCTAATGATGGGCATACATGCACCATTTATATATGCCGAAGAATGGGGGCATCCTCCCGCAAAAAAGTTATGCCGCGTACACACGGTCTGACTTTTCCACGGGCAAGACTTCGTCGGAATTTCGACCGTATGTACGCGGCATAAAAGGTTATGCCGCGTACACACGGTCGGACTTTTCCACGGGCAAGCCTCCGTCGGAATTTCGACCGTATATACGCGGCATTAGGAGCAAAATCGCTCCTCCGCCCCTGCTGCCCCCATGCTTCGGCATATATGCTCTTTTTTTTTAACTGTGGTGGTGAAATCACCTCCTACAGCGTTGGAGTCACGGCTTTATGTATCGTGGGAGCAAACGCTGTTGCTGTCAAGATAAATAGATCCGCGCTGCAACTAAATGGCGTACCTGCTAAGCAAATGGTGGTTAACATTAAAACAAAGTAACATTACAGTACAACAGTAAGACCTTACCATACCATACCTGCAAAGCAAATACCAAAACAAAACCTAGTAAAAAATAAAACATTTTTTTAACGCAACCTGTGCCTAAAATATATATATGCCGAAGCATGGGGGCATCCTCCCGCAAAAAAGTTATGCCGCGTACACACGGTCGGACTTTTCCACGGGCAAGCCTTCGTCGGAATTTCGACCGTATGTACGTGGCATAAAAGGTTATGCCGCGTACACACGGTCGGACTTTTCCACGGGCAAGCCTCCGTCGGAATTTCGACCGTATATACGCGGCATTAGAAGCAAAATCGCTCCTCCGCCCCTACTGCCCCCATGCTTCGGCATATATGCTCTTTTTTTTAACTGTGGTGGTGAAATCACCTCCTACAGCGTTGGATTCACGGCTTTATGTATCGTGGGAGCAAACGCTGTTGCTGTCAAGATGAATAGATCCGCTCTGCAACTGAATGGTGTACCTGCTAAGCAAATGATGGTTAACATTATAACAAAGTAACATTACAGTACAACAGTAAGACCTTACCATACCATATCTGCAAAGCAAATACCAAAACAAAACCTAGTAAAAAATAAAACATTTATTTAACGCAACCTGTGCCTAAAATATATATATGCCGAAGCATGGGGGCATCCTCCCGCAAAAAAGTTATGCCGCGTACACACGGTCGGACTTTTCCACGGGCAAGCCTCCGTCGGAATTTCGACCGTTTTTACGCGGCATAAAAGGTTATGCCGCGTACACACGGTCGGAATTTCGACCGTATATACGCGGCATTAGGAGCAAAATCGCTCCTCCGCCCCTGCTGCCCCCATGCTTCGGCATATATGCTCTTTTTTTTAACTGTGGTGGTGAAATCACCTCCTACAGCACTGGAGTCACGGCTTTATGTATCGTGGGAGCAAACGCTGTTGCTGTCAAGATAAATAAATCCGCGCTGCAGCTGAATGGCGCACCTGAAAACAAAAAATTACATACCTGAAAAGCAAGCATGATAAAACATTGCAGAATAGAATACAGTAAAAAAGAGCAGAACAATACAGAGAAAATAGAGAGAGAGAGAGAACAATAAAACGACAACTATTTTTTTTTTTTTTATTTTATATTTTTTTTGTGTTTTGTTTTTTACGTTTTTTTTTCTTTTTTACACTTTTTTTTGTAACTTTAACAACTGTAATGGTTCGGGTCTCTCAAAATGTAATGGCATCTTGGGAGACCCTGTGTAAGTGTGTCCTAGTCTGTGAAATGCTGTACCCTACGCTAAAACTTCACTTTTGAGTGGTAGCGTTCAAAACATTCACCAAGGCAAAGACCAGGTTTGTCAGGACAGAGTGGAAAAAAACACGGGTGTCACGCCTAAATCCGCGCTTGCTACAGACACGACATCTTTTTTGGGGGGTTCGTTGGGTAGGGGTACTCGGGAGGGCATACGGATAATGCCTCTCATGCAGCCGGCTTACTGCATTTGGTTGGGAATGGTGAGGTGCAGAACCACCTGGATACAGGAGTTCTGTGACTATCTCATTCTGGAATTTTAGAAGAGATAACGTCCCGCCTGAAGCTCTGTATAGCACATGAGCGTTCAGCAAAGCCAATTGGAATAAGGATAGAGACACTTTTTTGTACCAGCGTCTCGCCTTACGGTCAATTAGATACGGTGCCAACAACTGGTCGTTGAGGTCCACCCCTCCCATATTTTGGTTATATTCGTGGACACAGAGGGGTTTCTCCACAACACCAGTCGCCGTATGAGTTTGGACTGTCGTGTCTGCATGAAGGGAGGTAAGAAGGAAAACATTCTTATTGTTCCTCCACTTCATAGCGAGCAAGTTATTACACTTCAAGCAGGCTCTCTCCCCCAGCCTAAGACGGGCATCTACAAACCACTGGGGAAAGCCCCGGCGATTAGGTCGCACGGTGCCACATGCTCCAATCTGATGATCAAACAAGTGACTAAACAGTGGCACGCTCGTGTAATAATTGTCCACATACAAGTGGTACCCCTTTCCGAATAAGGGTGACACCAAGTTCCACACTATCTTGCCAGCGCTCCCTATGTAATCCGGGCAGTTGACCGGCTCAACCTGTCTATCTTTTCCCTCATAAACTGTAAAGCTCAATACATAGCCTGTTTCCCTGTCACAGAACTTATAGAGCTTGACCCCGTTTGTGGCACGCTTGCTGGGAAGGTACTGCTTAAAAGCCAAGCGGCCAGAAATATTAATCAGGGCCTCATCAACGCAGACAACTTGATCGGGAATAAACAAGGCTGCAAAACGTTTGTTGAAGTGGTTTATGAGGGGCCGAATTTTATAGAGCCGGTCGTATTCAGGGTCCCCACGTGGACGACAAAGTTCATTGTCGTTGAAGTGCATGAACCGCAAAATCTGCTCGTATCGTTTCCTGGGCATGGAGGCAGAGAACACGGGCATGTGGTCAATTGGGTGCGTGGACCAATAAGCACGCAATGACGGGAATTTATGTGTGCCCATGTTGAGGGAAAGGCCCAGAAAGGTCTTAAATTCGGAAACCGTAATTGGTTTCCAATCTTTGGCAATGGAAGGCAACTGGGGGTTAGTGGCGATGAATTGACCAGCATATAAATTACTCTGGTCCACAATAGATCTATAGAGCTCTTCCGTGAAAAACAGCGAATAAAAATCAATTGGCATAAAATCAGCTGTTTCCACCTGAATACCGGGTTGGGCAGTGAATGGGGGAAGTACGGGTTCTGCAGAAGTGGTGGGGACCCAATCAGGATAGGCGAATTCTGCAGGAAGGGCACTATGGGCACGACGGGCCTGCCTTTGTCTTCTTGGTGGCAGCGGGACACTACTTGTGCTTGCCACCTCGCCAGCTTGAACTGCACTTATGGGACTCGCCACGTCACCACGTGATACTGCAGTGCTGTATGTACGCCCAGGCTGTACTAGGCCGCTGGTGCTTGCCAATTCACCAGAAGGAATAGCGGCGCTAGTACTACTCTGCTCCATGATACAAGAGACCTGCGGTTCTTGCTCCTCAACAACCTCAGAAGATCGGGATCGGGTACGCCTGACCTTAGCAGGGACCTCAACTTCGTCGTCAGAGCTATCTAACGTGGGGCCGCTGACGTCACTGTCTTCTACGGGAAGATATTCTGAGCCTGAATCTGACAGATGCGTGACCTCCTCTTCACTATCTGTCATGCTCAGAATCTCGTAGGCCTCTTTACTAGTGTACCTTCGTCTTGCCATTTTGGGCTCTAAATTTAGGGGTACACTAGTAACATTCACAGGTAAAAAAAGCACCTGACTGTCAGCAAATGTATCAAACGCTACCAAAAAAACTGTTAGCGATCGCAGGGATCAGGACTGTCTCTGCGAAGGCTGCAGTTATGTGTGTTGTGTTTGGTAAGTGACAGTGATCGATCGATACTGCACTTGGGTGGGCTGGGCTGGGCTGGGCGGAGGGGCTAAATGCAGGTGCTAGCAGGTATCTGGGCTGATCCCGCTAACACTGCGGTTTTGGGAACCCTAAACCGCTGGGGACGCTAGTATAGATCTGATCAGATACTATACCACTAAGGGAGGTGTATGCTTTGCGCGTGGGTGTTAGCGTTACTGGCACTAACCTGACGCTGCCTGGGGCGACGCAGACCCTCTCTGGCGTTTAAACCTAATTGATATCAGCCGCCGGGCGATCAGGGGGTTAAACCTTTATTGGGTTATATACGGCGGGTGCCCTGATGCTATAAAAAGCAAACTAACCAACCAGCGTCACCCGTAACCTTTATCTGGTGATCACTGGTGAAAGGGTTATCTAGGGGCAATCAGGGGGTTAAAACTTTTATTAGGTTATATATGGGGGTACCCAACGCTATATAAAAACCTGACGGGTAACCTAAATAACGAAATAACTAACCCGCTAACCAGTGTCACCAGTAAAACTTATACGGTGATCACTGGTGAAAGGGTTAACTCTAGGGGCAATCAGGGGGTTGAAATAATATATGGGGGTACCTGACGCTATAAAAACCTGCGACAAAACTAAAAATAAATAACTGGCTATCTAGGGCACCACCGGCACTAAATACAGCGATTGGAAATACGATCGCTTAGTGACGCTGGCGTTAGGGGGTGAAAGGGTTACTTGGGGGGTGATCAAGGGGTTAAACCTTTATTAGGGGGGGTTAGGGGGCTACCCTGGACCTAAAGGGGCCTAAACCTAACTGCCCTGCAACTTTTTACTGTCACAAATGACACTGATTGCAGTGATCAGTAAAAAAATGACCACTGCAAACGGTGCACTGTGACTGGGGGTACTGGGGGTGATCTGGGGGGTGATCTGGGGGTGACTGGGGGGTGATTTGTGTGCCTACGTGTACTGGTGTCAGTGGGCTGTTGGTGCACTTACTGTGAGATGTCTTCACTCCTCGCTCCGGATCGAAAAGACCGACACGAGGAGAGATGACATCACTTCCTCTGCCTGTGTTTACATTACACAGGCAGGGAAGCTTTCTCATTCGACGGGAGCGATCGCGAGGGGGTGGCCGGAATCGAACGGCCGTCCCCTCATCCCTGATCACTCCTGAACAAATAACGGCCGCTCACTGTAAAGAAGGGGGGTCCGATTGGACCCCCCAACTATACAAAGGCGATCACGTAGATCTACGTGATTCTGCCTGTCGGTGCCATTCTGCCGACGTATAATTACAGTGGGCGGTCGTTAAGTGGTTAAAGTATAGGGAATAAAGAGGGGAGTTTTATTATATAAGGTGGTATGAAGAGAGAGAGATAAAGGTTATTGAGATAATATGAGATAGTGTGATAAGAGATCATACTTATCATAAATGTATTATATGTTATACCTATAAAATCAATTGATGTTATATGTTTAAGTTAATTGTTTATAAGAATTAATAACCACTTATTAGTAAATTATGTAATATTATGTTAACCCTGTTTGTTTCTGGAAAAAAAAAAAAAATTAAAATTTGAAAAAAAAAAAAATACTTTCAAATATAGAAAGCATAGTATAGTGCATTTCTACTGTGCAGCTTCTGAGCAATTTTGCAGCTCTTTTGTCAGTGTAGGGAGAAGTTGCTGCTGTGTGTCGCAGGCACAGATTAGCGACTAAAATCGCTAACGTATAAAGGTCCACAAAAGTCCTTTTAACGACTGGTATAGGTGTACTATTTGGTGTGCAGTATATAGGGGTGTAATACACGTATAAAATACTTTCAAATATAGAAAGCATATTATAGTGCATTTCTACTGTGCAGCATTGTGACTGCTGAGCGGTTCTGCAACGATACTACAAAGAGTGACAAACTCAATTATAAAAAAGTACTATAACTGGCGTGATAGACCAGTGGCCCTCCAAAACGACAGATTGAAGCGGGGTGTTATATACCTTCTTCCACATATACTGCACTTCTCTAGAGACCCAATAGCCACTCCATCACCTGTGGTTCAACCCCGGGTACAAGTGTCAGCACCACCTATACACCTAAGGGGAACTGCACGCCAGGTGAAGCAGCAGCAAGGCAGAGTCCAAACAATTAAAAGAACCCAGCCAACTATTGCTCAGGTGACGGTCACCCCTAAATTTGGGATACCCGCTACAATAACTTATAACAAAAAAAATAATAATTATGGCAACTTTTCCAATAGCAGGATCATCTCCTGCACCCCCTTCATAGCCTGGCCTTGCGTCTCATCCATGGCCTTCATGCGCTCCTGAATTGACAAAATTTTGCAGATAAAAAAAGAATGCTTGTCGTTGTCGATCTCAAATTCACTTAATACTTCTGGTATGTCATTGTCCATGTTGTGGGACTGTGTGTGCACAGCTAGTAAGTATTTTGTGGCTGCAAATATGACCTGGAGGTTTTTAATGTTCGCCTGCCATTAAAATCAATGGGGCCCACATTCGCGCGATCGCTTTCGCGAACCGTCCCGACAGATGTTCGTCCATCACTACCTCTGAAGTCGTGTGGAGATTGCCCGGCAGAGTCGCGGGACAAGTCGTGCCGCCCCAGTGTGAACCGGGTCTGAAGGAACCCATTTAGAAAATAAAAAACAAACTTTTACAACCCCTTTCATTAATTAAGTTCAAAGAAGGTACAGTATTCAAGCATTATTTCATTTGTCAGAAGTGTGGAGTTGAGCCTCCATATTCGTGTTGGTTCTAGTTGATTATTCAGGGTAATAGCCACAGGTGCATGGTCAGACCATGATTTGAGTCAGATTTCTGAACTGGTTATATTCTGGAGTGTCCATTTGTCGTCAACAAAGTAGTCCATACGTGAATAGGATATCTGAGATGGGGAGAAGTAGAAGTAGTCCCTTTCCTATCCATGTTGGCACCTCCACACATAAAAAAGGTCTGACACTCGAAACGGGTTCAGGGCAGGTTGATGGCAGTGGTGTCCATGAGGCGGTTGCAAACTATGTTGAAGTCACCCTTATGATAACACTGCCTTTTTAAAGTTTGCTCAGTTTTTTATGTAGGCGGTTGTAGAAGCGAAGTTGCCTAGTGTTAGGGCCATAGACATTAACTAGGGTAAAAGTGGTTTCGCCGATGGTGCAAATCAGTAACAAGTAACGACCTTGCAGGCAGGTCAGCATAGGTGAGATGAAGTTGGAATTGGAGATTGTCTTTGATTGCCGTGAGGACGCCGTTTTTCTTTTTAGGGCCTGAAGTGAGGATAGCTTGGTCGTAGCCTTTCAGTTTGAATGTGGGTCTTTTAGTCAACGCAAAGTGCGTTTCTTGCACAGAAAGTATGTCAGCCGTTTTCTTTTTAAGAGTCACCCTTTTCTGTGGGCTCTTTAATCCTCTGACATTCAGGGATACGATTTTGAAAGGCATGGTGGTTTGTGTCAGAGAATAAACACTTATTGGTAAGTAATTGTAGCTACGCGGTCTGCTGGAGGTAAGGTATGTAAAGATGGGCCTAGGTTAGGCCAGTAGCTCAATCAATAAAAACCAAACAAACAGTTCAACTTGAAGTTAGAATAATGCCCCATACACACGATCATTTTTCATGCCGTTAAAAATGCCATTTTAAAAAATGGCCATTAAAAATGATCGTGTGTATGCTCCAGAGCATTTTTAGCGACGTGAAAAACGGCCATTAAAAATTTCGAACATGCTCTCTTTTTTCACGTCGTTTTTCATGTCGTTTTTTTTAACGACGTGAAAAACGATAGTGTGTATGCTTTAACGACGTGAAAAAAACGCGCATGCTCAAAATCAAGTATGAGACGGGAGCGCTCGTTTTGGTAAAGCTAGCGTTGGAAATAGATATGGCACATTCGTCACGGTTGAATTAATAGCATCGTTTTAATGCTGTGCATTCCGTTCTTCTTTTGAGAATGCTTCAACAATTACCTTCTTTGGATAATGACATTGAGAGTTATGCCAAACTTGTTTCTAAAGTAATTCCTAATTGTTTTTTTTTTTTTGTTTTTTTTAAATAGATTTTATTGAAGGCATAAGTCATACAGATTACTACAGCAATAGAAGTAATTCTATTTTAACATATCAATAGTTGTGTCAAACCAGTAAATATGGTAAAAGAAGACAATAATGCATAGAGAACAATACGCAACCTGGGAGATAAAAGAGATAAAAGAATAAGGTCCCATGCAAGGGATGCATAAACAGTGTAGGAGGTAAGAGCTTTCAAAGCTAAACATCCCTATGTAAGGGGGGAAGATAAATGAATGGATCCTGGAACTGGGGAGGACCCTAGGAAAACTGGAGAGCAGAGAACAGAACAAAAGACAAAAACCTAGGGAGAAAGAATGGGAGATGATGGGGGGGGGGGGGAGGGGGGGTGGAAGTAGACACCAAGCTACCATTATGAGAGGTAACAAGGAGGTAGACATCAAATTACACTGGAAATATCTAGAGTGCATCACACCATAAAGATTCAGATCCAGATTTAGAATTAGAATTAGAATTTGAATTTGAATTTGTCCCATCAAGATAGGTCACCTGGGGGGGGGGAGAGTAGAGACACTGGAGGTGATGGGAGGGGTGTCCCGTAATAGGAGAATGAAAATAGCTCGAGGTTTGCCCGGTCTTCAGGGGAGTGCGCATAGACCAAGTATGCTTGCCATCTGTGGTAGAAACGATGCTTAGCAGTGTCAAGCGAGAAGTCTGTATTTAGTCTGTCTTTGAAAAGAAGCAGCAGAAGTTCCTTTTTGACTTGTGATGTATTCGGGGGTATATTGGATATCCAATTTTTCAAGATGGCTCTCCTGGCGAGTAGTAGGCATATCAAAGACCAATCTTTATGTGAAGGGGGGGCCTTCGGGGACCATGGCAACAACAACGGGTCCCAATAACCAAAGATGAGGAGGAGTGGGTCCTTAGGTAGTTTCATCAGGGTCACTTTGAAGATGTAAGCCAGGACTTTATCCCAGAAGACGGATATGTGGGGGCACGACCAGAAGCGATGCGTCAGGGAAGGTTTGAGTTGACGGCAGAGAGGGCATGAAGAGGAGGTTTGTGATTGATTAGCATAGAGAAAGGGAATGTGAGCACGATGCATAATTTTCAGCTGAGTTTCCCTCCAAATTTCATTGGGGATCAATTTATGTATAGTATTAAGACCCTGTAATAGTTTGTTGACCAGTTCTGTGTCTGGGAAGTCTTTGGTCCAGTTGGCCACTGATGAGGAGGCTAGGGATGACGTTGTTTTTAGTAGAAGAGGGCGATATATATCTGAGATCTTATATGAACCTTCCGAAAGAAGGACTTCCGTTATAGAATTTTTGAACCGTGTGTTATCGTGTCTACATGCATTCTTTAGGAAACTGACACATTGTCCATAGTGAAAAGCTTGGGAAAGTGGAAGTGAGAATGTGTCGGCTAGGGATTTGAAATTTATGGGACGACCTGTCTCCGGGTCACAGAGTTGTGAAAATTTCGTGAGACCTTTCCGATGCCAGGAGGCAAAGGGATGTTGCTCTAGGCCTGGGGTGAAACTCGGGTGGCCTTGAATTGGAAGGTGGCCGGATATGAAGGGCGAAAGATGTAGGCTTTTTCTGACTTCTCTCCAAGCAATGGCCGTGTCTCTTAGTAAAAGGTTATGTTGGAATGGTATTGGAACTGATTTCCACTTGCAGTGGAGGAGAGCTACTAGGGAGTATGGGTGTGCCATTTGAGTTTCCAAGGCATAATTGGAGTAGCGGGACGCTTGGGTTATCCAGTCTAGACCTGTCCGTAGTAGGCAGGCTAGGTTATAGGTTCTAATATTGGGAAGACTAATACCCCCTTCGCGCCTGGGAAGATATAGTTTCTGGAGGGCTATACGCGGTCGCCTACTTTTCCAAAGGAATTTAGAGATAGCTGCATTGAGAGCTTTTGTATGCTTATGGTGTAGAAGCAGTGGTATAGTTTGGAGTGGGTAAAGTAAACGAGCAAAGCTGACCATTTTCACCAGGTGACATCTTCCCAAGAGCGAGAGAGGCAGATCTATCCAATTATCAAGTTCCTGAGTTATTTTTGTGAGTAGAGGGGGATAGTTGAGATGATAGAGAGAGGCAGGTGTTTTCCCTATTTTGATCCCTAGGTATGTGATATGTGAATGTGCTACCTTGAAGATAGAGTGATGCATCCATGGAGGGTCAGGGCGTGAGCCTATGGGAAGGATTTCACTTTTGCTATAATTTATACGAAGGCCCGAACATGTTCTGAATTCATCGAATACTGATTTGATCGTGGGCATATCCAAAGATGGGTTAGAAGAGAAAATAAGGACATCATCGGCAAAGAGGGAAGTACGTAGTTCGTGATCACCAATGTGAATGCCATGTAGTGGGGCCGTTTGGTTTAAAAATCGCGATAAGGGTTCTAATGCTATATTGAACAGGAGCGGGGACAAAGGACATCCCTGCCTGGTGCCTTTATGAAGACGAAATTCCTCTGAAAGAAGGCCCGCTGCCACCAGTCTAGCTGCTGGAGCAGTATACATGGACTCTATGAGGCGGTAGAAGGGGCCGGTGAATCCCATTGAGGACATTACTAAAGAAAGCCATTCGAAACTAACGTTATTGAAGGCTTTCTCCGCATCTAGAGTAATGATTGCAAAATCACCCCTCAGATTATTTTTTGCATGATCCAGGGCCAGCATCACTTTCCTGATATTTAGAGTGGCAGTCCTGCCTTTAACAAAACCCGATTGAGCGGAGTGGATCAAAGAAGGAATGATGGATGCTAACCTGGTGGCAATAATTTTTGAGAGAATCTTGACATCTAGATTTAGAAGTGAGATAGGCCGATATGAACCTGGGTCTAGGGGGTCTTTGCCTTTTTTGGACAGCAATTTTATGGTGGCTTGGTTCCCTGTGGGTAAGTACGGGCCACCAGACCATATATGTTGATATACCTTACATAGGGTGGGTTCCAATAGTGATCTTAGGGACTTGTAAAATTCGCCTGTGAAACCATCAGGGCCAGGGGCTTTAGAAGGGGCTAGGTTCCGGATGGCCAATGATATCTCAGAGAGGGATATGGGCAGGTTCAGGCTTTCCAATTGTGAGGTAGTGATTTTGGTGAGGGATATTTTTTCAAGGAATGAGAGTGCCAATGGTTTATCTATGGGATCGGCAGCGTATAGGGATGAGTAGTATTGGAGCAGAGCTTCGTTGATGTCTCGCTGTGAGGTTCTGATAGAACCTGTAGCGTCTCGGAGGGAGGAGATACATGTCGGGCGTTGAGGACCCCTGCAAAGTCTGGACAGTAGTTTCCCTGCTTTGTTCCCGAATTTATGTAGGGAGGCGTCAATGTGTGCTTTTTTCGTCAGTTCAAGGGTGTCTGCCCATGATTCAAAGGCTCGTTTAGCTACCTGCCAAGCCTTCCTATTTTCAGGGGAGTCCTTTAAGTACAGGGATCGTTGGGTGTGGTGTAGCCGGGAGCTGGCCAATTTGTAATTTGCCACGGCATTCCTTTTGAAAGAGGCGGCATAGGATATGATCCGACCTCTCAGGAAGGATTTTCCAGCTTCCCAAAACAAATTAGGGTTATCTAGGTGCAGAGCATTGGCCGAGGCGTATTCGGACCATGATTTTTCTACGTACTGTAAAAAATCAGAGTTATTATGTAGGTATGTGGGGAATCGCCACAGTCTGGGGTTTGGGTGAAGTTCGGGGATGTCGAGTGATACCGAAACAGGAGCATGGTCTGAGATGACAATGTCATGAATGTCAGATTCCGATATCATGGGGACTATGTCGTCAGAGCAGAAAATGTAGTCAATCCTGGTGAAAACGTTGTGGGGGTTGGAGTAGAAAGTGAATTCTCTGTCAGCTGGGTGCCTGAGACGCCAAACGTCATGAAGTTGAAGGGAGTCAATCATGGAGGCAAAGAGGGTCGCGTCTCTGGGGACAACTAAAGATCGGGGGCTTCTGGAGCAAGACCTGTCGTCAATAGGGTGAAGGATAGTGTTAAAATCTCCGCCGATAATATGTGGGATAAGCGGATCTCGAAGGAGCCAAGTAGACAGTTCGCTAAAAAAAAGTTTGGGGGGGTTATTAGGGGCGTAAATGTTAGAGATAATGAAGTCTTTTACCCCTAACTGAACATGAATCGATAGGAGACGTCCTTGTGTATCTGAGTGGGTAGAGACCACCGTGCATGGAAGATTTTTGTGAATGAGTATTAGGACCCCTGCCCTGCGCCCCTGAGATCCGGAGCCGAGGACTGAGCCCACCCATAGTTTTTCCATGCGTGGGAAATCTGAAGTGGAGAGGTGGGATTCCTGAAGGAGGGCAATGTCTGTTTTGAGTCTTTTTAGATGACGGAGAATCTTCAGTCTCTTATTAGGGGAGCGAAGGCCTTTAACATTCCAGGAGACTATTCTCATAATAAGGGGTCAATCGAGAGGAGTTGGGCCGGTATGACAAGATTGGATTGACGTAGGTAACGGAAGCGAGCTATGAGAGTAGTATGGGACAGTGAGGTGTCTACGGTATAGGGAGGTGGTGATGAAGTGATCAGTGTTGGAAGCATAACTTGGCTTGGGTGAGGTAGAAGAAAAGAAGGATAGCGGGGGAGGGGATGTAAAAATAAGAACAAAAAAAAAATATATCGTATGGACTTCACTTTTTTCCGCATGGAGTCGCTGTGTAGTCCAGCTCCCATTGCAAGACCCGAATAATGCAGCCTTGACAAAAGGAAAACCCACGTTTACAGGGGTGGTCAATGGAGCAGATTCAGATCGTGTACAGAGAGATATAAAGGCTCTACGCAGAGAGGCCAGAGGGAACAAACAGTTGTACCAGCAATTTAAAGGCGAGAGAGAGAGAGAGAAAAAAAAAAAGATTTTCATAAACGTGTAGAGAGCAAGGAAAGAAAAGGGAAAAAAAAAAAGGAAAGGACTGGCCTACCATCAAAATGCAAGTCTGGTTTTCAAAGTCTGTAGGAGAGACCGGTGAGGTACCTCGCCTCAGGGGTAGGGCTGATCAGTTCAGTTGGGTCAGGCGTGGCTATAGCCGAGAAGATGGAAGAAGAGTATTAGTCGATTCAGCTGAGCATGGGTTGGTGTAGGTCTGGTTTCGAGGGCCTGAATCTTTTTGGAGAGTCCTTACGCAGGCTTCTTTAGTCGAGACCACGGTTGATTGGAGGCGTCCTGGGTGAGGGGCTGATGTGAGGTCCCGAGTGAAGAGAGCGTAGGAAGGCTTCTGCTTCAGATGGGTTTTGGAATGATAGCTGGTCGCCATTGGGAGCTTTGAGCCGCAGGGTGGCGGGGAAGGCCAAGGTGAATTTTATTTGTTGGCGGTGTAGTTCCGTGCAGACTTGCTGGAAAGCCTTCCTTTTTTTTGACACTTCTATGGAGTAGTCCGCAAAAATTAAGATCTGCATTCCATCTATCTGGAGAGATCTGGATTGCCGGAAGTTTTGCAGAATGGAAGCTTTGTCTGCGTAGTTTAGATATTTGGCGATAATCGGTCGTGGCGACTTGCGCTCTGAATTAAAAAGACCCATGCGGTGTGCCCTTTCCACTGTGCAGGGGCCGGGGAGGCCTAGGGACTCTGGAATACGTCTTGCACACAGATCCGTGAGGGCTGATGGTTGCAGAGATTCTGGTATACCAATAAAGCGCAGATTGCACCTCCTGGACCTATTTTCCAAATCGTCCAGCTTGTCTAATATGAACTGATTGGTTTTATCCTGAGCATGTTCCAGGGCCTGGGTTTGGTACAATTCATCCTCCAAGGTAGATATGCGGTGTTCTGCCTCATTGAGCCTAGTGGAGTGTTCTCCTAATTGAGCCTTGAGCTGTTGCATGCCTGCACTGACAGCTTTCTCCACAGAGGCAGCTATCATGGGGGTGAGTAGGGCTGCTACAGCCTGTGCAATCCTTTCTGTGGTGTCGTCCCCAGCAGGAGGTGTAGGAGGAGAAGGCTGTGGTGGGGAGGTGAGCGAATCACTGCTTACCTCCATTGCAGGCACCGTTTCCGAGAAGGGAGCCGAGTAGGCCGAAGCCGCGGACTCGATTTGCGGGTGCGCTTGTGGAGCCGCCGCGGTCGCGTGCGGGCGAATGCCGGTTTTTTCGACAAAACGGTCCATGGCGTGGCCGTGAATGACCAGGGGGGTGGGAGGGTGATAAGGGTAGGCGTCCTGCTGATTTATATGCCGATTTCTTGGGGTCGAGCTGCGGAGCTAGTGAGGGAGGCAGCTACTCCATACGGCGCCGGAACCGGAAGTCGTAATTCCTAATTGTTTTAATGATAGTAAAATATTCTTTTCAAGCCACATCTCCCTCATAAATTCATAAATAAATGTAAAGATAATTTTTTTGGGTTTTTGTTCTTTTTGCAGTTTATTTTAGTAATTAAGTTAGCTTCTTAATTTTTTGGGGCCTTTTTTTTTTTTTTTGTCCTTCAAAAATGTTTGTGTAAAGTTCCCACACCAACCTTTAAAATTTGTCTTGTTTTGCCTCAAGGAGGTTTGTGTCCCTTGTTAATAACAATAATATTATTTGAAATGTCCCTGCCTACTCCCTAGCAAACTCTCTTTTGAACTACAAATCACATAGTCAAGTATTTTAAGCCAAAAAAAAAGTATCCTTTATTTAGGAACATAACAAATTAAAGAGGATGGCAGCACTGGAGAGCCTGCTTGCATTTGTGCATCCCTTGGACCCCACAACAACCATCCAAGATGTGAAAAACAAACTAGTGATGGAAAGAAATCAAAAAGGAGCCCAATCTTGGCTTGAACTCTCAGAGGTCAGGAACCGCAGCAGATAAGTCATATATGTCCCCAGTCTGTGGTACTACAGCAGGCATTATTTTTTCCTCTTCCTTGTAGCCTTCTCTCCAGCCTTCTCTGCAGCCTTGGTTGGTTTCTTCCTCGGAGGCTGGGGATCAGGAGGAGAGGTTGTGGCAGGAGGAGTAGGAGGAGGAGGAGGAGGAGGTGGAGGAGTAGGGACAACCTCCATGATGTTGGTGAACTTGGTGAGTTCACCGAGCAATCCCTTGTTAATAACCTTCAGGAGAAGGGTCTCACTATACAGCTTTTGCCGCAGGTCCATTTGGCCTAGCTTTTGGGCCAGGACTGCGGCAAAGCCCTCCTCAGCAGAGGGTGCCTCTCGGAGGGCCGCAGTAGCCTCTTTTTGGAAGGCTCTTGTTTCCTCCTCCACCTGCCTACCTCTCCTTGGCCCTCGTGGTTTCATTATCAGGGGAGGCATCTGGGCTCTTGTGCTGGGCCCAGCCTCCTCCTGGGTGCCACTTGGCCCTGCCTCCTCCTGGTCCCCAACATCACCCTCTTCCTGGCTCTGCTCTGGCTGTAAAAAAAGAAAGGGACTTTATTATTTTTTTGCCACCATCAATCACACACATTGTTCACCTCCAGACATTTAGGAATTGAATCTGAAAATTTTGAAAAGTCTCACAGATTCCGCCTCCTGATATTGTTGCCTTGTCCACATCAAAATTGACCCCTACTGTATCTTGGTCTTTAAATCCTTTATTTTTCTAACATTAAATACCTAACAATACTAACATCAATTTAAATTCATCACTTTTGTAACATATAAGTGGAGATATCAATTCTTTACCTGGCTCCATATATCCAAATCTGCCTCCTCAAGGGCCTGATCTTGATCCTCAGAGGAAGCCAGAGCAGGGTTGCCAGGAAGGCTGGAGGTTTGGCTACAAGGAAGGCTGGATTGACCTCTGGGGGGAAGGGTGGAGAGAGATTCCCGCACTTCCAGCTGGTCATCCAGAAAAGATAGCTTGCTGTAGTACCACAGACTGGGTTTATAAACCTTATCTTCTGCAGCACCTGACCTCTGGGACTTCAGGACCATATTCCTCTGGGTCCTGTATGTCCCCCTGATGGTAGAAATTTTGGTTTTCACATCTTGGAGAGTTGTTGTGGGTATCTGGGTTTGGACAAATGCAAGCAGGCTCTCCAGTGCTGCTGTCCTGGCCGTTTTGTTTTTATTGGACCCACTTTTGGTCTGCCACAGGATAGGGAGTTTTTTCCATTTGTCAATGAACTCCCCCATGAATTCCGGGTTTTTGAAACTATTCATTCTCTCTGTAAAATCAAGAACCCAGAAAAGACATATAATTCAGGCAACATTCATCAAATCAGCATTTTGGACAGATCTCCTCCTCTGCGGAAACCCAAATCCTTAAAATGTTATGTACCTTGGTCAACACGTTCGTTGCGAACTCCCTCTCCCGCCAAATGAACATATTTTCGACACATGGATCTGAACTTGATATACACTGCGCATGCGCGAAACTCTGCACGCTTTCCCCGCCCCTGACGTTCGATATTGTACTTTCCCCGCCCCTTCTCGCTCGTCGTAGTGCTTAGCAACATGGCGGAGACACAGGTGGCTGAGATTACCTCTACAGAGGATGAAATTCCTGAGGAGCCCAAATCCCGATCCAGGAGATATAAGGCATCCAACATGTCATTCGAGGAAATGGTGGAGATGGTCATCATTTTGAAGAGGGAGGATTATGATGCCAAGCATGGGCCGTATAAAAGGCCTAATCTGGTCAAGTCAAAAATTATGGCCAAAGTGGTCAAAAGTCTTCACCAAAAATTCGGGGTGTGCATAACGAAGGAACAGCTTAGAAAACAATGGTCTGATCTGAAGTTGCGGGAGCCCGACCAATACAAACGAATCAAGAAAGTTATACGAAAAAGTAAGTATTTTTTTGCTATTTTCCCTGCTCGAGATTATTACTTGTATTATGTCGTGTATTTTTGTCTTATAGTACAGTGAAAGATACCATCTTTCTTGTTCGTCCGCAAAGTAAACGGACCTATTAAACCTCTTTCTCCGTACAGTTCATCAAACAAAGTTTTAGGATCATCCAGTGTGAACACTAGACATGTGCATTCGTTTTCGTCCGAATGCATTTTCATCCGAATTTCAGGTATTTTCGTTATCGTTTTAACAAACGAAAACGAAAATGCAGAATCCGAAAACCGAAAGATCCGACATAAACAAATGCTTAATTTTCATTTTCGTTGCAACAACAGTTCGATATAGGTAGGAGATTCGACATGAGGCTGACAATAACAATCTGTGTCCATCGAACCTGTGGTCGAATGTGCCTAACCTTAACTCTATTAGTCCAAGATTATTCTACATAGAGAGAAAAGATTTGACATTATAGAGAGAAAAGATTCGACATAGAGAGAAAAGATTTGACATTATAGAGAGAAAAGATTCGACATTATAGAGAGAAAAGATTCGACATAGAGAGAAAAGATCACTGCTGGAATTGGGTGGGGGAAGTAAAATAAAAAAATGATGATGATGAATGTTAGTGGCTGATTGTAACCAAAGAGGAGGAGCAGTAAAATAGCTAGCACTAACTTGACAATTCGACATGAACGACGAAGATTCAACGAAGCATCGAAAAACATACAAACGTCGAATCTGTCATTGAAGGCTTATGGTGTCTGTTGAAAGTTCTAAGAAGATTCTACGGAGCAGATAAACTGTACGACGCTGCAATTGTACATTTCCGGTCAAATGCTCGGCCCATAGGCTATAGAAGAATTCTAATGTTGGTTGACTAGTAGGGATGAGCTTCGAGTTCGAGTCGAACTCATGTTCGACTCGAACATTGCCTGTTCGCCCGTTCGCCGAACAGCGAACAAATTGGGGTGTTCGCGGCAAATTCGAAAAATCTATGGGAGAAATCTAAAGTGCCAATTATAAAGGCTTATATGCAAGTTATTGTCCTAAAAAGTGTTTGGGGACCCGGGTCCTGCCCCAGGGGACATGTATCAATGCAAAAAGACGTTTTAAAAACGGCCGTTTTTTCGGGAGCAGTGATTTTAATAATACTTAAAATGAAAAAATAAAAGTGAAATATTCCTTTAAATTTCGTACCTGGGGGGTGTGTATGATATGCATGTGAAGTGGTGCATGTTTCCCGTGCTTAGAACTGTCCCTGCAAAAAATGACATTTTTGAAAGAAAAAAAGTCATTTAAAACTCATTCGCGGCTATTAATGAATTGTCGGCTCCCGGCAATACATACAAAAGTCATTGATAAAAAAAAAAAAAAAGCGTGGGGGTTCCCCAGAATTCAATTACCAGGCCCTTCAGGTCTGGAATGGATATTAAGGGTAACCCCGCCGCAAATTTAAAAAAAAATTGACGTGGGGTTCCCCCAAATATCCATTCCAGGCCCTTCAGATCTGGCATGGATTTTAAGGGGAACTCCCCCCAAATTTTTAAAAAATAGGCGTGGAGTCCCCCTAAAAATCCATACCAGACCCCTTATCCGAGCACGCAACCTGGCCGGCCGCAGGGGAAAAGGGGGGGACGAGAGAGCGGCCCCCCCTCCCTCCTGAACCGTACCAGGCCACATGCCCTCAACATGGGGAGGATGTCACCATGTTGATGGGGACAAGGGCCTCATCCCCACAACCCTTGCCCGGTGGTTGTGGGGGTCTGCGGGCAGGGGGCTTATCGGAATCTGGAAGACCCCTTTAACAAAGGGGACCCCCAGATCCCGGCCCCCCCTATGTGAATTGGTAAGGGGTACATTGTACCCGTACCATTTCACGAAGAAAGCGTAATTTTTTTTTAAAAAAAACACACAAACACCTTGAAAAAGTCCTTTATTTAAAAAAAAAACAAAAAACATTCCAGCGGTGTAATCCAGTGTCCCGCGGCGATCCCGATGTCCAGCGCTGTCCTTTATTGGTTGTGCCTGAGCGGACCTGATGGGGAACTCCCTCTCAGTATTTTAAATGTATAGACCCGCCCCTTCTAAAGTTCCCCATCAGGTCCGCTCAGCGGACCAGATGCGGAACATGAGAAGGGGCGGGTCTATTCATGTATTACCAAAGTGAAAGCAGTTCCCCATCAGGTCCGCCCCCTCGGTATGTCGGACCCGCCTACGTCATTGGCTTGAGCGGGGAACTTCCTTCACTGTGTAATTTAAATTTACATAGTGAAGGAAGTTCCCCGCTCAAGCCAATGACGTAGGCGGGTCCGACATACCGAGGGGGCGGACCTGATGGGGAACTGCTCTCACTTTGGTAATACATGTATAGACCCGCCCCTTCTCATGTTCCGCATCTGGTCCGCTGAGCGGACCTGATGGGGAACTTTAGAAGGGGCGGGTCTATACATTTAAAATACTGAGAGGGAGTTCCCCATTATGTCCGCTCAGGCACAACCAATGAAGGACAGCGCTGGACATCGGGATCGCCGCGGGACACTGGATTTCACCGCTGGAATTTTATTTTTTTTTAAATAAAGGACTTTTTCAAGGTGTTTGTGTGTTTTTTTAAACATTTTTTTACGCTTTCTTCGTGAAATGGTAGGGGTACAATGTACCCCTTACCAATTCACATAGGGGGGGGCCGGGATCTGGGGGTCCCCTTTGTTAAAGGGGTCTTCCAGATTCCAATAAGCCCCCCGCCCGCAGACCCCCACAACCACCGGGCAAGGGTTGTGGGGATGAGGCCCTTGTCCCCATCAACATGGGGACATCCTCCCCATGTTAAGGGCATGTGGCCTGGTACGGTTCAGGAGGGAGGGGGGGCGCTCTCTCGTCCCCCCCTCTTCCCCTGCGGCCGGCCAGGTTGCGTGCTCGGATAAGGGGTCTAGTATGGATTTTTAGGGGGACTCCACGCCATTTTTTTTTAAATTTGGGGTGGAGTTCCCCTTAAAATCCATGCCAGATCTGAAGGGCCTGGAATGGATATTTGGGGGAACCCCACGTCAATTTTTTTTTAATTTGTGGCGGGGTTCCCCTTAATATCCATTCCAGACCTGAAGGGCCTGGTAATTGAATTCTGGGGAACCCCCACGCTTTTTTTTTTTTTTTTTATCAATGACTTTTGTATGTATTGCCGGGAGCCGACAATTCATTAATAGCCGCGAGTCAGTTTTAAATGACTTTTTTTCTTTCAAAAATTACATTTTTTGCAGGGACAGTTCTAAGCACGGGAAACATGTGCCACTTTACATGCATATCATACACACCCCCCAGGTACGAAATTTAAAGGAATATTTCACTTTTATTTTTTTTATTTTAAGCATTATTAAAATCACTGCTCCCGAAAAAACGGCCGTTTTTAAAACTTTTTTTGCATTGATACATGTCCCCTGGGGCAGGACCCAGGTCCCCAAACACTTTTTAGGACAATAACTTGCATATTAGCCTTTATAATTAACACTTTAGATTTCGAACGTTCGAGTCCATTGTATTTAATAGGGTTCTAAAGTTCACACGGCTCATCCCTGTTGACTAGTAATAGTAATTAAAAAATATAATTATTACTAGTCATACAATAGAATTCATCTATAGCTTGTAGGCGGAACATTCGACCGGAAATGTACGATTGCAGCGTCGTACAGTTTCGCTGCTCCGTCGAATCTTCTTTGAATATTCGACAGACACCATAAGCCTTCAATGACAGATTCGACCTTAATTAATTCAGATTTTCGGACGAATGCAATTTCTAACGAAAACTGAAATAAATAAAAACGAATTTCGGGAGTAACTAAATAAATGTATTTTTCTAACGAAAACGAAATTCCGAAACGAAATATTTCAGTGTGCACATGTCTAGTGAACACCCATTTATTTATTTTTATTTGGGGTAGCAAATTTGGTAAACAATTATTTTTGGGGATCAAATCCAAAGGACAATTTTTATTAAGGATATGCATGGTAATGTTAAGGGAGAGAATGCTCAGCAGCTGATGAAACATCTGAACGCAGTAGTACAAGTGTGGGCCAAAAGCCTCAAAGTTTGAGGGTGTCACACACAAGTGATCCTGTGTATATACTTTGGGGTGTTACAATGTGTCAAACTTTGGGTCAAAAAGTATATGCTATGTTTTTGGCTATGTATCCAATCATGTGTTCCGGTTGTCACTGGGGGTACATTGAAAAATGGACCACGCTTCAAAATAATGTTTCCAAATTATTTGTTCATGGTTTAGTTTTCTCCAAAAAATCTTTGTTACTAATAAAACTATACCTTTTCTTGCAATCTCCATAGGGCTTCAAAAAGCTACGTCAGATGAGCCTCTAAATCCAACACCTTCAACAATACCTCCAGACCCACATGATGGAGAGGAACGTGAGGTTGTAGAAGTGGAAAGTGGCACCTCAACAGGTCAGTGTCAAACCAGACAGATGCAGGTTAATAGATGTAGGCCTACATATTCTATACTACATGTTTTTTTTTTTAATGTAGGTGCAGTTCTGGCCGAAGACCCCAAAAATTTTACACATCACAGTGCCCAGATCCTGATACAATACCTGATGGTCTGCTGTCGTGACCTTAAAAAATTAAAGGGAGACTTGATAGAGATCAGGGCAAATACCAAGCGGGTGTAGGAAAGGCTACAAAAGATCATGGCTGTGCTTGGGCGTGTCTAATGTTTTTTAATAAAATAACGTTGAACTTGCTGTGTTTTGGCAGGTATGTTTTTCATTGAACCTTTTAGGACTAGTACATGTTTATTTTTTTACTATATTTTTAAAGATCTTTTTTGTATGCATGGCTGTTCATGCGTTTTAATAAGCCAAAAATGTTTGGGACATCTACATTTAAAAGGAATTGTCCAAAACAAAAATAAAAAATGGTATTTTGTTATCAAGAAGTTGTGGCTTCATTATGTAAATGTTGTGCAAAGTGAACTAATCAATGTTTTGTATTTACACTGACAATGAAGGCTAATTAAGAATGCACAATACACATGGCAATACAAGTGCACTAGGTAAACCTACGAGAAACATAAACCATTATTAAATTAAAACACCAAACCAATCTTTGTGAAAAATAAAGTTTTATTTTTCTAAATTAAAAGGTTAAAAGTCATCAGGCATTTCAATGGCCCCCCTACCCACAAAATAATCCACATATTTGTCACGGACCTCACGTCCAGTTTGGGGGGCCAAGCCTGGACGGCCAGCTTCCAGGGCCACAAGATGTTCTGCTTCCATTAATGAGGCCTCAGGCCCAGTCAAAGTCAGATAATTTGTGGAATGCACCCGGAGATATTTATGTAGCACACAGCAAGCCATTACAACATGGTTCCATTTGTAAGGGGCAAGGTGGATGGAGGTGAGGAACAGGCGGAAGGGGCTGGCCATGACGCCAAAGGCATTTTCCACCACCCTTCTTGCTCTGGCCAGCTGATAGTTGTACACCCTCCTCTCAGGGGTGAGGGTGCGTTGCGGGAATGGCCTCATCAAATGGGGACCCAGGCCAAACGCCTCATCCGCCACAAACACAAATGGGAGTCCCTCCACATTCTGCTCCGCTGGTGGCAAGGCCAGCTGATCCAAAAGGAGCCGTTCCCCAAACTCCGTCTGTGCAAAAACTCCTCCATCAGACATCCTGCCATTCTTGCCAACGTCCACATAGAGGAATTCGTAGGTGGCCGACACCACTGCCATCATCACGATGCTGTGGAACCCCTTATAATTGTAATAAAAGGATCCGAATGGGGTGGTGGGACGAACCGAACATGTTTGCCGTCGATGGCCCCTCCACAGTTTGGAAAGTTCCATCGTTGGGCAAACTCCGATGCCACATTCTGCCATTCATGTGGTGTAGAAGGGAACTGTGGAATGAAATCCAAAATAAATTAATACTTTGAGTCAGAAACATTGAAAGCAGATTTAAGAAAAGCATTCATGGCCAACATTGGGAGAAACCAAACAATTAAAACATTATTAGTAAGCAACAACAAACCCCAAAAAAAACACAAAATAAAATGGGGGGGGGTTTAAGATGAGTTGGGGAGATCCCAAATGAAGGCTGTAACACTCTGTATGAATTTGTGAAAAATGTAACATTCCTAGGCAATCTTTAGGGGGCGTTTAGGGTAAAGCACTACGATGGAGCATAGATTAAAATACATGGAAATGACTAGGCAAGGTGGGTATGGCCCCAGGATAGCATGCTGGAGTGGTTAGGTAAGGCAAATTTTAATGTAGGCCTAATGAAAAATTTCCAAAAAATACATTTGCATGTGGAGAAAGGGGACATTCCCTGCAGCTAAGAATCATGGGAATTAGGGACTGCTAATAAACCCCCCCCAAAAATTAATACAAATAAATGCATACAATGTGATGTTTGAAATAAGAACACTTACCTTAATATAGTCCTCCTGCAAAACTTGGAGGATGGCAGAACACGTCTCTGGTATAATGATACCCAGAGCCTGGGGGGATATGCCTGTGGAGAACTTTAAGTCCTGCAGGCTTCTCCCAGTCACCAGGTATCGCAACGTGGCAATGAGCCTCTGCTCAGCACTGATGGCTTCACGCATAACGGTGTCCTGCCTGGTAATGTAGGGGGACACCAAAGCCAACAGATGCTGAAATATGGGGTCAGACATTCAGAGAAAATTCCTGTAGTCATCAGGATTATTCTCCCTGATCTCCCGCAACAAAGGCATATGACAGAACTGGTGCCGCTGGAGCAACCAATTCTTGGTCCATGAACTCCTCCTGACCCTGCTCATGGCATGGAGTCGGGATACAGCATGAACCCCGGCACCAACTACAGCACAAACTCTACGACGAGTACATAGCCACAACATGGCTAGATAACGGTCGGCAGCTCAGAACGAACTAGAAGAATGAACGGAAGAACAGCAAGGCCTATGAAGAACAAGCTAAAAAACAGTAACGAGCAGACAAGAACGCACTGAATAAACAGATACGAACTGACTACAAGCACTGCAAAACAGATACGAACCCACAAGCAAACTGAACTCCACAAAACGATCTTCAAAGCACGAAGACTGAAAAGTGCGAATCGTCTCTCACCAAACTTTTACTAACACGCGGTAACACGGAATTAGCAAAAGTGTCCCAAAGGGTGGCGTCATTAGAACGGAACTTCCCCTTTATAGTGCCGTCGTACGTGGTGTACGTCACTGCGCTTTGCTTTGAAAGTTTTTTAAAATGATCGTGTGTACGCAAGACAGGCTTGAGAGGAAACATGAAAAAAAACGACGTGAAAAACGTCGGGAAAAATAATGGCATGAAAAACGATCGTGTGTACGCCGCATAAGAAGCGAATAGCTGATGTGGCGGAGGGTATAGGTACGCGTCTACTAGATCATTCTAATCATTCAAAATATCTGCCATTTTGGTTTCCACATGTTGAATATGTTGGTCTTGTGTTTGTACAACATTAGCCAGAGAGGACACAGTAGCTGAGAGATCTGTGTACAATGTGTGCCTCAGTGATATCAACATCTTTTTCATTGTCACCTCTGAGATGGGTTGGTCTGAGGCAGGGAAAGAGTCTACAGTAGAGGGTTGTTGAGGGTCAGGGAGAGGCAGTGTGAATGGAGCTACGTAAGGTTGTGGAGGAGCCGCATCATCCCGTCGGGGTTTGGATTTTACAGGGCTGGCTGGGGAGGGCGAGTCAGGGGGAGACCACTCACCATCTGCTGCTGTGGAGGAGAAGTTCAGCTGCTGTGCTTGGCTGGGTCCAGCGCGAGATGAGAGGATCTGTGCAGCGTGTCTGTATGCTGGCCAAGGGGAAGAAGTCTGTTTGCTTTTGCGGATGTTTTAATTCCTTCCTGCGCTTTGACATACTGCTGGAGGTTAGTGGAGTTTCTCAGAGTGTGTGTGTAGAGAAATTCTCACCCATTTTGGTTGTCGTGGAGCTGCCTAGTGCTGGGTAGTTTGCGGAGCTGGTGAACTAAGCTGCCATTGCTTTGAGCCGGTAAGCCACGCCCCAATGTACTTTGGAGAGTGCAACTATTCTATGCGCAGAAAAGCTGTCTGGCACTGAAATAGCACCATCAAAACTTTTCAACTGGACATGCGCATCAAGGCTTAAGCCTTGTACACACGGCCGAGAATCTCGTCAGGAAAAACACGTCGTTTTTCTTGACGAGATTCTTGGACAAGAAACTTGTCCCGGCCGAGTGTACACACGCTCCATTCAAAGAACCCGCGGTTCTTTGAATGGAGTGAACGCGGTGAAGTCATCGACTATGACGAGCGTGCGCTCGTCACATTCGATGCCGTCGCCGCCATCTTGCTACACCCTACCTATGCCTAGGAAGCTACCGCGCATGCGTCAAAGTCAATTTGAGCATGCGCGGGGTTCCGCGGCGACAGGTAGGTGTACACACACACACTTTTCTCGTCAAAAACAGGCCGACGAGAATTTCAACGAGAAAATAGAGAGCAGGTTCTCTATTTTTCTCGTCGAGATTCTGGTCAGTTTTCTCGACGAGAAACCATACACACGAACAATTTTCTCGGCAAGAAAGCTCTCTTGGCAGTTTTCTTGTCATTTCTTGCCGAGAAACTTGTTCGTGTGTACGAGGCTTTAAAGTTGCAAACTCAAAGATACCCCTGTTTTGACTCTTTTGGACCATCACCACACTTTCACCATTAAGGCGGTACATCTTATAGTCGTCAAGAAATTTACAATTTACTATTTAACAATATACATTATCTCATAAAAGTGAGTACACCCCTCACATTTTTATAAATATTTTAATATATCTTTTCATGTGACAACACTAAAGAAATTATACTTTTGTACAATGTAATATCAGTGTGTACAGCTTATATAACAGTGTACATTTTCTGTCCCCTCAAAATAACACATACAGCCATTATTGTCTAAACCGCTGGCAACAAGTGTGAGTACACCCCTAGGTGAAAATGTCCATATTGGGCCCAACGTGTCAATATTTTGTGTGGCCACCATTATTTTCCAGCACTGCCTTAACCCTCTTGGCATGGAGTTCACCAGAGCTTCACAGGTTGCCACTGGAGTCCTCTTCCACGCCTCCATGACAACATCAAGGAGCTGGTGGATGTTAGAGACCTTGCACTCCTCCACCTTCTGTCCCTGAAGGGAGGGAATCATGCTCTGCTTCAGCATGTCACAGTACATGTTGGCATTCATGGTTCCCTCAATGAACTGTAGCTCCTCAGTGCCGGCATAACTCATTCTGCCGCAGACCATGACACTCCTACCACCATGCTTGACTGTAGGCAAGACACACTTGTCTTTGTACTCCTCTCCTTGTTGCCGCCACACACGCTTGACACCATCTGAACCAAATACGTTTATCTTGGTCTCATCAGACCACAGGACATGGTTCCAGTACTCCATGTCCTTGGTCTGCTTGTCTTCAGCAAACTGTTTGCGGTCTTTCTTGTGCATCATCTTTAGAAGAGGCTTCCTTCTGGGACGACAGCCATGCAGACAAATTTGATGCAGTGTATGGCGTATGGTCTAAGCACTGATAGGCTGATCTCCCACCCCTTCAACCTCTGCAGCAATGCTGGCAGCACTCATAAGTCTATTTCCCAAAGACAACCACTGGATATGACGCTGAGCACGTACACTCAACTTTTTTGTTCAACCATGGTGAGGCCTGTTCTGAGTGGAACCTGTCCTGTTAAACTGCTCTATGGTCTTGGCCACAGTGCTGCAGCTCAGTTTCAGGGTCTTGGCAATCTTCTTATAGCCTAGGCCATCTTTATGTAGAGCAACAATTCTGTACAGTTTGGTCACAAAACTGAGATGATTATTGGAGAAAAGGTTATATGAGGGCTTAAAGGCTAAGTTCACTTTTATGGGCAGAATTTGCCTTTTTATTATATAGAAGCCTTTTCTAAAGTAATCTCTGCCCCAGCCATCTCAATGTTGAAATGTTTTTTGCTTCCATCACTTTCTGTCGATCATTTCCCATCATACACTGCCTTGCTGCATCACAGAATAGGTGTGTATTATTAGTCTGAACCACACACCCCCTCATTACTATACCACCTCTTGTTTTATTTTCACCCACTTTCTGTACAATCTGATTGTACAATCTCCCATCAGCTATGCAGTATAAGGCCCTGCCTGATTTGATACAAATTGAATTGATTGTCCAGGTGGGCCTTTCTATTCCATAGTTTTGGTAAAACTATAGGAAATTGCGGGGGCGTGGTCTGGAGCTGCATGGAGTAGGACGTGCAGTGTGAGAGCTCCGCTCAAGATATACAATTTTACTCGATCCTGGGGGCTATATACCCCGCAAACAGATGACAGAAAGCCAAAGGCTGCTTGCTCGACCCTGAGCTGACATGTCTCCTCCTAAAAGATCCGGCGCCATTGCCAAGCTAGACAAGTATTGCCACGAGGAGCGAGACTCGGGGAAGGAAGATGGCGTTGCCCCGCTCCCCGAGGAAGAAGATCAGACCTCCGGTGACACTGCCAGAGTACTGGAAGCCATCGGCTTGTGCCAATCCACCCTCACCTCAAGGATTGAGAAGGTGAAGGTCGACATCTCCTTAATCAGGCAGGATATCCACAAGCTACGTGAACGTGTGTCTGAGACTGAACGCCGGGTCGCCACGTGGAGGAAGGCCTGCATCCACTCCAGGTCACCACTGTACAACTGCAGTACCAACTGAATGCGGTCCTTTCCAAGCAGGACGATATGGAGAACCGCCTCCGGAGATGTAACCTGCGCTTCGTGGGGATCCCCGAGACGTCCGAGGGTGTGGACCCCCCCACGTACCTGGAAAACCTGCTAGTCAAGACCTATGGCAGGGAGGCCTTCTCCTCAGCATTTGTGGTGGAGCGTGCGAAACCCCCACCTGCTGGAGCCCCACCACGAACTTTCATTGCCAAATTCCTAAGTTACCGTGATCGAGACGCCATCCTTAGGCTCACTCGGGAAAGATGCAATATCCCCATCGGCAACGTGACTGTGGCGGTGTTCCCGCGCTACACTGAGGCGAAGCGGCAGCTCCGTGTGCATCACCTACCATGCGCAGAGGTCCTCTCCCGCCCTAAATCTCAGTGGGCGGACATCTCAATTCTTGTCGAGACTCACCTGGCAGGCCAGAAGCAGATGTGTCTCAAAGAGCCCTGGGTGGGATGGCTATACCAAGCTCCACACACCACCAACTCCCGTGGGGTTGTGATCCTCATCGCGAAGATGGTGCAATTTCAGCTCCACACATTGCAGTCGGACTCCCAGGGCTGGTCACTGTTTCTGTATGCTACCATTGGGGGCCTGGAGGTCCTTCTCCTGGCTTTTTACATCTCCCCCATTTCAATTTGCTATGCTGCAGCTGGTGGTGGCTTTCATGGCCCAACATCCCTCAGTGCCGGCCATCTGAGCAGGAGATTTCAACATAGTCATTCCCCCAAGCCTAGACAGACTGAGCTCAGCTGCCCCTCCAGCCATTTTACCTAGTACCACCAGATTTGGGAAGTTTCTTGCAGAATTTGCCCTCACCGACACATGGAGACATAAACATCCAACACAACCACACTTCTCTTGCTTTAATTCCTCACGCTCAGCTATGTCCCGTATAGATTTCATCTTTCTTGCCCACCCTCCTTCCTCACCTCCTTGACGCAGGCTTCGACACTAGAGTACTCTCTGATCACTTTCAATACAGGATCACATTGCGGCTGCCGGCTCCCCTTGCAGTTCAGATCTGGAGGCTGAACCCATTTTGGCTCACCACCCTGTCCGACTTGGACACCATCCAACTGGAGTGGGAATATTATTTCCGCACAAACAATGGCTCTCCCCCAATCGGATCTGTATGGGAAGCCTTTAAAATGGAAAAAAAATGCAGCGCTAAGAATTAAGTGGCTACCAATAGGTGTAACTAAAGGTTAGAAAATCAACAACATCTGACATAAACAGATAAGATAAAGTGATATTAAATCAGAGTCAGAAGAGAATCTGACAATGTGAAACCCATAAAAGTGCAATAATGGATAATCTGTAAAAAAATGTCCATAGGGTGATTAAATATAACATGGATGGACGATCAACAGAATGAACATCTTATATACTGTAGATAAGTTTGTGTAAATAAATGACAATCCTGTAGTTCACCACTGGGATCAAATGTAGGACCACTTGTAGATGTAAGGAGTGATCGGCAAACACGACACCCAGCACAGTGATTCCAGCACCAGGGAGGGGAGGAGATAAATATGCTTACCCTGTGTCGTTGACACACGCTAGCGGCGGTGGGTCAAACCAGCAAAGACAGATCCTCTCTTACAGGTGGGCTGGCTGGAACTCGTCTGGAGGTAGAGTCCTGATGTCCACGTTATACAGGCGAAGGTTAAAAGTTGTAACCACGGGGGCGTGGCTTTACGGCTCGTGTGGGTGGCTGCCTAATCCCACAGCTCTGCAATATAACCAGCACCAGCAACCATAAAGCGACTCCAGAGAAGGATTTAAACATTCCACAAGCTGCCTCAACACCCAGGCACATCGTGCAGCTAAGCTGAAACGGAGGAAGACATCTACACTCTCCAGAAAGCTGACAGATTACTATCCCTCAGCGGCCCTGATGAACAGCCAAGATGGCGCCGGCAATGGCTGGGGAACAGCAGCGCGGCTCTCCTCCTCACCTCACAATCTGAACACAGGGATGTCTCCGGGAACACATCGTTACTCCGACATTCAGGGTGGGTGCTCTCCCCCTACCTCTCCCATGACATCTAGCCCTGACAAATCCAGGCTCAGAATAGAAGAGCCTCAGCAGACCCTGCCTGTCACGTCTCCATGCCTGTTCTCTCTCCCCCACCGCAACAATCATCAGTGCTAGATGCATTCCCTGCCTCTGACCAGCCCTTATCTGAGAACACAATGAAAAACATGCTGCTCTCACTGAGGCAAACATTGTATACTGACTTATCATCTGCTGTCTCCTCACTATCCATAACAGTGAAACAGCATGATCAAGCTATTGCTCACATGGAAACTAAAATGGGAGACATACTCACTGCCCATAATGAGCTAGTGGATGGCTTTGCGGATCATGAAGATGGGTGTAAAGAAAGTAGCGCTGGCAAGTGAGGGAAAAAAACAACTGAATGTCTCTCTAATTATATAAATGAACTGGGTGAAAGAAAAAAATATATATATCACACCAACCAATAATAATGTGTGTATGTGGGCTAAAAAGTCCATAAAAACCAACATAAAAAATCATAAAGAAAATTATATATAAAATGTGTCCATCAAAGTGATATGTGAAAACACAATGAAGGAAAGGACATGCAGGCTTAGGGGTCATCCGTGAAAAGACATCTTCCGACTACAAGGAATGGATGAAATACTCTTACCAGAGCCCGTGGATCTGCCTGTCGATGACAGCAGATCATATAAGCATGGAAAATCCAACCACCGGACCGATCAGCTTGTCTGATGACTCATGTGGCATTGGAATCCTAGTCTTGGCTGTTAAGATTCGATAGTCCTCAGCTCCAGATCTTGGGAGAATATCCCAAATGGATGGAACAAATCTGGGCTCACAGAGTGTCTGCCATACTTCCAATAGATGTAAAGATGATTCAACCACAAAGCACCCCAGACGGGGGTGACTGGATAATATGGAGTGGCTACAGATGTAAAACTCTCTCCGACTCACATGCAGGGCTTTTTTCCTGCATGCTTATATGATCTGCTGTCATGTGGACACAAGCCTTTAAGCACACCTTTACAGCCTCACATTGCTCTAATCATTGGGAATCATACCAAAAAACGATTCATAGGTGGTATCTCACACCCTATCGTCTCTGCAAATTCTTCCCTGGCCATCCTCCTACCTGTTGGCGATCATGTGGAAGCACTGGTACCATAGCACATATTCTATGGTTTTGTAGAACCCTGAGCTCATTCTGGAAACAAATATTTTCCCTAATCTCCACCATATCACAGGTTACAACATCCCCTAATCCCTCACTAGCATTATTACACCTTGGAATTGAAAAATTCCCGCCCAGGTCACGGGTAGTGATAATCCATTTACTACTCGTGGCAAAAATGCCCCCCTTCACCCTCCCCCCCCCCGTCTGGAGTTATGGATTTACTATTGAGTTATTGAATTACTGTTGAGTTGATATGTTACCATGTTACCATGTTAAACGTAATCAAGAAAGGTTCTATCCAACTGTGTGATTTTCTCAATATAACTTAACTCTATGTTATAAAAGTTGATCTCACTTGCTCCAGTCGGAACTTCTGACATATTGTTACATATGTATATCCTGTCCAGTTTATTGAAAAATAATAAAGAAATATTGAAATTAAAAGTTGTAACCACACAGATCACAGTGCGGCCAGGCTTGGGTTTCCAAGTAGGAGTAAACACAGTGTAAAAAAGACAGAAGAATGCTCCACAGTGCAGGTAAATCCGGAGGTATGATGAAAACAAGGCACATTTATTCCAATAAAATCAAAAGGGTAAAAGAATCATAAAAAAGTCTGTAAATAGTGATCACATAAAAAATATTTCCATAGGCGTAGTGTATAGGGCCAAAGCAGGCTATGTACCCGACATGTTTCGCACTAGTGTGCATAAACTGGGGCCTATAAAATACATGCCCGCATGATCCTCTCCACGTGAATCAATATTAGGGATGAGCCGAATACCCCCCTGTTCAGTTCGTACAAGAGCCTGCGAACGGACCGAAAGTTTGCGCGAAATTTAGAACCCCGTTAAAGTCTATGGGACTCGAACGTTTGAAATCTAAAGTGCTAATTATAAAGGCTAATATGCAAGTTATTGTCTTAAAAAGGGTTTGGGGACCACGGGTCCTGCCCCAGGGGACATGTATCAATGCAAAAAGAAGTTTTAAAAACTGACGTTTTTTCGGGAGCAGTGATTTTAATGATGCATAAAGTGAGAAAAAAAGGGAAATATTCCTTTAAATATCATACCTGGGAGGTGTCTAAAGTATGCCTGTGAAGTGGCACATGTTTCCCGTGTTAAGAACTGTCCCTGCACAAAATGAAATTTCTAAAGGAAAAAAAGTAATTTAAAACTGCTTGCGGCTTTAATGTAATGTCTGGTCCCGGCAATATGGATGAAAATCATTGAGAAAAATGGCATGGGTACCCCCCCCCCCAGCCCAGTACCAGCCCCTTTGGGTCTTGTATGGATATTAAGGGGAATCCTGCACCCAAATTAAAAAAAGGAAAGGCGTGGGGCCCCCAGGCCCTATATACTCTGAACAGCAGTATGCAGGCAGTGCAAACAAGACAGGGACTGTAGGTTTGTTGTTACGTAGAATCGGTTTGCAATTTTGAACTGGTACATTTTTAAAGTGTAGCTCCAGCCAAAAAATCTATTTTTAAGCTTTTTGGAAAACACAGGGAAGGGTTATCACCCCTGTAGCATTTGTTTTGCTGCCTGTGCACCTGTTCAGAACATTTCACCTCACCTTTTTCCCATATTAACTCTTATAGGAATTTCCCTTCCTAGGGGTAGATTTCCTCTCACTTGTTGTCTTCTTCCGTCTTCTTCCGTTTGCAAGTAGGAGTCGTTTGTAAGTTGGATGTTTGAAAGTAGGGGCCTGCCGTATATACTCTGCAGAAATTTGGCCCTTAGGTGTTGGTGTTGCCACAACACTGTAAGGCCTCACAGTTACTCTTGGTGGGCGCATGAATGGGCCCTGCTGTGAATTATTAGATCAAGAATTGTAATTACATGCCCCTGTTGAACAGGGACAGAAATATCGGGCCTTTGGTGGTGGTGGTGGTGGTGTTGCCACAACACTGTAAGCCCTCACAGTTACTCTTGGTGGGCGCAGAAATGGGCCCTGCTGTGAAATATTAGATCAAGAATTGTAATTACATGCCCCTGTTGAACAGGGGCATAAAAATTGGGCCTTAGGCACTGGTGCCACAACACTGCAACCCCTCACAGATACTCTAGTTAGAGCGCAGGAATGAGCCCTGCTGCAAAGTATTGCATCAAAAATTTTAATTACACGCCCCTGTTAAACAGGGGCTGAAAAATTTGGCCTCAGGCACTGGTGCAGGTGCCACAACACTGCAACCCCTCACAGATAATCTAGTTTGAGCGCAGGAATGGGCCCTGCTGCCAAGTATTGCATCAAAATTTTTAATGACATGCCCCAGTTAAACAGGAGCTGAAAAATTGGGCCTTAGCCACTGGTGGCGGTGCCCAGAACCAAAAATGTTCTTACAAGCTATCAGCATGATCATTGAGGAGGAAGAGGATAGTCACTCAGCATAACAGGATAGTCACTCAGCATCAGCATAGGCAGTTTTGAAGGGATCTGACATTTCAAAAAAAATATTTGGTTACATCAGCATCAGGTGCTTGGTAGCTGGTGGTGATCCTAGACTGATTAATTTTTATGAAGGTCAGTCGATCGACCGAGTCGATGGACAGGCACACCCTGTGATCGGTTACAAAGCCTGCAGCAGCACTGAATGTGTGTTCCGAAAGAACGCAGGATGCAGGACAGGCCAGTAGCTCAATTGCATACTGTGCAAGCTCTGGCCAGTGATCCATCCTCAAGACCCAGTAACCCAGAGGATTTTCGGTGGGAAAGGTGTCCAAGTCTGATCTTGCCCCTAGGTATTCCTGCACCATGTAAACCAGACGCTGGTGATGGTTGCTGGAAACGATCATACCTTGGGGCTGCGGACTAAAAAATTGTCTGAACGCATCTGTCAGACGGCCACCTTCTCCACCGCTCCTTTGACTGACCGAAGCCTCAGCAACACGTTGTCCAGAACCAGGAATTTGTAACCTCCCAGTCTCTGGGAATGCGTTGCACAGACCTTTCTGCAAGGCCTCCCGAAGATGTTTCATCCACTGCTCCCTCTGCGACGGCAAGATAAGGTCTGCAACCTTACTCTTGTAATGTGGATCAAGAAGGGTTGCCAGACAGTAATGATCCCTCTCCTTAATAGCACGAATACAAGGATCCTTCCGCAGGCTTTGCAGGATCAGGGAGGCCATGCAGCGTAGGTTTGCTGAGGCATTCGGTCCAGAGTCCTCTGGGTCACTCAGGATGACATGATCCGCAGCCACCTCCTCCCAGCCACGTACAAGTCCATGGGTGTCTTGGGACTGTAATTGATCCCTTAAAGACTGCTGCTGATGCTGAGTGCTAGACTCCACCTCCATGCTGACACAATCCTCCTCCTCCTCCTCTTCCTGTGTGATAGGCGGGCCAGCAGGAACACTGTCTGGATAAAGGGGGCCTTGAGAGGTAAGGAAGTCTCCTCTTCCTCCCTCTGTTCTGCCTCAAGTGCCCTGTCCATTATTCCACGCAGCGTGTGCTCCAACAGGTGGACAAGAGGGACAGTGTCACTGATGCATGCACTGTCACTGCTCACCATCCTCGTGGCCTCCTCAAATGGTGCCAGGACAGTGCATGCATCCCTGATCATGACCCTCTGGCGTGGAAAAAAAAACAAGCTCCCCTGACCCTGTCCTGGTGCCATACTCACACAGGTACTCATTGGTGGCCCTCTGCTGCATGTGCAGCCGCTGCAGCATGGCCAACGTTGAGTTCCACCTGGTGGGCATGTCACAGATTAGGCGGTTCTTGGGCAGGTTCAATTCCTTTTGCAGGTCAGCCAGCCGAGCACTGGCATTATATGACCGGTGGAAATGCACACAGACATTCCTGGCCTGCCTCAGGACATCCTGTAAGCCTGGGGTACCTGCCCAAGAACTGCTGCACCACCAAGTTAAGGACATTTGCCAAACAGGGCACATGGGTCAGGTGTCCCTGTCGGAGGGCGGAGAGGAGGTTGGTGCCATTGTCGGAAACCACCATTCCTGGCTTAAGGTGGCATCAACCACCTCTGAGCCTGCCCCTGCAGAGCTGACAGAATCTCTGCCCCACTGTGGATCCTGTCCCCCAAGCACACCAGCTCAAGCACCGCATGGCATCTCTTTGCCTGCGTACTTGCATAGCCCCTTGAACGACTATGGATCACCGCTGGTTTCGAGGACAAAGAACAAGAAGAGGCCACGGAGGAAGAAGAAGGAGAGTGTGGAGGAGAAAGGTGTGTCAGAATCACCAGTAGTAGCATTTTGGAGGCATGGTGGCGGAACAACCTCCAACACTACTGCACCTTGTCTTGCATCCTTCCCAGCTGCCAGCAGAGTCACCCAATGCTCCGTGAAAGATAGGTAACGTCCCTGTCCATGCCTGCTGGACCATGAGTCAGCGGTAATATGCACCTTACCGCTGACCACCCTGTCCAGTGAGGCCAAGACATTGCCTTCCACATGCCAGTAGAGAGCCGGAATCGCCTTCCATGAGAAAAAGTGGAGTTTGGGAACCTGCCACTGAGGAACCGCACATTCCACAAACTCACGTAAGGGGGCAAAGTCTACCAACTGCTGCCTTTTCAGTTGAAGTGCTAGCAATTTAGCCAAGCTAGCATTCAACCGCTGGGCATGTGGATGGCTGGGAGCAAACTTCTTTCGGCGGTGCAGCAGCTGGGGCAGGGAAATTTGCCTGGTACAATCTGACGTTGGTGTACCGATAGAAGATTGCCTGCAAGTACTTGGCTGTGACACACCTAATTCTACACCTTCATTCCTCTCAGTGCAGGTTTCAGAGAGGACTGAAGGTATAGTGGAGTGGGAGATCCCAGCTGATGAGGAGCAAGGAGAGGTCCGCTTTGTTCTTTGGTGTGGGTCTTTTAGGTGTGCTTGCCAACGAACTGCATGGCAGGTCAACATATGTCTGATCAAGCATGTGGTGCCCAAGCGGGTGATGTTTTGGCCACGCGAGATACGCCTGAGACATATGTTGCAAATAGCAGCGCTGCGATCTGATGCACTTGTCTCAAAAAAGGCCCACACCAAAGAACTTTTGGAATAACACGCAGAGACAGCAGCGGCCTGCACATGCGGAGCTCTGCGGTGTAATGCTGTTGGTGTGCTGCCCTTAAGCTGGCCCCTGGAGGGCATCCTGCCTCGTTGGAGATGTGCCTCCTCCTCCGCTCTCCTTTCAGGCACCCACGTAGAGTCCGTGACCTCATCATCCCCTCCCTCCTCATCACTGTAGCAAACCTGGCAGTATGCTGCAGCTGGTGGAACATGACTGCAAGATTGCTGTCCTTCTTGGGCACCCCCTCTCTCAGGGCTCACGTTAATGCCTTCCTCTAGCTGGGTACCATCATCGGAGCCTTCAAAACGCTGGGCATCCTCCTGGAGCATGTACCCAACACTGTGTCAAACAGTTCGGGGGACTCCTCAGGAGGACATGGTGGGGCTAGGGAAGGAGTGACTGATGCCATTGAGCCAAGGGAAGAGGCCGCTTTGGCAGCTGCTTTGCCAGACAAAGTACTCTGAGCCTGGGTGAGAGAGGATGAGGAGGATGAGGACGGCTTGGTCATCCACTCTACCAAGTCTTTGGCATGTTGCGGCTCAACGCGGCCAGCTGCCCGAAAAAAAGGATAAGCGTGTCCCACGGCCGCGTGCTGATGAGGATGCACCGTGTCCACGACCAGCACTGTTGGCTCTAGACACAGAGCCTGCTTGCCCTCTTTTATTGGCTAGTGACTGTCTGCCTCTCCTTGTTGTCCTTCCAGACATACTAATGGCCTGCAGGGAGATGTAGCTGCACAAAGCTGGGATGTCTATATATACTGATTATACTGCAGCTAGCAGAATCAACTGCCTGCCTGTAGTATTAGTATGAGAACACCAGAAATTGTCTTCAGTAAGCTTTAGTTGCCCACTGTGCAGAAGACACAGTACACTAACTGAAAATACTGCAGCTCCCTGCCCGTGGTATTTGTATGAGAACACCAGCAATTGTATTCAGGCAAGCTTTAGGTGCACACTATGCAAAGAACACTAAAGCAAAATACTGCAGCTCCCTATATTTGTATCAGAACACCAGCAATTGTATTGAGGTAAACTTTAGGTGAACACTGTGCAAAGGACATAGTACACTAAGTGAAAATACTGCGGCTAGCACAATCACCTGCCTGCCTGTCAGTATAGAGAACAACAGGAACGGATCTAGCTAAACTGAATACAGTGTGTAAATATATATACACAACACCTAGGATGCATATATATCCTCTATACAAAAAGAATTCTGCGCTGCTTGTGTGAGCAGCTACAAAACCAATGGACAAAGGTGCAAACAGAAAAACAAAAAAATGTAGCGCTAGTACAAATGTAAATGAAAACACCCAGTGATAAACGGTGCTAAAACAAAAAATCAAATGTCAAAAGTCCATATGAAATTCTGATAATATAATAGTCTCTAATAAGTGAAATTAGAACAAATTCTTGACAAATAAGTGATAATCCCAAAATCTTGAAAAGGGTGAAGATGACCACCACCGATATATAGGAGGCTTACCAAAATATGTGGACCCAAACAGACATACGTCTGGAAGGTCTCATCAAGCTTTAAGTATGTATCCCCTGATGAACCGATCCTGTGCAGATGAATCCACCAGAACGACACTCACAGCAAGTATGATATGGAGGTAGATGGGTTACCACCTTCCAAGCTTTTCATCTACCTCCATATCATACTTGCTGTGAGTGTCGTTCCGGTGGAGTATGGCCATCTTTATACAGGTACGTAGGATGGAGTGGACAGAGACACTCAGCAGTCCGGCCCCATTCACATCTCTACATAGCAGAATCCCATGTTCCTGCATGCATTTTTTGAGTGGCGTTTTGGAGTGTTTCTGCTCCTCATGCATAGGGCAGCCCAGTCACTTGAAGGGCTGCCCTATGTTTGACAAATACCCCAAAGAAGCTCCAAAACTCTTTATAGAGTGGAGCATTGCACACTTTTTACTAAGCGTGTATGCCTGCTACCAGTGCTTGTGGTGCCATTAACATTTATTTGTGCTGTAAGTGCGTTTCCAAAACACGCAGCAAAGTGTGTGTTTTTTGTGCAGTTTGCCATGCATTCAGGAATGCACAGATGTGAATGGAACCCTATTGTTCTTGTGTAAACACACCAATTTCACATTCAGGTTCCATTCACATCTAAAGTAGTGGAAGCACACATTTTTTGCCTAATTTTTCCCGCAATATACATAAGGCAAGGCACAGGCTGCCCTACATGTGTACAAAGTAGATCATGGGACATTTTGGCATGTTGTGGGTTGGCATCTCCTGGAGGGGAAAGGGCAGGTGCAGGGTGTGTGTTAATGAGGTCAGCTGAATTACTTCCTAGTACTGGTTTTTATGTCATAAAAATCAAATTCGGGATGAAGCAGGAAATAATGGAGGAGTGTTCTATGAACACACCAGGGGCTGAAGGAAAGGCCTTGTCCTAAAAGACAGAGAAAGCTTTCTCTTTTATGCAACAGAGGCACAATAATGGTATATTGGTACAAAGGGAAGCTGGAATTTAGAAAAAAAGGTGAACTTGGCCTTTAATGTTTTTTGTTTGCCAGTATCCCAACCTCCCGAGGACAGCAATTTAACCCAACTGTTAAAGAATTTTGTATTATTATTATTATTATTTTATACGTATTTATTCCTTCAAACATGTTTTTATATTATTTGTAGCATGATAAAATGGTGCTTATTTTTTTCCTGAACAGGAGCTATTATGCTATTTCAAAAATAAGTGAAATTACAGTTATATGGTATATTCTCCAAGTATTATCACGACACAACACTGTGCGTAGTTTGCCTTCAGTCAGATAAGGAGCCTGTCACACAAGCCTATGGGCTTCACATTGCCAGCATCTTGGGAGCTAATTACCAATATCTTTGGCTGCAAAAGTATTTAAAAAGAACTTCCAGCTTTGCTGAATTTCATTGCTGGCAGAGCTTTGCAGACTAATAGAAACTGGCAGATACAATTTTTAGCTTTGTTTTTCATGCAATACCCAAATGAAACCTTATCTTACATAGTTGTAATAATAGCCAAATGCTGAGAGATGAAAGCTTAATATGTGCAGGTGGCTCACATGAAGTTTATCTGTTTTGCTGCCTTCTCGGGGAAAAAAGACAAAGCTTTTTGTCTCCATGGCACTTGAATATTTATAATCCAGTTTGCTCAGTTCCAGCTATTTGCTTTCCTGAGACTGATGGCAAGATTAGCCTGTGAACGGGGATGAGCTCTTGTGGGTCCTGTGATAAGAGAAAGAAGATATGCTTTGTTCTGGAATACTGCGGTAGTTTCATGGAGCAGTAAAATACCAGACTTGACGTTTTCAATATTTTTCTATAACACGCTAATTATTAATTGAAACTCACCTCATCTGCATGTGCCTCACTCAATCTGTCTGGCTACCATGGTCAGTATCATAATTACTGTACCTATCTGTTGGCCAGTACAGTAGACTGTACAGAGACTGTACAATTCGCAAAGTATTTTCTAAATCAAAGTTCTCTTATGCCGCGTACACACGGTTAGACAATATTTCGACCAAAATCACATCGGAATTCCGACGGAATTCCATCAGAGTAAAAGCAAACATGTTCCCTATGTAAACTCAGATGGAATTCATCGGAATTTCTGATGGAAAAAGTCCGATGTGGCATACACACTGTCGGAAAATCCGATGAAAAGCTCCTATCTGACTTTTTCCATCGGAAATTCTGATCGTGTGTACAAGGCATAAGTTTAGTAAAGAATAGGCCTTTTTATACCGGTTTTCTTTCACAAGATTAGATGGTTAAAAACCTTAAAATACGGGGGGCGTGGCCTGCGACAGAGCTTAATCCCGGAGCTCTGATCACCTCAGGGGCCTAGCGGTACACAACAGCGGTAAAAAACTCCATCCTCACCCAAATCTGCTGGCGATCCGATCCAGGCACATCAGGGGACCACTAAGCCACAACGCCTGACAGACTTCTCCACCCGCATGATGACAGGCAAGATGGCGCCCGATCATCCTCCACTCCGGCTACTAAACAGAAGAGGAAAGCCTATGAAGAAGGTACAAATGACTCTCCTATTAGTCACCAGCCCCTTCCTCCTCCCCTCCATCAGGCAGCCCAGCTAAAGCAAGGTTAAGGCTGGATGGCGCTGGATGCAGCCCTGTGATGAGCCCGGCTAATGACTCAGGGGAGGACACAAGGGAGCTACCTGAATCAATTACCTCATTCCCAACCATGAATCAGCCTGTCATGGATACTATCCTTAAAGATATGCTGGTTTCCCTGAGGAGCACTTTACAGGCTGACATGATGAGCTGCATGCACAGATTCAGTGGGGAAATAAGGGCAGTTGAATCCAGAGTGGATCATATAGAGAGCAAAATGGGGGAGTTTGCTTTTACCATACATTACCTAGTTGACGCTAATGAGGAGCAGGAGGGTGAGACAGAATTGATCAAAAACAAATGATCTGATATTGAAGATGGGTCCAGAAGGAACAACTTAAAAATAAGGGGGATCCCTGAAGCCGTTCAGCATTCGGACCTACGGCCCTATACGGCCGCACTGTTCAAGTCTCTCCTTCCAGACCTCTCTGAAATGGATGTCACCATTGACAGAATCCATCGCCTGCCTAAACCTGTTTACCTACCCGACAAGGTTCCTAGAGATGTGATTCTACGTCTACACTTCTACCATGTCAAAGAACAGCTCATGCAGGTAATGCGCAAAGATGAGCAAATTCCATCCCAATACCAGAATCTACAATTCTATGCAGATCTTTCTCAGCATACTCTGCAAAAAAGGAAAAATCTGAACACGATTACCAAGGTCCTGAGGAACCATAACATTCCTTATAGATGGGGATACCCCACAAAAATTACCATAACACACAACAAAAGGTCTTATGTTGTGGACTCTCTGGAAAAAGGGTTATCCCTACGAAAAGAGTGGCAAATCCTCCCGGATCTGGGTAGTGAGGAAGACCCCCATAATGACAGGAGGATTCCCACCTCTGATTGGAAAACAGTTACGCACAGGAATGCCAAATCGCACACCTGATAGAAAGCGGACAACAGGAGTTCTTACTAGGGTGCCCACGTGTCCCGGATTGCCCGGGATTATCCCGTAATTCGGATATTTGTCCCTGATCCCGGGCAGCTTCAATACGGGACCACAAAGGGTCCCGGAATGAAACATTCAGTCTGGGAACAGTGGCGGACCGAGCCGCCATAGCACTGGCTCTGGCTCCGCCTAGTCTTCTCTCTCGCTGCCGCCCGCCCCCCTCCTTCCCGCATTCTTTTCTTTGAAGTCATTGGCAGCTAGGAGCACTGTCCTAGCGACCAATGCCGCTTGCCGAATGTCGACGCTTAGTCCTCCTCAGCTCCGCCCCCTAATTCCAGCTCCCTCAGTCCCTCTCTGCTCTGCATGCAGAGTATAGCAGCGGCCAGCCACCCTGACCCCCATGTCCCTGTCAATGCAGCATTTCTTGCAGGAGCCCAGCAGAAGGAACAGCCAGTCAGTGTAGAGGGAGGAAGTGCAACCCACTACAGAACGGGACAGCAGGAGAGAGGTATGTGTACAGTCCATCACTGAGCACCACTGTCCCTCTATCCACCCCACTGTCCCCCTGTCCACCCCACGGTCCCCCTGTCCACCCCACGGTCCCCCTGTCCATCCCACTGTCCCCCTGTCCATCCCACTGCCCCTCTGACTACTTTGCGGCCCCTCTGACCACTCTGCAGCCTCTTCAGGGCTGTGGCAGGGAGTGAGCAAGCAGTAGTGGAATAGGGCAGCCATGAGGTGGGTGGTGTGCTCTGCTTTTCCTAACATTCACCTGGCATGGATTAATGGCCATCACTCCTCGGGACTCTATGCAGGGGGCACTCTGGAGGTACTATCTGTGTGCCTCCAGAGTTCTCCCTTACTTCCTCCCCTTACTTTCTCCAGAGTGCCCCTTACTTTCTCCAGAGTGCCCCGTAGTACTAAGGGGGCACTCTGGAGGGGGTGTAAGGGGGCACTCTGGAGGGGGGGATGTAAGGGGCACTCTGGAGGTGGGGAGATGTAAGGGGGCACTCTGGAGGGGGGATGTAAGGGGGCACTCTGGAGGGGGGGATGTAAGGGGGCACTCTGGGGGGGATGTAAAGGGGCACTCTGGAGGGGGTGTAAGGGGGCACTCTGGAGGGGGGGGATGTAAGGGGGCACTCTGGAGAGGGGGATGTAAGGGGGAACTCTGGAGGGGGGGATGTAAGGGGGCACTCTGGAGGGGGGGGATGTAAGGGGGCACTCTGGAGGGGGGATGTAAGGGGGAACTCTGGAGGAAGGGATGTAAGGAGGCACTCTGGAGGGGGGGATGTAAGGGGGCACTCTGGAGGGGGGGATGTAAGGGGGCACTCTGGAGGGGGGGTGTAAGGAGGCACTCCAGAGGATGTAAGGAGGCACTCCAGAGGATGTAAGGAGGCATTAAGGGGGCACCCTGGAGGATGTAAGGTTGCTCTCACTAAGTTAGTACCGGCAGAGTGCCCCCTTACATCCCCCCTTACAACCTCTAGGGTGCCCCCTTTACTTCCTCCAGAGTGCCCCCTTACAACCTCTAGGGTGCCCCTTTACTTCCTCCAGAGTGCCCCCTTACATCCTTCGGAGTGCCCCACCACCAAAGTGGTATAGCAGTGGCTGACAGATTATCAGGAGGTGGTATTGCACTCCTCTTCCTCCTCTCCACTAACTTCCCCCCGCCATACACTCCACACTCCTCTCCTGTACATATTACCCCCCGCCATACATTCCGCACTCCTCTCCTGTACATACCACTCACCACCATACACTCTGCATTCCCTATTTAACATTACCACATTCTGCACTATACAAGTCATCTCAGACTCTCTTTATCAACACTCCCTTTAAGCCAATATTTAGCGCAATTTAAGACATGTTCACCGTTCACCACAATGCGCTTTGCGCGCCATATTGTTGTTCTTCTTGATGCCTAGGGCCCACTTTTGATCTTGCACACGAGTCCGCTGATTTCATACGCCCCTGCCCCAAAATTTGCAAAAAAAATGTCAATTTTTTTTTTTGGGGGGGGGGGGTGTCCCTGAATGGCAGTTTGGAGATGTGGTCACCCTAGTTCTTACGTGACCCTTATGAGGTGGCCTGATAGGCTTGAACTCCCCTATAAGGCCTGTTGCCAGGGGCGGACTGACCATTCAGTGACTCAGTGGCCGCCCGAGGGCCCGTGGTGGGCGGGGGCCCGGGCCGGCTCAGTCCACCCCTGCTCATCATGCCTCCTCCACTGCTCTGTCATCTTCTTCAGACTCCGAGCGAGCAGTACAGTACACGTGGGCCAAGGGAACTATGAGAGGCTCCAGGAAGGATTCGGCTGTGGGATGGATGGTGACGGCATGAACGGGCTCCTGGTCCTGAGAGGAGAGAGAGAGGGACAGAGAGAGCCCGGGGAGGAGGAGGACGATGGGAGGAGGGACCGGCGAGCAGCTAAGAACCGGCCGGAGTGTGACAGCCCGCCTTCTACACGGAGAAGGGTGAGACCAGAGGAAACCTGTGTATGCGAGTGGGGGATGTTGTACTGTACAAAAAAAAAAAGTGTAAAATTGTATGAATCATTCTTGTTCTGTATAATGGTGGGACATAGCCTATGTCCCACCATTATACAGAACAAGAATGCTTCATAAAATTGTTACAGCAAAGGAAAGGATTATAAGTGATGTCACATAGCAGACATACTGATCAACCCACCCTCTTTCTCTCAACCTCCCTCTCCCTACCTCCCCTCTCTCACTACCCCCCAACTTCCTACACCCCCCTCCCCCTCTCCGCCCTCTCTTACTACCCCCCCCACTTTCTACACCTATCTCCCCCTCTCTCACTACCCCCAACTTTCTACACCCCCTCCTCCACTCTCACTAGCCCCCCTCTTCCTACACCACCCTCCCCCTCTCTCACTAGCCCCCCACTTCCTACACTCCCTCCCCCTCTCTCACTAGCCCCCCACTTCCTACACTCCCTCCCTCCCCTCTCTTACTAGCCCCCCTCTTCCTACACCACCCTCCCCCTTTCTCACTAGCCCGCCCCCCTCTCCCTACACCGCATCCCCTCTCCCCCTTCTCTCACTACCCCCTTACTTCCTACTCCCCTCCCCCTCTCTCACTAGACCCCCTCTTCCTACACCCCTCTCCCCCCTCTCTCATAACCCCCCACTTCCTACACCCCCTCCCCCTCTCTCACTACACCCCCTCACCCCCCTCTCCCACTACCCCCCCCCACTATCTACACCCCCTCTCTCACTACCCTCCTCTTCCTACATCCTTCTCCCCCCTCTCTCACTACCCACCTCTTCATACACCCTCTCCCCACCTCCCCTGTAAAAGCACCAATCACAGTACACACAAACCTCTGGCTAGGCACACATTTAACGCTTTGATTGCCCCTGATGTTTAACCTCTTCCCAGCCAGTGTCATTAGTACAGTGAGAGTGCATACTTTCAGCACTGATCACTGTATTAGTGTCACTGGTTTCCACAAAGTGTCAGTTAGTGTCCAAATCACAGTCGCTGATCGCCGTCATTACTAGTAAAAATAAATTAAAAATCCAGTATATATCCCATAGTTTGTTGACACTATAACTTTTACGCAAACCGATCAATATACTGTATGCTTATTGGGATTTTTTTTTACCAAAAACATGTAGCACATAGTTTTGATTTTTTACATATGTTTTATAGCAGAAAGTAAAAAATATTATTTTGTTTTTCAAAATTGTTGGTCTTTGTTTATAGCCCCCCAAAAAAAAAACACAGAGGTGATCAAATACCACCAAAAGAAAGCTCCAATTGTGGGGAAAAAAAGAACATACATTTTATTTGGGCACAGCGTTGCATTACCACGCAATTGTCAGTTAAAATAACTCAGTGCCGTATCGCAAAAAATGGCCTGGTCATGAATGGGGGTATGTCTTCCAGAGGTCAAGTGGTTAAACCTGGAAGTGCCCAACAGCTGCAGTTAATATTTAAATGTCTGCTCTATGCAGCTTAGCTGCAATATGTAGGTGGAGTTTGTGTAGCTGTGGCTTGAGTGTGGGCGGGGACACTGGGGGCCCCGTGATCTCCTTTTGCCCGGGGGCCCCTTGAGCAGTCAGTCCGCCCCTGCCTGTTGCCTTTGAAATTTATATAATGTTTCTGTTTTTGTGTTGTTGGACTCTTTTTTTTTTTCTTTTTTTTTTAAATACACAGCCGGATACTACATTCATCTTGCCTACCAAGAACAATCCTATGAAACAAGACCTCTTGACAGAACCATGCTTTGGATGAATATTCACCCTTCCACACGCAGGATTTCCTTCATACTGAGTGAGTACAGTTTATATTCCACTATGACATCTTCTGGGTGGCCACAAGAGGGCACCCGGGACCTGTCATTGCCAATGCTTCACATAATACCACTGCATCTATATTCAATACCACAATGGGTCTTATGCCGCGTACACACGATCGATTTTCTCGACGGTGAAAACACCTTAGAGAAAATAGACGGGAAAAACGAGGGAATGGCTTGGTTCCCTACACACGTCCGTTTTTCCCGACATTTTTTTTTGGTCGAGAAAAACGACAGTGTGTGGGCTCCCTGGCAGTGTTTCCCTATGGGAAAACTGCAGCAGAAAAAAACGACGGGAATCACAACGAGAAAAATTAGAGCATGTTCTAATTTTTCTCGTCGTGATTAATGCCGTTTTTCTCATCGGGAAAAATGACCAAAAGCCCACACACGGTCGTTTTTCTCGTCAAAGAGAAAAAATTCAATTTTTCCAGACGAGAAAAATGGTCGTGTGTACGCGGCATGACTTTCCTATCTGTGAACTCCAAAGGTCTCAACCACCCTGTAAAAAGAAAGACCCTATGGAAGGAAGCCTTGTCCAATAAATGCAATGTCCTATGTGCACAGGAAACTCACTTCTGTAATCTATCTTCTCCATCATGTACACACAAAAGCTTTCCTCATGTTTTTACTGCCAACACAGAATCCAAAACAAAAGGAGTACTTACTGCAATCTGGGACACTGTAGCATTCACCTTGCATGAGGAAATCAAGGATCTGCTTGGGCGCTTTTTGGTCCTAGTATGTGATCTCAACTTGGTTACATACACAATAGTGAATGTCTATGCTTCTAACACGCATCAAATCTGTTTCTTTCATAAACTTATGAAGAAAGTGCATGCCCATAAAAGGGGTCTTCTTGTGCTATGTGGGGACTTTAAGGTCACACCTGACCCAGCTATCGATACCACCTCGGCAGCTAAACCCCGTCTCTACAAGCAGCCCTTCATGAACAAGAACTATATGATGTGTGGAGGTGTTTCCACGCAGGAGAAAGATTTTACCTTCTTTTCATCACCCTATTGTGTGTACACTAGGATTGACTTGTTTCTGGTAGACCAACAGGCCTTGTATAGGACTATCTCGTCCTCCATCAACAACATCACGTGGTCGGACCACGCTTCCATAACCCTAACCATGTCAAATTAATCGTCCACCAACTCAATCCCAATGTGGCGAGCAAATTCTTATCTCCTGCAACAACCTGAAGCCAGACAGACAATTGAGGAACACATACTTGAGTTATATTCTATTAATGAGACCTTGGTTCGAGACCACTTTGTTTTATGGAATGCACATAAAGCATATGTAAGAGGCATATTCATGAAATTAGGGCCGCGGGCAAAGAGGCAGCGGCAAGCACAGGTGCGCAAACTCACAGATGAAATCTTTGAACTGGAAACTAAAAATAAACAAAAACCTTCTCCCTCATTGTCTAATAGACTAATGCAACTGCGTTATCACCTTAGACTTTTCCTACTGGAGAATTTTGAAAGATCAGCCAAGAGTCTGAAAATGGTTTACTATGCTAATGGCAATAGGGCAGGTAAACTATTAGCACACAAAATGAAGAGCCATAGGTATAAAACCAAAATTCCCTATATCCTACACCCTCAGACCCAAAACAAACTGTATCATTCACAGGATATAGTGGATGCCTTCAGCCACTATTATGGCACCCTCTATAAACCTTAAAGGATGATACAGAAACTTGTCAACCAGACACTGAATTGATTACATTTTTTTTACAATAAACATCCTTGCCAAAACTGTCCACTGAACAGCTTAGAGTTTTGAATCTACCATTTAGTGAATCAGAAATTCATACTGCAATAGCATCCCTACCGGCAAACAAATCTCCTGCCCCAGATGGCTTCATAGGAGAATACTACCAGACGTACAAGACTCTATTAACACCATACCTAGAGCGCTTATTCAATGCTATCGCGGCCTCTTCTGCCTTCCCTCCTGAAATGCTTAAGGCCCTAATAGCGACTCTACCCAAGCCAGGTAAGGATCTGTACACCCCGACTAATTTCAGACCTATTTTTACTTTTAAATTTAGACCTTAAGCTATATGCAAAACTCATGGCCAGCCGCCTAATAGGTATTTTGCCCTATTTGATACACCCAGACCAGTCAGTCTTCACTAAGGGGTGTCAAACCTCCGATGCAACTCGGAGACTGACAAACATTATTCACTTAGCTACGATCCAGCAAAGGCCTTCTCTGCTGTTGGCATTGGACACAGAGAAGGCCTTTGATTGAGTTCATTGGGGGTATCTAGCTAAGGTTTTGGAAAAGTTTGGTTTTTCTGGTCCCATCTTTGCAGCAATCATGGCTCTTTATTCCAAGCCTTCTGCACAGGTTTACTCATCTTACGTATTATCTAAACCCTTCAACATCACAACGTGTCAGGGATGCCCCCTTTCCCTGTTAATTTTCAATCTAATACTAGAACGACTGGCCAATTATATTAGAACTCATCCCAATATTAAAGGTTTCCCAGTACAGAACTCCGCCCATACCTACAGCCTGTTCACCGATGATATCATCTTAATGCTCACAGAGGTTGAGGAATCCCTGGCTTCGGTACACTCGGCATTACAAATGTTTTCCAAAGTTTCTTACTATAAGGTGAATGAAGGCAAATCATATATTGTGAGGTTGGGGATTGACCCAGCTTTGAACTTCTCAGTTCAAGGTTTCCATACAAGTGGAGTGATGGAGGCATAAATTATTTAGGCATTACTCTAACAGCTACATCAGAGTTACTATTCAAAGCCAACTACACACCATTTCTTGACAAGTTTAGGGTAAAACTGCAGGAAATAGCTAAGATGGAATTGTCATGGTCGAGCCATCTAGCAGCTTTCAAGATGGTATTACTTCCACAACTACTCTATTTTTTCAGGACCCTTCCCATACCTGTCCCTAATTCCTTCTTCACCAAAATTCAACTATTGGTAAATCAATATTTGTGGAAAGGGAAAAAGGCGAGATGCGCATTTAAGAAATTGATAGCATCAAGGAAAGTGGGAGGAGTGGGGCACATTTTCATAAAGGATTACTATATAGCTTCTATCCTAGAACAACTGAGAACATGGTTCCCCCAATCACCTAGGTCAAGGTGGCAGGAAATAGAAGAATCCCAAGTTCCAGATACTAACCTTTATAAACCTACTGATGTCAATAAAATTTACCACAGCAGATACTACCAACCTATCGCCCTCTATAAAAGCTTTGATTCAAGCCTGGAAATTATTGGTAGATATGTCACACCTAAATTCCACCACAATTGCACTTCATCTTCCTATCTCCAGTCTCCCGGGGATCATCTCTGATCTCCACATAGCACATTGGATAAACAAAGGGATCACAACCATTAACAATCTTCTGATAGGACCCGCACCAAAAAAGTTTAGAGCGGTACAGACAGAATATAATCTGGAGGATTCTGAATTCTACAGATCTCTCCAGATTAGCCACTTTCTCCGTAAGAACCCACAAACCTCTATCCACTTACCATGGCGAATAGCTTTATATTTTACTAAACCTTCCACCAACATAAAAAGGCATATGCTTATTCTACAATACCATGAACAATAAAATGACATTCACCAAACTTTCTGACATCATTGCTTGGGAGCAGGAGTTGGGTACTTCATACTCTCCAGCACAATGGCAAAAAGCGTTAAAAACAACATATTCAGCTACCAAAACTGTCCCAAAAGATTCTGCTCCATTGGTACTTAACTCCACTCAGATTGTCCAAGATCGAGGTTTACAATTCTTCACTTTGTTGGAGGAAGTGTGAATATATAGGCACATTATACCACATAATGTGGCAAGGCCCGGGTATGTATAATCTATGAGATAAAGTTTTCAAGGTATTGACACAAATACTCAAAGCACGAATTCCTGTATATCCAGGTTTAGCATTACTTTCACTGGGAATAGAGTCCTTCCATCCAACTCACAGAATGATAATCATCCATACCCTGCTGAGTACAAGATTATTGATTGTGAGACACTGGAAGGACTCTGTGACACCCACGATACAAGAGGTCATAACAACAACAAACACACATGCGAATTAATATTTGCCTCATCACAAGGAAAATATCAAATAGCAAATAACCACTGAAAACCATGGGCTGACTGGTATAAGTTAAGGAGATTTGAATATCACTTCTAGCGACAAAGTTCCTCATTTATGGTTTGTATGCTAATCATTCACAAAAACTGAATATTAGACTGTGTAACAGTTTAGTTTTAGTTTTATTTTATTTTTCTTTATTTTGGTTTATTTTATTTTTTCTCTTAGTTGCCTAACAGTTTCTCTATCTATTCGAATGTGTCAGTTGAGTATTTTAGTCAAGTATAGTAATACAATGCACCACAGAAATGTCGTTGAGATGGGGGGGTCTGTAAGACCTCCCTGCCCTGGACACAGTTTGATCCCATCGGGGGTGGCCGGATACAATATCATCGAATACCGGCAACAGTTGTTACATGTGTATGTTGTGAAACCTTTCATTGTATTCAACCAAACATGTTCCTACGAAATGATCAATATATGACTTTGCATATAGAAACTGTGTCAATGTTGATTTATCTTATGTTATATATGGAAAATTCAATAAAAATCGATTGAAATTAAAAACCTTAAATACAAACACATGACTGGATAATTAACTGTTTCCTGACCCCACTATAGCCAAAAGACAGCTACAGCATGGTCATTTAATTCTGTGAGAGGGTCCATGGATGTCCTCCCAGAACCAAGCCCCTTGAGTGCCTCATTTGGACACAGCTGATCACAGATTGCCAATCACAGGGGCCCTTTACCATGTGATCAGCTGTGTTGAATCACAGATGATCACATGTAAACAAACTTGCTGGTTATCCGCATTCTTTTCCTCTTGCGCTGTCACAGCGTGAGGAGAGGAGAGCCGTGAACTGGCAATTCTGACAGCATGCATCTACACTGATAATCGGGGGAACTGCAGCACCATAAGTGCCTATCAGTGCCCATTAGTGCTGCCTATCAGTGCCCATCAGTGCCGCCTATCAGAGCCCATTAGTTCTGCCTATCAGTGCTTTCTCATTAGGGATGGGTCAGACGCCCCCCTGTTTGGTTCGCACTAGATTTTTCGAACATCGTGAAAGTTCAAAACCGAATAACGAATCCCAGTGAAGGCTATGGGACCCAAACTGGACAAAAAAAGGGTTATATGCAAGTAATTGGGCATACAATGGTTATGGGGGTCTGGGTCCTGCCTTAGGGACGTGTATCAATGAAAAAAGAGTTTGTAAAAAAAGGCATTTTTAAATGAGCAGCGATTTAATGATGCTTAAAATGCTTAAAGGGAAAGCATAAAAAGGAAAAACTTCTTTCAATATAGTCCCTTTAGTCTACCTGTAAAGTGGCACATCTGTACTGTGTATAGAAGCTGCTGTCATTGCATTTATAAAGCCAAAAAAATTACACTTTCCTGCAAGCTTTCTTTATTTTGTAAGCAATGGCTTGGGGAGCCAGTCTGTATGATGAGGCCACAATGTAGAGCACTGGGAACAGGATTAAAGATGTTTTAGATAAATTCTGGTGTCTCTTCCACAGGCTTTGGATAGAAGTAGCAGGTGCAGAAAAATTGGTCTTTAGGTGTCGGTGGCACCTTCACACCGTAACCCTATAGAGCAAGAATTGGCCTTGCTGTCAAAAATTGCAATAATATGCACTTGCCAAACAGGTACTGAAAAAATGGCCTTTGGGTGTTAATTTTGCCCATGAAAACTACACCAAAAAAATCTTCCAGGTGAAATCAACACCTACAATGCTAGGCAGCCTAGAAGTCCTGCAGAGAATCCACATCCCCAAAACACTTAATCAGCAAAATCGGCATCAGGGGCTTCATAGCTGCTGGTAATCCAGGACTGATTCATTTTGATAAATGTCAGACGGTCCACGGAGTCTTTGGACAGACGTGTTCTATTATCAGTAACAAAACCTCCAGCAGCGCTGAATGCCGTTCGGAAAGCACGCTGGATGCAGGGCCATTCAGCAGATCAATTGCATACTGGGCAAGTTCTGGCCAGTAGTCTATTCTCATGACCCAGTAAGCCAGTGGATCGTTGACTGGAAGGCTCTCTCTTTTTTCGCCCCTAGATAATCGTCCACTAAATGATGCAGATGCTGCCGATTGGATGTGAAAGCTGACAGCCCTGGGCGGCGGGGACTAAACAAATTGTGAAATGCATCACTTAGGCGGCTGCCTTCTCCACCACTCGTCTCTTGACCAACAGAAGCCTCAAAACAATGTTTTCTATGACACTGTAACCTAACAGATTCAGGAAAAGTGTTTTATATACTCCTGTTTAAGGTGTCCTCAAGAGATTTCATCTTCTGCACTCTCTGTGGGGACAGGATGAGCTCTGAGACTTTCCCCTTGTAACGGTTGCCAACCAATTGTGTTCCTTCTCCTTTATACCACATTTTCTTGGGTTGTTTCGCAGGCTTTAAAGTATGAGGGAGCCCATGCAGCACAAATTTGTGGAGGCATGAGAAGCAATCTCTTCGGGGTCGTTGAGGAATACAGTATTTGGAACTGCTTCCCCCCAGCCACGTACTACTCCCAAGGGTTCTGGGGATGGAAAACCATCTCTTACTGTTTGAAGTATGTCTTTCTCTGCTTCAATACCTCCAAAACTGCCAGAATCTTCTTCCTCCTCCTCCCTCCTCTCCTCTTGTATGTTCTGTGGCATAGGAACAATGGTGTCTGCATAAAGTGGGCCTTGAGAGGAAAGGAAGTCCTCCTCTTCATCGAGTACCCTGTCCATAATGTAAAGTGCCTTGTAAAGTTTGCTCCAGCAGGAACATGAGATTGTGTCACTGAGGCATGCATTGTCACGGCTCACCATCCTTGTGGCCTCCTCAAATGGGGACAGTACAGTGCATACATCTTTTATGAGCAGCCATTGGCGTAGGGAAAAAAAGCTGAGCCGGCCTGAGCCTGTCGTTGTACAATACTCACACAGGTACTAATTGACGGCCCTCTGCTGCATGTGCAGCTGCTGCAGCATTACCAATGTCGAGTTCCACCTGGTGGGCATGTCACAAATCAGGCAGTTTATGAGCAGGTGGAATTCCCGCTGACTTTCAGTCAACCCAGAACTAGCTGTGTATGCCTGCCTGAAATTGCTACAGACTCTTCTGGCCTGCTTTAGTAAAAAAGGAGAGAGATGGCGCAATAACCAACTAAGTAATAACTGTGTAAACATTTGAACACTCCCAAATAAGGTGCATAAAGGCAATATGTATCAAGGGGAAGGGGATGGGACGGGGGGAGTGGTTATGAAAAGTCAGTTCAGGTAAAACAGTTCCAGTATACACTGGCGGCAGGAACCTTGAGAGTAGAAGCACAACTCTGAAAGACAAAATAAAACAGAAACAAGGTGTGCCAGACTCAGTGTAGTATTTAGGAATTTGTTTAATCAAAAAAAGCCGAATGGCTACTCACAAAGGGATGTAAATATCAGGCACAAAAGTGGTAAGGGGTCCGGAGTCACTGTGCGGTCCGTGATGCAGTCCGTGTGATTGAGAACTGTAAGGAGCTGTGTCCCAGTGTTGTTGGTGGTAACCGCTAGGAGATGGAACAGCGGTGAAGCCTCTGTGGATGTCAGGAAGGCTGGCTGACCACCGCGCTGTCTGTCTTTGTGGTGTCCGGAAACCGGAACCAGAAATGCGGGTCAGCGTGGAACGCAAGCTCCCAAGGACCGAAAGTGACATATGGGCGACCAATCAGATGACGCGGTTCACAGCATCCGCTGTTTCCTCAGATCTATCTGACTATCAGGAAGTTGGATATTTATGAAGTGAAGGGGGGACGTCCATAGTGAACGTTATGCTGTGTTTATACACGAATATGGTAGCATATATAATTGCATGGACAAGTAATCACCAAATATGGATATAAATCAGATGAATCAGAGTTATATAGTGAAATGGATAAAATGTGAATACATTATTAATATATATAGATATATATATATATATCTATATATAGATAGATATATATATATCTATATATAGATAGATATATCTATATATATCTATCTATATATATAAAAAAATAAAATAAAAACGGTTGTATATATATATATATATATATATATATATATATATATATATATATATATATCATGATCATTGGCAGTAAAATAGAGTTAATTCGGTATACGAATAGGGAAGCCATAGGGAGACTTGGCAGATCATCATAAAAATCATCATAAAATGAATCCTAAAAAATATAAATTTAAATTTACATAGTGAAGGAAGTTCCCCGCTCAAGCCAATGACGTAGGCGGGTCCGACATACCGAGGGGGCGGACCTGATGGGGAACTTCTCTCACTGTGTAATACATGTATAGACCCGCCCCTTCTCATGTTCCGCATCTCGTCCGCTGAGCGGACCTGATGGGGAACTTCAGAAGGGGCGGGTCTATACATTTAAAATACTGAGAGGGAGTTCCCCATCAGGTCCGCTCAGGCACAACCAATGAAGGACAGCGCTGGACATCGGGATCGCCGCGGGACACTGGATTTCACCGCTGGAATGTTTTTTGTTTTTTTTTTTTAAATAAAGGACTTTTTCAAGGTGTTTGTGTGTTTTTTTTAAACATTTTTTGACGCTTTCTTCGTGAAATGGTAGGGGTACAATGTACCCCTTACCAATTCACATAGGGGGGGGGGGGGATCTGGGGGTCCCCTTTGTTAAAGGGGTCTTCCAGATTCCGATAAGCCCCCCGCCCGCAGACCCCCACAACCACCGGGCAAGGGTTGTGGGGATGAGGCCCTTGTCCCCATCAACATGGGGACATCCTCCCCATGTTGAGGGCATGTGGCTTGGTACAGTTCAGGAGGGAGGGGGGCCGCTCTCTCGTCCCCCCCTTTTCCCCTGCGGCCGGCCAGGTTGCGTGCTCGGATAAGGGGTCTGGTATGGATTTTTAGGGGGACTCCACGCCATTTTTTTTTAAATTTGGGGTGGAGTTCCCCTTAAAATCCATGCCAGATCTGAAGGGCCTGGAATGGATATTTGGGGGAACCCAACGTCAATTTTTTTTTTTAATTTGCGGCGGGGTTCCCCTTAATATCCATTCCAGACCTGAAGGGCCTGGTAATTGAATTCTGGGGAACCCCCACGCTTTTTTTTTTTTTTTTTATCAATGACTTTTGTATGTATTGCCGGGAGCCGACAATTCATTAATAGCCGCGAGTCAGTTTTAAATGCATTTTTTTCTTTCAAAAATGACATTTTTTGCAGGGACAGTTCTAAGCACGGGAAACATGCGCCACTTTACATGCATACTATACACACCCCCCAGGTACGAAATTTAAAGGAATATTTCACTTTTATTTTTTCATTTTAAGCATTATTAAAATCACTGCTCCCGAAAAAACGGCCGTTTTTAAAACTTCTTTTTGCATTGATACATGTCCCCTGGGGCAGGACCCAGGTCCCCAAACACTTTTTAGGACAATAACTTGCATATAAGCCTTTATAATTAGCACTTTAGATTTCTCCCATAGATTTTTCGAATTTGCCGCGAACACCCCAATTTGTTCGCTGTTCGGCGTACGGGCGAACAGGCAATGTTCGAGTCGAACATGAGTTCGACTCGAACTCAAAGCTCATCCCTAGTGATGAGCAGGGATGAGCCGAACACCCCCCTGTTCGGTTCGCACCAGAACCTGCGAACAGACAAAATGTTCGTGTGAACTTTAGAACCCTATTAAATACAATGGACTCGAACGTTCGAAATCTAAAGTGTTAATTATGAAGGCTAATATGCAAGTTATTGTCCTAAAAAGTGTTTGGGGACCTGGGTCCTGCCCCAGGGGACATGTATCAATGCAAAAAAAAGTTTTAAAAACGGCAGTTTTTTCGGGAGCAGTGATTTTAATAATGCTTAAAATGAAAAAATAAAAGTGAAATATTCCTTTAAATTTCGTACCTGGGGGGTGTGTATGATATGCATGTAAAGTGGCGCATGTTTCCCATGCTTAGAACTGTCCCTGCGAAAAATGTCATTTTTGAAAGAAAAAAAGTCATTTAAAACTCACTCGCGGCTATTAATGAATTGTCGGCTCCCGGCAATACATACAAAAGTAATTGATAAAAAAAAAAAAAAAGCGTGGGGGTTCTCCAGAATTCAATTACCAGGCCCTTCAGGTCTGGAATGGATATTAAGGGGAACCCCGCTGCAAATTTAAAAAAAAATTGACGTGGGGTTCCCCCAAATATCCATTCCAGGCCCTTGAGATCTGGCATGGATTTTAAGGGGAACTCCACCCCAAATAAAAAAAAAATGCCTGGAGTCCCCCTAAAAATCCATACCAGACCCCTTATCCGAGCATGCAACCTGGCCGGCCACAGGGAAAGAGGGGGGGACGAGAGCGGCCCCCCTCCCTCCTGAACCGTACCAGGCCACATGCCCTCAACATGGGGAGGATGTCCCCATGTTGATGGGGACAAGGGCCTCATCCCCACAACCCTTGCCCGGTGGTTGTGGGGGTCTGCAGGCGGGGGGCTTATCGGAATCTGGAAGACCCCTTTAACAAAGGGGACCCCCAGATCCCGGCCCCCCCCTATGTGAATTGGTAAGGGGTACATTGTACCCCTACCATTTCACGAAGAAAGCGTAAAAAAATGTTTAAAAAAAACACACAAAGGGTGTGGCCGCGATGTGAGTGAGGAAGGACGTGTGCAGCTCAGGCTCCCGCCATCCGTCCAGTTAATCTGCCGGAATCCTGCTATTTTACCTGCCATCCTGCTCAGCAAACACCGGGCTGTGGTCTGGGGGGACACTCCGATCCTCCCCATGACTGGTAAGCGCAAATTGGCTAAGAAAGCAGCGGCGAAAGCCTGTCAGCTCTCGCCGCCAGTCACTCGTGCGGCGGCCATCTTGCCTTCCATCTCCCTGTCTCTGACCTCTACTGCGGTGCAGACAGACCTAGGGATGGCGGCTCTCGGGACATCTGCTCCGGAGGGAGCCTCGGCAGCACCTCGGGAAGATCTGGAGCCTGTGGGGGAGCAATCCACAGCGGCGATCCTGGCAGCCATTGCGGACAGTAAGGCCTCCGTGGAGGGTAAGATTGACACCCTGGCCATAGAATGTGGGCTCATTAGACAGGACATGGATAAGTTCAGGGGCCGCCTTTCTGAAGCAGAACACTGCATATCTGCTGTAGAGGATACTACTGCCTCCACATTGCACTCTGTGTCTGAATTGCAGCAGCAGGTTAAAATCATCATGGCGCGCTCTGAAGATGCCGAAAATCGCCTCAGGCGCAATAATGTGCGGGTGGTGGGGCTCCCTGAGGGTGCGGAGGGCCCCAACCCGGTTGTATTTGCAGAGGACTTTTTTAAACAACTTCTTGGCCTGCAGCACTTGTCATCAGTGTATGTTGTGGAGCGTGCCAACAGAGTGCCCTCTGGTCGGAGGCCTGCCGGCGCATGGCCGCGTGCATTCCTTGTCCGCCTGCTTAACTTCAGAGATAGGGATCTGATCCTGGCGGAGGCTCGCAAGCATCAGGAATTGAAACATGACAATGCTATTATACATCTATATCCTGATTTTTCTCCGGACTTACAGAGAAAGAGGCGCTCTTTCACAGATGTCCGCAAGCGCTTGAGGGAGAAGAACCTGGTCTATAGTATGCTGTATCCGAGTCGCCTGAAGGTTATTCACCAGGGCTCTGCAAAGTTTTTTGATTCCCCTGTGGAGGCGGCAGAATGGCTGGATTCCATTGCCTAAGGATGTGTGCGGGTGGCAGGCTGGTTTGTGGCTGGCGCCTGTGATTGCTACCTATGGGACTGCACGTTCCCTTGCTGGGACGTGTGGTTCTTGTTGCCCAAAAGAATATTTGATGCTGCGCTGACATTTAGCTGCACCTGCCTTTTCAGGGGTGGGAAGTGTGTCTACTATCCGGGGTCTTTGGTCCGTACATCATCGGGAGTCCTGCTGGACGGTACTGCGTGTCCCCTGGCGTGACCCCCCACTGAGTGGATGAACTCTCTGAACTTTCCACTGCTGTTTTTTTGGTTTTTGGGAACAAAGTTTCTCGGGCGTGTTTTTTGTTTGGTTAGCCTAGAGCAAACAGGGTGTTGGGATTTTGAACTGTCAACTTTCTGGACTCTCCTGATTTTTTTCTTTTTCTTTTCTCTTTTTTTTCGTTTGGGGGTTCTTTTTTTACCCTGTTTGTGCCCTGCTTCTCAGGCTGGTGCAGATGGGTGGTTACCTTGCCTAGTATGGTTCCTATTGCGTAACTGCTGTCATGTGGTTGTCCGTGGCTCTCTATGTCCAGGCCCTGGCTCCTCCGGCCCCCCTTACCTGGTGATTTTCTCCTTTCCTCATATTATATTCCCTCCGACGTGATGAGCGACCTTACACTTATCTCATGGAATGTCCGTGGGTTGAACTCTAAATTTAAACGCTCACTGGTCCTGCAATATCTTAAATCCCTTGGCCCCCACATTATCCTTTTGCAAGAGACACACCTTATGGGCTCTAAGATACTGTCCCTTAACAGGAACTGGATACAGAGGGCCATTCACTCTACATACTCCTCCTATGCGAGAGGGGTGGCTATTTTAATACATAAGAAACTGGTATGTGCTATTGAACATGTGGTGACGGATCCTGCTGGCCGTTATGCCATTGTGGTCCTGACTGTTGAGTCTCAATTAATTGCCATTGTCAATGTTTATGTGCCCCCTCCCTTTGGGAAGGAGGTACTCTATCAGGTCCTGGACAAGGTTGCCACATTTGGCCCCCTGAGGTTATTTGTGGCTGGGGATTTTAATAATATCCTTGATTACTCCCTGGATTCCTCAAACCCGAATAGGGTGCGGAACCTTGACCTGGGGCTTTGGGCAGACTCTGCGTCTTTGGAGGAGGTCTGGCGGTGGAAACATCCGGGTGAGAGAGGTTACTCCTATCTTTCCCACGTCAGTACCTCCTCCTCTCGCATTGATTTGGCGTTTGCCAGCCCTGATCTCTTGCCCCATGTTGAGGAGGTCCGTTATCTAGCAGGGGGTCTATCTGATCACACCCCTTTGCGGGTGGTACTGACCTTTGCCGCTCAGGGCCGCAGGAGGGTTTGGAGACTACACCCTGGTTGGGTGGCCGAGTCCTCTGTTGAGGCCCTGATTTCGCCTCATTTGCAAGAATATTGGCAGCATAACGAGGGTTCAGCGGGTGGGCCGGTTCTGTGGGATGCATTTAAAGCGTCCACACGGGGGGCATATGTTTCGGCCATAAAGGCTGCGAGAATTGAGAAAAACTCAAAGTCTGAGGAGCTACAGGCCAATGAAACCCTGTGCGCACAGATGCATGCTGATGCGCCTTCCCCTGCTTCTCTGGTCAAGCTGCAAGCGGCCAGAAGGGCCCTTCTGGTGCATTTTCAGGACTTGACCCACTGCACTCGCAAGAGTAGGGCCGAGGAATTGTTTGAGAGGGGCGATAAGAATGGGAAGCTGTTGGCATTCCTCTCAGCAGACACTAGGGCACACGCAGCTATCCCATGCATCTCTTCCCCAGATGGTGCCGTAGTGAGGGACAGAGAGGGTATAATGCAGGCCTTTGTTTCCTACTATTCAGAACTTTACTCAGCTATCCCGCCGTATGACCACCGGGACCTGACTGACCTGCTGGGTCTCCTTCAGATCCCGGAGTTGTCCGAGGAGGCGGTAGCCGGTCTTGAGGCCCCCTTCACGGACAAAGAATTGGCGTCTGCCGTTGCATCTTTTCCCAATGCTAAGTCGCCGGGTCCTGATGGACTCCCAGCAGAGTGGTATAAACAGTATCTAGATGTTTTATCCCCCAGACTTTTAAAGCTCTATAGTGACTGTTTTGACTTGGAAAGCCTCCCGGCATCTTTCTATGAGGCGCATATTGTATTACTTCCCAAGCCTGATAAGGACCCTCTTTGCTGTTCTTCCTATAGGCCCATAGCGCTTTTAAATATGGATCTGAAAATACTCACTAAGATGATTGCAAATAGACTGATGAAAATTATACATCACTTGGTATCGCCTGATCAGACAGGGTTCATGCCTCAAAAAGCCACTGATATAAATCTGAGATGGGTGTTTACTCACACGCAGTTGGGGGCCGAGGTGTCCTCTAGGGGGGCCTTGGTGTTCTTCGACCTGGAGAAGGCCTTTGATTCCATTGATTGGGGTTATATGACCTATGTCCTCCAGCGCATGGGGTTTGGCCCCAGGTTCCTTAAATGGATCTCGCTGTTATATGACCACCCGGTTGCGGCCCTCCGCTTTAATGGAGGGGTCTCTGGGACTTTTCCATTGTCCAGGGGCACTAGACAGGGGTGTCCACTTTCACCCGGCCTGTTTGCTCTCGTCATGGAACCTTTGGCGATTGCGCTACGTTCCTCCGCCCAAATTCAGGGAATTAGTGTGGGCACCCTAACTGAAACCACAGCACTATATGCAGATGACCTGGTACTGTTTATCAGAGACACTGGACCCTCTCTACGGGCTGCGTTGTCACTCTTGGAAAAATTTGCTACGGTCTCTGGGCTCCGGGTTAATTGGACTAAGTCTAAGATACTTCCCCTGTGTTCCCACCCCATCCCTGCTCAGGTTGATCCTACCGTTCCTTTGCTGTGGGTCTCCCAAATTAAGTACTTAGGGCTTCAGATCACTAACTCTGTGACAGACTTTGTCAATCTTAATATCTCCCCGCTACTCACTTTAATATCGAAAAAATTTCAGGCCTGGAGAAATCTCCCCTTGTCCCTCATAGGGAAAGTTAATCTGGTCAAGATGAAAATTCTGCCATTATTGTTATATACCCTTAGAAACTCTCCGGTGTGGATTCCCAAGTCCCTTTTCAAGTCCATTGACACTATGATTTCCTCCTTTTTGTGGCAGGGGGGCGTTCCTCGCCTGAAATTGGCGATCCTGCAACAGCCTTGTGGGGAGGGAGGGCTTGCAGTCCCTCACTTCCACAAATATTTTTTGGCTGGACAGTTGACTGTGGCCCACCACTGGTTAACTACGCCTCCATGTCCCTGGAGGCTGCCTGTCTGGGCTCTTATGAGGCGTTGTCTCATTTGGTCTACAGGGGCCTGAAAGCTCCATATCCCTTAACGCATTCCATGCGCTCAGTGTTGAGGGCCTGGGCTGTGGTCCAAGGATTGCTGTCACCTAGCTCTCCTAGCTTTTCACTTAGTCTCCCCATCTGGAGGAACCCCAACTTACCGCACTTTTTCTCTTACCCGGACCCAGTAGTTTGGACGGGGTATGGAATTAAGCTTTTGGCCCATATTGTGTCCAACGGTGCCTTATTGGCCTTTGATGAACTAAAACAGAAGTATAATTTAGCTAATTCCCACTTTTTCAGGTATTTGCAACTGAGGCATGCCTTTCACTCACAGTTCGGTGGGGGGACCCTTAGCCTGGAGCCCAGTGATCTTGAGCTATTGGCGCGCAGTGAGTCCCTACCTAAGCCAGTTTCCAGTTTTTACAAAGACCTGTTCCCGGAGACGACTCTCCTACTCAGACCTTGCAGGGGGGCTTGGGAGGTTGTGGCCCCGGGATTAGACAGAGACGATTGGGATGACATGTGGGGGACTGCTTTTCAATATTTGGTCTCGAGTGGGGATAGACTGATCCTTTATAAGTTTCTACACAGAGTTTATCTTACTCCGGCTAGACTGGCAAGGATGTATGAGACGCAGAGCTCTCACTGTTGGAGATGCTCTGCACCTTCAGCCACCTTTATGCACATCTTTTGGGAGTGTCCTCCAATCAAAATCTACTGGCAGGCCATTGCTGATTGTATTAGGTTGGTCACCTCTATATCTATCCCCATGTCTGTTGAGGTCTGTCTTTTACATCTGGTTGAACCCCTGGCCACTACCAGGGCTATACGAACCTTACTCACGCTTCTGTTGTACTACGCTAAAAAGCGCATCATCCTATCATGGAAGAGCCCGGTAGCTCCTACTTTTAACACTTGGAAAGTGTTGGTTAGTAAAGCCATACCCTTTTACAAGGCCACCTATTTGAGTAGGGGGGCACTGACAAAATTTGATAAGGTTTGGGGGGGTTGGATGGCTACTGTAGATACGGCTTCCGATTAAATACAGCAATGCAGGATGTAATGTGATGTGGGGGGGTGGGAGTGTTCAGGATGTCAGGACCTTGAGGGGTTATTGTGCACTTATGTAATTCATATGTCTGGGTGGGGGGGGTTTGAGGGCGAGGGGGATTTGATTTCATGTGCTATATCCGACTTGTCTTTGCAGAGAGCTACTGGACTGTACTTCTGAAATATGGCGGACCACCTCATGTATGTTCCTTTCTAGGCAAGGGGGGGGTATACTTTGTTGGTTCTGGGGGGGTTGGGAAGGTCGTAGGTTTAATGTAACAACTTGTGTTTGGTTGTATGACTGTATGCACCGGCGGATGTTGCGACCGGCTGTCTCCACATTGTGTGGAGTGTTGTTTTCTGTATTGTATGAAAACTAATAAAAATATAATTTCCAAAAAAAAAAAAAAAAAACACACAAACACCTTGAAAAAGTCCTTTATTAAAAAAAAGACAAAAAAACATTCCAGCGGTGAAATCCAGTGTCCCGCGGCGATCCCGATGTCCAGCGCTGTCCGTCATTGGTTGTGCCTGAGCGGACCTGATGGGGAACTCCCTCTCAGTATTTTAAATGTATAGACCCGCCCCTTCTAAAGTTCCCCATCAGGTCCTCTCAGCGGACCAGATGCGGAACATGAGAAGGGGCGGGTCTATACATGTATTACGCAGTGAAGGCAGTTCCCCATCAGGTCCACCCAGTGGCATATCCAGGGTATGGCACTCCATGGCAAGTGCCATGGGCGCCCTGGGGGGGGGCGGCAAAATAAACTAAAAAAAAAAAAAAATTCCCACCCGCACCTGTCCTCCTGCGGGCCGCCTCCCGCACTATAGCCCCCGGCGGCGGCATGGCAGTTTACTTGTAAGTACACTTACTTGGCTGGATAACAGTGTGTAGGTGAGTGAGAGGCGCAGGCGCCCCCATGCTTGTGGATGAGTGGGACCGTCCACTGCTGCGTCTCCAGCCATTCGGCTAACTGGCGGAGGCGGAGCTTTCCTCCTCTGCGCTGATTCCATCTTCTCCCCGAGCGCGAGCGGGTCGGTGACGTCATGTGAGGAGAGGTCGCCGTCGCTGAGGAGGAGAACTTCAACTGAACTGACAAGTTGTTTTTGGACAATTGGACTCAGGAACCTGAACCCCCAAGCCAGGCAGCAACTTTAAGCAGGTACTAGTCACAACAAGTCAGTGTACATTATGAATAAAGCATTTTTTTATTAGAGAAAGTTTTCACTGTGTATATAATGACCCCATGTATGAATCTCTGTCTCTGACATAAATAAGATGAGTAATGTCTCCTTCATATGGGTAACTTAACCCTTTACTAAAAGTAAACTGCAAGTCAGTGTTAATGATGTGTGCCAGGCCAGCCCAACTGCCAAGCAGCCAATCAAGTATACTGTAGTGCCTGCTTGCTCAATATGGATTAAATAAATTGTAATTATGCATAGCCATAGTTATCATAAATAAAGTGATTTGTGCAAGTAGTACCTGCTGTTGCACAAATCACTTTATTTATGATATCTATGGCTATGCATAATTACAATTTATTTAATCCATATTGAGCAAGCACTATATTTGATTGGCTGCTTGCTGCTGTTTGGGCCTGTGCCTGGCACATGATTACTTAGGCTATTTTCACACTGGGGCGCTGCGCTGTCGGCGGTAAAGCACTGTCGCTAGTGGGACGCCTTAAAGATGCGGCTGCCAGGACTTTTTTGAGCGTCCTGCCAGCGCACCGCTAGCGGCCCAAAAAGGGTTAAAACCGCCCGCAAAGCGCCACTGCAGCGGCGCTTTGCTGGCGGTTTGGTGGCGCTGCCCATTGATTTTAATGGGCAGGGGCACTTTAGAAGCAGTGTGTACACCGTTCCTACAGCGCCTCAAAGATGCTGCTAGCAGGACTTTTTTGAGCGTCCTGCCAGCGCACCGCTCCAGTGTAAAAACCCTCGGGCTTTCACATTGGAGTGAGAAAAGAGGCTCTTTCAGGGCGCTTTGCAGGCGCAATTTTGTAGCGCTGTAGCACCTGCAAAGCACCTCAGTGTGAAAGCAGCCTAAGACCCCTTTCTCACTGAGGTGCTTTGCAGTCGCTATAACGCTAAAAATAGCGCCTGCAAAGCTCCTTGAAAGAGCGGCTCCATTCACTCCAGCGTGAAAGCCCCGAGGGCTTTCACACTGGAGCGGTGCGCTAGCAGGGCATTAAAAAATGTCCTGCAAGCAGCATCTTTGAGGCGCTGTAGGAGTGGCTCCTAAAGCGCCCCTGCCCATTGAAATCAAAGCGGCGCTTTGCGGGCGTTTTTTTTCAACCTTTTCTCGGCCGCTAGCAGGGGTTAAAAGAGCCCTGCTAGCGGCTGAATAGCGCCACGAAAACAACGGTAAACAATGCCCCCCCACCGCCCCAGTGTAAAAGAGGCCTTAAAGTCAACATCATGTGCGATTGTGCGTGTGTGCTAAGCAGACAGGGCCGCTGGCGATCCTACGCCCTCTCTCCCTCTGTACAGTGTCAGAGGCGCTGGCGCAGCAGTGGCGGAGGACTGTATCAATTATGAGGAAACATCCCCTGCACCGCTGCGTGTCCCTGATCATCACAGTGCCACTGCCAGTGAGTGTGACCTGTCTGTGTACCACTGCGCGCAGTCACTGTCTCTGATGTTCCGTTCCACTCTGCCTTTCTGCCCAGTACTGTGCCCGTACATCTCATGATCCGCCCCCATGGAGGCCGCTCTCTGTCTCTCTCCCTCCTGCTAAGTGCCCATGCATCGCACGATTCCTCCGCATTTATGGGTGCTGATGTTACTGCATTTATGGGTGCTGGTAAGGCTGCATTTATGGGTGCTGGTAAGGCTGCATTTATGGGTGCTGGTAAGGCTGCATTTATGGGTGTTGGTAAGGCTGCATTTATGGATGCTGGTAAGGCTGCATTTATGGGTGCTGGTAAGGCTGAATTTATGGGTGCTGGTAAGGCTGCATTTATGGGTGCTGGTAAGGCTGCATTTATGGGTGCTGGTAAGGCTGCATTTATGGGTGCTGGTAAGGCTGCATTTATGGGTGTTGGTAAGGCTGCATTTATGGGTGCTGGTAAGGCTGCATTTATGGGTGTTGGTAAGGCTGCATTTATGGGTGTTGGTAAGGCTGCATTTATGGGTGCTGGTAAGGCTGCATTTATGGGTGCTGGTAAGGCTGCTGCATTTATGGGTGCTGGTAAGGCTGCTGCATTTATGGGTGCTGGTAAGGCTGCATTTATGAGTGCTGGTAAGGCCACATTTATGGGTGCTGGTGTTACTGCATTTATGGGTGCTGATGTTATTGCATTTATGGGTGCTTATATTACTGCAATTATGGGTGCTGATATTACTGCATTTATGGGTGCTGTTACCACATTTATGGGTGCTGATATTATTGCATTTATGTGTGCTATTACCGCTTCTATGGGTGCTGATGTTACTTCATTTATGGGTGCTGGTAAGGACGCATTTATGTTTTGACAAGGGCGCAGTTTCAGTGCTTGCCATAGGCGCCATTTTCACTGGATACGCCTTAAATTACACAGTGAAGGAAGTTCCCCGCTCAAGCCAATGACGTAGGCGGATCCAACATACCGAGGGGGCGGACCTGATGGGGAACTGCTCTCACTTTGGTAATACATGTATAGACCCGCCCCTTCTCATGTTCCGCATCTGGTCCGCTGAGCGGACCTGATGGGGAACTTTAGAAGGGGTGGGTCTATACATTTAAAACACTGAGAGGGAGTTCCCCATCAGGTCCGCTCAGGCACAACCAATGAAAGACAGCGCTGGACATCGGGATCGCCGCGGGACACTGGATTTCACCGCTGGAATGTTTTTTTTTTTTTTTTTAATAAATGACTTTTTCAAGGTGTTTGTGTGTTTTTTTAAACATTTTTTTACGCTTTCTTCATGAAATGGTAGGGGTACAATGTACCCCTTACCAATTCACATAGGGGGGGCCGGGATCTGGGGGTCCCCTTTGTTAAAGGGGTCTTCCAGATTCCGATAAGCCCCCCGCCCGCAGACCCCCACAACCACCGGGCAAGGCTTGTGGGGATGAGGCCCTTGTCCCCATCAACATGGGGACATCCTCCCCATGTTGAGGGCATGTGGCCTGGTACGGTTCAGGAGGGAGGGGGGCCGCTCTCTCGTCCCCCCCTTTTCCCCTGCGGCCGGCCAGGTTGCGTGCTCGGATAAGGGGTCTGGTATGGATTTTTAGGGGGACTCTACGCCATTTTTTTTTTAATTTGGGGTGGAGTTCCCCTTAAAATCCATGCCAGATCTGAAGGGCCTGGAATGGATATTTGGGGGAACCCCACGTCAATTTTTTTAAAATTTGCGGCGGGCTTCCCCTTAATATCCATTCTAGACCTGAAGGGCCTGGTAATTGAATTCTGGGGAACCCCCACGCTTTTTTTTTTTTTTCTTATCAATGACTTTTGTATGTATTGCCGGGAGCCGACAATTCATTAATAGCCGCGAGTGAGTTTTAAATTACTTTTTTTCTTTCAAAAATGACATTTTTTGCAGGGACAGTTCTAAGCACGGGAAACATGCGCCACTTCACATGCATATCATACACACCCCCCAGGTACGAAATTTAAAGGAATATTTCACTTTTATTTTTTCATTTTAAGCATTATTAAAATCACTGCCCCCGAAAAAACGGCCGTTTTTAAAACTTCTTTTTGCATTGATACATGTCCCCTGGGGCAGGACCCGGGTCCCCAATCACTTTTTAGGACAATAACTTGCATATAAGCCTTTATAATTAGCACTTTAGATTTCTCCCATAGACTTTTCGAATTTGCCGCGAACACCCCAATTTGTTCGCTGTTCGGCGAACGGGCGAACAGGCAATGTTCGAGTCGAACATGAGTTCGACTCGAACTTGAAGCTCATCCCTAGTGATGAGCCGAACACCCCTGGGTTCGGTTCGCACCAGAACCCGCGAACGGACCGAAAGTTCGCACGAACTTTAGAACCCTATTAAATACAATGGATGCGAACGTTCGAAATCTAAAGTGCTAATTATAACGACTAATATGCATGTTATTGTCCTAAAAAGGGTTTGGGAACCCGGGTTCTGCACCAGGGGACATGTATCAATCCAAAAACAAAGTTTTAAAAACGGCCGTTTTTCGGGAGCAGTCATTTTAATGATGCATAAAGTGAAAAAAAAAAAGTCAAATATTCCTTTAAATATCGTACCTGGGGGGTGTCTAAAGTATGCCTGTGAAGTGCCACGTGTTTCCCGTGTTTAGAACTGTCCCTGCACAAAATTACATTTCTAAAGGAAAAAAAGCCATTTAAAACTGCTTGCGGCTTTAATGTAATGTCTGGTCCCGGTAATATGGATGAAAATCTTTAAGAAAAATGGCATAGCTACCCCATCACAGCCCCCCCCCCCCCTTCCCCAGCCCATTACCAGCCCCTTTGGGTCTTGTATGGATATTAAGGGGAACCCCGCACACAAAATAAAAAAGGCCCTATATACTCTGAACAGCCGTATACAGGCGGTGCATACAAGACAGGGACTGTAGGTTTGTTCTTATGTAGAATCTGTTTGTAATTTTGAACAGGTACATTTTTTAAGTGTAGCTCCAGCCAAAAAATCTATTTTTAAGCTTTTTGGAAAACATAGGGAAGGGTTATCACCCCTGTAACATTTGTTTTGCTGTCTGTGCAGTGTGCACCTGTTCAGAACAGTTCACCTCACTTTCCGTCCTAATGACAAATGTTTTTTGAAAATTTGGGGTTTTTATTGAAACAAGAATTGGTGATAAAGCATCAGTGGAGAGGAGACACTTTTTTTCCCATATTAACTCTTACAGGAGAGAATTTGCCTTCCTACGGGTAGATTTCCTCTCACTTCCTGTTGTATCCTTCCGTTTGCAAGGAGGAGTCGTTTGTAAGTTGAATGTTTGAAAGTAGGGGCCTGCCATATATACTCAGCTGAAATTTGCCCCTTACATGTTGGTGTTGCCACAACACTGTGAGCCCTCACAGTTACTCTTGGTGGGCGCATGAATGGGCCCTGCTGTGAATTATTAGATCAAGAATTGTAATTGCATGCCCCTGTTGAACAGGGGCTGAAAAATTGGGCCTTTGGTGGTGGTGGTGGTGGTGTTGACACAACACTGTAAGGCCTCACAGTTACTCTTGGTGGGCGCAGGAATGGGCCCTGCTGTGAATTATTAGATCAAGAATTGTAATTACATGCCCCTGTTTAACCGGGGCAGAAAAATTGGGCCTTAGGCACTGGTGCCACAACACTGCAACCCCTCACAGATACTGTACTTGGAGCACAGCAATGAGCCCTGTTGCAAAGTATTGCATCAAAAATTGTAATTACACGCCCCTGTTAAACAGGGGCTGAAAAATTGGGCCTTAGCCACTGGTGCTGGTGTCACGACACTGCAACCTCTCCCAGATACTCTAGTTGGAGTGCAGGAATGAGCCCTGCTGCAAAGCATTGCATAAAAAATTGTAATAACACGCCCCTGTTAAACAGGGGCTGAAAAATTGGGCCTTAGCCACTGGTGCTGGTGCCACGACACTGCAACCTCTCCCAGATACTCTAGTTGGAGTGCAGGAATGAGCCATGCTGCAAAGCATTGCATAAAAAATTGTAATTACATGCCCCTGTTAAACAGGGGCTGAAAAATTGGGCCTTAGCCACTGGTGGCGGCACCCAGAAACAAAAATGTTCTTCCAAGCTATCATCATCAATCGGATCATTGAGGAGGAGGAGGATAGTCAGTCAACATAACAGGACAGTCTCTCAGCATCAGCATCAGTCTTGAAGGGATGTGACATTTGAAAATAAATTAGTCTGTTATATCAGCTTCAGGTGTTTGGTAGCTGGTGGTGATCCAAGACTGGTTCATCTTTATGAAGGTCAGTCGATCAACAGAGTCGGTGGACAGGCGCACCCTGTGATCCGTGACAAATCCTCCAGCAGCACTGAATGTGCGGTCTGAAAGAACGCTGGATGCAGGACAGGCCAGTAGCTCAATTGCATACTGTGCAAGCTCTGGCCAGTGATCCATCCTCAAGACCCAGTAAGCCAGAGGATTTTCGGTGGGGAAGGTGTCCAAGTCTGACCTTGCCCCTAGGTATTCCTGCACCATGTATATCAGACGCTGGCGATGGTTGCTGGAACTGATCATACCTTGGGGCTGCAGACTAAAGAATTGTCTGAACGCATCGGTCAGACGGCCACCTTCCCCACCGCTCCTTCTTTGACTGACCGAAGCCTCAGCAATTCGTTATCCAGGACCAGGAGTTTGTAACCTCCCAGTCTCTGGGAACGTGTTGCACAGACCTTTCTGCAAGGCCTCCCGGAGTTGTCTCATCCTCTGCTCCCTCTGCGACGGTAAGATAAGGTCCGCAACCTTACCCTTGTACCGTGGATCAAGGAGAGTGGCCAGCCAGTAATGGTCCCTCTCCTTGATCCGAAGTATACGAGGATCCTTCCGCAGACTTTGCAGGATCAGGGAGGCCATGCAGCGTAGGTTAGCTGAGGCATTCGGTCCGGAGTCCTCTGGGTCACTAAGGACGACATGATCCGCAGCCACCTCCTCCCAGCCACGTACAAGTCCACTGGTTTCTTGGGACTGTAAATCATCCCTAAAAGACTGCTGCTGATGATGCTGAGTGCCAGGCTCCACCTCCATGCTGACACAATCCTCCTCCTCCTCCTCCTCCTCCTCCTCTTCTTCCTGTGCGATGGGTGGGACAGAAGGAACACTGTCCGGGTAAAGGGGGCCTTGAGAGGCAAGGAAGTTCTCCTCTTCCTGCCTCTGTTCTGCCTCAAGTGCCCTGTCCATTATTCCATGCAGCGTATGTTCCAACAGGTGGACAAGAGGTACAGTGTCACTGATGCATGCACTGTCACTGCTCACCATCCTCGTGGCCTCCTCAAATGGTGCCAGGACAGTGCATGCATCCCTGATCATGCCCCACTGGCGTGGTGAAAAAAACCCGAGCTCCCCTGACCCTGTCCTGGTGCCGTAGTCGCACAGGTACTCATTGATGGCCCTCTGCTGCGTGTGCAGCCGCTGCAGCATGGCCAACGTTGAGTTCCACCTGGTGGGCATGTCACATATAAGGCGGTTCTTGGGCAGGTTCAACTCCTTTTGCAGCTCAGCCAGGCGAGCACTGGCATTATAAGATCTGCGGAAATGCACACAGACTTTCCTGGCCTGCCTCAGGACATCCTGTAAGCCCGGGTACCTGCACAAGAACCGCTGCACCACCAGGTTAAGGACGTGAGCCACACAGGGCACATAGGTCAGTTGTCCCTGTTGGAGAGCGGAGAGGAGGTTGGTGCCATTGTCGCAAACTACCATTCCTGGCTTAAGCTGGCGTGGCGTCAACCACCTCTCGGCCTGCCCCTGCAGAGCGGGCAGAACCTCTGCCCCAGTGTGGCTCCTGTCCCCCAAACACACCAGCGCAAGCACAGCATGGCATCTTTTTGCCTGCGTACTTGCGTAGCCCCTTGAATGCCTACGGAGCACCGCTGGTTCCGAGGACAAAGCACAGGAAGAGGCCATGGTGGAAGAAGAAGAGGAGGGGCTGGAGGACAGAGGTGTGTCACAACCAGTAGTAGCATTTTGGAGGCGTGGTGGTGGAACAACCTCCAACAATACTGCACCTTGTCCTGCATCCTTCCCAGCTGCCAAAAGAGTGACCCAATGGGTCGTGAAAGAAAGGTAACGTCCCTGTCCATGCCTGCTGGACCATGAGTCAGCGGTAATATGCACCTTTCCGCTGACCGCCCTGTCCAGCGAGGCCAAGACATTGCCTTCCACATGCCGGTAGAGAGCCGGAATCGCCTTCCGTGAGAAAAAGTGGCGTTTGGGAACCTACCACTGAGGAACCGCACATTGCACAAACTCACGGAAGGGGGCCGAGTCTACCAACTGAAAAGGCAGCAGTTGAAGCGCTAGCAATTTAGCCAAGCTAGCATTCAACCGCTGGGCATGTGGATGGCTGGGAGTGAACTTCTTTTGACGGTCCAGCAGCTGGGGCAGAGAAATTTGCCTGCTAGAATTGGACGTCGGTGTACTGCTAGCAGAGTGGCCGCAAGTACTTGGCTGAGACACACCTAATTCTACACCTTCATTCCTCTCAGTGCAGGTTTCAGAGAGGACTGAAGGTATAGTGGGGTTGGAGATCCCAGCTGATGCGGTGCAAGAAGAGGTCTGCTTTGTTCTTTGGTGTGGGTCTTTAAGGTAGGCTTGCCAAGGAGCTGCATGGCAGGTCAACATATGTAAGCGGCTGATGTTTTGGCCACGCGATATACGCTTGAGACATATGTTGCAAACAGCAGCTGTGCGATCAGATGCACTCGACTCAAAAAAGGCCCACACCAAAGAACTTTTTGAATAACGGGCAGAGGCAGCGCCCTGCACAGGCGGAGCTCTGCGGTGTGATTCCGTCGGTGTGCTGCCCTTACGCTGGCCCCCCGAGGGCATCCTGCCTCGTTGGAGATGTGCCTCCTCCTCATCCTCCTCCTCCTCTCTCCTATTAGGCACCCACGTGGAGTCAGTGACCTCATCATCCCCTCCCTCCTCATCACTGGAGCCAATCTGGCAGTATGCTACAGCTGCTGGAACATGACTGCCAGATTGGTGTCCTTCTTGAGCATCCCCTCTCTCTGCTCTCACGCTACTGCCTTCCTCTAGCTGGGTATCATCATCAGACCCTTCGAAACGCTGGGCATCCTCTTGGAGCATGTACCCAACACTGTGCTCAAACAGTTCGGGGGACTCCTCAGGAGGACATGGTTGGTCTAGGGAAGGAGTGACTGATGATGACATTGATACCAGGGAAGAGGACACTTTGGCAGCTGCTTTGCCAGTACCCTGAGCCTGGGTGAGTGAGGATGAGGAGGATGAGGAGGGCTTGATCATCCACTCTACCAAGTCTTCGGCATGATGCGGCTCAACACGTCCAGCTGCCGAAAAGAAGGACAAGCGTGTCCCATGGCCACGTGCTGATGGCGATGCACCGCGTCCACGACCAGCACTGTTGTCTCTAGACACAGAGCCTGCTTGCCCTCTTTTATTGGCTCCTGACTGTCTGCCTCTCCTTGTTTGCCTTCCAGACATTCTAATGGCCTGCAGGGAAATGGGAAAACCAGCAATAAGGCCTAGCTTCAGGAGTATATTTTGCAGGAATCACACTATGCCTGCTGTAGGTGCTGCAAATGCCTGTTGGTGTAACACACCAGGAAAAAGCAGAAATACAGGCTAACTTCAGGTGTAATATGATCAGGAGGCACACTCCGCCCGCTGTAAGTGCTGCAAATGCCTGTTGGTGTAACACACCAGGAAAAAGCAGCAATACAGGCTAACTTCAGGTGTAATATGATCAGGAGGCACACTCCGCCCGCTGTAAGTGCTGCAAATGCCTGTTGGTGTAACACACCAGGAAAAAGCAGCAATACGGGCTAACTTCAGGTGTATAATGTGCAGGAGGCTTAGCAACAATGACACTGACACTGTCCCCTGCCTATCCTTCTCTCTCCCTGCACACAAGGTTTATCAAAGTATATGACACTGACACTCTCCCTGTCTATCCTTCTCTCTCCCTGCACACAAGGTTTAGCAAAGAATATGACACTGACACTGTCCCCTGCCTATCCTTCTCTCTCCCTGCACACAAGGTTTATCAAAGTATATGACACTGACACTCTCCCTGCCTATCCTTCTCTCTCCCTGCACACAAGGTTTAGCAAAGAATGTGACACTGACACTGTCCCCTGCCTATCCTTCTCTCTCCCTGCACACAAGGTTTAGCAAAGAATATGACACTGACACTGCCCCCTGCCTATCCTTCTCTCTCCCTGCACACAAGGTTTATCAAAGTATATGACACTGACACTCTCCCTGCCTATCCTTCTCTCTCCCTGCACACAAGGTTTAGCAAAGAATGTGACACTGACACTGTCCCCTGCCTATCCTTCTCTCTCCCTGCACACAAGGTTTAGCAAAGAATATGACACTGACACTGTACCCTGCCTATCCTTCTCTCTCCCTGCACACAAGGTTTATCAAAGTATATGACACTGACACTCTCCCTGCCTATCCTTCTCTCTCCCTGCACACAAGGTTTAGCAAAGAATGTGACACTGACACTGTCCCCTGCCTATCCTTCTCTCTCCCTGCACACAAGGTTTAGCAAAGGATATGACACTGACACTCTCCCTGCCTATCCTTCTCTCTCCCTACACACAAGTTTGAGGTACAAATAGCACTGACACTGTCCCTGCCTATGTAACTCTTTCCCTGCGCCGGAACACACTACACAAGGCCACCGCACTGGCGGCCTTTTATAGTGTGGGGCGTGTGCTAAACCCCCTGAGCTATAATTGGCCACAGGTAATCTGCCTGTGGCCAATTATGGCTCTCCTAGCTCCCGGCGCTGTGATTGGCCAAGCATGCGGGGTCACAGTGCATGCTTGGCCAATCACAGCGCAGGGATTGCACTGCGATGGCGCAGTGTATTGTGGGCCGTTCGCGTCACTCGAATTTGGCGCGAACGGCCCAAATCGTTCGATGTTCGCCGAACGGTCGAACAGCCGATGTTCGAGTCAAACTTATGTTTGACTCGAACACCGAGCTCATCCCTATTACTTACGTGAGAAGCATGCACATGTGCATATATGATATGGGCCATATGTATTGTGAGACAAACAAAGGGAAAGAACATGTACATGTATATAATGTTCATGAATATGTACATGAATATAAATAAGAATATACGCATATACATTGCAAATGTTCTAGACATATATAAAGGAGTAAATTAACCCATATATATATATATATATATATATATATATATAATATATGTATATGTATATGTATATATGTAATGTAAAAAAATATATATATATATATATATATATATATATATATATATATATATATGTAAAAAAAAGGGATTTTTATAACAGCTTACCTGTAAAATCCTTTTCTTGGAGTACATCACGGGACACAGAGCGACTTAGTCATTACTAATGGGTTATATAGTTTACCTTCAGGTGCTGGCACTGGCAACTTCCAAACCCTATATAAGCCCCTCCCATCCGGGAGCACCTCAGTTTTGTAGCAAAGCAATAAGTGTCCCAAAAAGAGGGGTGGGAGCTCTGTGTCCCGTGATGTACTCCAAGAAAAGGATTTTACAGGTAAGCTGTTATAAAAATCCCTTTTTCTTTTTCGTACATCACGGGACACAGAGCGACTTAGTCATTACTAATGGGACGTCCCAAAGCAATGCCAAATGAGGGGAGGGATACACTATACATAAGCTGGGCGCCATCAGGCATGAGGATCTTTTGCAGCCTGCAACACACTGCGCCCAAAGGCGACATCCTCCTGACTTCTAACGTCTACCTGGTAGAATCTAGTAAACGTGTGTACTGAAGACCATGTTGCGGCCTTACAGACTTGAGCCAGGGAGGCCTGGTGATGCACTGCCCATGAAGTTCCAACTGCTCTTGTGGAGTGCGCCCTAACTTTGAATGGAGGCGGTCTCTTTCTCAAGCCATAGGCTTGTATTATGACCTGTCGAATCCACTTGGCTAAAGTAGATTTTGATGCTGCCTGACCCTTTCTGGGGCCTTCCGGCAGAATAAACAAAGTATCCGTTCTGCGAATCTGAGCAGTGGCTTTTAGATAAGCTTTAACTGCTCTTACTACATCCAAAGAATGCAATAACTTTTCCTCTACCGAGCTAGGTTTGGGGAAAAAAGAAGGAAGAACCACATCTTGGTTCAAATGAAACCTCAATACCACCTTAGGAAGAAAGGCTGGATGAGGACGTAATACTACTCTGTCCTTATGGACAACCAGATATGGCTCCTTACAGGACAAGGCGGCTAATTCCGATACTCTTTTAGCCGAACAAATGGCTACTAAGAAAATCAATTTCCTGGTGAGAAGAACCAAGGAAATGTGTTGCAATGGTTCAAACGGTTGTTTCTGTAGAACCGACAGAACCAGGTTTAAGTCCCATGGACATATGGGAATACTAACCGGAGGGCTAATACGCATCACTCCTTGTATGAAAGCTTTGACTAGTGAATGCGAAGCCAAGGGCCTTTGAAAAAATATTGACAAGGCCGAAATCTGACCCTTGATAGTACTCAAGGCCAGCTTCCTATCTACAGCCCACTGTAGGAAGTCCAAAATCCTACCTATTACGTACTTACGTGGATGCCATTTCTTGGCCTCACACCATGTAATGTACGCCTTCCAGATCCTATAATAGATCTGCCTGGATACCGGCTTCCTGGCATTGATCATGGTAGATACCACAGGATTAGAGAGCCCTCTCTTTTTCAGAATGTGGGCTTCAATAGCCAGGCCGTCAAACCCAGGGCTGGTAAGGAAGGGTGGTATATCGGTCCTTGCGACAGCAGGTCCGGACGATGTGGGAGGGTCCAAGGACTCCTCACTGACATTTTTACAATCTCCGCGTACCATGCCCTTCGGGGCCACGCTGGAGCCACCAGAATCACTGGTTTCTTTTCTACCCTGATTCTGCGGATTAATCGCGGTAACAATTGTGGCGGTGGGAATGCATATATCAGCTTGAACTGATCCCAAGGGAACACTAGGGATCCCTTGTGCGAGACACAAATCTGTCCACCTTTGCGTTGAATCTGGATGCTAGCAGATCTACATCCGGTGTTCCCCACCGCTGGCATATTGCCTGGAAAACCTCGGGGTGAAGAGACCATTCCCCCGGGCATAATTGCTGGAGACTTAAAAAGTCCGCTTTCCAATTTTCCACTCCTGGGATGAAAACCGCGGATATGGCTGGGACATATCTTTCTGCCCATTCCAGGATGCAATTCGCTTCCCTCTGGGCTGCACGACTCCTGGTGCCACCCTGGTGATTGATATATGCCAATGCTGTGGCATTGTCTGATTGAATTCTGACAGGGGACCCTTGGAGTTTGGATGTCCATGCTACTAGGGCATACCGGGCTGCTCGTATCTCTAAGAGATTGATGGGCAGGGCCTTCTCTGCTTCTGACCACTTGCCCTGGAGAGACCATTGCTCCAGTACTGCCCCCCAGCCTATGAGGCTGGCATCTGTAGTGACCACCTTCCAAGAAACCGGACTGAAGGGTTTCCCTTTTTCCAGATTCTGGGGCACCAACCACCAATGGAGGCTCTTGCGAACGGAAGGGGACAGGGACATTGGTAAGTCTAAAGCCTGAACTTTTTTGTTCCAGGCTGACAGTATGGCCCTCTGCAAGTTCCTTGAATGGAATTGACCGTAGGGTACTGCTTCGAATGAAGCAACCATTTTTCCCAGCAGCCTCATGCACAGGCGTATGGATGGTTTTCTTTTTGTACCCACTAAGTGGGTCAAATCTTTTAAAGACGACACCTTTTCTGGAGGTAAGAAAATCTTTCTCTGATTTGAATCCAGCCTTAGCCCTAAGTATTCCAGACTTCTGACTGGTCTTAGAGCTGACTTGTCCCGGTTGATAATCCAACCGTGATATTCCAGATACTTGATTGTCTTGTGAATAGCTACTTCCAGCTTTTCCACTGAGTGGTCTATTAGTAGCAGGTCGTCTAGATATGCCATTATCGTTACACCTTGTGTTCTTAGATTGGCCAATAGTGGGGCCAGAATTTTTGTGAACACTCGTGGTGCTGTGGCCAGACCGAAAGGTAAGGCTCTGAACTGAAAATGGCGCCCTTCTACTGCAAAGCGTAGAAATTTCTGGTGGGCCGGAAAGATGGGAATATGCAGATAAGCATCCCTTATGTCGATCGAGGCTAACCATTCCTGCCCTTGTAGGGCGGTGGCCACCGATCGGATCGACTCCAAAAGTCCTGATATTTAGGAACTTGTTTAGCCCTTTTAGATTTAATATGGGCCTCACGTCCCCATTTGGTTTGGGGACTGTGAAAAGGTTCGAGTAAACCCGAACCCACTTTCTTCCAGGGGAACCTTCATGATTACACCTTGGAGCAATAGTTGTTCTAGTGCCAGAAGGAGGGATCCTCTCTTCTGGGGATCGCTTGGCACGTTTGACCTCATAAATTGGGCAGGAGGAGTGTCTTTTAACTCCAGCTTGTATCCCAGACTTACTGCGGAGAGCACCCATCTGTCTCTGATGGTGTCCCGCCAGGTCTCTGTGAACAACTGAAGTCTTCCCCCCACCTGATTGAGTGGGGGCAACCCTTCATGACTTGGGGGGAGGTTTTGTACCTCTCTTGACCCAGGGTTTCTTGTTACCCTGTGATTGTCCCTGATTTCTGCCCCCTGAATTTGACCGCGGAGGCCGTCGGAACTGTTTCACAACCGATGTGCCAGGGACTGGAGAAGTAGGCCTCTTAAAAGAAGGACTTCTACTCTTGTTCTTAACCGGTAAGAGTGAACTTTTACCGGCAGAAATTTTCTGGATATATTTGTCCAGATCTTCTCCAAATAAGCGTTCTCCATGAAATGGGAAGCTAACCAGCAATTTCTTACAGGGAGCTTCAGCAGACCAGTTTTTGAGCCATAGAAGCCTACACATATGTACTACAGACAGCGTAAAGCGGGAGGCCTGTTGGATTGTATCCTTTATGGCGTCCACCGCAAAACACAAGGCTCTAGGTAGGTCATCTAGGGCAAGAGCCTGCTGATCTGGTAAGTCCCTTAAGACTTGTTTCAACTGATCTTTCACCGCTTGGCAGACTCCAATCGCTGCTACCGCAGGTTGTGTCACCATGCTTGCTGTAGAGAAAGCAGATTTTAGTAAAGACTCCAATTTTTTATCTATTGGGTCTTTGAACATTGGAACATTATCTACTGGACATGTCAGTGATTTGTTCACAGAAGAGATGGCTGCGTCCACTGTAGGGACCCTCCATTTTTTTATGAACTTATCCTCCATGGGATAGATCACCGGAAATCTCTTGGGGGGAGTAAATATTTTATCAGGATGCTCCCAATCCTGGTAAATAAGCCCTTCCAATAAAGGGTGGATTGGGAAGGAACAGACAGCCTGGGGAGCTTTCAGCGACCCCAGCGAGGAAACCGTAGTGGTTGATGGTTCCGCCAGAGGCATTTTAAATGCTGATCGGACCATGTTAGTCAGAGACTGAACCCATAATCTTTCAGCCTGAGATGCTGAGAAAGGTTCTTCCACTGTTGATTCCTCCATAACTGAATCAACCTCATCCTGATCCCCTTCAGGTAGGTCGATCTCTGTGTGGGGCTGTTCCTCCACTAACAGGCACTCTGAAGGAGGAGACGGAGATCGGACGCGCTTTCCCTGTGACAGGGAAGCAGCGATCAATGCTGTTAATCTCTCTTCCAATCCTCCCAGAGTTGAGGATAAAACCTCCTCTGTTATATATACAGGAGCAGGTGGACTGGGGACAGCCGTAGCACCAGGCACTCCTGCGGGGTTCCTACGGCTACTGACCTCTGAATTCTCAGGGGAGATTGGTGCAGTACAAGCATGCCCAATATCCTCAGAGCCCGATGGAGACCCCTTTGGCTTCCTGGAAGACTTATTTCCGGAGCATCTGGACGACATATCCTTTAAGCACAAAGCTGAGGTATTCCCGTCGTCATACACCAATTTTGCTGGTAATAGTCTAACACAGTTGCTGCTATATACCAGCTGGTGTCCACTAAAGTGCCTTTCTATGGGGATGCCTGCATCAACCGCCTCTGTGTGCCACTGTTTGTTGCTAGCTCTGTTTGCATCCAGCTGACACTTGTACTGTGTCTTTTATACATGCTGGGACGCCTGCACATGCGCAGAAGCGCCGCGGCGCGCATCGAGCGTCATCCACCCGCCCTGCCCCTTTTTTTTTCATAGGAGGCGCGTGCACGCGCCCGCGCGCGCGCCCGTGCGCCATTGGCGCCCTTTTCGAAAACCAAGCAGGGACTAGGAGCCAGGGCCCTTTTTGCCGGAGGGCCTGTGTGGTGGATGAGCGCAGCAACAGGGCAGAGGAAGTGGATTCCCACAGAGAACTTACCAACTGCCTGGATCTTTTGACTTGAGAAAACCAAAGATCCACATGACAAGAAAAAATGGACCACAGCGGCCTCTAGTGGTTTAACACAGGTACCGCGGTTCTCTTTTTTTTTTTTTCTTGACTACTATTAAAATTTTACATTTTTCAGTAGTTACAGGCATACACAGATATCAGCGGGAATACCGTTAGGTAACAGACAGAAAGACAAATTAGGCTTGGGGGTCCCCCAATAGAACCAAGTTCCTGGGGGCCCCCACTTACCTGTTCCCCGCCGCAGGACTCTGTTTGGTCCACAGAAGCCCAAACTTCACCTATCACGGCAGGCATTGTAATTAAACCTTCAGGGACCGGGTTCCCAAGGATTCCACTCCCCTGGACCTGTATAGCACCCTGCACAGAAAACATCTTGGTCGTGGGTATGACCAGAGCTCTGGATCCCAGGGTCCAGCCCTCTTAAGAGAGGCATTACAGGCAAAACCTTGCTCTTCTGTTGCAAGGCCCGGGTACCGACCGTTTAGCTATGAAGCTTTTTTGGTGGGATCCGGAACAGCTTACTAAGGCCCGTAAAAGAACCTGTACGCAAGCCCAGGAAAACACATGTTACTCTTTGGCCAACACCTTAGACACTGGCAAAAAACTGAGGTGCTCCCGAATGGGAGGGGCTTATATAGGGGAGGGTACTTCCGGTTTGGAAGTTGCCAGTGCCAGCACCTGAAGGTAAACTATATAACCCATTAGTAATGACTAAGTCGCTCTGTGTCCCGTGATGTACGAAAAAGAAAACAGGCCAGTGGAAAAATGTATGCATAAACCACATGACTGTGGGGTACAGACATGTGGGTTGTAAGGGGGAAAGAAGGGTATAGGGGGGTGTAGGAAATGCAGATTACATTATTACATACCACCCTCAAAAATTTTGTGGGTGTTACGTAGGGATGAGCTTCGAGTTCGAGTCGAACTCATGTTCGACTCGAACATTGCCGGTTCGCCGAACAGCGAACAATTTGGGGTGTTCGCAGCAAATTCGAAAAGTCTATGGGAGAAATCTAAAGTGCTAATTATAAAGGCTTATATGCAAGTTATTGTCATAAAAAGTGTTTGGGGACCCGGGTCCTGCCCCAGGGGACATGTATCAATGCAAAAAAAGTTTTAAAAACGGACATTTTTTTGGGAGCAGTGATTTTAATAATGCTTAAAGTGAAACAATAAAAGTGAAATATTCCTTTAAATTTTGTACCTGGGGGGTGTGTATAGTATGCATGTAAAGTTGCGCTTTTTTCCTGTGCTTAGAACTGTCCCTGCACAAAATGTAATTTCTGAAGGAAAAAAAGTCATTTAAAACTCACTCGCGGCTATTAATGAATTGTCGGCTCCCGGCAATACATACAAAAGTCATTGATAAAACAAAAAAAAAACGTGGGGGTCCCCCTAAATTCAATTACCAGGCCCTTCAGGTCTGGTATAGATATTAAGGGGAACCCCGCCACAAATAAAATAAAAAAAAATGCGTGCGGTTCCCCCCAAATATCCATACCAGGCCCTTCAGGTCTGGCATGGATTTTAAGGGGAACTCCATCCCAAATTTAAAAAAAAAATGTCGTGGAGTCCCCCCAAAAATCCATACCAGACCCTTATCCGAGCACGCAACCTGGCAGGCTGCAGGAAAAGAGGACGAGAGAGCGCCCCCCCCCTCCTGAACCGTACCAGGCCACATGCCCTTAACATGGGGAGGATGTCCCCATGTTGATGGGGACAAGGGCCTCATCCCCACAACCCTTGCCCGGTCGTTGTGGGGGTCTGCGGGCAGGGGGCTTATCGGAATCTGGAAGACCCCTTTAACAAAGGGGACCCCCAGATCCCGCCCCCCCCTATGTGAATTGGTAAGGGGTACATTGTACCCCTACCATTTCACGAAGAAAGTGTAAAAAAATGTAAAAAAAAAACACACAAATACCTTGGAAAAGTCCTTTATTTAAAAAAAAAAAAAAAACATTCCAGCGATGAAATCCAGTGTCCCGCGGCGATCCGATGTCCATCGCTGTCCGTCATTGGCTGAGCCTGAGCGGACCTGATGGGGAACTTCCTCCGCAGTCTATTAAATGTATAGACCCGCCCCTTATAAAGTTCCCCATTAGGTCCGCTCAGCCAATGACTAGGTGTAAGGCTAAGCGGACCAGATGCGGAACGTGAGAAGGGGCAGGTCTATTCATGTATTACACAGTGAAGGAAGATCCCCATCAGGTCCGCTCAGGCCAATGATGTAGGCAGGGTCTGACATACGAGGGGGCGGACCTGATGGGGAATTATAGCCGTGAGTGAGTTTTAAATGACTTTTTTTCCTTCAGAAATGACATTTTGTGCAGGAACAGTTCTAACCACGGGAAACAAGCGCGACTTTACAAGCATACTATTAAAATCACTGCTCCCGAAAAAACGTTTGTTTTTAAAACTTTTTTTTGCATTGATACATGTCCCCTGGGGCAGGACCCGGGTCCCCAACCACTTTTTAGGACAATAACTTGCATATTAGCCTTTATAATTAGCACTTTAGATTTCGAACGTTCGAGTCCATTGTATTTAATAGGGTTCTAAAGTGCACGCGAACATTCTGTCTGTTCGCAGGTTCTGGTGCGAACCGAACAAGGGGGTGTTCGGCTCATCCCTAAGTGTTAAGTAATAACGTAATCTGCATTTCTTACACCCCCTAGAGCCTTCTTTCCTCCATACAACTCACACGTCTGTACCCCACAGTCATGTGGTTTATGCATACATTTTTCCATTGCCCTGTTTTTTACTATATATATATATATATATATATATATATATATATATATATGTGTGTGTTTTTATATATATATATATATATATTTTCTATATGTGGGTTAACTTACTCCTTTACATATGTCTAGAACATTTGCAATGTATATGCGTATATTCTTATTTATATGCAAGTACATGTTCTTTCCCTTTGTTTGTCTGCAACATATGTCTGAAGCGTATCAAGAGTGGTCAAAACAGCAGCCGCATGGGCACCACATGCTTGACCATACATATGACGACCTGACTTGCAGTCCGTTGGCAAGAGCACTTAAAAGACTCACATAAAAGAACAAGACGGACCTCTCCTTGCTCCTCATCTGGGATCTCCAACCCCACTATACCTCCAGTCCTCTCAGAAACCTGCACTGAGAGGAATGAAGGTGTAGAATTAGGTGTCCCAAGTACTTGCGGGCAATCTGCTAACAGTACACAAACATCCGATTGTAGCAGGCAAATTTTCCTACCCCAGTTGCTAAACCGTCAAAAGAAATTCAGTCCCAGCCATCCACATGCTTAGCGTCTGAATGCTAGCTTGGTCAAATTGCTAGCACTGCAACTGCTGCTTTTTCAGCTGGTAGACTCTGCCCCCTTTCGTGAATTTGTGGAATGTGGAGGTACCTCAGTGGCAGGTTCCAAAACGCCATTTATTTTCACGGAAGGCCATTCCGTTTTTTTACCGCCATGTGGAAGGCAATGTTTTGGCCTCGTTGGACAGGGCGGTCAGCAGTAAGGTGCATATTACCGCTGACTCATGGTCCAGCAGGCATGGACAGGGACGTTACCTTTCCTTCACGGTGCACTGGGTAACTTGTTGGAGCTTGTTCTGCCACCACGCCTCCAAAATGCTAGTAGTGATGATTCTGCCACAGCTCTCTCCTCCACCCCCTCCTCTTCTTCTTCCTCTATGGCCTCTTCCTCTGCAGATTTGTCCCCTAAACCAGCGGTGCTCCGTAGGCTTTCAAGGGGCTACGCAAGCACTCAGGCAAAAAGATGCCATGCGGTGCTTGAGTTGGTCTGCTTAGGGGACAGGAGCCACACTGGGGCAGAGATTCTGTCAGCTCTGCAGGGGCAGACTCAGAGGTGGTTGACACCACGCCAGCTTCAGCCAGGAATGGTTTATGCGACAATGACACCAACCTCCTCTCTGCCCTCTGACAGGGACACTTGACCCATGTTCCCTGTTTGGCTCACGTCCTGAATTTGGTGGTGCAGCGGTTCTTGTGCAGGTACCCGGGCTTACAGGATCTCCTGAGGCAGGCCAGGAAAGTCTGCGGTCATTTCCACTGGTCATATAATGCCAGTGCTCGGCTGGCTGACCTCCAAAAGGAATTTAACCTGCCCAAGAACCACCTCATTTGTGACATTCCAACCAGGTGGAACTCAACGTTGGCAATGCTGCAGCGACTTCACACACAGCAGAGGGCCATCAATGAGTACCTGTGTGAGTATGGTACCAGGACAGGGTCAGGGGAGCTTGGCTTTTTTTCGCCACGCCAGTGGCTACTGATCAAGGATGCATGCACTGTCCTGGCACTATTTGAGGAGGCCACGAGGATGGTGAGCAGTGACAGTGCATGCATCTGTGATACTGTCCCTCTTGTCTTCCTGTTGGAGCACACATATACGTGAAATATAGGACAGGGCACTTGAGGCAGAACAGCGGGAGGAAGAGGAGAACTTCCTTACCTCTCAAGGCCCCCTTTATCCAGATAGCCCGCCGATCACACAGGAAGAGGAGCAGGAGGAGGATTGTGTTAGCATGGAGGTGGAGGATAACACTCAGCATCAGCAGCAGTCTTCAAGGGATCGTTTTCAGTCCCCAGTAACCCATGGAGTTGTACGTGGCTGGGAGGAGGTGGCTGCGGATCATGTGATCCTTAGTGACCCAGAGGACTCCGGATCGTATCTCTCAGCAAAACTACGCTGCATGGCCTCCCTGATCCTGCAAAGCCTGCGAAAGGACCCTAGAATTCGTGGTATCAAGGAGAGGGATCATTACTGGCTGGCAACCCTTCTTGATCCACGTTACAAGGGGAAGGTTCCAGCAACCATCGCCAGTGTCTGAATTACTTGGTGCAGGAATACCTAGGGGCAAGATCAGACTTGGAGACCTTTCCAACAGAAAATCCACTGGGTTACTGGGTCTTGAGGATGGACCACTGTCCAGAGCTTTCACAATATGCAATTGAGCTACTGGCCTGTCCTGCATCCAGCTTTCTTTCTGAACGCACATTCAGTGCTGCTGGAGGCTTTGTACCCGATCACAGAGTGCGCCTGTCCACAGACTCTGTTGATCAGCTCACATTCATAAAAATGAATCAGTCTTGGATCACCAGCTGATGTTGATGTAACCGATTGCTTTTTCTATGGATGTGGGATCCCTTGAAGACTGCCTATGCTGAGTGATTATCCTATTCCTCCTCAATGTTCATGTTGATAGCTTCTAAGAATATTTTTGTTTCAGGGCACCACCACCACTGCCTAAGGCCCAATTTTTCTGCCCCTGTTTAACAGGGGCGTGAAATTACAATTTTTGCTGTAATATTTCACAGCAGGGCTCGTTCCTGCATTCAACTAGAGAATCGTATCTGTGAGGGGTTGCAGTGTTGTAGCACCACCACCACTGCCTAAGGCCCTATTTTTCTGCCCCTGTTTAACAGGGGCGTGTAATTAGAATTTTTGCTGTAATTTTTCACAGCAGGGCTCGTTCCTGCGCTCAACTAGAGAATCTGTGAGGGGTTGCAGTGTTGTGGCACCACCACCACTGCAGTGACTCATTCCTTAACAAAGGGCCAAATAAAAGATTTTAGGACAAAAAGCAAATAGGATCTGCAGAGCTATCTCTATAGCTAACCCACAGTGCTTTGGGATTCTGAAAGTTTATTTGTAAAAGAATGATTGTTTATATTATAAAAAAATGGAAACAGTGAAAAAGAAAACAAACCATTATATCTATTCCTTTGCTCATAGAAAGAGATAACAAAATGTTTTTTAAAAATGGCTTTGGTGCTGTGTGACCTGGTTTGACTTCGCAATCCGTTAATGTGAATCCTTTTTGAATGCCACATTTTCCCACTTTGAGCTTTCAAAGAGGATGTATTTATTTTGGAAGGTACATTTAATGCTGTGAGGTGATCGAAAATTCCAATCTTTAATTAACACTTGCTATTATTCCTTGCTACACTGTATGTACTATGTTCAAAGTTCAAAAGATAATGAAAACCTGCTTTTTATTTGTATGATACAGTCTTTTTCTCATTAAGCTAATGAAATTCTTGTACATTACAAGTGTTGTATGCACCTTAGTAGTGGTATATGATGCACAAAGACCCTTAAAACTCATTATTAGAACCATAAGCTTGTTATGATATCCAGCCATCCAAATAACAGGATGATCATACACGTAATGAATTGTAAAGTCTAGGGATGAGCTGAAAATATCTGGGTTTGGTTCAAGGTGAGTTTGACGAACATTACTGAAGTTCAGGTGTAGAATCCAAACCCCACTGAAGTCAATGGGAGCCAAAAAAAAAAAAAAAAGCATGATAGGCATTTTCTAGGCTAATAGGGAAAAGATTGTTAAACAAATGGCATAGGGATTGGAAACTGTCCTAAAGGAACATGTACCAAAGCTAGAGAAGAAAAAAAATCTGTTTTAATTTTTAATGTTTTAAAGCCAACATTAAAAATGCGAAATAATTTTAATAACATGCCTTGGGGGTTCCCTAACATGCCGGTGAAGAAATAAATGCTGTTTAACCCCTTGGCACTGGCTGCTGCTGGCTCTTTAAGAGGTTTGTTATGCCAGGATGCTTATTGCCATGTGATTGGCTGTCACGGCAGTCACATAATGGGAAAAGTCCCGATCGCAAATGATGATAGCTATGAGTAAGCATCATTTGATGTGAAACGCGTCAGTTCATTTTTGATCAGTGTGTCGTGATGTGCAGTGTGTGTTTTGGATTCCTGGACTTTTGAAATAAAGGCTTTTTATCTTGGAGTGCTGCTATCCAGAAAAATCTTCTTTTCCTGTTTTGCTCATACTTGCATTGCTTGCACCCTCGTTTGCTGGGAGGAGGTCATTTGGAGGATATCTACACCTGAGCGGCTCCCTTTTCCCGCTTCCCACAGTGATCATGGCTGCTCCTGAACCCAGGGTCCCCACGCCGGAGCGATTTTCAGTCGACCGCAAAAAGTTTCGGGCCTTTTAAAAACGCTTGTTCCTTGTACCTAGCCCTTCAACCCAGGACTTTTTCATCTAAAGTTGTTAAAGTAGGATTTATTACCTCCCTTCTTGCTGAAGAACCACAAGCTTGGGCCCACAGTCTAATGGAACAAAGAAGCCCTCTGCTGAACTCAGTAGATACATTTTTTGATAGTATGGCTTAACTTTATGATGACCGCCAATGCACTGCAACAGCCAAAGCCATCCTGCATACTTTATCTCAGGGGAAAAGGCCAGTGGAGGACTACACTGCGGAATTCCGTAAATGGTCAGCTGACACCGGGTGGAATGAACCCGCCTTGAAATACCAATACCGCCAGGGTCTGTCAGAGGGTTTAAATGATGAGTTAAGCCCCGTACACACGGTCGGACTTTTGCCCAACAAATTTCATTTTGAGCAAGTTGGACCAACAATCCGACCGCGTGTACGCTCCATCGGACAAACTTTTTTTCGTTATTTTTTGTTTTCATCGGACAAAAGTTCGGTCTGCAAACGGACAAACTTTTGCCCAACAAAAGTCCGATGGAGCAAAGTCCGACCGTGTGTACAGAAAACCATCGGACTTTTGACCTAGGTACGAACGCGCATGCTCAGAAGCAAGGAACAGCCGGGAGCCTTCAGTCTTGTAAAACTAGCGTTCGTTATGGAGATTTCACATTCGTGACGCAACAATTCTGAACTATTTTAATACAGCGCACATTTTCATGATTGTTTACAATGCCCTAATAATCCAAAAAGCATTTTATGTGTTGATACCGACGGAATAAATTAAAAACAACGTCTTTCCTCTTTCTTGAATTTTTTTTGTTTTATATTTTAGAATCATAGTAATATATATTATGTATTGTTTCTATTTAGCACAACCACATTATCCCCTATGTATTTTATGCTGAAACCACAAGCTACTATATTTGTGTCCCTTATATTTTTAAAAATTTACCTGCCTACTCCCAAACAGGAAATATTAGGATATAAAACACAAAATTCATATTTTTGATAGCATTTTATTTGGTTTAGTAAATCAACGAAAACATAATACTAATGGCATATCCTATAATTCTATAAACATGAAGGCAGCAATCGATCAAATGGTGGAAATGGTGAGGCCTCTGTACCCCAGAGCATACAAATAATAAATTAATGTTGGAATTGGTCACCAGAGGAGTATATACAACATGGAGCTCAAAGAAGGTCGAGAAAGAAAAAAGATGGGGAGCAGCAGCAGAAGACATATCTGTCCCCAGGCTGTGGTACTACAACAAGGGACTGGTATTTGTGGCATACCAGACTGAACCACGTACATACCTTTACACACTTCCATCCACATCAGCTGAGGCCATTTTGGTATAGTGTGCATTACCAACACAACTCAAATAAAGATTTCTCTTTTTCTTGGTGACCCCCTAAAATTGGTTAATCCTAAAAAAAGAATCCTCATAAATACTCCAAAATTTTTTGTAGCCCCTAAACTCCCCAGACCACTGGCCTTGTTGGGGATCCAGGGTCTGATGTGGCCACTGACCCCCATGTTGCTGGGGTGGGTAGGTTAGATGGGGTGGGTAGGTTGGATGGGGTGGGTAGGTTTGAAGTTGAGGAGCTGTGTGCTCCAAATCACAAACATGTGTTTTAGGGGTTAGCTCCCGTTTCCTCGCCTTACTGAGGAGCTGGATGATGAGCCCCTCACATAGCTCCCTTTGCTCAACATCAACCTCCCTCAGCTTGTTGGCTGTAAAACACCCAAAGCCTTCTGCACTATCGGGGTGCCGTGGTGATGACTGCAGTAGCCCGATTAAGGAACTCGGCTGTGGCCTCATCAAGGTGGTGCCTCTTCCTGCCCCTTTTGGTAGGAGGACGCAGGGTAGACACTCTGGACTCAATGCTTTGGCTGCTGGGCCCGGCCTCGTCTTGTGGCAAAGTTTCCTGGGTCTGCAAAATCAACATAATTACTAAATTATTTAGTAGTAGTCCACATTTTCACAACACATTTTATCATCCTTTTTTTCTCTAAAATTTTATGTCTTCAAAAAACAAAGGCTATCATTGTGACCCCAGCATTTATCCTTCTTGTCAAAAATTGTACTTTAAACTTCTGTCTATTTCCTCATTTCTAATCACTTTAATTTCTTGCCTAATTTTGGAGGCATCATAACAACACATTTACCTCACTTTCTATTTTTTTTTTTGTTTGGGAAAATGCTATACCTGGGGCAAGCTGAGCTCCTCCTCCTCCTCTTCTTCTTGTGTCGGATCCGCCTCAGTATCTGTGGCCTCAGCTGATGTGGAGGGTAGTGTGGAGGGTAGCGTTGAAATATGCCTGCGTGGCACAGTCTGGTCCTTCAAAAATCCCAGGCTTGAGAAGTACCACAGCTTGGGGACATAAACGTCTTCTGCTACTGCTCCCGATCTCTTGGATTCCTCGATCTTCTTGATCTCCCTGTTGAACATACTCCTGAGTCCTCCAATTTTGGTCTTGACCATTGTCTCGTCTGCCCTGGGGTACACAGTCTTCGCCAATTCCACCAATTGATCGATTGCTGCCTGCCTTTTGTGTTTATTGGAATAATCCTTATGTTTCACCTTCCACAGACAGGCGTGATTCCGGTAGTTTTCAATGAAGTCAGCCATGAATTCTGGGCTATTCAGAACTGTCCCCTTCATTGTTTCTCAAATTAGATCAGATGGCTGCAAGAAAGAACACAAGACAAACCAATAATGTTTAGCTTCTAGCTCCTAACCTGCTTAGAATATAGGCCTTTAGGCAGGCCTGCCATCATTGATTTTACCCAGCTTCAGGCATGTGCCCCCTGGAGCCTAGGTGAAGCGGGGGGGCCTTCCATCAGTTTTTTCAAAGCGGGGGCTGCTGACGCATCAAATATTTGAGATGGGGGTGGCTTTGGATGCTGGGGAACAAGTAAAATAAAAGGGTGTGTTTCCACCCTGTGCCCTAGGGACCTCCAGGACCCTTACAGGTGTACTGCCTGTACCCCCCTGATGGCAGCCCTGCCTTTAGGTAATTAGAATATTGTCATTAGGCCCCATGCACATGAGACGCTGTGCAACGGGCATTCATAGGCATTAGTACACTTTTTCAAACTGCCCCAGCACTCATTCAATGTTATGCTATGTGTCCATTGCACACACTGTCACAATGTTGTCACATACCTTTCTTTCGACTATGCCTTCGTCTGGGTTTCGTTTCCTAAGGTTGCGTTCCAGCGCCCGGTACGTCGAACGGTCGTTAGGGATTTATATACCCTGCGCATGCGTCAAACTCCGCTCTCAGTACGCCATGACGCTGGGGCGTGCCAACATACTTTTTCCTGCATGCGACATACACGGCGGAACATTCGTGAGGGAGAACAAGATGGATGCCACAACGAAAACGACCAGGCCCCGCGGTGGTTAATATAGAAAACACAAGGCCACCCCCATGAGCAAGGGGGAGATGGTCGAGATGGTGCGCATATTTGACAAATATGACTACGATTGTAAGCAGGAGAACTATGACAGGCCCAACAGTCATAAAGACTATATTTTGGAGAAGGTACTCGCGGTATTGGATCGTGAATATGGCGTCCAACGAACGAAAGATCAAATTAGGAAAAGATGGTCTGATTTAAAACACAGAGAGAAAGAACAGTTGGACTCCATTCACCGCATCATCAGCAAAAGAAGTAAGCAAAATTCCTGACTGTAGTAATTATTTTTATGTTTGAAATAGCTGACTTTCCTTTATTTTATTTATTTTAATTTGTGGGGGGAAATAATAAATGAATTTCAGTTAATGCATATATGTTTGAAGAAACGTATTATTTCTGACTCCACATTTCTTGAGCAAAAATTAAGATACAGTATCTAATGATATTCACAGGAAAAAGGCACAGAGCAAGCCAGCAGACAAGCCACCAGAGGGGAGGAAGGGAGGCTTCCCTTGGCCAGGCCCCAACAGGGGAGACAACAGTGCCAGCATCATCCACAAATCGTAAGTTAACCCTCTAATTAAATAGCGCTTTCCTCCAACAGGGGATATTCTTGGTTGTCACAAGGACATGGTCTCATATAGTTATCTTTAATAAGTCTTCTGGGCGTATCATCACTGCACATTAATGACGCCTTTCAAGACTATACATGGGTAGAGGAGAGGGCCTGGGGATCACAGTCACACAGAGTCACGCCTGCTCGAATGTTCATCATAGATCCCATATCCCATAGGACACAAGAGTAGTGTTTGTCAAATGTCATTTTTTGTAGATCTTGGCATGTTGGCTTTTTGGGCATCATTTGAAAGTACATCATCTAACCTTTACAATGCACATTTGCAATTTTAAATTTGCTTATTGCGCATGATAGTCCACTAGGCAGGAGAAAACATTGTCACGAGTGCAAGGTTGGTCTCCTAATTCTGCTCCAGGGATTCAAGTCACATTTTTAGGATTTGGGGTGATTTTTTTTGTGTTTTTTTTTTTTAGAGGAATGTGAGTGTGGTCATATCCATAATTTTGCGGAGTGTGATAATGGAGCTGGACCCCACAAAGAGCCTTCAATGGACCTCACATCCCCAGACACAAGTCATGCAGAGGGTGGAGTATTGCATCAACTAGAAGATGATTTAATTGAGCCTGTTTTTTGCTCCAGTAAGTATTTTGAACATATTGGGGGTTATTTACAAAAGGCAAATCTACTTTGCACTACAAGTGCACTGAAAGTGCACTTTCAAGTGCAGTCACTGTAGATCTGAGGGGGACATGCAAGGAAAAAATAAAAACAGCATTTTTGCTTGAACATGATTGGATAATAAAATCAGCAGATCTTCCTCTAATTTCAGAGATTCCCCTCAGAGCTACAGCGATTTGCTGTTACAAGTGCATTTTCTAGTGCACTTGTAGTGCCGAGTGGATTGCCCTTTAGTAAATAAACCCCATTGTCTTTAAATGTGTATACAGTGTTATTTGGTTAATTTAACTTGTTATCTTTTGTGGGCCGCTAACAAAGTGGCTCCAAAATGCAAAAAGTTAGGCCACTGTGGCCATTAAACGCAGCCACTGTGGCCAAAGGGCAACAGTTTGTCTACTAAAAATGCACCAATTTTGGGTTAACATCAAGCCAGTTTACACCCAGCCATGAACTTACCAGCCTTGGCTCATCACTGTCCTTCTTCAGTCCTAGATGTCTTCTCCCACCCTAGATGTTGCTTGAGCCAATGAGGTTACTGGTCAGTGGCGTCACTAGGGTTGGTGTCATGCGGTGCCTCACAAAATGGTGTCCCCCCCAACAACTATAGTCCCCCTTAGTACAGACCCCCCTCAACTAACTACAGACCCCCCTCCCGCAGTATAGATCCCCCTCCCTCAGTACAGACTTCCCCACCTCAGTGCAGACCCCCCAGCAGTACAGACACCCCCTCATTTACAGCCCCCCCTTGGTGCAAACCCCCCCATAGTGCAGCTCCCCCCTTACCTTACAGAGCAGCTGAATGATCATACACACAGCGGTGTGACCCTCGAGTGTGGGCTCCGCCTCCTCCTCCTCTGTGGATGTAAACAGAGAGGAGGAGGGGGCGGCAGCTTCCTTCTGCTCCGCAGAGGGACACAAGCCGCGGCGCAAGCCACGAGGCACAGGGCAGCGGGCAGGCGGTGTTAGCGTTGGGCCACTACCCATGGGTGTCACCCCTCTGGTGGGTGTCACCCGGGTGCGGGCCGCCCCCCCCCTGCACCTTGCTAGCAACGCCGCTGTTAGCAGTAACAATATCCAATGATCATGATTGGCTGAAATTAATGTCATTGATTTTTAAGTAACAAATTCTCTGTGCGACACCTTGTCTAATATTTATTTGCAAATTCCAGTGTGAGGTCTGTTCAACAGGAAAGCCTATCAGAGCCACTTGCTCTGATAGACACTTCCAAAACACAACCACCACTCTAAATTAAGATGTCCTGTACTCAACATGAGCCCAGCCATCGGAAGATTGTTTTGAAGGGGCAACAATACACAGATTCATGAAATGCATGAATCTGTGTATTGTCTTTCAGTGGCGTTACAAGACAGAGTGGGGGCATTTATACGGCGCCATATATGGATGCAACACAACTGGTCTAGACATGTCTAGGGATTGGTTAAATTATATTTAAATTAAGAGCCAAACACAGAGGCAAAGTAGGTAGTGCATTGAACATTTTCATGTAGAAGGAGACAGGAGGTGCAATGAGCTGTCAGTGTTCCTAGGTAACCAATTGGGGGAGACACAGGCACCAGGGACAAGATTCTAGAGTAGCTACAGTGTGTACATTCCTAGTAGTTTAGGTGTCTGAAGAGCAAGCAGGTTTGGGAATCAAAATTACATTTGAGGGAAGTATTTGCCCCAATTGGCAGGGTTAATAATTTTACCATAATTCACTTTTGTAGGGCCACAGCCACTTGTCCTTGATTCCCATTTGTATGTTTTCTATTTTTCAAAGGCCATGAACTACCAAGATGCACAATTGGTTGGATCAGTTCGGATATGCTGCAGGCAATGACTGAACTAGAACAAATAAAGGAGGCTGCCACTGGTGTTCTGAGGCGTATGCAGGATTATGTAGACCTGTTAGCAAAATTTTAAGTTCTTGGTTCTTTTTGTTTGATTCTTTTTACTATACTTTCAAGCACAGACTATGATTCTTGATATGTTGAAATAACAATAGTTCCATGAAATTACTGTGATTTTTGACTAGGAAAGAAAAATGCCATATGCTGTGTCTTTTAATGTGAATTGTCAAGTGGAATCGCATGCCAATTCACTTAAAAGGGTTGTAAATTTAAGATTTTATTGTGTAAAATAACTAACTTTACCTTACTGCAGCCCTCCTTCACTGACCTCATCCTTAAAATTTAACTTCAAATGTCCTTAATTCTTCCTCTAATAATCTGCATTTACTGTTCTTCTGTCTGGAATCAACACTGGAATGCGAGGCTTGCTCTCTGGTGTGGAGTGTCGTGCTCGCACCCTCCCTTGGACTACAGGAGAGTCAGAACGCTCTCTACATTGCAGATTTCGAAAGGACCTGTGTTTTTAGTGGCCGTCCTGACTCTCCTGCAGTCCAAGGGAGGGGGCGAGGCCAACACTCCACACCAGGGAGAAAGCCACGCAATACTGTGTGGATTTAGAGTGTGAGTGTAAATCCACGCAAGGGATCCTAATATGCCAGTAGGAACACACAACAGGGGTGTATAAAAATGTCCTGTGATGAATAAGTAAGGAGCTGCCTCTACATAGGTAATCCACCTGGGTGGAGTAAATGAGTAGACTGAAGGGAGGTGATTACAATTCATGGACTTCCTTGCTCTAAAGTGCTAGTGAATAATTTAAATATAAATAGATAGTGTAACTTCTAAATACTTCACTGATATATATGAATACTTGATAAATATAGATTGATGCGGATATAAATAATGATGAGCATAAAATAATATATATAAAAAATAAAATAATAAAATGAATAAAATATTGTGAACAATTAAAGGTGATAACAGTGTAAAAAATTAAACCAATGTATGAAACCGTGATAGTAATAAATTAATGATGCATGCAAAAATGTCCTGCGACTATGCGATAAAGTGCAAAAAAATGCAAAAAATGCAGAATTGTGCAAATTGATGTGATTGTCCAATGATTTGATGCTAGATGCCCAGCAACTTTGCTAGGCAGATAATCTTGCGACTGTGCAGAAAAGTGCAAATGCAACCTCATGTGATTTGGTTGAGCGACTATGCAATAAGGTGCAAATGCAACCTCATTCATCTGGTGAAGTCAGACCAGACGAAACCGGTAGAGCGCACAAGCTGAATGTCACAAAACACTTCCAGGATCTGTCAGCATTTGTCTCTTACATGCCTGTTTGATACAGCTTAAATGTGAGTAATACTGCTATAAGTTCAATAAAAGTGTTTTTTATTACGGAATTACACTATTTGAGATTCCTTCCTTTCCCTCTTACTCTGAGATAATACTGGGATTACCACAAAAGGACCAGGGAGACGAGACACCGCCAGAGTGCTGCACAGTGGCATACACTGTGAACGTTTTTCACCCCAAGAGGGGGTGAACATCTGATGAGTGCGGTCTTTATTGGAGCATGTTCTGCTGTGGGCACCAGTCTTGAAGATTAAAAAAGGTCACATCACCAGGCACTGGGCACCTAGCATCTGAAAAAAACTACAAAATCATTGGACAATCATATTGCTCAATCGAATCGCATGAGGTTGCATTTGCACATTATTGCATAGTCGCTCAACCAAATCGCATGAGGTTGCATTCATATTGCTCAATCGTATTGCATGAGGTTGCATTTGCACCTTATTGCATAGTCGCTCAACCAAATCACATGAGGTTGCATTTGCACTTTTCTGCACAGTCGCAAGATTATCTGCCTAGCAAAGTTGCTGGGCATCTAGCATCAAATCATTGGACAATCACATCAATTTGCACAATTCTGCATTTTTTGCATTTTTTTTGCACTTTATCGCATAGTCGCAGGACATTTTTGCATGCATCATTAATTTATTACTATCACGGTTTCATACATAGGTTTAATTTTTTACACTGTTATCACCTTTAATTGTTCACAATATTTTATTCATTTTATTATTTTATTTTTTATATATATTATTTTATGCTCATCATTATTTATATCCGCATCAATCTATATTTATCAAGTATTCATTTATATCAGTGAAGTATTTAGGTGTTACACTATGGCACCAATGACACTAGTATAATATAGGGGTATTTATGTATCTATTTATATTTAAATTATTCACTTGCACTTTAGAGCAAGGAAGTCCATGAATTGTAATCAGCGACAATTCTACTCTTCCCTTCAGTCTACTGTGTGGATTTACACACAGAAGAACACCAACTGAGAATTACTAGGAAGAAATAAGGACATATTTTGTCAAAATTTTAAGGAGGATGTAAGTGAAGGAGGACTGCACTAAGCTAAAGGAAGCTATTTAGGGTACAAAAATGGGACCTTTACAACCCCTTAAAAAAAATTCAAAAAAATTGTGTTCAGGTTTGTAGGTCAGTGTTTCTCCACCCGCCTTCTCTAGGTGCTTGACCACCTCCTTTTAGATTTAGTGTAGTCAGTATACACAACATCTTGGGGTATTTCCCCCCCCCCAAAAAAATTTAGAAAAAAATGCGACTATAGTTACAAAGAGATAAAATAATAACACGAAATGCACCTGAAGAAGGAGAGTTGGCAAACACTGTTCACAAAGATCCCTTTTTACTAATGTTTTGCATACTTGGGTATTTTTGAGATTACAAAAGAGAATACGGTTTGCCACCATGAGGAATGAAAATGTTAAGAAACACAGTGTGTGTGTTTTGAAAATAACCTCCAAAAATGGAAAAATACAAGTGCAGTGGCAAGTGCACTTGTATTTTCAACAACGTTTTTAGAGTTAGAAAAAACAGCACTGTGCCAACATGTGCAAGCTGACATTAACACAAAATCAGTCAGATCCCATGATGTCAGCTAGCACATGTGGACACAGTGGGCTTTGTTTAATAATGTTTACGGAATGACATTTTATGAAGGGTATCATAAGTGCCATTTGAAAATTTGCCCTCTTTAACATTTGTCAAAGAAAGGTAGGAACTCTTTCCACCTGAGGAAGGCAATATATTCTCACGTTGAGAATACAATGCAAAATGTCTCGTATGGCCTTTTTACATAAGATTTTATAATTTGTTTGGTAGTGATTTTGTGATGTGTATTGCTGTGCTTTCAAATATGCATGTTTACCCACCTCAAAGTTGAGAAGAAAGCAAAAAAAAAAAGAAAATAAACATTAAAAGGTTGTTTTGTTGTTAAACCAGAGCCAAAATATTTCTTGGTGGTGAAAGTAAATATTTTTAAAATGTCCTATGTGTGGCTTCTTATTTATATGATTAATAAGAACAGTATATTTGTTAAGTTGGTGTAGTTACATTGACAGTGTACTTGAAAATGGGTGTAGCAAAGCCACAGCACAACATAATACACTACATATGTCAAGGCAAGATTTTGAGCTAATACATTACAATTATGGTTTGGCTAATAAACTAAAATCCCCAAAAATTACATTCGAAGAATAATTCACAAAAATATACACATACAACAGTATTTCAAAGATATTGGGGTTTAATAAACAAAAAACAGGGTATTATTTACACATTATCCACAACATTTTGTTGCCAGGGCACTGCCCCACTACCCACAAAGTAGGCCTTATATTGTTCCCTCACAATACGGCCAGTTTGGGAGGAAACCCCAACTCCACCAGTTTGCAGAGCTGGCATCACTGGCTCTTCAGCTGCCAGAACACCTGAGGTATCATCTTGAGCCACTGTACTGATATAGTTTGTGCCATTCCTACGCAAAAAATTATAGAGAATGCAGCAACACAAGACTACATGGTTTATTTTATATTCCGCCATATTGATTGCTGTTAAAAAAGGCGAAAACGGTTTGCGAGAATTCCGAACGCATTCTCGACAACCCTCCTGGCACGTGAGAGGCGGTAATTGTACATGCGCTGCTCTGGGGTTAAGTTCCTCATTGGAAAGGGCTTCATTAAATGAGGCCCCAGAGCAAATGCATCGTCCGCTAGAAATACAAAATTAAGCCCCTCAATATTGTCCTGGGCAGGGGGTAATTTCAATGTGCCATTCTGGAGGCGTTGATTAAATTCGGTGTGTAGCATCACCCTGCCATCGGAATGACACCCATTGATCCCCACATCCAAATACAAGAACTCGTAGTTTGCCGAAACAAGGGCGAGCAAAACGATACTGCAAAAGCCCTTATAATTAAAAAAAAATTATCCTGAGTTGGGTGGGGGGATGGGGGATGATGCGTACATGTTTGCCATCAATGGCACCCCCACAGTTTGGGAAATTCCAGAAGTTTTGAAACTGGGCCGCCACATCCTGCCACTGCTGGGGATTTGAAGGAAACTGAAAATAAAAAAAACAAAAAATAAAAATTAAGACTTGAGCACTGAAAATGCAAATTAGTTATGACACATACATTCTGGTGCCAACATTAAAAAAGAAAATTTAAAGCAGTATGTAATAAAAAATGCATCACACTTCTTATTATATGCTTCCTCACTCCCTCTGGTGGCACATTTTTGTAATTTCGGGGGGGGGGGTAGAGTTTGGGGACAGGTAAGAACCCTTTCCACTTCCATTAAAGAGAAATGATGAACAAATGACGGTACATTTTACAAGCCACTCTGTTTCTAAAATATTGCCAGCACAATGGGAAAATAATAAGTGCCATCATATCCAAGTTTGTATACAATTATTTAGAATACATAAAATATCTTTAAAAAAAGTGATGAGTAGAAAATTATAGTATACTACATGCTAGTGACTACATGCTTTGGAAAATTACTGATGAAACATTTAGAAAATAACAAATTAATAGTGAGAATGGATTCTTAAAAATGCATAAAAAGAGTAGTTGGATCAGTTGATTATGCATTTTGGGGAGGGGAGGGAGGGTTCTAAAATATTTGGTGTAGCCCAAAAAAAGAAAAGGTGGATGTGCTTAGGGTAATCCCCTAACAAAAAAAAAAAAAAAAGAAAAGGTGGATGTGCCAAGGAAAGCATGCTGGGGAGGTAAGTGATGCCAAATATGCATGTAGGACAGGGAAAATTAACTAACATCTACATAAAGAACATTCAGAGCAAAATACATTACTGGAAATCATGGAAGAAAACATACAGAATCAAAAGAATAAAATTCAAAAAGTATATAGAATTGGAGATAAGATCACATTACATACCCGAATATAGTCCTTCTGCAGAACTTGAATTATGGCACAACATGTCTCCGGTATGATATGGCCAAGAGCCTGGGGAGAAATACCGGTAGTGAATTTTATATCTTGGAGACTTCTCCCTGTCGCCAAGTAGCGCAGAGTGGCTATGAGCCTTTGCTCAGCAGGAATAGCACTCCTCATGCAGGTGTCCTGCTTCCTAATGTAGGGGGACAGCAAGGACAAAAGGTGCTGGAAGCATGAGTCAGACATCCTGAGATAATTCCGATAATCCTGGGGATTATTCTCCCTTAGCTCCCTCAGCAAGGTCATGTGGGAAAATTGGTTGCGTTGAAGCAACCAATTTTTGGTCCAAATAGTCCTCCTCCTACCCCTTGACCTGGACTGGGCATGAGAGATGGCCAAAACTCCCAGGCTATATATAGAACGCTCTCTATTTGTATTCCTCAACATCTTCACGAAAGAACGAAGGTTAAAAGAAACGTCCGTAAAGGACCAGAACGAATCTGCCGACACCAAACCGTCACTACCTCGCGCTTAGCAGAATGAGACCAAAGCGTGACGCCGGAAAAATGAAGGATCCTCTTTTGAAGGCTTGTCAGAACATTGAAACGTCACTACGTTCATGTTTGTTGGCTAAAAAGTCAGAGCGTGTGTATGCTTTGGGTGTGCCCGGCCAACTCCGTTCGGACAAAAATCCACGGAAAAGTCCAATGGAAGTCTGACCGTGTGTACAAGGCTTTAGCCCGGATTGAGACCCCAGCCACTTTGGAGGACTTAATTCAAGTCGCAACTAAGCTGGATAGACATATGCGAGAGAGAGGCTCTGAGCGCTTCCAGGCCCCTCGTCCTGGTTGGGTACCCCCCAGGTCTTCTCCTGTACAGTCACCCTCTCCAGTTCCTCCTATTACCCCCGTCCCTTAAGTCGAACCCATGCAAAAAGGATTGATCCGCGCTCCATTGACTCCAGAGGAAAGACAGCGACGGTGACAGGCTAACCTTTGCTTGTACTGTGGGAGAACAGGACATTTCCTTCACACCTGCCCTGTGAGACCCAGCAAGTCACATTCACAGTTTATTATGAACTATCAAGCCATTGACTTTTCCCAGACTTATGTCACCCTTTCTGTTTCTCTGCAGCTGGCGGAAGAAGAAATCCATCTCCCAGCAATAATTGATTCTGGAGCTTGCAGCTCCTTTCTGGACGCATCACTGGCTCAAAAGTTGCATATTCCACTGCAGACCAAGAAACAGAGTCTTCAAGTTCACCTGGATCATGTCTCTCTTCCCCGCTCTGGACTTGTTACACATGAAACTAACCCCATCCTGGTCACCACAGACTCCGGACACCAGGAGTCTCTACGTTTCGATGTTATTCCCTCTCCCATGTTCCCTATCATCCTGGGACTCCCTTGGCTACAGACACATGAACCCGACATCATTTGGAATAAGAAACAGGTGCTCTTCACATCCCCTTTTTGCTCCCAGCACTGCCTTCCTCCCGCTCCGGCCACTTGCCTCACCATGGCCCCAATGCCTGACAATCTTCAGCACGTCCCTACAGAATACTGTGAATTCAAGGACGTTTTTGATAAGCAAAAGGCCGATTGCCTACCACCTCACCGGCCTTATGATTGCCCCATCGAACTGTTGCCTGGCTCTGAAGTACCCTTTGGGCGCATTTTTCCCGTCTGAGGCTGAGTTGGTGGCCCTCAAGGCCTACATTAACGGGAACTTGGATAAAGGCTTTATTCGCCCTTCCTCTTCACCGGCCGGAGCCGGCATCTTCTTTGTGGAGAAGAAAGATGGGTTCCTTAGGCCCGGTATCGATTATAGGGAACTGAATAAAATAACCATTAAAAATCGGTAACCCCTGCCACTCATTCCAGAACTGTTCCATCGCTTCTGGTCCGCTCAGATCTTTTCAAAATTGGATTTGCGAGGTGCCTATAACCTCATACGAATCTGATCTCTCCTTACCTGACCCTCGGCTTTGCTTATTGGACTTCGCTGCTATCTCCTGTGTTTGACCCCCTGCTTGTGACCCGGACTTTGCTGCCAGCCTCCTGCACCTGACCTTCCAGCCTGTGGCCCGGATTATCTCCAGTCTCCAGTACTTAACCCTCTGCTTGCCTTTGGACTTTCCTCCTTTTGGGTGTTTGACCCTCGGCCTGTCCTGGACTTTTGCACCACCATACCAGCTGAGTTCTGTTCTCCACCAGTTCCTGCACCTGTCTTCTGAGATCTTCTCGCAAGTCCTGCTCAGCCTATCGGTAGCTGGTGCCTCTTTGTGCCATCCACCCTCTGTCCCATCTCCAGGGGGTGGAGTGCGCTTAGTCAAAAAAGCGAGCCGCTCTCTGCATCTCGGCCTCGGTGAGTACCCTTTTCTGACAATAAAAGGTGTGGGTTTACCATCAAATCCACGGTATGAATTTTAAGAGACAACCAAAGGAAAAAAACAAGAAAAAAAGTTTAAGGTCCCCCAAAGTTCATACCAGGCCTTTATTTGATCATGCAGTGTGCAGGCCAGGAAGGAGGGAGGCAAGCATGTGCCCCTCTTCCTGAACCATACCAGACCATGCTACCATGTTTCCCCAAAAATAAGACCTAGCCAGAAAATAAGACCTACTGTGATTTTCGGGAAGGTCTGCAATATAAGCCCTACCCAAAAATAAGCCCTAGTTTAAAGTGCTGGTGAAATACTAGAGTCCACTATATTACATTGTTATATAGTGTAGACTGTGTGTGTGTGTATTTATGTGATCTAGTTGTGCCAAATAACTTCGGTATAGTGCTGACCTCCAGCTGCTCTCAGCTGATCTCACGCTGCTCTCCTCTCCTCCCAGCTGTCAGTGGGGGATCTCGGGCCCCCTCCCTCTGCAGTGCTCGGAGCTGGGAAGAGGCCTCCGGCGGGCCACGGAAGCGCCGTGCAGCGCTCAGATGATGTCATGCTGCTCTGCTCTTCTGCAAGCTGTCAGGGGTGATCTCGGGCCCCCCTCTCTCTGCAGTGCTCGAAGACGGAAAGAGAGCTCCAGCGGGTTACAGATGCGTCCAGCACTATAAGAAGCTATGTGCAGGGCCGATCCGCCCTATGCGCGGACTACGCAAGCTGCGTAGGGCCCCGAGTAATACTTGGGGCCTGCCGCCGCCGCCGCTAGAGGTCCGCGGCCGGCGGAGATAATGTCTCCGCCGGCCGCCATTTTCCCGAAGACCAGGATTAGAAAAAGGGAGGGATCCTGCCGAAATAGCGCTGCGGCGCCGCCCGCCCCCGGTCCGTCTGTCATCTGAGACTGTGACCTGTGGGGGGAAAGGGGTGGGCAGCTCACTGTAGCCGGCCGGCTCCGCCTCCGCCTCTAATTTGTTCCCCCTCACCGCTGCTGAGCTATAGAAGGGCTCAAAGGGGGAGGGGGGCGTGCTCCTAACTCGCTAAGTGTTACTATCTCCTGAGGTACGTCTCTCTCATCCTCTCTGTCAGCCGCCCCCCCCTCCTCAATGTCAGCTGCCCCCCCTCCTCAATGTCAGCCGCCCCCCCCTCCTCAATGTCAGCCGCCCCCCTCCTCCTCAATGTCAGCCGCCCCCCCTCCTCAATGTCAGCCGCCCCCCCTCCTCAGTGTCAGCCGCCCCCCTCCTCAATGTCAGCCCCCCCTCCTCCTCAATGTCAGCCGCCCCCCCCTCCTCCTCCTCAATGTCAGCCACCCCCCTCCTCCTCAATGTCAGCCGCCCCCCCTCCTCCTCAATGTCAGCCGCCCCCCCTCCTCCATGTCAGCCGCCCCCCCTCCTCCATGTCAGCCGCCCCCCCTCTTCAATGTCAGCTGTCCCCCCTCCTCAATATCAGCCGCCCCCCCCTCCTCAATGTCAGCCGCCCCCTCTCTTCAATGTCAGCCCCCCCCTCCTCAATGTCAGCTGCCCCCCCTCCTCAATGTCAGCCGCCCCCCCTCCTCAATGTCAGCCGCCCCCCCTCCTCAATGTCAGCTGCCCCCCCATCCTCAATGTCAGCTGCCCCCCTCCTCCTCAATGTCAGCCTCCCCCCTCAATGTCAGCCGCCCCCCTCCTCCATGTCAGCCGCCCCCCCCCTCCTCCATGTCAGCCGCCCCCCCTCCTCCATGTCAGCCGTCCCCCCCTCCTCAATGTCAGCCGCCCCCCCTCCTCAATTTCCCCCCTCCTCAATGTCAGCTGCCCCCCCTCCTCAATGTTAGCTGCCCCCCCCTCAATGTCAGCTGCCCCCCTCCTCAATGTCAGCCGCCCCCCTCCTCAATGTCAGCTTCCCCCCTCCTCAATGTCAGCTGCCCCCCTCCTCAATGTCAGCTGCCCCCCCTCCTCAATGTCAGCTGCCCCCCCTCTTCTCTGTCAGCAGACCCCCCCTCTTCTCTGTCAGCAGACCCCCTCTCTTCTCTGTCATTTCTCTCCTGCCTGCCTTCACTCTGGGACACAGCAAATGGCAATCTGCTACATGTGGCAGGTGAAGTGGCAAGTGACAATCCGCAATGTGTGGCAAGTGACAAAACGCAATGTGGGACATCGTAGCAACCGACAATCTGCAACGTGTGGCAGGTGAAGTGGCAAGTGACAATCCGCAATGTGTGGCAAGTGACAAAACGCAATGTGTGACGTTGTGGCAAGTGACAACCCGCAACGTGTGGCAAGTGACAACCCGCAATGTGTGGCAGGTGGCGTCGTGGCAAGTGACAATCCGCATCTGGTGGCAGGTGACGTTGGCAAGAGACACGCTCAGGCTCCCACTGATTCAGCATTATGGTGAGTTGAACTATTTTATATATTATATAACAATGTAATAATAGAAATGATGCACTTCACTAATTTTGTTTTGCGATACGGCACTGCGTCGACTTAACTGACAATTGTGCAGTCGTGCGATGGTGTACTCAAGCAAAATTTACGTCCTTTTTTTCCCACAAATAGAGCTTTCTGTTAGTGGTATTTCTATATCAGTTTAGGCCAATATGTATTCTTCTACATATGTTTGGTAAAAAAAAAAAAAATGCAATAAGTGTTTATTGATTAGTTTGCACAAAGGTTATAGCGTCTACAAAATAGGGGATAGACTTATGGCATTTTTATTAATATTTTTTTTTTACTAGTAATGGCGGCGATCTGCGATTTTCAGTGAGACTGTGACATTGCGGTGAACAGATCGAACACTTTTGACACATTTTTGGGACCAGTGACATTTATACAGCGATTTGTGCTATAAAAATGCACTGATTACTGTGTAAATGTCACTGGCAGGAAAGGGGTTAAATGTGTTCCCTGGGAGGTGTTTCTAACTGGGGGGATGGGACTGACTGAAGGAGGAGAGAGATCTCTGTTCCTAATCACTAGGAACAGCAGATCTGTCTCTCCTCCCCTGTCAGAATGGGGATCTGTCTGTTTACATTGACAGATCCCCGTTCTGGCTCTCTGTGAAGCGATCGCGGGTGGCCGGCTGACATCGCGGCCACGCACAGGTCCTTTTATACTCCTATATACATGTATAGAGCCATGACAGGTCCTCTTTATACTTCTACATACACGTATAGTGCCATGACCGCTATACTCCTATACATGAATAAAGCCATGACAGGTCCTCTTTATTTTCCTACATACATGTATAGAGTCATGACAGGTCCTCTTTATACTCCTATACATGAATAGAGCCATGACAGGTCCTCTTTATTTTCCTACATAAATGTATAGAGCCATGACAGGTCCTCTTTATACTCCTATACATGAATAGAGCCATGACAGGTCCTCTTTATTTTCCTACATAAATGTATAGAGCAATGACAGGTCCTCTTTATACTCTTATACATGAATAGAGCCATGACTAGTCCTCTTTATACAGCTACATGCATGTATAGAGCCATGACAGATCCTCTTAAGTTATCATGATATAAAATGATATCCTTTTGGTGGGCGTAATTTTTTTTTGGGGGGGGGCAGCATTTAATTCTTGGTACCAGGCAGCACAATGTCTTAGGCCGGCACTGGGGGGGGACACCTGAAATGTAAGGAAGCATTCCGCTGGCTGGGGACACCTGAGATGTAAGGAAGCACTCCGCTGGCTGGGGACACCTGAGATGTAAAGAGGCACTCCGCTGGGGACACCTGAAATGTAAGGAGGCACTCCGCTGGCTGGGGACACCTGAGATCTAAGGAGGCACTCCGCTGGGGACACCTGAGATCTAAGGAGGCACTCCGCTGGGGACACCTGAGATATAAGGAGGCACTCCGCTGGCTGGGGACACCTGAGATGTAAGGAGGCACTCCGCTGGGGACACCTGAAATGTAAGGAGGCACTCCGCTGGGGACACCTGAAATGTAAGGAGGCACTCCGCTGGGGACACCTGAAATGTAAGGAGGCACTCCGCTGGGGACACCTGAAATGTAAGGAGGCACTCCGCTGGGGACACCTGAGATGTAAGGAGGCACTCCGCTGGCTGGGGACACCTGAGATGTAAGGAGGCACTCTGCTGGCTAGGGACACCTGAGATGTAAGTAGGCACTCCGCTGGCTGGGGACACCTGAGATGTAAGGAGGCACTCCGCTGGCTGGGGACACCTGAGATGTAAGGAGGCACTCCGCTGGCTGGGGACACCTGAGATGTAAGGAGGCACTCCGCTGGGGACACCTGAAATGTAAGGAGGCACTCCGCTGGAGACTGCTGAGATGTAAGGAGGCACTCCACTTGCTGGGGACACCTGAAATGTAAGGAGGCACTCCGCTGGCTGGGGACAGTGACATCAGGGCTCCCACTGATTCTGCATTATGGTGAGTTGAATGATTTCATTTTATATTACAAAGTAATAATAGAAATAATGCGCTTTAATCACCCTGACACCACAACAACCATGGTGCCGGGATGATTGAATTGCTAACACCAGGTGTTTGGAGAATCTTGATCTGCTGATTGTTAAACTTTCTGGAATACTCATATTTCTATTGCGGTGTAGGATCTGGGCCTGCTGTCCCTCCATCCCTCTTTTTTTCTCTCTCTCTCACATCACACCCCTTTGAGTCACGCCCCTTTAAGCCACGTTCAATATTACGCTTAAACAACGCCCATTATTCACGGGTCAGGTAGAGGGCCCCTTTGCAGAATTTTGCTTAGGGCCCCAGGGAGGTCAGGATCGGCACTGGCTATGTGGCACAATTGGATTGCAGAGACATACACATTTTATTAATATCTGGTGCTGTATGAGTGTATTCTAGGCTTTCACAAGCACTTTTACATGGTTCCACATGGGATTTCTGACAGGCAGGGGGGAGAGAAGACATCACATGGCATGATAAGACCTACCCCAAAAATAAGCTCTAGTGTGTTTTTGGTTGCCAAAATTAATATAAGTCCCGGGCTTATTTTTGGGGAAGCACAGGATGTGCCCTTAGCATAGTGGGGTACCATGACAGTGGAACCCCTGGCAAAGCACCTTGTCCCCATGTTGATGAGGACAAAGTACTGCTCCCTACGACCACGGCTACAATAATTGTAGGGGTCTTCAGGCTGGAGCTTTCATAATCTGTAAGCCCTCCCTTAAAAACGATGGCTTATGTAGGGGATGCTCTTATATGGGGTCCCCTATTTTTTATTTCTACTCATTCACAAAAAAAAGTGTATAGACACATACTTTTTGACATTGTAGCCATATTTGGTCAGTGATGTCAGATCTATCCCTGTCCCCTTGTTTCCAATGCTGGGGATTCCAAAAATGAATGGGGCTGGGAGATGTTGCTGGTTGATGAGGACAAATCGAGTGTTGGCAACCACTGCTTTCTTAACAACAATTAACAGAGAAAGATTTCATATACAGTATCAGTAGAATGCTACTATCTATAATAATTAACCCCTGCCAAATAAACTAAAAGTCCAGCATTCAAACAAATGTCTGAGCAAGCAAATTTCAGTCTGAAATCAAAATCTCATCTCTAGCAATGTCCGCTGCTAATCCAATGAAGTGTAGCGGGGTGCTGAATTTAAGGAAGTGTTTGAGAGGTAGTTTGCTCAAACACCCTAATTTGTTAGGGTTTTTACAACCATTTCTATCCACAGGGTGTGTAGTTCCCTGTGGCCTACAGGTGGCGCTGCCATAGTAGGCTAGGGTTGAACCGCTGATACAGTGCTGTGCCTTGTGTCCCCTCTCGGCAGCCATACGGTGGGTGTGTTCTACCTGCTGGGCATGCTGGGAGAAGATATAAAAGGGGCAGACGCTGCCTGTTAGGGGTTCTGTCAGCGGGGTCCTACCCCAGGTTCTTGTTCCTGTCCGCCCCAGGCACCTTTGGCTCGGGGGCGGGCTGTCGTTGGTTCGGTTGTCGGGAGTCCTACTCCCAGGGAGTGTTCCGGTTCCATCCTGGGCACCTTTAGCCCAGGGTGAGGTACTATCATGTTGTTCCTGTCTGCCCTGGGTATGTAAGCCCAGGAACCGCAGTGGAGGCCTGGGGCCCAGCACCTTCGGCTGGGGTCCACCTAGGATCGAGGAATCTCAGGGTGCCGCCTTGCGAGGGGACCCGTATCTAGGATGAGGAGGCCGGGAAGGAACTCTCCGAAGACCCAGTGCAGTGTCATGGTGACGGTAGGGCCCTGGTAACTCTCCGGAGGGATGTCTTCTCCTAAAAAAGGCCCATAGCTAAAGAAGGGGATTAGTTTCATCAGGTCTGTGGCAGAGACCAACTTCACAGTCTGTGACAGAGACTGTGCGCCTAGTTAAATTTGTTCAATAAGCTGAGCGAACATCTAACATTTGTGCCTGGACCTCCTCCATACCTTGTGCTGTTCTATTTCTTGCTCCAACCTTTTTTCTATCAGAGACTGTGTTATTGCTAAGAGAAAATAAACTCTGCGTTGGAGTTTCAGCTTGTGTGGACATTCACTTTACTGGGAAGTCAAGGACTTGTCTCTAGTTAACATAGAGGTGAGAATCAGGCTCTGGAGGTTTTCATGTTCTGACCGTGGAAGACCCAACAACAACACCGCTCAACCTCTTTGCACAGGAGGTTACGGGCTGTTAGTGCGGTGTGCCTCTCTCTTCCTGCGAGGAGCCAAAGTTAATGCAGGTAAAGAAAGGGGTCTGCGCGCTACACGTGGGGGCTCGAGTCCGGGATTTCTACGGCAGAAAAAGTGTGAAAAAGTGTTGGAAACCCCCTCAGAGTTTGAACTTTATTCCCTGTGAGTTCCGTGGAGGTCGGCCATATTGAGAGAAAAGTGTCTGCGCCATGAGGAGAACCCATGCTGCGTAGTTCGTGGGAGTGTCTACAGAGAAAAGGCCCGCGAACATTGCAGAGAGATGGGAGGAGCCATGCCATGTGAGGAGTTGCACGTGGTGGCTTTGGCGCCAAAGGGACAGTGCGACATGGATCGGCAAGCGGGTAACATGGCGTCTGATGCTTCATGGGTTCCCGGCTACTTCTACCATGAATGTGACCTTGTTTGCTGCTTCTGTGACTGACACGGGGATTCGGCTGAAGCCTCTGGATCGCTTTGCTCTTTATGTCTGCAAAGAGACGTAGGCCCTTGGAGTGGTTTGTCCCGGATGCCAGGGACTGGTGGTGCATCTTAGACCGTTTGGAAGATGTGAACGGTGCAAGGAGTTCCTGTTCGAGGTAGAGCAGGCTACTGAAAAACCTTGGGCCTTACGTTTGAACCGCCTTACGGGCACCACTGCTTTAGAAGAAGAAGAAACCAGAGCTTCTGCGGCCACCCCTACGCGCACTGTCTGGACTTCGGAGGAAGTTGCAACTGTGAATGTTTCGGTGATTGGAGAACCGGAGTCAGAGAGACCGGAGGCTGTTGTTTCGGTGACCACTGGATCCTCGCTTCCGCCGCTCAAGAGAAAGATCGGCTTCGTAAAATCTTCCTGCGGCCATGGAGGAGCTACACCCCAGCGCTTGCTCTAAACGGATGCTTCCAGTAGAAAAAGTTCCGGACGTCCTGCTTCAGCTACAAGCCAAGATAAGCCAGGGAGAGGGGCCTTGGACAAGGTCCGAAGTGTCGGGGATCCCAGAGTTATTGAACTTGTTCAAGGCTCGTCGTCTACCAGGAGTTACCTCCCCTAACAAAGGGGACCCCCAGATCCTGCCCCCCCTGTGTGAAATGGTAATGGGGTACAAATGTACCCCTACCATTTCAGAAAGAAAGTGTCAAAAATGTAAAAAATTACATTAGCCGGTTTTTGACAATTCCTTTATTAATGTCTTCTCTTTTCTTCCATCTTCTTCTTCCAGCTTCTTCTTCCAGCTTCTTCTTTTCTCCATTCGGGTTTCTTCCTACATTTTGTCCTTCATATTCATCTTCCTCTTCATTTTCATCTTCCTTCTTGCTTCGGTGTTCTCGTCCGCATCTTGCTCCGGCTTCTTCCCTTCTTCTTTCTTCGGCCGCTCCATTTGAATTGGAGGTTCTCGCTGTGTGACGCTTCAGTTCTCCTTTTGGTCCGCTGCCACCCAGTGACCCCGCCCCCCCTCTGACACCACGGGGAAAGTTCCTGTGAAATCCATGTGCGTCATAGGGGGCGGGGTTACTGGGTGGCAGCGGACCAAGAGGGGAACTGAAGAACTGAAGCGTCACACAGCGGGAACCTCCAATACAAACGGAGCGGCCGAAGAAAGAAGAAGGGGAACAAGAAGCCGGAGCAAGATGCGGACGAGAACACCAAAAGAAGAAGGAAGATGAAGATGAAGATGAAGATGAAGAGGAAGATGAAGAACAAGATGGAGGAAGAAACCCGAATAGAGAACAGAAGAAGATGGAAGAAGAAGATGGAAGAAGATGGAAGAAAAAAGAAGACATTAATAAAGGAATTGTCAAAAACCGGCTATTGTCATTTTTTACATTTTTGACACTTTCTTTGTGAAATGGTAGGGGTACATTACCCCATTACCATTTCACACAGGGGGGGTGGTGGGATCTGGGGGTCCCCTTTGTTAAAGGGGTCTTCCAGATTCCGATAAGACATCCTCCCCATGTTGAGGGCATGTGGCCTGGTACGGTTCAGGAGGGAGGGGGGACGCTCTCTCGTCCCCCCTCTTTTCCTGCGGCCTGCCAGGTTGCGTACTCGAATAAGGGTCTGGTGTGGATTTTTGGGGGGACTCCATGCCATTTTTTATTTTAATTTGGGGTGGAGTTCCCCTTAAAATCCATACCAGATCTGAAGGGCCTGGTATGGATATTTGGGGGAACCACATGCATTTTTTTTTATTTGCGGCAGGGTTCCCCTTAATATCCATTCCAGACCTGACGGGCCTGGTAATGGAATTTGGGGGACCCCCACACATTTTTTTTTTTCAAAGACTTTCAATGACTTTTATCTGTATTGACGGGAACCAGCAATTCATTACAGCCGCGAGAACTTTTTACTGACTATTATTTTACTTTAGAAATGTCATTTTGCTCTTGAACTGTTATAAACATGGAAAACATGCGCTACTTTACAGGCATACTATAGACACCCCCAAGGTATGATATTTAGGGCCAGTTCACACCGGATGCAATGCAGTGCGTTTTTTTGATGCATGAAAAACGCAAAGAAAGTTGATCACATTAATGCCAATGGCATAGTTCACACCACTGCAGTTCGTTCCAGTGCGTTTCAGAAAGGAAAAAAAAATGGTCATGTTGCATTTTTTAGGTACAGAACTGTACTGGACCGCAGTAAAACACATCAAAAACGGAATGCACTGGAATGCACCAGAACGCACCTAAATGCACCAAAGACGCACTGCAACACACTTACCCTAAGTGAAAAGAGGGGAAAATACACTGGACTGCATCAAAAACGCATCAAAAATGCACTGGAACGTGTTAAAAACGTGCATGCAGAAAAGTACCTGGAACGCTTCCAGACTGCGTTTCTATGGTGTGAACAAGGGCCAGTTCACACCATAGAAACACAATCCGGATGCGTTCCAGGTGCTTTTTTGCATGCACATTTTTGATGCGTTCCGGTGCATTTTTGGTACGTTTTTGATGCAGTCCAGTGCTTTTTTTTCACCCCTCTTTTTTATTAACCATAGATAAGGACAAGTGTGTTCCAGTGCATTTAGGTGTGTTCCTGTGCGTTCCAGTGCATTTATGATGCGTTTTGCTGCGTTCCAGTACAGTCCAGTGCAGGTAAAATGCAGCATGTTCTACTTTTTTTGTGGAACTGGAACGCACTGGAACAAACACTGCCATTTAGAACCATATAACCAACTTTTCATGCATTTTTGATGCATAAAAAATGCAATGGACTGCACGTGGTGTGAAATGGCCCTTAAGCAATTTGGCATATTTAAAGGCACTTCTCGTTGTTTTGTTTTTGGTGTTGTCCAAATTGGTGACATTGATATATGTCCCTTAGGGTGGGACCTGGGCCCCCATTTTAAGGCCAATAACTAGAAGAAAAGCCAGCCAAGTGGGGACTAGCAAAATTAACAAGTCAGTTCCCATAGACTGCAATGGTATTTGTTGGTAGGGGGATGGGGGAAGGGCGATTGTCCCATCTCTAATTTTGTAGCATGCTGCATGAGGTACTTAATTTTGGACAGGGGGGTGGTTATTTTCTGCTAGCTGCATTTGAGTTCTTCTGAGCATGCCCAGGCAGTTAGATTTTTTTGTGGTGCTTTTTGTGTGTGAACAGCACCTGGATATTTCTGGGCATGCTCAGAGAGTGTTTTATGGGTTAGTAATTGAAGGACATCCTTAACAGGTGTACCCACTTTGAAGTTCAGTCTCTACATTGGGTGAACTTGCATTTTGGGTGTTTCATGGACTGTGCATGTGTTTTCAATTGCCTCATTAGCACACAAACCTATGTTATATAAAGCTTGCAGATAGCATCCTCTCCCTTGCCCTGAAAAGAGGCAAGTGTGTGTGTGCGTGCGTGCGTGCGTGCGTGCGTGCGTGCGTGCGTGGGGGCAAAAAGTTAATTTTGGTGTCCTTATCGAGTTTGTAACACATGTATTTTATTTGTTATGTCTTTGCAAAACAGGTGTTTGTTTTACTTTGTGGATTGTATTTTTTTGTGTGGGGGAAATGTTCCCCTGAAATAATTTTGATGTTGTTAATGTGTGTCGTTTGTTCACTTTGATTTAATTGTCTGTGCTGCATTATTTTGCGAAAACTTTCTCAAGATGTTGTGAGTCTGTGACTAATGTTTCAAATTGACCATGTTTTTTATTTTGGCTTTCCTTTTTGTTTTGTTGAATAAAATTTGATGCAAAGTTTTGAGGTTTGTTTTGTGTTTTCTTTGCAACAAATGTGACAGCTGAGTGGCATGTCAAAACAAAACAGGTGTGATTTGTCTACCCTGGTGCCTTCATGCTAGCATATGCATGTATTGTGTGCTGCCATGGATAATCACCAGGAAATAAAAAATACAGAGCGGTAAGTATTACATTTTTCATTTTTACTGCTTCTCAGCCTCAGTCCTCAAGTACCCCCAACAGGACATGTTTTGTGAATTTATCTTATGGAGAATTGCTGTCCAAAATACAAAACCATTGACTGTGATTTAAAGCACATGTGCAAGATGAAGGAAAACCTGCAAACATGGCCTGTTGGGGGTACTTGAGAAGCACTGATTTAGAGCACTGCACTTAAAAATAGGTCAAGGCAATACGATTCTAATTGTGGGCATTTTGAGGGAAAGTAAGTGTTAGAACCCCTGCTTTTTTTTTTAGGTTGGGCTTTCTGTCCCCTTTTAGTAAAATTGGCTTCGCTTCCTGTCACACAGCTAAACAGGAAGTGAAGGTAAAACCCTACCAATGTCTTTTCTTGGGGACACACAGATCAATCTAACTAGTGTCCCTAATAAGCAAATTGAACTCTAGCACTTTGTTGTGTACACCCCAAATCATTGGGTAGTTTGGGGTTTAGTAAAGACAAATCCACTCTGCAGTAAAAGTGTAGCTGCTGAAAATCTGAGGGTTCACTGGTGATTGTAACATCCAATCATGTAAAAGCAAAGATGGTGTTTTTTTGTTTGCATGTCCCCCTCGGATATCCAGCAAGTGCACTTGTAGTGCAAAGTAGATTTGCCTTTAGTAAATAAACCCCAAAGTCCAAACTACCTAATAATTTGGGGTGTACCCCGCAAAATGCTGGAGTGCAATGTGCATAATGGGGAAAGTATTTAGATTGACCTGTGTGTCCCCAAGGAAAGACATTGGTAGGGATTTACCCTCACTTCCTGTGTGGCTATGTGACAGGAAGTGAATTATTTGGAAGGATAAAGTGGCCAAATTTGGGAGTTGTCTTCACCCTATCAGGGGTGCAGACATCCCCAAAAACTGTCTAGACTTGTAATCCCTCTGCACTCTATCCCCAAGCAAAAATAAGAAAGGATTTAATTTAGTTTAACTTTGCAAAGACACATTTCTAAGTTGAATTGTGATGCATGTCAATGACCCATGTAGACCCTCTTTAATCACTTGAGATCAGCGCTATAACTGATCAATGGCCACAGCACGGTCCTCAATTGCCGGGAGTCCGTCAATAGACGTCCTCCCCTTCGCGTGCGCACTGTGGTCACCGAGTCACTGAGACTCGGGTGAGGACAGACTCGAGTAAGGGACCGATCCCTGCCCTTTACCATGTGATCAGCTGTCAGCCAATGACAGCTGATCACGTGATGTAAACAAAAGCTGGGTAATGGTTTTTGTTTTCTCATTGTGCTGACAGTGTGAGCATAAAAAAAGGCAATCACCGGCTTATGTGCAAGGGACATCGGGCCCGAAGAGGAAGAGGCAATTCTGTGACAATCAGTAGCCCCTGCCAGTGTCACCTATCAATGCCCACCACTGGTGCCAATCAGTGCCACCTAGCAGTGCTGCCTATCAGTGCCCATCACTGCCAACTATCATTGCCACCTAGCAGTGCCACTTCTCAATGCCCACCAGTGCCAACTAGCAATGCCACCTCTCAGTGCCCACCCTTGCCACCTTATCTGTGCCCATCAGTGCAGCTCATCAGTGCAGTCTCATAAGTGTACATCAATGAAGGATAAAAATTACCTTTTTTCTAAATTTTCTAAATATTAACCACTTTCCTACCGCCCACGTCAAATGACGTCCTTGGCTTTGTGCGGTGACATCTGAATGATGCCTGCAGTTGCAGGCATCATTCTGATATCATTCTTTTCAGCCAGAAATTCTGTGCATGATAAAAACAATCATAGCGGCAGTTCCGCCGCTTGATCGTTCTTATAGGGGGCGGGAGGGGACGTCCCCCCCCCCTCTCCTGCCGCCATCCGGTGCTTCTCCGGGCTCTCCCGTGCCATCTGGGGCTCAAAGAACGAATTGGCCGGCACCGGATGGGAAGCATAGAGATGACTGGTGACCAGATGGTCACCAGTCATCTCTATGACCGTCGGAGGCCCCGGCGCGCTGTTATGACATCACGACGGGTTCCCGTAAGTAAACAAAGCCGTGATCTCAGCTTTCAGCATGAGATCGGTGAATTTTTTTGACCAATCTCATGCTTTCCAGCCTGGAGGAGAGATGTGGGGGTCTTATTGACCCTGCAACTCTCCATAAAGAGGACCTGTCACAATAGATTCCTATTACAAGGGATGTTTACATTCCTTGTAATAGGAATAAAAGTGATCAAAAAAACAAAAAAGTTAAAAAAAGAGTAAGAAATACAAAAAAAGTAAAAAACCAAAAAAACAAACAAAATGCCCATGTCCCCGGTAGCTTGCTCTCAGAAGCGAACACACACGCCCACATATGTAAACGCCGTTCAAACCACACATGTGAGGTATTGCTGCGTGCATTAGAACGAGTGCAACAATTCTAGCACTAGACCTCCTCTGTAATGCAAAAATGGTAACGTGTAAAAATTTTGAAAGCATCGCCTAGGGAGATTTTTAAGTACTGAAGTTTGGTGTCATTCCATGAGTGTGCGCAATTTTAAAGCGTGACATGTTAGGTATTTATTTACTCAGCATAACAACATCTTTCACATTATCCCAAAAAATTGGGCTAACTTTACTGTTTTGTATTTTTTTTTTATTCATGAAACCATTTTTTTTCCAAAAAAAAAGGCGTTTGAAAATGTATTGCGCAAATACAGAGCAAGCTAAAAATTTGCAATGACCGCCATTTTATTCTGCTAAAAAAAACATATATAATGTTTGGGGTTTTGAAGTAATTTTCTAGCCCTAAATTCATGATTTTTACATGAAGGAGAGAAGTGCCAGAATAGGCCCAGTGCTGAAGTGGTTAACCACTTCCCGCCCCGTCAATAGCAGATTGACGTCCGGGAAGTGGTTCTGTTATCCACACTGGACGTCATATGACGTCCTGCGGGATAACAGCCACCGCGCGCCCCCGGGGGCGCGTATTGCGGCGATCGGTGGAGCGGTGGGTCAGTCTGACCCACCGCTACACTGATCTCGGTAAAAAGCCTCCGGCGGATGCTTTTTACCACGTGATCAGCCGTGTCCAATCACGGCTGATCACAATGTAAACAGGAAGAGCCGTTGATCGGCTCTTCCTCACTCGCGTCTGACAGACGCGAGTAGAGGAGAGCCGATCGGCGGCTCTCCTGACAGGGGGGGTTCGCGCTGATTGTTTATCAGCACAGCCCCCCCTCGGATACCCACACTGGACCACCAGGGAAGCCCCCCAGGACCACAGGGCACTGACTGGCACTGGCACTGACTGGCACTATGATGGCGCCACCTCAATGTGTGGTGGCTGGCATTGCTGGGCATCAGTGTCCATCAGTGCCACCTACTAGTGTCCATCAGTGCCACCTATCAGTGCCCATCCAAGCCCATCCGTGCCCATCCGTGCCCATCTGTGCCCACCTATCAGTGCCCGTCCGTGCCACCTATCAGTGCCGCCTATAAGTGCCCATCAGTGCCGCCTATAAGTGCCAATCAGTGCCGCCTATGAGTGCCAATCAGTGCCGCCTATGAGTGCCAATCAGTGCCGCATACCAGTGCCACATATCAGTGCCCATCAGTGCCGCCTATCAGTGCCCATCATCAGTGCCCATCAGTGCCACCTCATCGGTGCCCATCAGTGTCACCTTATCAGTGCCCGTCAGTGCTGCCTTATCAGTGCCCGTCATTGAAGTAGAAAAGGTACTTATTTACAAAAAAAATTAACAAAAACAAAGAAAAACGTTGTTTTTTTCAAAATTTTCGCTCTTTTTTTTATTTGTTGTGAAAAAAATAAAAATCGCAGAGGCGATCAAATACCACCGAAAAAAAGCTCTATTTGTGGGAGCAAAATGATAAAAAATTTGTTTGGGTACAGTGTAGCATGACCGCGCAATTGTCATTCAAATTGCGACAGCGCTGAAAGCTCAAAATTGGCTTGGGCAGGAAGCTGTATAAGTGCATGGTATTGAAGTGGTTAAAATATCCAATTTTTTTTTTTTTTTAGTCGGTCTTTTGTATTTATACAGTAGAAAAAATAAATAAACGCAGAGGTGATGAAATATCACCAAAAGAAAGCTCTATTTGTGTGCCAAAAAATAATACATTTTCATTGGGTTACAGTGTTGTATGAGCGTGCAATTGTCATTCAAAGTGCATCAGCGCTGAAATGTGAAAACTGGTCTGGGCAGGAAGGGGGTTTAAGTGGCCAGTGCGCAAGTGGATAATATAAGGCTACATGCACACAGACGTTTTTTCAGCCTCTTGTTTGAGCGTTTTTAGCAGCTTAAAAACGTCTCTCCATGTTAGCCTATGGCCTCATGGCCACCATGGCGTTTTTGAGCTGTAAATGGCATAGGCGTTTTTATGCCCCATGTACACGGGACGCTGGTGCAAAGTGTTCAGAACTAAGGTTGAAAGCGCCATTTAGAAAGGCGCGCTTTGTGGCGTTTGCATGCCGCGTTTTACCACATTTGCGTCTATATGCGTTTAGTTAGGAAACATCATAAGGAGCCGCCCTAAGCTCCAAAAACAGTATTATTAACGATTGCAGCTATTTTGTGAGACCAGAGTGAGTATCAGCAGCTGAGAGAGCAGCAGTGTACTTGCCCGGGACTGTGACGTCATACGGGGGCGGGGTCAGCGGGTGGCATCAGCCGGTGACCACGCCCTATGCCAATATAAGTGGGTGCGCTCCGCGGGCAGAGCATTGTAGCGGCGGACAGCGACGAGGCAACATCGGACGAAGAGAAGAGGGAAGAAGACGACGATGAAGACCGGGACCCCGCTAGCAAAAGAGCTGGAAGAAGATAGCGGGGCGCCCGGCAGAAGGCAGGAAGAACCGGAGATCATGGAGAAGGCACCGGAGAGCGGGAGAAGAACCGGAGAGCGCAGAGACAACACCGGAGAACAGAACAAGAGACCCCCCGAAGTCAGAAGAAGACGACGAGGAAGACCGGGACCCCACTAGCAAAAGAGCTGGAAGAAGATAGACCCCGGAGCTGCCTAATAAATTACTTTCAAAACCTGTGTTGTGTTTTTTATTGACTTTTTTGCCACCAGGTGAATGGGTAGGGGTACGATGTACCCCATACTCATTCACATAGGGTGGGGGGGCCGGCATCTTGGGGCCCCCTTATTAAAGGGGGCTCCCGGATTCCGATAAGCCCCCCGCCCGCAGACCCCGACAACCAACAGGAAGAGACCCTTGTCCCCATCAACATGGGGGCAGGGTGCTTTGGCGTGGGGGGGCCGCAGGTCGCCCCCCTGCCCCAAAGCACCAAACCCCCCATGTTGAGGGCATGCGGCCTGGTACGGTTCAGGAGGGAGGGGGGGCGCTCTCGTCCATCCCTCTTCCCCTGCGGCCTGCCAGGTTGCGTGCTTGGATAAGGGTCTGGTTTGGATTTTGGGGGGACCCCCACGCTGTTTTTCGGCTTAGGGGGGTTCCCCTTAAAATCCATACCAGACCTAAGGGCCTGGTATACTCCTGAAGGGGAACCCATGCCGGTTTTTTCATTAAAATTTGGCGTGGAGTTCCCCTTTATGATTCATACCAAACACGGGACAGCGGGGCTGCCGAGAACCAGCGCGATGCCATCGCGCTGGAGATATTCTCGGCCAGGTAGTCACCTCTAGGACACGACTTGAGCGTCTCCTTCACGCTCAGGTCGTGTCCAAATTGCCTCGCAAAGTCGCGCTGTCCCTGTGTCAGCCGGCACACGAGTCGCCCCGCGCGACCTCTATTCAAATTAATGGGCTCCCATAGGGAACCATTCATTTTCAATAGCGCGCCGCTGACATTTTTATTTACTATAACAGTGAGCCGCTGGTTCCTGCGCCCAGTGAATGAGTTATCCGGCGCACCAATTAAGGTATGAACCGGCGCAGCGCACTGTTATTAATAAATCACCCCCTGTGTGTTGGCAGATTGCATGAACATTGTTAACTAGCAGATCTGCCAAGCTGGCTTTCTGTGTGTGTGTGTATGGTTGCCTAGCAGACCAGTCAGCAGACAAACTGCTAGAGAGTGGCAAGCTACTGAGAGTCGTGTGCTTGATGCATGGGTGTGTGTGTGTGAACAATTGGAAGAGTGATTAACACAAGGATTCTAGCTCATAGGGTAGCTTATTGAATCCTAAAAGATTGTGCTAATGGTCGTACTGCTCCATAACTCTTATGCCGAGTACACACGCTCAGAATTTCCGACAACAAATGTTCAATGGGAGCTTGTTGTCGGGAATTCGGACCGTGTGTAGGCTCCATCGGACATTTGCTGTCGGAATTTCCGGCAAAAAAAATTTGAGAGCGGGTTCTCAAATTTTCCAACAACAAAATCCGTTCTCGCAAATTCAGAGCGTGTGTAGACAATTCCGACGCACAGAATTCCACACATGCTCTGAATCAAGTACGAGACGGAAGCGCTCGGTCTGGTAAAACTAGCGTTTGTAATGGAGATAGTACATTCGTCACGCTGCAAATTTTTAAATCTTTTAATGCAGTGTATTCTCTTCTTCTTTATAATGCTAGAATAATGAAGTTGTTTTGCTGCTGATATTCACACAGAGTTCTGACAAACTGATTTCTTTATTATTTCTCGTGATCTCCTGAATAATCTTTATTTTTTAACTAAAAAGCACGAGGCTGAAAAGCGCGAATCGTCTCTCACCAAACTTCTACTAACACAAGATTAGCAGAAGGAGCCCAAAGGGTGGCGCACTTGGTATTGAACTTCCCTTTTATAGTGCCGTTGTACGTGTTGTACGTGACCGCGTTCTTGGCGATCGGAATTTCCGACAACATTTTTGCGACCGTGTGTATGCAAGACAAGTTTGAGCCAACATCCGTTGGAAAAAAATCCACGGTTTTGTAGTCGGAATGTTATATCGTCTGTATGCATTAGAGTGCATCAGATTTCATGCAAGATTTGTATCTGCCTGTGTGTGGTCAGCCAGTTAGATTGGAGTCTCCCTTTAGTGGTGATCAGAGGTATTGCAATCTTTGAAAAAGGTATAACAGCCAGTCTTGTGCAAAGTAAGCTTCCCCTTATTCCCTCCTACACAAAACAAGGTCCCCGCCATGGTTAGCTATTTGCAGCAGGCTTGCATCCTTGACATGCCACTTGCTTAAACCTTCTTTAGAAGGGCTTTTTTTCCCACTTTTATTAAGGCTGGGTTCATGCTATAGAACACAGCAGGAGTCCAGTGCATCCATTCACCGTATCGGGTCTGATTTCAGCCTGAATTTTGCGCTGAGTATGGACCTGAAATGGACCAAAGGACGCACAGAGCTCCTGTGCAATTCGCATCAAAGCTGCTGTAGAGATGTGTGAACGGGCTTCATAGAGAGGTGGTCACAATCTCCTGCTATGCGAATTTGATGCAGGGAAACCCACATCCAATTCGCAATAGTGTAAACCCAGCCTCAAAGTTCAGGACATCACATGGTTTTCCCCTGCATATGTTTTCAGTATTTCTCAGCCACAAAACAAATATTCATCTTCCTTCTGGCTTACACTTGCAGCACTGCTACTCTGGCCTCAAACTTTAGGCTCTTTATCCTTTATACTTTTCTGTATCCTCCAGACAGTCTTCTCACACAAGATATGTGCATACACCTAGCAGCTCCGAGCTGCACTGGGTCCCATCTGTTTCCTAGTGGAGCCCTCTTGAATGGGCTGCGACCTCTTCTGTCCACTAGGGATAGTCATACCTCTAATAAAAGCATTGCACACACTTGTCCAATTAGTGTGCTGTTTGTTTGCAAAACCTGGACTCACAATTGAAAACGTAATCCCTCCCAAGTTTCTATGATGCTTCCAGACGCCAAGTCCCAAACTGGGTCATACCAACCCCTGAGGAAACTGAAAATCCAGTTTCCTCTGTGTGAGCCCCTCAACCTTCCCAGATGAAAACTCTTGGTGATACAGAACTCTTTCCACATTATGACAGGGAATAGCAATGACACAATAGTTAACAGTGAACTATGGTGCTGAGCTGCTTCAGTTACACATAAACTAGTGCTAATATAAACAAAATTGCATCAATAACAAAAAAAAGGACATCCATGACACTTAATCAATCAAAGGAAACACTGTATAGCCGCACTCTGTTGACACCTTTATTGAAGACGGTTTAAAAATTCTTCTGGAACAAAGACATCAGAGGCACATGATCAATGAAAATCTGACATGTTTCACAACACTATGGGGTGCTTAGTTAGCTATGACTATGCACCCCGTAGTGATGTGAAACATGTCAGCTTTTCATTGATCCTGTGCCTCTGATGTCTTTGTACCAGAAGAATTTTTAAACTGTCTTCAATAAAAGGTGTCAACAGAGTGCGGCCATCCAGTATTTCCTTTGATTCATTCCTACATGCAGAGCCAGCACCTGTTTCCATCAGCAGGTGGGATGCATTATGAGATGTCTGCCTAGAGTGATGTTCTTTTGTTGTCATGACACTTAATACTAATCATAGTCCATTCAGAGTGAAGATATGCCAAGCTTTGTGACACCACAACTCCACCTCCGTGATATTTATGCCCTCACCTCAATATTTGGACCCTTATAGCAATACAGGTCTAATGCACATAACCCCTTTCCCAGGGGTAAAGGGTTTAATGCTTGAGGTCACTTCCACAATTTATTACAACTATTTGCACTCACATTTATAATGGTAAAATTAGCACAATGCTCCAATATCACATTGGGATTCCAAGGATCACTATCGGTGCTTCACTTCTGGTTTCAGAAATTACATCACCCGGCCGGCTCCACCCAACATGTTGCATCATTGATCATATGACTTCATCGGGGTATGAGGCAGGGTGACTCATGATGGGTTATATCTCATTGCTCTGTTTATGCATTGCTATGCATGATATAACATGAAATGAGGTGATTATGTATCTCAACATGACACGCAAAATTGTTTGCATGCATGTATAGTCAGTTTTGGGTTAGCAGTGCACCTTAACTGATTACTTTGCTTGTTTATTCATGGTAGAAAGTAATGTCTGGGTTGTAACATTAGTTTATTTGGAATGAATTGTTGCTTAAAATCCCAAATCATCTTTTTCAATGTACTTGTGCACCCCCTTAGCTTTAGGTTTAGGGGCACTCAGAAGTATATTGATTTTTTTCCATTACAATCTTTTTGTTACTGGATTTAAATTCTTAAGTGTGGAACTTTGTATTCTAGTTACACTGGAAAATGATTTGCTTTAGATCCTAAGATTATGCCCTTTTCAGTAAGTTCCCTTAGAGAGATTTATTGCAGCAATGTTTGACATTATTCTCTGTTTAAAATATCTGTGCATGCGTCTATGGAAAATTTATTTTTATTTCCTTCTGAGTACATTGTTTGAGTATCTATGAAAAGTGGCTAAGGTTTTTATTTCTTTGAGTAATGCCATGGATAGATCCACCTCTCACTCTTTGCTGTTATTAAAAGAACTTAATGTGTTATTGAATTGTAAAACTTATCATACAAAAGCCAGATAATACTTTTTATTTATATGTTATTAGTATATTAACACATAAGGCATTCAAATCCCAATCCCAAGCAGTGTTTTGTTGTAATTTTGAATGAAGTGGGAAAGAGGTATTACTTCTGTAAGGTTTAACTTTTATGCATGTTGGGAGAATGCCTCCGTACATCTCTATCTGAAAACCGCTATCTGGTGTGATATTGGCACAGGATCCAAAGTATGCAGGACTCCAAATTTTAGAGGCAGGGCTGGGGTGCCTTGCTTTTCATAAAAAGCTACCTGGAAAAGGGAGTTGAGACCTATTGAGAATAATGAATGGGAGAAATCTTTGCAGTCTCATAGACTTGTTTCACCTAAAATGTCAGATAAATGTATCCACCTTTTATATCTGTAGCACACAGTCCCCTTTTACTGCCGTCTTCCATTCGCAGTCGGGCACACCTTGCCCGGTATCCCCCCTTGTGTAGAGGGGCGAGCAGTGTTATTGTTTGGGTCTTGCAGAAATTACCTCTCTCAAGTGGATCCCTTTTCTTTGTTGTCTAGGTAGAAGTTCCTCAGAATAATGCCAATGTCCACACAGGATTAAAACCTAAGCAGCAAGGTTAAATTCTTTATACTTGCAGTAAACTTGAATAGAGAGTAGGAAGATGAGAGAAGTAGGGGGATAAAGATGATGGATCCCTCTTTAGGTGAGTTTCCAGGCCTCTTCCCGAGACAGCAATACCGTCGCTCGTCTCCTCTGGGACTGATCCTCCCCTGGTCTCCTTTCCTAAAGGTGGGCTCCCTACAGGTGGGCAGCCTGGGATTCTTCTCTGAGGTGTAGGCCTCAGCCAGCAGAGCCGGGCCTACCATGCAGCAACGCAGGCTCGGGCTAAAGGTGCCCGAGGCCCAAAAACACATGCGCACCTCGTGCCATACGGGCCACGAGGCGCGCACACACAGGACCAAGGGTCCCTTGGAATGAACGAACACCAATGGCGTCTGCCCCTTATGTACCATCTCCCAGCATGCACAGCGCGTAGACCACGCCCACTGAACAGCTGCTGAGAGAGGACACCCAAGGTGTTGTGATATCCCCCTTGGTTCAACCTGAGCCGGTGGTGACAGTGCCACCTACAGGCAACAGGGAACACTACTGCCAGGCAGTATCACACCCAGAGCAGAAGCAATTTAGAACAATCAATTGGTCTGAGCCCAACTACTGGCTCAGACCATCCCCTAAATTTACACATAGCGCCCCCAAATATTAGGGGGAGCTACATATCTTTTATAGAACATACTTGACTCCAACACAGCTTGCATTGTTTATTTATCCCTAAAGCCCTGTACAGACGATCGGTTTAACTGATGAAAACCATCCGATAGATTGTTTTCATCAGACAAACCGATCGTGTATGGGACCCATCGGTCTTTTTTCCATCGGTTTTAAAAAATAGAACATGTTTTAAATTTTTCCGATGGATAAAAAAACGATCAAAAACTCAGATCGTCTATGGGCAAGTCCATCGGATAAAAAACCTATGCATACTCAGAATCAAGTCAACGCATGCTCAGAAGCATTGAACTTAATTTTTCTCGGCTCATCGGAGTGTTTTACGTCACCGCGTTTGGAACGGTCAGTTTTTTGACTGATGGTGTTTGGGCAAGACTGATGGAAGTCAGCTTGATCGGATTTACGATGGACAAAACCATCAGATTAGAATCCATAGGATATCCGATCGTGTGTACGAGGCTTTAGCCTTTTTTTCTCAAAATGTCAAGCGTCAAATGTACTTTTTGGCACATTCTATGCTTTGAGGCTGAGGAAGAAGTGACATGCTTTGAAACACATTCCCATCTCCCAGCAGTGTAAGGCATCCTCTCCATCGGGGCTCCGACTTCCATCCCTGGTCAGGTTGTCTCCCTGCAGAGGTGGCTCTCTCCTGCCTGTGCTCTTCTCCCCCTGCTCACAGCTGAAGTAGGGGAATTCCACAGCTGCTCCAGAGGCAGCAGCTTTGAGTTTTTCCGCTTTACACAAGCTAATCTTCTGTGAGTGTGTTTTTAATCATTATTAACCACTTCCCGCCCCGTCAATAGCAGATTGACGTCCGGGAAGTGGTTCTGTTATCCATACTGGACGTCATATGACGTCCTGCGGGATAACAGCCGCCGCATGCCCGGGGGGGCGCGCATCGCGGCGATCGGTGGAGCGGTGGGTCAGTCTGACCCACCGCTACACTGATCTCGGTAAAAAGCCTCCGTCGGAGGCTTTTTACCACGTGATCAGCCGTGTCGAATCACGGCTGATCACAATGTAAACAGGAAGAGCCGTTAATTGGCTCTTCCTCACTCGCGTCTGACAGACGCGAGTAGAGGAGAGCCGATCGGCGGCTCTCCTGACAGGGGGGGTTCGCGCTGATTGTTTATCAGCGCAGCCCCCCCCTCGGATACCCACACTAGACCACCAGGGAAGCCCCCCAGGACCACCAGGGAAGCCCCAATCATGTGGATGGCCCCCATGGCCATCCACATGTAGTAAAAATAAATAAATAAAATAAAAACATTAAAAAATATATGCCAATCAGTGCCCACAAATGGGCACTGACTGGCACTTTCATAATGTGTGGTGGCTGGCATTGCTGGGCACCAGTGCCACCAATGCCACCTACTAGTGTCCATCAGTGCCACCTATCAGTGCCCATCTGTGCCCATCCGTGCCAATCTGTGCCCACCTATCAGTGCCCGTCCATGCCACCTATCAGTGCCACCCATAAGTGCCCATCAGTGCCGCCCATGAGTGCCCATCAGTGCCGCCTATGAGTGCCAATCAGTGCCGCCTATGAGTGCCAATCAGTGCCGCCTATGAGTGCCAATCAGTGCCACCTATGAGTGCCCATCAGTGCCGCATACCAGTGCCACATATCAGTGCCCATCATCAGTGCCCATCAGTGCCACCTCATTGGTGCCACCTCATCGGTGCCCATCAGTGTCGCCTTATCAGTGCCCTTCAGTGCCGCCTTATCAGTGCCCGTCATTGAAGTAGAAAAGGTACTTATTTACAAAAAAAATTAACAGAAACAAAGAAAAACTTAGTTTTTTTTTAAATTTTCGCTCTTTTTTTATTTGTTGTGCAAAAAATAAAAATCGCAGAGGCGATCAAATACCACCAAAAGAAAGCTCTATTTGTGGGAACAAAATAATAAAAAATTTGTTTGGGTATAGTGTAGCATGACCACGCAATTGTCATTCAAATTGCGACAGTGCTGAAAGCTCAAAATTGGCTTGGGCAGGAAGCTGTATAAGTGCATGGTATTGAAGTCAGGGCCGGCCCTACCATGGGACCCGATGGGACCATGGTCCAGTGTTGCCAACCCCCTGAAGTGAAATTTACTGGCAAGGATGCCAACATTTCTGTACGGCACCAATTTCTTACTGGCAAAAATCATGACAAATACTGGCAGAGTCACATTTTTTACTGACGCTGCAAAAAAGTACCTAAAATTACTGTTTTTACTGCTAAACAGTGCAAATATCAATATTTCAACTATAAACACACAACTAATGCTAATATCAATGTGTTTCAGTTAAACAAAAGTAAAAAAACATATTTCTCAATTCACAAGACTGCGGACATGACACAGGAGGGGTGACAGAGGCTGCGGACATGACACAGGAAGGGTGACAGAGACTGCGGACATGACACAGGAGGGGTGACAGAGGCTGCGGACATGACACAGGAGGGGTGACAGAGGCTGCGGACATGACACAAGAGGGGTGACAGAGGCTGCGGACATGACACAGGAGGGGTGACAGAGGCTGCGGACATGACACAGGAGGGGTGACAGAGACTGCGGACATGACACAGGAGGGGTGACAGAGGCTGCGGACATGACACAGGAGGGGTGACAGAGGCTGCGGACATGACACAAGAGGGGTGACAGAGGCTGCGGACATGACACAGGAGGGGTGACAGAGGCTGCGGACATGACACAGGAGGGGGACAGAGGCTGTGGACATGACATAGGAGGGGGACAGAGGCTGCGGACATGACACAGGAGGGGTGACAGAGGCTGCGGACATGACACAGGAGGGGTGACAGAGACTGCGGACATGACACAGGAGGGGTGACAGAGACTGCGGACATGACACAGGAGGGGTGACAGAGACTGCGGACATGACACAGGAGGGGTGACAGAGGCTGCGGACATGACACAGGAGGGGGACAGAGGCTGCGAACATGATAGGGTCCTCCTTACCCCCTCACAGTGGCCTCCTCCTCTGTCCACCATCATATAACTTCTCCTCCACATCATCAGTATGCTGTGTCCTCCTTCTGTGCCCCTTTCACCTCTCCACAGGTCAGGGCAGCTCTGACATGTGGAGAGGTGAAAAGGGCACGGAAGGAGGACACAGCATACTGATGATGTAGAGGAGAAGTTATATGATGGTGGACAGAGAGAGCACATCAGTCTCTGTCCCTCCCCTGCATGCCATGGCCGCTTCACCCTCCGGGCTCCCGCTCCCAGCGCATTCCATTTCCTCCTCTTACTTTATATCCCCCCCTCCTCCTCACCCCTGCTCGGCCGAGTCCTCTCCTCCTACAGCGTCGGCGACTGTGAGACACTGTAGCCCGCCCCGCGAGCACTCCTGAGTCCCGTCCTGGCTGAAACTCTATTCAAAAATGGCGCCGGGCGGCGCCATTATGTTACTGCGCATGCGCCGCTCGGCCGAGCGCATACGAGCTTTCCCGAGTCCGGCCGGCTTCGGAACGGCGCATGCGCCGTTGCATGGTCGGCTCACGGCCATCTTTTTTATGGGCAGCCGATGCCCACAACGGACTTTACGTACACCCGAAAAAGAGGGTTAAATTTACGTGCTGTACGTAAATTAACGTACGGTTGGCAACACTGCCATGGTCCCAGGCGGCACTTTAAGAGGGGCGGCAACAGGGGCGCACTGCCTGAGGACCTGGGTTTCCCTCCATCTAGTGTGCAGTGTCATACTGTACTGCATCGCCGGCGCCGCTGTCACTGGCCGCAGTGGCAAGACCCACTTCAAGGGTCTCTCCAGCGGCCCCTGCTTCACTGCCCAAACTGGCTGCTAGCTGCGGACCGCTTTGTGTCTAGCAACCAGTGACGTAAGGAGAGAGAGGCCCATCATTCATTGCAGAGAGTATTTCACTTCCTCCTCCTCCGCTAGCTCCACCCACCTCCTCCCTGTATGTAACAGCATGAGATCGGAGCGGCTGTGTGTGTGTGTGTGGAGAGAGAGCAGCTGCGGGCTCTTCTCCCCCCTCCTTCTCCTCCTCATGCTGCTGTTCCTAGGACAGCCACCGCTATGTTTCTTCCCCCTTTTCCTCCCATTGGCCAGGGAAAAGAACTAAAAGGAGAAAAGAGGATTATGGGATGTGTAGTGCAAATGGCTGGCCCATTGCAATTCTAGGGGGGAAACTGCAGCCCCCAGCATGCCCATCTGAAGGGGAGGGAGAGAGAGCCAGGCTGAGTGACAGGCTGCATCTGGTGACAGGCATCAGTGACAAGTGACAGGCTGCATCTGGTGACAGGCATCGGTGACAAGTGACAGGCTGCATCTGTTGACAGGCATCGGTGACAAGTGACAGGCTGCATCTGTTGACAGGCATCAGTGACAAGTGACAGGCTGCATCTGGTGACAGGCAATGGTGACAAGTGACAGGCTGCATCTGGTGACAGGCAATGGTGACAAGTGACAGGCTGCATCTGTTGACAGGCATCAGTGACAAGTGACAGGCTGCATCTGGTGACAGGCATCGGTGACAAGTGACAGGCTGCATCTGGTGACAGGCTGCATCTGGTGACAAGCATCAGTGTCAAGTGACAGGCATTGGTGACAAGTAACAGGCTGCATCTGGTGACAGGCATTGGTAACAAGTGACACGCTGCATCTGGTGACAGACATTGGTGACAAGTGACAGGCTGCATCGGGTGACATGCATCGGTGACAAGTGACAGGCTGCATCTGGTGACAGGCAATGGTGACAAGTGACAGGCTGCATCTGGTGACAGTCAATGGTGACAAGTGACAGGCTGCATCTGGTGGCAGTCAATGGTGACAAGTGACAGGCTGCATCTGGTGACAGGCTGCATCTGGTGACAGGCATCAGTGACAAGTGACAGGCATTGGTGACAAGTAACAGGCTGCATCTGGTGACAGGCATTGGTAACAAGTGACAGGCTGCATCTGGTGACAGTCAATGGTGACAAGTGACAGGCTGCATCTGGTGACAGACATTGGTGACAAGTGACAGGCTGCATCTGGTGACAGGCATCGGTGACAAGTGACAGGCTGCATCTGGTGACAGGCAATGGTGACAAGTGACAGGCTGCATCTGGTGACAGTCAATGGTGACAAGTGACAGGCTGCATCTGGTGACAGACAATGGTGACAAGTGACAGGCTGCATCTGGTGACAGGCTGCATCTGGTGACAAGCATCAGTGTCAAGTGACAGGAATTGGTGACAAGTAACAGGCTGCATCTGGTGACAGGCATTGGTAACAAGTGACACGCTGCATCTGGTGACAGACATTGGTGACAAGTGACAGGCTGCATCTGGTGACAGGCATCGGTGACAAGTGACAGGCTGCATCTGGTGACAGGCAATGGTGACAAGTGACAGGCTGCATCTGGTGACAGTCAATGGTGACAAGTGACAGGCTGCATCTGGTGACAGTCAATGGTGACAAGTGAAAGGCTGCATCTGGTGACAAGTAACATGCTGCATCTGGTGACAGGCATTGGTAACAAGTGACAGGCTGCATCTGGTGACAGTCAATGGTGACAAGTGACAGGCTGCATCTGGTGACAGGCATTGGTGACAAGTGACACGCTGCATCTGGTGACAGACATCGGTGACAAGTGACAGGCTGCATCTGGTGACAGGCATCGGTGACAAGGAACAGGCTGCATCTGGTGACAGGCAATGGTGACAAGTGACAGGCTGCATCTGGTGACAGGCAATGGTGACAAGTGACAGGCTGCATCTGGTGACAGGCAATGGTGACAAGTGACAGGCTGCATCTGGTGACAGACAATGGTGACAAGTGACAGGCTGCATCTGGTGACAGGCAATGGTGACAAGTGACAGGCTGCATCTGTTGACAGGCATCAGTGACAAGTGACAGGCTGCATCTGGTGACAGGCAATGGTGACAAGTGACAGGCTGCATCTGGTGACAGGCAATGGTGACAAGTGACAGGCTGCATCTGTTGACAGGCATCAGTGACAAGTGACAGGCTGCATCTGGTGACAGGCTGCATCTGGTGACAAGCATCAGTGTCAAGTGACAGGCATTGGTGACAAGTAACAGGCTGCATCTGGTGACAGGCATTGGTAACAAGTGACAGGCTGCATCTGGTGACAGTCAATGGTGACAAGTGACAGGCTGCATCTGGTGACAGGCATTGGTGACAAGTGACACGCTGCATCTGGTGACAGACATTGGTGACAAGTGACAGGCTGCATCTGGTGACAGGCATCGGTGACAAGTGACAGGCTGCATCTGGTGACAGGCATTGGTAACAAGTGACAGGCTGCATCTGGTGACAGTCAATGGTGACAAGTGACAGGCTGCATCTGGTGACAGGCATTGGTGACAAGTGACACGCTGCATCTGGTGACAGGCAATGGTGACAAGTGACAGGCTGCATCTGGTGACAGGCAATGGTGACAAGTGACAGGCTGCATCTGTTGACAGGCATCAGTGACAAGTGACAGGCTGCATCTGGTGACAGGCAATGGTGACAAGTGACAGGCTGCATCTGGTGACAGGCAATGGTGACAAGTGACAGGCTGCATCTGTTGACAGGCATCAGTGACAAGTGACAGGCTGCATCTGGTGACAGGCATCGGTGACAAGTGACAGGCTGCATCTGGTGACAGGCTGCATCTGGTGACAAGCATCAGTGTCAAGTGACAGGCATTGGTGACAAGTAACAGGCTGCATCTGGTGACAGGCATTGGTGACAAGTGACAGGCTGCATCTGGTGACAGTCAATGGTGACAAGTGACAGGCTGCATCTGGTGACAGACATTGGTGACGAGTGACAGGCTGCATCTGGTGACAGGCATCGGTGACAAGTGACAGGCTGCATCTGGTGACAGGCAATGGTGACAAGTGACAGGCTGCATCTGGTGACAGGCAATGGTGACAAGTGACAGGCTGCATCTGGTGACAGTCAATGGTGACAAGTGACAGGCTGCATCTGGTGACAGGCTGCATCTGGTGACAGGCATCAGTGACAAGTGACAGGCATTGGTGACAAGTAACAGGCTGCATCTGGTGACAGGCATTGGTAACAAGTGACAGGCTGCATCTGGTGACAGTCAATGGTGACAAGTGACACGCTGCATCTGGTGACAGACATTGGTGACAAGTGACAGGCTGCATCTGGTGACAGGCATCGGTGACAAGTGACAGGCTGCATCTGGTGACAGGCAATGGTGACAAGTGACAGGCTGCATCTGGTGACAGTCAATGGTGACAAGTGACAGGCTGCATCTGGTGACAGGCATTGGTGACAAGTGGCACGCTGCATCTGGTGACAGACATTGGTGACAAGTGACAGGCTGCATCTGGTGACAGTCAATGGTGACAAGTGACAGGCTGCATCTGGTGACAGGTATTGGTGACAAGTGACACGCTGCATCTGGTGACAGACATTGGTGACAGGCTGCATCTGGTGACAGGCATTGGTGACAAGTGACAGGCTGCATCTGGTGACAGGCAATGGTGACAAGTGACAGGCTGCATCTGTTGACAGGCATCAGTGACAAGTGACAGGCTGCATCTGGTGACAGGCAATGGTGACAAGTGACAGGCTGCATCTGGTGACAGGCAATGGTGACAAGTGACAGGCTGCATCTGTTGACAGGCATCAGTGACAAGTGACAGGCTGCATCTGGTGACAGGCAATGGTGACAAGTGACAGGCTGCATCTGGTGACAGGCATCGGTGACAAGTGACAGACTGCATCTGGTGACAGGCAATGGTGACAAGTGACAGGCTGCATCTGTTGACAGGCATCAGTGACAAGTGACAGGCTGCATCTGGTGACAGGCTGCATCTGGTGACAGGCATTGGTGACAAGTGACAGGCTGCATCTGGTGACAGGCATTGATGACAAGTGACAGGCTGCATCTGGTGACAGGCATTGGTGACAAGTGACAGGCTGCATCTGGTGACAGGCATTGGTGACAAGTGACAGGCTGCATCTGGTGACAGGCATTGGTGACAAGTGACAGGCTGCATGTTGTGGCAGGCTATGGGTGGCAAGTGGCACAGCTGCATCTGGTGGCAGGCAACGGTGGCAAGCAATAAGCTACATCTGGTGGCAAGCAATGGTGGCAAATGACAAGCTCAGGGTTCCCACTGATTCCGCATTATGGTGAGTTAAACTATTTCATTATATATTACAATGTAGTCATAGAAATAATGTGATTTGATCATCCTGACACCATATCAATCATAATGTTAGGATGATTTAAGTGCTAACACCAGCCATTCGCCTGACAAATCACCCGCTGCCAAATTCCCTGTCAGCGAGACTACACCCCCCCCCCCTTCATCTTTTTTTGGGAAGGAAGGGCGGTATCCCTGAATGGCAGTTTGGAAATGTGGTCAATGCAGCGCTGTTGTTGCAGCATGTTGCATCACTGAGCTGGGATCAGAGCGTAGCTGGTCGGTGGCAGTGGAGAGAAAGGGGGGAGCTTTCGTGGTTCTACACAATACTCTTTGCAGGAAGGAGCTAGGGTGACCACATTTTTAAACTACTATTCACGGACACCCCCCCTTCCCAAACATCAGCTTGTTCTGTAACGAATCACAGCACAGTGATTGGACACAAGAGGTGGGATTTATGATTTCTCCAATCACATGCAGGGGGCGGGGATTGTGCTCCTCCAGGCATTCCCGGCCAGGACAAGTACTGTCAGTGAGTAAAGCGGTGATGTGGCGGCCTTTTTTGGGGGCATCAGATTGGCCTAGGGGGGTGGCTGTGTCAGTTTCATTCCGGGACACTGTATTGTCCTGGAATGAATGTGCCCGGGACAGACCTGCAAAATGCGTGGTCACCCTAGAAGGGGCATGTCTCTTTGCTGAATATATGGGATGTCTCTTGCTGAATATATTGGGCTGTCTCTTTGCTTTATGGAAACGTCTCTTTGCTGGATGGGCATAGGATTTTTTTTTTTGGGGGGGGGGCAGCATTTCATTCTTGGGCCCAGGCAGCACAATGTCTTGGGCCAGCCCTGATTAAAGTGGTTAAACATTGTTCACTCTGTTTACTACACTATGGAGGTTGCACTTGTCTTTTCCTTTTTGTTTTCACAGTGTCACAACAATCACCCAAGGCTGCTTCAAGCTGCACCTAGCTAGTATTTAGTGGCAATGTGTATAGTTAATCGGGCTACCCACCTCATTGCCTATATTTTGACCTTTGGTTTTTATTTTGTAACTTCTGCAATTATCCTTTATGGTTTGCTACATTGTCACACATACATTATCCTTTCACTGCTAATTCTGGAATCAACCTTTTAGTAGGTCCTACTCCTTACTTCCCTTTCATTCATACCAATAAAGTTATCACCACCACACTTGGCACATTTAATACAGGCTTTGCCCTCTGAAGAGCATTTTGCAGTGGATCATTTTTCAGTAGGGCATTTGACAGGAAATGAGGAGGTGTTGTGTTGCCGATTTTAATATTTGTACATTATATACAGACTTTTTGGTGGGCTTCATAACAATCCCTTAGGGGTTATGTACTGCTGGGCAGGTTTCCCTGCCCCTTGCTTTTCATTTCAGTCCTAGAAGAATTGATGCTATTTTGAAGGCAAATTTTACTTGGATTTCTCTTCTGTTCATTTACTTTCCATATAATTAATTGCTAAAAATAGGTTTGCCTTGTAATGCATTACCCCTGGAAATACATTTAATCTTCCCTGCTAAGTTGAGGAGATCCCTGCTTTTATTTAATATGCATTCTATTGCTGATAATTACTTTATTCATACTGGAACTTTACTGGTTAACCTTTTTCATAGGAGCTGACTTGTTTAATTTCTGACTTGTAAATTACTAAATCACACAGTTTGGTATAGAGTTTTATATACATATACAGTACTAACCATACAACAAGTGTTTCTAAACATTTAAATGTTGATATTGCCCTGTCATTCCCGATATTATTTGTTGATTTAAATATTTCTTAGTAATCATATATTTATTTATATGCTTGTACTCTGTATGCACTTGCCCTGCTTTTAATTTTTATTTTTTTTGTGTGGTTTATGTGCTCTTTAAGAAGATTTCTTTCTACTCCCTGCCCTGTCTGAAACTTTACATTCAGAACTTGGAGAAACCTTCTAAAAGTGGGTCACACATCCTCTATATTTTCCTCTTTACAGTAGAGTCCTTGTATTAACCACTTAAGCCCCGGACCATTTCGGGCCATTAGGACCAGGCCTGTTTTTGGGATTCGGCACTGCGCTGCTTTAACTATAAATTGTGCGGACATGCAATGTTGTACCCAAATGAAATTTACGTCCTTTTCTTCCCACAAATAGAGCTTTCTTTTAATGGTATTTGATTGCCTCTGCGATTTTTATTTTTTGCGATATAAACAGAAAAAGACCGAAAATTTTGAAAAAAAATGATATTTTCTACTTTTTGTTATAAGAAAAATCGAATAAACTCAATTTTAGTCATACATTTAGGCCAAAATGTATTCAGCCACATGTCTTTAGTAAAAAAAATGTCAATAAGCGTATATTTATTGGTTTGCGCAAAAGTTATAGCGTTTACAAACTAGGGTACATTTTCTGAAATTTACACAGCTTTAAATTTATGACTGCCTATCTCATTTCTTGAGGTGCTAAAATGGCAGGGCAGTACAAAACCCCCCCAAATGACCCCATTTTGGAAAGTAGACACCCCAAGGAAATTGCTGAGAGGCATGTTGAGCCCATTGAATATTTTTTTTTTGTCCCAAGTGATTGAATAATGACAAAAAAAAAAAAAAATACAAAAAGTTGTCACTAAATGATATATTGCTCACACATGCCATGGTTATATGTGGAATTGCACCCCAAAATACATTCTGCTGCTTCTCCTGAGTACGGGGATACCACATGTGTGGGACTTTTTAGGAGCCTAGCCACGTACGGGACCCCGGAAACCAAGCACCGCCTTCAGGATTTCTAAGGGCGCAAATTTTTGATTTCACTCCTCACTACCTATCACAGTTTCGAAGGCCATAAAATGCCAAAATAGCACAAAACTCCCCCAAATGACCCCATTTTGGAAAGTAGACACCCCAAGATATTTACTGAGAGGCATGTTCAGTCCATGGAATATTTTATATTTTGCCACAAGTTGCGGGAATATGACAAACTTTTTTTTTTTTGCACAAAGTTGTCACTAAATGATATATTGCTCACACATGCCATGGGCATATGTGAAATTACACCCCAAAATACATTCTGCTGCTTCTCCTGAGTACGGGGATACCACATGTGTGGGACTTTTTGGGAGCCTAGCCGCGTACGGGACCCCAAAAACCAAGCACCGCCTTCAAGGTTTCTAAGGGCATAAATTTTTGATTTCACTCCTCACTACCTATCACAGTTTTGAAGGCCATAAAATGCCAAGATGGCACAAAACCCCCCCAAATGACCCCATTTTGGAAAGTAGACACCCCAAGCTATTTGCTGAGAGGCATGTTGACCCCATTGAATATATTTTTTTTTGTCCCAAATGATTGAATAATGACAAAAAGAAAAAAAAATGTACAAAAAGTTGTCACTAAATGATATATTGCTCACACATGCCATGGTTATATGTGGAATTGCACCCCAAAATACATTCTGCTGCTTTTCCTGAGTACGGGGATACCACATGTGTGGGACTTTTTGGGAGCCTGGCCGCGTACAGGGCCCCAAAAACCAAGCACCGCCTTCAGGATTTCTAAGGGCGTATATTTTTGATTTCACTCCTCACTACCTATCACAGTTTCGAAGGCCATAAAATGCCAAAATAGCACAAAACCCCCCCAAATTACCCCATTTTGGAAAGTAGACACCCCAAGCTATTTGCTGAGAGGCATGTTGAGTCCATGGAATATTTTATATTTTGCCACAGGTTGCGGGAATATGACAAACTTTTTTTTTTTTTGCACAAAGTTGTCACTAAATGATATATTGCTCACACATGCCATGGGCATATGTGAAATTACACCCCAAAATACATTCTGCTGCTTCTCCTGAGTACGGGGATACCACATGTGTGGGACTTTTTGGGAGCCTAGCCGCGTACGGGACCCCAAAAACCAAGCACCGCCTTCAAGGTTTCTAAGGGCATAAATTTTTGATTTCGCTCCTCACTACCTATCACAGTTTTGAAGGCCATAAAATGCCAAGATGGCACAAAACCCCCCCAAATGACCCCATTTGGAAAGTAGACACCCCAAGCTATTTGCTGAGAGGCATGTTGAGCCCATTGAATATTTTTTTTTTTGTCCTAAATGATTGAATAATGACAAAAAGAAAAAAAAAATGTACAAAAAGTTGTCACTAAATGATATATTGCTCACACATGCCATGGTTATATGTGAAATTACACCCCAAAATACATTCTGCTGCTTCTCCTGAGTACGGGGATACCACATGTGTGGGACTTTTTGGGAGCCTAGCCGCGTACGGGACCCCAAAAACCAAGCACCGCCTTCAAGGTTTCTAAGGGCATAAATTTTTGATTTCACTCCTCACTACCTATCACAGTTTTGAAGGCCATAAAATGTCAAAGTAGCCCAAAACCCCCACAAATGACCCCATTTTGGAAAGTAGACACCCCAAGCTATTTGCTGAGAGGCATGGTGAGTATTTTACAGCTCTCATTTGTTTTTGAAAATTAAGAAAGACATTTTTTTTTCTTTTTTTTTTCTTTTTTTACATTTTCAAAACTTTGTGACAAAAAGCGAGATCTGCAAAATACTCAACATACCTCTCAGAAAATAGCTTGGGGTGTCTACTTTCCAAAATGGGGTCATTTGGGGGGGTTTTGTGCCATCTGGGCATTCCATGGCCTCCGAAACTGTGATAGGCAGTGAGGAGTGAAATCAAAAATTTACACCCATAGAAATCCTGAAGGCGGTGCTTGGTTTTTGGGGTCCCGTACGCGACTAGGCTCCCAAAAAGTCCCACACATGTGGTATCCCCGTACTCAGGAGAAGCAACAGAATGTATTTTGGGGTGTAATTCCACATATGCCCATGGCATGTTTGAGCAATATATAATTTAGTGACAACTTTTTGTAAATTTTTTTTTTTTTGGTCATTATTCAATCACTTGGGACAAAAAAAAAAAATATTCAATGGGCTCAACATGCCTCTCAGCAAATAGCTTGAGGTGTCTACTTTACAAAATGGGGTCATTTGGGGGGGGGGGGTTTGAACTGTCCTGGCATTTTATGCACAACATTAGGAAGCTTATGTCACACATCATCCACTCTTCTAACCACTTGAAGACAAAGCCCTTTCTGACACTTTTTGTTTACATGAAAAAAAAATTTTTTTGCAAGAAAATTATGTTGAACCCCCAAACATTATATATTTTTTTAAAGCAAAGGCCCTACAGATTAAAATAGTGGGTGTTGCATTTTTTTTCCACACAGTATTTGCGCAGCGATTTTTCAAACGCATTTTTTGGGGGAATAACACACTTTTTTTATTTTTAATGCACTAAAAAACACTATATTGCCCAAATGTTTGATGAAATAAAAAAGATGATCATAGGCCGAGTACATGGATACCAAACACGACATGCTTTAAAATTGCGCACAAACGCGCAGCGGCGACAAACTACATTCATTTTTAAAAGCATTTAAAAGCCTTTACAGGTTACCACGTTAGATTTACAGAGGAGGTCTACTGCTAAAATGACTGCCCTCGATCTGACCTTCGCGGTGATACCTCACATGCATGATGCAATTGCTGTTTACATATGACGCTAGACCGACGCTTGCGTTCGCCTTTGCGCAAGAGCAGGGGGGGACAGCGGTGCTTTTTTTTTTTTTTTTTTTTTTTTTTATTATTTATTTGGCTTTTTTATTTTATTTTTAAACTGTGCCTTCCATATTTTATTTTTTTACCATTTTTATCGTTATCTCAGGGAATGTAAATATCCCCTATGATAGCAATAAGTAGTGACAGGTACTCTTTTTTTGAAAAAAATTGGGGGGTTAGACCCTAGATCTTTCCTCTCCCCTCAAAGCATCTGACCACACCAAGATCGGTGTGATAAAATGCTTTCCCAATTTCCCAATGGTGCTTTTTATATCCGGGGGGGGGTCATTCCCTCCCACTGCTTGTAAAAGCAGTCTAGAGGCTAATTATCTGCTAGAATTGCTTTTACATGAAAGCCGGCTGCTGTCTGAAAAGAATGATACCAAGATGATACCTAAACCCGCAGGCATCATTCTGGTATAAGCATTCAAAGTCCAGCAACATACCAGTACGTTGCTGGTCCTTGTTGGACATGTATTGTAATCTTTTTTTTCATACAGCCTATTGGCTGAACGAAAAAAAGAGATTGATTGGTGGGTATGCCCACCATTAGAATACCTCCCTTCATCCACCCACTTCTAATGATGGGCATATATGCCGAAGCATGGGGACATCCTCCCGCAAAAAAGTTATGCCGCGTACACACGGTCAAGCCTTCGTCGGAATTTCGACCGTATGTACGCGGCATAAAAGGTTATGCCGCGTACACACGGTCGGACTTTTCCACGGGCAAGCCTCCGTTGGAATTTCGACCGTATATACGCGGCATTAGGAGCAAAATCGCTCCTCCGCCCCTGCTGCCCCCATGCTTCGGCATATATGCTCTTTTTTTTAACTGTGGTGGTGAAATCACCTCCTACAGCGTTGGAGTCACGGCTTTATGTATCGTGGGAGCAAACGCTGTTGCTGTCAAGATAAATAGATCCGCGCTGCAACTGAATGGCGTACCTGCTAAGCAAATGGTGGTTAACATTAAAACAAAGTAACATTACAGTACAACAGTAAGACCTTACCATGCCATACCTGCAAAGCAAATACCAAAACAAAACCTAGTAAAAAATAAAAAAATGTTTTAACGCAACCTGTGCCTAAAATATATATATGCCGAAGCATGGGGGCATCCTCCCGCAAAAAAGTTATGCCGCGTACACACGGTCGGAATTTTCCACGGGCAGGCCTCCGTCGGAATTTCGACCGTATGTACGCGGCATTAGGAGCAAAATCGCTCCTCCACCCCTGCTGCCCCCATGCTTCGGCATATATGCTCTTTTTTTTAACTGTGGTGGTGAAATCACCTCCTACAGCACTGGAGTCACGGCTTTATGTATCGTGGGAGCAAACGCTGTTGCTGTCAAGATAAATAATTCCGCGCTGCAGTTGAATGGCGCACCTGAAAACAAAAAATTACATACCTGAAAAGCAAGCATGATAAAACATTGCAGAATAGAATACAGTAAAAAAGAGCAGAACAATAGAGAGAAAATAGAGAGAGAGAGAACAATAAAATGACAACTATTTTTGTTTTTTTTATTTTATATTTTTTTTGTGTTTTGTTTTTTACGTTTTTTTTTTTCTTTTTTACACTTTTTTTTGTAACTTTACAACTGTAATGGTTCGGGTCTCTCAAAATGTAATGGCATCTTGGGAGACCCTGTGTAAGTGTGTCCTTGTCTGTGAAATGCTGTACCCTAGGCTAAAACTTCACTTTTGAGTGGTAGCGTTCAAAACATTCACCTTGGCAAAGACCAGGCTTGTCAGGACAGAGTGGACAAAAACTACGGGTGTCACGCCTAAATCCGCGCTTGCTACAGACACGACATCTTTTTTGGGGGTGGCTTTGGGTAGGGGTACTCGGGAGGACATACGAATAATGCCTCTCATGCAGCCGGCTTACTGCATTTGGTAGGGGATGGTGAGGTGCAGAACCGCCTGGATACAGGAGTTCTGTGACTATCTCATTCTGGAATTTTAGAAGAGATAACGTCCCGCCTGAAGCTCTGTATAGCACATGAGCGTTCAGCAAAGCCAATTGGAATAATGATAGAGACACTTTTTTGTACCAGCGTCTCGCCTTACGGTCAATTAGATACGGCGCCATCAACTGGTCGTTGAGGTCCACCCCTCCCATATTTTGGTTATATTCGTGGACACAGAGGGGTTTCTCCACAACACCAGTCGCCGTACGAATTTGGACTGTCGTGTCTGCATGAAGGGAGGTAAGAAGGAAAACATTCTTATTGTCCCTCCACTTCATAGCGAGCAAGTTATTACACTTCAAGCAGGCTCTCTCCCCCAGCCTAAGACGGGCATCTACAAGCCGCTGGGGAAAGCCCCGGCGATTAGGTCGCACGGTGCCACATGCTCCAATCTGATGATCAAACAAGTGACTAAACAGTGGCACGCTCGTGTAATAATTGTCCACATACAAGTGGTACCCCTTTCCGAATAAGGGTGACACCAAGTTCCACACTATCTTGCCAGCGCTCCCTATGTAATCCGGGCAGTTGACCGACTCAATCTGACTATCTTTTCCCTCATAAACCGTAAAGTGCACTACATAGCCTGTTGCCCTGTCACAGAACTTGTAGAGCTTGACCCCGTATCTGGCACGCTTGCTGGGAAGGTACTGCTTGAAAGACAAGCGGCCAGAAAATTTAATCAGGGACTCATCAACGCAGACAACTTGATCGGGAGTAAACAAGGCTGCAAAACGTTCGTTGAAGTGGTTTATGAGGGGCCGAATTTTATAGAGCCGGTCGTATTCAGGGTCCCCACGTGGACGACAAAGTTCATTGTCGTTGAAGTGCATGAACCGCAAAATCTGCTCATATTGTGCCCTGGACATGGAGGCAGAGAACACGGGCATGTGGTCAATTGGGTGCGTAGACCAATAAGCACGCAATGACGGAAATTTCTGTGTGCCCATGTTGAGGGAAAGGCCCAGAAAGGTCTTAAATTCAGAAACCGTAATTGGTTTCCAATTTCTGGCAATTTTAGGCAACTGGGGGTTAGCGGCGATAAATTGACCAGCATATAAATTACTCTGGTCCACAATAGATCTATAGAGATCTTCCGTGAAAAACAGCGAATAAAAATCAATTGGAATAAAATCAGCTGTTTCCACCTGAATACCGGGTTGGGCAGTGAATGGGGGAAGTACGGGTTCTGCAGAAGTGGTGGGGACCCAATCAGGATAGGCGAATTCTGCAGGAAGGGCAGTATGGGCACGACGGGCCTGCCTTTGTCTTCTTGGTGGCAGCGGGACACTACTTGTGCTTGCCAGCTTGAACTGCACTTATGGGACTCGCCACGTCACCAAGTGTTACTGCAGTGCTGGATGTACGTCCAGGCTGTACTAGGCCGCTGGTGCTTGCCAGTTCACCAGAAGGAATAGCGGCGCTAGTACTACTCTGCTCCATGATACGAGAGACCTGCGGTTCTTGCTCCTCAACAACCTCAGAAGATCGGGATCGGGTACACCTGACCTTAGCAGGGACCTCAACTTCGTCGTCAGAGCTATCTGACGTGGGGCCACTGACGTCACTGTCTTCTACGGGAAGATATTCTGAGCCTGAATCTGACAGATACGTGACCTCCTCTTCACTATCTGTCATGCTCAGAATCTCGTAGGCCTCTTTACTAGTGTACCTTCGTCTTGCCATTTTGGGCTCTAAATTTAGGGGTACACTAGTAAGATTCACAGGAAAAAAAGCACCTGACTGTCGTCAGCAAATATATCAAACGCTACAAAAAAACTGTTAGCGATCGCAGGGATCAGGCCTGTCTCTGCGAACGCTGCAGTTATGTGTGTTGTGTTTGGTAAGTGACAGTGATCAATCGATACTGCACTTGGGTGGGCTGGGCTGGGCTGGGCTGGGCGGAGGGGCTAAATGCAGGCGCTAGCAGGTATCTGGGCTGATCCCGCTAACACTGCGTTTTTGGGAACCCTAAACCGCTGGGGATGCTAGTATAGCTCTGATCAGATACTATACCACTAAGGGGGGTGTATGCTTTGCGCGTGGGTGTTAGCGTTACTGGCACTAACCTAACACTGCCTGGGGCGACGCAGACCCTCTCTGGCGCTAAAACCTAATTGATCTCACCCGCCGGGCGATCAGGGGGGTTAAACCTTTATTGGGTTATATACGGCGGGTGCCCTGATGCTATAAAAAGCAAACTAATCAACCAGCGTCACCCGTAACCTTTATATGGTGATCACTGGTGAAAGGGTTAACTAGGGGCAATCAGGGGGTTAAAACCTTTATTAGGTTAAATATGGGGGTACCTGACACTATATAAAAACCTGACGGGTAACCTAAATAACTAAATAACTTACTGGCTAACCAGTGACACCAGTGACGCTTATACGGTGATCACTGGTGAAAGGGTTAACTCTAGGGGCAATCAGGGGGTTAAAATAATATATGGGGTACCTGACACTAATAAAAACCTGCGGCGAACCTAAAAAAAAATAACTGCCTATCTAAAACACCAGCGACACGAATACAGCGATCGGAAAAACAATCGCTTAGTGACGCTGAAGTTAGGGGGTGAAAGGGTTACCTGGGAGGTGATCAAGGGGTTAAACCTTTATTAGGGGGGTTAGGGGGCTACCCTGGACCTAAAGGGGCCTAATCCTAACTGCCCTGCAACTTTTTACAATCACAGATGACACTAAATGCAGTGATCAGTAAAATAAATGATCACTGCAATCAGTGACACTGTGATTGGGGGCTTTGGGGTGACCTGGGGGGTGATCTGGGGGTGACTGGGGGGTGATTTGTGTGCCTATGTGTACCTACGTGTCAGTGGACTGTTGGTGCACTAACCTGCTTCTTCTCTCCTCGGCGCCGGGAACGAAAAGACCGCGGTGAGGGAGATGACATCACTTCCTCCAGCCTGTGTTTACATTTCAGGCAGGAGGAAGCAATTTCATTCGCCGGGAGCGATCGCGAGGGGGGGGCGGAATCGAGCGGCCGCCCCCTCATGCCTGATCGCTCCCGAACACTTAACGGCCGCTCATTGCAGTGAAGGGGGGTCCGGATGGACCCCCCAACTGCACAAAGGCGATCACGTAGATCTACGTGATTCTGCCTGTCGGTGCCATTCTGCCGACGTAAATCGGCGGTGGGCGGTCGTTAAGTGGTTAATACAAGCTGTATGTAACTTGTCTGCTCTTCAGTTTCTAATTCAAAAGCAAAACAAAAGGTAAGCAAAGAGCATGTATGGATGGGAATGTCAAAAGCAAGTCAAATGCAGTATGCTTTCAGCCAGTGGCGGTGCGTCCATAGTGGGCGCAGGAGCGCCGCCCCCTCTCGCTCCTGCGCCCATCACTCACAACAATACATAGGTTCATGCATTGCATGAACCTATGTATTGTGGCCGCCGCTGCCGCTCACTATTCAGATGGCCGGCCCCCTGTTGAGTGCCAGGCCATCTGAATAACAGCGGCTGGTTGGTTTTTGGAAGTGCCTATCAGAGCGGCTCTGATAGGCTTCATGATTACAGCCTGAGGGCTGTAATCGGCTTCCAAATAGTTAACCAGAGGACGCACAAGGGGGGGGGGGTGTTCCCTGGTTATCACTGACAGGTGTTTCAACCAATCAGGTTCACCGGGTCTGGTTACCTGTAACCTGATTGGCTGAAGCGACATAGAAGGCGGGGGAAGACATCGAGGATGGAAGAAGGACGACGCTAACCCGAGGAAGGTAAGTGCAGGGCTGGGGGAAAACTGTCTGCATTTGGGGACAGACTGCCTGCATTTGGGGACAAACTGCCTTTGGGGGGAAACTGGCTGCATTTGGGGGGAAACTGGCTGCATTTGGGGACAAACTGGTTGCATTTCGGGGGGAAACTGGCTGCATTTGGGGGGAAACTGGCTGTATTTGGGGACAAACTGGCTGTATTTGGGGACAAACTGGCTGCTAACTGGCTGCAATTGGGGACAAACTGGCTGCATTTGGGGGGAAACTGGCTGTATTTGGGGACAAACTGGCTGTATTTGAGGGGGCAAACTGGTGGCGTTTGGGCACAGTGGCTGCGTTTAATGGGCACAGTGGTGGCAATTGATGATTTTTTTTTTTTAAGTTTGTTTGCGCCCCCCAAAAATTTTGAGCAACAGCCGCCACTGCTTTCAGGTACTTCTAAGCTGCTTTGATTTGTGTTTGAGAATCCTTGATCTTTTCATTTACTTAAGGTGTTTTACAATTTTGAAAACCGCAGCACTTAGTATATTTTCTGTGTGCGTTTCTTTCCAAGCCTGTCATTGCTTTGAATTCTATCTATCAAAATATCCTCTTTCTGGCTTTCAGGTGGTTACAGGGCCGCCATCAGGGTGGTACAGTCCACACACTTGTAAGGGGCCCGAGAGTCTAGAAGGGCCCGACTGTCTGGTGAGGATAAGAGAAGGCAGGGAGGGGTGCATGAGAGCTCCATGGCTGTGCTGGCTTTCAGAATGTGTGCGATTCACAGCTGCTGCTGTGTCATTGACCTGACAACGGGCTCTTTGCTGCCACCTCTTGTAAATTCCAGCATGTGCACTCCTTGTGTGTTTTGCACAAGAGCTGGGACCAGGAACAGCACCTTCCAAGTAAGGGCTAATGTACAACTGAAGAGGAAGGGGGTGGGGGGTGTACATGTGTGTGCCTCTATACCTGTGTGTGTGCCTGTGTGCATGTGTGTGTCTGTGTACATATGTGTGTGTGTGCATGTGTACATGTGTGTGTCTCTGTGTACATACAGTATGTGTGTGTGCCTGTGCAGGTGTCTCTTTGGGCAAAATATAATTTCCTACTGTTAAACCTTGAAAGCACTGATGACTTATAATACACTGTTAATTTTCATATATGACGTTGTAAGAGTGTTAAAATAAAAGGTGTGTGCACTGAAGGACTTGATGGGATGGCTAGTGGGCGGATTCGGTGGGATGGCCAGTGGGCAGGCCCTGTGGAATGTTGGCGGTCAGGCCCGGGGGGAGGCCCAGGCCTAAAGCTGTCTAAGGGGCCCCACAATTTCTGATGGTTGCCCTGGGTGGTTATACTGCCTTGCAAGGTCCAATGAAGCCCTACCTTATCCACCCATGCATGTGCTCTCCTGGCTACAGCCCTGAAGTCTAGGATGGCAAGTCACTCCTCTGTTGACAGGAGCTTCCCAGACTTTGCTGTTCCTTCAAGTGTTTGGGCAAATACAGAAAAATACTTTACTGGGCAAAGTTGTATTGGTTGAACTGAATATAATAATGCACAAAAGTGAAGAGTTTATTATTACCATGCTCTTAGGTGATCCTAAGTGGGCTAAAGCTAAACTGATAATTGCTGGAAATACCCAGTAAGTCAATTGAACCTATGCACTCTAAAAGTATTATAAATTGGTGCTGTAAACGATTTTTTCAAACACATCCCACTGTTGTTAAAAAGTCTGTAGTGTTGAAGCAGAGTCACATAAATAAGCTCTTGTGCAACCAGTTTCATGCAAAAGTCCCAAATTAAAGTCCGTCAAAGGAAGTGTTGTCTCTGGAAGCCTCCCATTAGTTTGATAAAGATCATATCTAAGCAGTGTTATGAGGACCAAAGATATCTCAAAACAACTCAGGGATACATTTAGAAAAATGTACCAATCAAGGTAGGGTTGGTTAACATTCCCTGGGACAATGTAAAATTAGTATTAAAAAATATTTTTTTTTTTTCTTCAGTTACTCTACCTAAAGAAGACCAAAGTTCAAACACATGAACTCAGCCATCCGATAAGAAGCGCATTAGAAACAGGCCAGTAGTACCACCAAAACAGCTGCATAGATCCATATCCGAGATAGAGAAAACTGTGTGTCTAAGAATTATGACATGAATGTTCCATGGATAAATATATAAAAGAGCAACATGAACAGAATTTTGAAGTACCCAAAGGTTCCAACTATATAAATGCAAAACATTTTTTTTTTTTAACATGTATTATTTGTTATGATCCTTAAAAAAAATATATATATATATATATATATATATATATATATATATATATATATATATATATATATAAATATTGTCTTGTAGAGGCCTCCTTCGTATAGGTATCCCTGTACAATATGCATTAACATTTAGTAAGCCAGTCTGATATAATCAATCAAGAACATCCACATTTGCACCTTTAAACATTTTTTTATGACTGATGATAGAGTGGACAATGGGATCCATATTCCTCTACCTGTTTCTAAGAAAAATTAAAATCAATTACTATTATAAATTCTATATAAATGTGGCTATATGTACCGGTATATTCATATCTACGTGTCATAATGTGAGATGTATACAATCAGGAGATACAGCAGACATGTGGATACGAGCAAAACTAAACATTGTAGCAAAATGCAAGCACAGAGAGCATTATTCTCACATAGTCGAGGTAACATCATGTTGTCCGGGTATTTTTATTAGAAGGAATGGGCAAATGGTTAGGATTGAGGGCATGCTGGCTGGTACTAAATACAGAAAAAACCTGTTTGTGATTATGAGTAGGGATGAGCCGAACATCCCCGGGTTTGGTTCACAGCAGAATATGTGGACAGGCAAAATTGTTTGTGAAAGCACCGTTAAAGTCTATGGAACACAAACTTGAAAAATCAAAAGTGCTAATTTTAAAGGCTAATATACAAGTTATTGCCATAAAAAGTGTTTGGGGACCCGGGTCCTGCCCCAGGGGACATGTATCAATGCAAAAAAAAGTTTTAAAAACTGAATTTTTTTCAGAAAAAGTGATTTTAATAATGCTTAAAGTGAAACAATAAAAATGAAATATTCCTTTAAATATTGTGCCTGAGGGGTGACTATAGTATGCCTGTAAAGTAGCGCAGTTTTCCCGTGTTTAGAACAGTCCCGCAAAATGACATTTCTAAAAGAAAAAAAGTAATTTAAAACTGCTAGCGGCTGTAATATGTCGGGTCCCGGCAATATAGATGAAAATCATTGAGAAAAACGGCATGGGTTCCCCCCACCCCCCAGTCCATTACCAGGCCCTTTGGGTCTGTTATGGATATTAAGGGGAACCCTGCACCAAAATTATTTTAAAAAAGGCGTGGGGCCCCCAGGCTCTATATACTCTGAACAGCAGTATACAGGGGGTCCCCACATTTTTTAAGTGTAGCTCCAGCCAAAAAAAAATATATATTTTTAAGCTTTTTTTTAGCACAGGGAAGGGTTATCACCTCTGTAACAATTGTTTTGCTGTCTGTGCCCCTGTTCAGAAGATTTCACCTCACTTTCTGTCCCAATGACAATTGGATTTTGAAAATTTGGGGTTATTAGGGAAACAAGGATTGGTGATAAAGCATCAGTGGAGACACCTTTTTCCCATATTAACTCTTACAGGAGAGAATTTCCATTCCTATGGGTAGATTTCCTCTCACTTCCTGTTGTCTCCCTCCATTTGTAAGTAGGAGTCGGTTGTAAGTCAGATGTTTGTAAGTAGGGGACCGCCTGTATATACTATACGTCCTGCCCTATATACTCTGTGAAAAATTGGGCCTTGGGTGTTGGTGGTACCAGAACACTGTAACCCCCTCACAGATACTCTTGTTGAGTGCAGGAAAGGGCCCTGCTGTGAAATATTGGATCAAAATTTTTAATTACATGCCCCTGTTAAACAGGGGCAGAAAGATTGGGCCTTAGGCAGTGGTGGTGCCCTAAACCAAAAATATTCTTAGAAGCTAGCATCATCAAGATTGAGGAGGAATAGGATAGTCACTCAGCTTAATAGGATAGTCACTCAGCATAGGCAGTCTTCAAGGGATCCCACATCCATAGAAAATTCATCGGTTACATCAGCATCAGGTGCTTGGTAGCTGGTGATCCAAGACTGATTTTAATTTTTTTTGGAATGTGAGCCTATCAACGAAGTCTGTGGACAGGCACACTCTGTGATCAGTTACAAACCCTCCAGCAGAACTGAATGTGCGTTCAGAAAGAATGCTGGATGCAGGACAGGCCAGTAGCTCAATTGCATATTGAGCAAGCTCTGGCCAGTGGTCCATCCTCAAGACCCAGTAACCCAGTGGATGCTCTGTTGGAAAGTTCTCCAAGTCTGATTTTGCCCCTACATATTCCTGCACCATGTAATGCAGACACTGGCGATAGTTGCTTGAACCAATCAGACTTTGGTGCTGAGGACTGAAGAATTGTCTGAAGGCATCGGTCAGCCAGCCACCTTCTCCACCATTCTTTCTGTGACTGAACGAAGCCTCAGCAACACGTTGTCCAGCACCAGGAAATTGTAACCTCCCAGGGTCTGGAAACGCATTGCACAAACCTTTCTTCAAGGCCTCCTGAAGATGTTTCATCCTCTGCTCCCTCTGCAAAGGCAGGATAAGTTCTGCAACCTTACCCTTGTAACGTGGATCAAGAAGGGTTGCCAGCCAATAATGATCCCTCTCCTTGATACCACAAATCCTAGGGTCCTTTTGCAGGCTTTGCAGAATCAGGGAGGCCATGCATCGTAAGTTTGCAGAGGCATTCGATCCTGAGTCCTCTGGGTCACTAAGGATAACATGATCCGCAACTACCTCCTCCCAGCCACGTAAAACTCCATGGGTTTCTTGGGACTGAAAACGATCCCTTGAAGATGCTGAGTGTTATCATCCACGTACATGCTGACACAATCCTCCTCCTCCTCCTCTTCTTCCTGTGTGTTTGGCGGGCCCGCAGGAATAAAAAATATGGGACACCGCGCTGAATGTTATAAACCTAAAAAGCAGCAACTGAAAAGTGAGATACACCAGCAACACAAATAGAAAAAATAAAGCTGTGCTCTCCTTATGTATTATGTGAAAATAAACCAAACATTGATAATCAAATAAAAGTGATGATCAAATATATCAATATGAATTGACCCCTAAGGAACATCACTGTTAACCAGTGACATACATAAAGAAGTATGTGATAAAGGTAAAGTAATGGAATCCTTATTGAATGTGAATCAGATCAAAGATTAGTCCATAAGTGGTGAGTAAGGAATACTATCTGGATAAAGGGGGGCTTGAGAGGTAAGGAAGTCCTCCTCTTCCTCCCGCTGTTCTGCCTCAAGTGCCCTGTCCATTATTCCACGAAGCGTGTGCTCCAACAGGAAGACAAGTGGGACAGTATCACTGATGCATGCATTGTCACTGCCTACCATTCTCGTGGCCTCCTCAAATGGTGACAGGACATTGCATGCATCCTTGATCAGTAGCCACTGGTGTGGTGAAAAAAAAATCAAGCTCCCCTGACCCTGTCCTGGTGCCATACTCACACAGATACTCATTGATGGCCCTCTGCTGCGTGTGCAGCCGCTGCAGCATTGCCAATGTTGAGTTCCACCTGGTGGGCATGTCACAAATGAGGCGGTTGGTGGGTAGGTTGCATTCCCTTTGAATGTCACCCAGCAGAGCACTGGCATTATATGACCGGCAGAAATGACCACAGACTTTCCTGGCCTGCCTCAGGAGATCCTGTAAGCCTGGGTACCTGCTCAAGAACCACTGCACCACCAAATTCAGGACATAAGCCAAACAGGGAACATGGGTCAAGTGTCCTTGTCAGAGGGCGGAGAGGAGGTTGGTGCTATTGTCGCATACAAAAATTCCTGGCTGAAGCTGGCGTGGCCTGCCCCTGCAGAGCTGACAGAATCTCTGCCCCAGTGTGGCTCCTGTCCCCTAAAAAGACCAACTCAAGCACCGCATGGCAACTTTTTGCCTGAGTTCTTGCGTAGCCCCTTGAAGGCCTATGGAGCACCGCTGGTTCAGAGGACAATTCTGCAGAGGAAGAGGTCATAGAGGAAGAAGAAGAGGAAGGGGTGGAGGAGAGAGCTGTGGCAGAATCGCCACTAGCATTTTGGAGGGGTGGTGGCGGAACAAGCTACAACAATACTGAACCCTGTCCTGCATCCTTCCAAGCTGCCAGCAGAGTTACCCAGTGCGCCATGAAATAAATGTAACATCCCTGTCCATGCCTGCTGGACCATTAGTCAGCGGTAATATGCACCTTACTGCTGACCGCCCTGTCCAATGAGGCCAAGACATAGCCTTCCACATGCCGGTAGAGAGCTGGAATGGCCTTCCATGAAAAGAAATGGCATTTGGGAAGCTGCCACTGAGGCACCGCACATTCCACAAATTTACAAAAGGGGGCAGAGTCTACCAGCTGAAAAGGCAGCAGTTGCAGTGCTAACAATTTGGCCAAGCTAGCATTCAGACGCTGAGGATGTGGATGGCTGGGACCAAATTTCTTTCTACGGTTTAGCAACTGGGGTAGGGAAATTTGCCTGATAAAATCGGATGGTGGTGTACCGCTAGCAGATTGGCCGCAAGTACTTGGGACACTTATTGCTATACCTACATTCCTCTCAGTACAGGTCTCTGAGAGGACTGGAGGTATATTGGGGTTGGAGATCCCAGATGAGGAGCAAGGAGAAGTCCACCTTGTTCTTTCATGTGGGTCTTTTAAGTGCTGCTGCCAATGGAATGCATGGGAGGTCGTCATATGTCTGGTCAAGCATGCGGTTGATCCGCTTCAGACATACAGTAGGTTGCAAACAGCAATGGTGCAATCTGCTGCACATGTGTCAAAAAAGGCCCACACCAAAGAAATTTTCAAAATAAGTCAGCAGCTCCCTGCACCTGCGTAGCTCTGCGGTGTGATGCAATAGGGTGGTTACCCTTAAGCTGCCCCCTGGAGAGCATCCTGCCTCGTTGGAGATGTGCCTCCTCCTCCTCCTCTCTTCTATCAGGCACCCAAGTAGAGTCAGTGACCTCATCATCCCCCCCTTGCTCGTCACTGGAGCAAACTTGGCAGTATGCTGCAGCTGGGGGAACATGACTGCCAGTTTCTTGTCCTTCTTGGGCACCCCCTCTCCCTAGGCTCACGTTACTCCCTTCCTCAACATGGGTACCATCAATGAAGCCTTTAAATTGCTGCGCATCCTCCAACAGCATGTACCCGACACTGTGGTCGAATAGTTCGGGGGACTCCTCCGTGCATGAAGGTGGGGCTAGGGAAGGAGTGACTGTTGACAAGGAGCTGATGGAAGAGGACGCTTTGGCAGCTGCATTGGCAGGCAAACTACTCTGAGCCTGGGTGACAGAGGATGAGGAGGATGAGGACAGCTTTGTTATCTACTCCAACAACTCTTTTGCATGTTGTGGCTCAATAACACGGCCAGCAGCAGAAAAATAGGACAAGCGTGCCCCACGGCCATGCACAGAGGATGCACCGTGTCCACGACCAGCACTGTTGACTGTAGACACAGAGCCTGCTTGCCCTCTTTTAGTGGCCTGTGAGCGTCTGCCTCTCCTTGGTGGCCTTCCGGACATAATCTAAATTTTATTTTGCAACACCACACTACACTGTATTTTGTACTGTGTACACCACCAGAAAAGTAGTTCAAGTGCACTACGGGGGCACTGTAAAGTGTACACCACCAGAAGTGTAATAGCAACTATGGATGCACTGTATTTTGAACACCAAAAGAAGTGTAATAGTAACTACGGCTGCACTGTATTGTGTATTGTGTACACCACCAGAAGTATACTATATATATATATATATATATATATATATATATATATATATATATATATACGAGACTGGCTGTATATATATATATATATATATATATATATATATTAAATACACCGCCTGAAGTATATTAGAAAAAGTACACCAGGAATGGCCTGCAGTCAGATATGAGCACTTGGGTGTTTTATATTGTTATACGCATAGCGCTGCATTTTTGTATATTGTTTGTTGTTGCCTTTTTCCACAGGTATTGTAGCTGCTTATATGTGTTATTGTTTGTATTTTGTGCAGTCAGATATAGGCTACACTGGATGCAGAGCATATATATATATATATATATATATATATATACGAGACTGTATATACACCCTGTTCCAAATTATTATGCCAATGATATTTTTCTAATTTACCAAAATAATTGATGTAAACAACAGTCAGCATAATTCTCATGTCAGCTATTAATGCTCTGTATACACGATCGAATTTCCGATGGAATAAAATCCGATGGATTTTTCCATCGGAAATCCAATGAAGCTGACTTTCATCAGTCTTGTTCCCATGACTGTTCCCATGACGTCACAGTCACATGCTCCGGGGCCATGTGCCCCGGAACATGTGACTGTGACGTCATGAGAAGCCTATATTAATCTCTGCGGACCGAAGATTTAGCATTACTGCGAGAGGAAGCGACGAGTCAACATCGAGGAGGAGAAGAGGGAAGAAGACGCCGACGGCGACGACGGGAAGACCGGCCCCTCCACTAGCAAAAGAGCTAAAGAAATTAGTGGAGGGGCCGGCAGAAGAAAGAAGCGGGAGAAGAACCGGGAGAAGAACTGGATAGCGGGAGAAGAAGAAGGCGACGGAGAAGACCGGGCCTCCGCTAGCAAAAGAGCTAAAAGAAGTTAGCGGAGGCCCGGGCAGAAGAAAGGAAGAACCGGAGAGGAGAAGAGGGGAGAAGGCGACGGAGAAGACCGGGCCCCGCTAGCAAAAGAGCTAAAGAAGTTAGCGGTGGCCCGGCAGAAGAAAACCGGAGAGCGCGGCGACGACACCGGAGACCCCCGAAGTCGGAAGAAGACCCCCGGAGCTGTGCAATAAAATACTTTAAAAAGCTGTGTGTTTTTTTTTATTGCAATTTTTTTCCACCAGGTGAATGGGTAGGGGTACGATGTACCCCATACTCATTCACATAGGGTGGGGGGGGCCGGGATCCAGGGGCCCCTTTATTAAAGGGGGCTCCCGGATTCCGATAAGCCCCCCGCCCGCAAACCCCCCGACAACCAACGGCCAGGGTTGTCGGGAAGAGGCCCTGTCCTCATCAACATGGGGGCAGGGTGCTCTGGGGTGGGGGGCCGCAGGTCGCCCCCTGCCCCAGAGCACCAAACCCCCCATGTTGAGGGCATGCGGCCTGGTATGGTTCAGGAGGGAGGGGGGGCCGCTCTCTCGTCCCCCCCTCTTCCCCTGCGGCCTGCCAGGTTGTGTGCTCAGATAAGGGTCTGGTTTGGATTTTGGGGGGACCCCACGCTGTTTTTTCAGCATAGGGGTTCCCCTTCAAATCCAGATCACATCCAAGGGCCTGGTATGCTCCCGGAGGGGGAACCCATGCCGGTTTTTTATTTAAAATTTGGCCTGGAGTTCCCCCTCAAGATTCATACCAAACACAGTGCCTGCCATTGGCGGGGATCCAAGTCGGATCCCCGTTCATTGAAAGTCGGACATATGTCGGCTTCATGTCGCAGGGCAAAGTCGGATCCAAAGAAGGACAGATGTCGTGTCGCACTAGTGTGAACCCAGCCTTAGACACAATGCCATCCATGAGTTAAACTGAAAAAGAAAAATATTTAATTTTTGTGAGACTGAAATATCATTGGCATAATAATTTGGAACAGGGTGTATATATATATATTAAATACACCGCCTGAAGTATATTAGAAAAAAGTACACCAGGAATGGCCTGCAGTCAGATTCAGATACTGGATGCAGAGTATATATATATATATAAATATACGGTATATATTTATATATATATATATATATATATATATACACGAGACTGGCTGTGTAGAGTATGCAGAGTATATATATATAAATATATATATACACAAGACTGTATATATGTATTAAATACACTGCCTGAAGTGTATTAGAAAAAGTACACCAGGAATGGCCTGCAGTCAGATATAGGCTTCACTGGATGCAATATATATATATACATATATATATGTATATATATATATATATATATATAGCACACCCCCGTAGGAGCTGCTGGTTTAATTTTGGGCCTGCACGTTACCTTGGTATTCGTTGTCTAGTGGAAGAAAGTCTGTAGAAACGCCAATGTCCACACAAGATTTAAAACCTTAAGCAGTTAGGTTTTCTTTTTCTTTTTACATAAACATATAGAAAGGTGAAGGGAAGGGGTAGGTTCAGGCACACGGTACAGATCCCTGGGGAGAATTCCTCAAAATACAGTCACTCACCACTCTCCCTGGAGTGGGTATTGCTCACCCGGATAGGTCCCTCTCACTTGGCCTAGCAGCCCGTATGATGCACGAACAATTGTCAGGACCAGTGTCTGCCACAGACTGGCGGTGCACAGAATTTGGATAATCCGGGATCCTCTGCCACAGGACTTGACACCCGAACTTCCAGGTAAACAGTCAAGAGCCTTTAAGCCGACCCGGCAGACTGCAAGGTAAACTTTAGTTGTGGTGCATCCTTCAATAGAATTACCAGGCCCTCCTCAAGACACCAGCCTTTCGCTTAGTCTTTTCCAGGACAGGTCCTCCCCTGGTTTCCTCCATTGAGTGGCTTCCTCCCTCAGGATGAACAGCACAGGATCACCTTCAAAGTGCAAACCCAGTCAGCATAACTGGGCCTGCCCGTTGGAGTTGTGGCCTCGGACCAGCTTGGCCAAAAATCACACAATACCCCCCTCACGCCAGGAGGGCCGTGAGGGGATGAAGGACCCCAAAAGATGGCGTCTGCCCCTTAAGTACCCTTCCCTAGCAGGCTCAGCGGGTAGACCATGCCCACTGAACTGTTCCCGGGGGAAGGTACCCAATGTACTCTGGCCTGTCAGTCTTCCACAATGACCCGAGGTGGTAATGCCACCTACAGGCAAACAGTGGGAAGTCTGCCCAACACAGCCAGAGCCGGAACAGAGGCTAATTTTGCATAATTATATACAGAGTCTGAGCCAACTACCAGCTCAGACACCCACTAGATTTAACATAGCACCCAATCATTGGGAGAAGGGCGCTACATATATATATATATATATATATATATATATATACAAGACTGGCTGTATATAGATATAATAAAATACACCACCTGTAGTATTAAGAAAATGTACACCAGGAATGGCCTGTAGTCAGATATAGGCTACACTGGATGCAGAGTATATATATTGTAAGATTATGGGTTGTTAGCTCTCATAGTAGATGCGTTTTTTCAGTGATGCAAGCCAGTCAGGAACTCTGTTTAAGGGCATGGTAGCCCATGTTTATTTAAAAGCACAAAAGTTCACAAGTACATCTGTAGTATTCACAGGGGGGGGTTCCACCATTCCTGTATCTTGCATACTTCACAGTTTAGCCTCGCAAGCTTTACCTTCTTGCTATCCAGGCCTTTAGCCTTGGGTCTACTCCTCAGACCCAAACAGTTTGCAAGAGTTTAAGCTTTCTCCTTGCTTACCCCTGGTCAGCACCTTTGTTGCTGTATCACTAATGATGTCTACCTCCTGTAGACATGTACCGCCTCTGACTCCACTCAGAGGATGAGAGTCCACCTGACTCCCATGCACACAGACTTCCTCTCTGTTGGGTGGATCCCTGATCCATAATCACCTCTGACTCCACTCAGAGGATGAGAGTCCACCTGACTCCCATGCACACAGACTTCCTCTCTGTTGGGTGGAGCCCTGATCCATAATCATGTCAGAACTAAATAGCCCAAGACACAGCTGTTCAATCAGCGTGTCTTTCTTTATCAAATCTGGCGTAAACCAACACTCTTGAAGGTCGCACAGAGTCGCACCCTCACAATATATATATATATATATATATATATATACAATTCTGCTAATCGCTGGCTCAATGCTTTCCAGGCTCCCAAAACAAAATATAATAAATGCACAATTTTTGCATCTGCATTTATTATTTTTTGTGAAAAGGTGAACTTATTCTTTGAGTAGAATAGCAATGTTTTTTCATCACAGAGAAACCACAACAAGTGTTTGTTATTATATTTTAGAGTGGATGCACTAGCACATCTAGTATTTACCCCTAATTCTCAGAAAAATATAATACATGATAGCAATAAATCACTTTTAAATTCATAACGGCAGAAAATGTATTTCACCTCGGGAATTGTGAAATATTTGTTTAAAATTAGGTTGACTGACATTTCTGTCTAGTAAATCCTTTGGGCTTTCTTAAAACATTTTCACACAGAGCCCTTAATAAAGTCCTAGTTTTTACGGATTTTGCAGAAATCTTTTATATGTGTTTTGGAATATATGGTAGTCAAAATAGGCAGCAAAAATTTTACATTTCCCTGAACTCCTACCTTTATACAATATACAGTATCTTTATTTAATATTATCAGGGCCAAATTAAGAGCATCATGGGCCTGATGCTTAGAATTTTTGTGGGCGTTTTTTGGGGAATAAATAAAATAAAAACACAATTTTCTCTTCAGTGCCTCCAACCTTACAGTAAAAATGTGAACTTTGTTCAGACAATCAGTAACATACCACAATAATTTCCTGAGTTTGTTAATCTATGGGGAATTCTTAGGTATAAATATATAAATATATTTCAATATATCCCAATAAAAGTATAATTATACAACTTGATACAGAACCAGAATTTCTGGTGATTAATATTTCATACACATTACCAAAGACATCAACGTGACAAATTAAACTATTTTACCTAATATTTGACAAATAACCCAAGGTTAGCCCCACTGACTATGTTAAAAAGGTTGTGTTAACCGCACCTTGAATTAAAAAATAAAATTTCTTGATCATACATCACGGTTCACAGAAACTTAGAAAATTACTTAGTGGGTTAGATAGTCACCATTAGGTGATTGGACACTGGCAACCCTAATTATAAGGTGAGTTCCTCCCCTATATAACCCCTCCTATATGGAGAGCACCTCAGTTTTTTCGTCAGTGTCTAAGGTGGTTGGTCACGTTGAACATGTGCTAAGAAGAAAGCTCTGTTTGATGGTCTCTGTGGAGGCCTAGGAGCTATACAGCCGGGAGAGTGGCTAGCAAAATTTGCCTGGGGATCCCAAGATGGCGCTGGTGCCACACAACACACAGCCCCCGGATAGTGGCTTGGAGGAAGGTGCTGCACCAGGTTGGGTGAGTCCTCTTCCTCCACGGGGAGATCCTGTGCTGTCCAATGTGAACAGGAGGAGGAAGGGGATCCTGAACCCTTGCTTTAACAAATAATGGTGGCTATTCACCTCTGCCACTCCACCCTGACAGATCCCATCAAAGGCCTGAAATTGGAATTCTTCTTTCTGAAGCAGGATGTGCAGAAAGTAAGAGAGCAGATGGCTGCCCCTGGACAATGCATTAGAACTCTGAAGGACTCTGTCAGGCCCCTGGGAATTGATGCTCAGGTTTCTAGAAAGGCCCTTTCTGAACACACTGCGAAGATGGCAGATATGGAGGACTGCATTTGCAGAATCAACACACCAGACTTTGCAGAAGGCACAGAAGGACCGAAACCTGAAGATTTCCTGGAGTGTTGGCTCCAAGCAAATATGGAACCTGCTACTGTATCTTTAACTGACTGTTTGCCACTGAACGGGCCCATCATTTTCCTGCTTAGGCACCGCTGGCTGGGGCGATCCCACGATTGCAAGGTTCTTTCATTTGTGCGAATGAGAAAATATCCCGAAGGATATCTTGTCCTGAGATGGAATTTAGTAGCTGTCCTATTTCTATTTACCTAGATTTTTCTTCTGCTACTCAGAAGCAGCTGGCCAGTTGTCAGCAAGTGAAGAAGCTTCTCCGCGGTCTAAATATGATCTACAGCATGTTCGGCCAAATTGCTGGTAGTTGTTAAGGGAAAAGCTCATTTCTTTACATTGTGGGTGATTAATAAGGGTAAAGCTAATTTCTTAAAACCCCTACTGAAGCTTCTAGATGGCTTGATGCTCATGGTAGCCTGCAAGGGGATCATTTTCCAAGGCCTCCTTGTGGGTGTTGCTTCCCCCTGCTGCATGAGGGGGAGGGGGTGTTGATTTTTTTCTCTCTTTCTTTTTTTGCTGTCACTGAGCTACAGCTGTATATTTTTTTGGGGCCTTGTTATTTTTTTGTCCTGCTCCCTATTATTGGATGTTGTCCTACGACACTCGAAACTATGCTCACTAGACGTAACTTACACAGTACTGTCCATATGGTTGTTTTTTTGTTTTCCTGTTTTTTTTCCTCCTCCTCCTCTCTTCTATCAGGCACCCAAGTAGAGTCAGTGACCTCATCATCCCCTCCTTGCTCGTCACTGGAGCAAACTTGGCAGTATGCTGCAGCTGGGGGAACATGACTGCCAGTATCTTGTCCTTCTTGGGCACCCCCTCTCCCTAGGCTCACGTTACTCCCTTCCTCAACATGGGTACCATCAATGAAGCCTTTAAATTGCTGCGCATCCTCCAACAGCATGTACCCGACACTGTGGTCGAATAGTTCGGGGGACTCCTCCGTGCATGATGGTGGGGCTAGGGAAGGAGTGACTGTTGACAAGGAGCTGATGGAAGAGGACGCTTTGGCAGCTGCATTGGCAGGCAAACTACTCTGAGCCTGGGTGACAGAGGATGAGGAGGATGAGGACAGCTTTGTTATCCACTCCACCAACTCTTTTGCATGTTGTGGCTCAATAACACGGCCAGCAGCAGAAAAATAGGACAAGCGTGCCCCACGGCCATGTGCAGAGGATGCACCGTGTCCACGACCAGCACTGTTGACTGTAGACACAGAGCCTGCTTGCCCTCTTTTAGTGGCCTGTGAGCGTCTGCCTCTCCTTGGTGGCCTTCCGGACATAATCTTAATTTTATTTTGCAACACCACACTACACTGTATTTTGTACTGTGTACACCACCAGAAAAGTAGTTCAAGTGCACTACGGGGGCACTGTAAAGTGTACACCACCAGAAGTGTAATAGCAACTATGGATGCACTGTATTTTGAACACCAAAAGAAGTGTAATAGTAACTACGGCTGCACTGTATTGTGTATTGTGTACACCACCAGAAGTATACTGTATATATATATATATATATATATATATATACGAGACTGGCTGTATATATATATATATATATATATACAGTATATATATTAAATACACCGCCTGAAGTATATTAGAAAAAGTACACCAGGAATGGCCTGCAGTCAGATATAGGCTACACTGGATGCAGAGCATATATATATATATATATATATATATATATACATATATACGAGACTGTATATACACCCTGTTCCAAATTATTATGCCAATGATATTTTTCTAATTTACCAAAATAATTGATGTAAAAAACAGTCAGCATAATTCTCATGTCAACTATTAATGCTCTGTATACACGATCGAATTTCCGATGGAATAAAATCCGATGGATTTTTCCATCGGAAATCCAATGAAGCTGACTTTCATCAGTCTTGTTCCCATGACTGTTCCCATGACGTCACAGTCACATGCTCCGGGGCCATGTGCCCCGGAACATGTGACTGTGACGTCATGAGAAGCCTATATTAATCTCTGCGGACCGAAGATTTAGCATTACTGCGAGAGGAAGCGACGAGTCAACATCGAGGAGGAGAAGAGGGAAGAAGACGCCGATGGCGACGACGGGAAGACCGGCCCCTCCACTAGCAAAAGGGCTAAAGAAGTTAGTGGAGGGGCCGGCAGAAGAAAGAAGCGGGAGAAGAACCGGGAGAAGAAACGGATAGCAGGAGAAGAAGAAGGCGACGGAGAAGACCGGGCCTCCGCTAGCAAAAGAGCTAAAAGAAGTTAGCGGAGGCCCGGGCAGAAGAAAGGAAGAACCGGAGAGGAGAAGAGGGGAGAAGGCGACGGAGAAGACCGGGCCCCGCTAGCAAAAGAGCTAAAGAAGTTAGCGGTGGCCCGGCAGAAGAAAACCGGAGAGCGCGGCGACGACACTGGAGACCCCCGAAGTCGGAAGAAGACCCCCGGAGCTGTGCAATAAAATACTTTAAAAAGCTGTGTGGTTTTTTTATTGCAATTTTTTTCCACCAGGTGAATGGGTAGGGGTACGATGTACCCCATACTCATTCACATAGGGTGGGGGGGCCGGGATCCGGGGGCCCCTTTATTAAAGGGGGCTCCCGGATTCTGATAAGCCCCCCGCCCGCAGACCCCGACAACCAACGGCCAGGGTTGTCGGGAAGAGGCCCTGTCCTCATCAACATGGGGGCAGGGTGCTCTGGGGTGGGGGGGCCGCAGGTCGCCCCCCTGCCCCAGAGCACCAAACCCCCCATGTTGAGGGCATGCGGCCTGGTATGGTTCAGGAGGGAGGGGGGGCCGCTCTCTCATCCCCCCCTCTTCCCCTGCGGCCTGCCAGGTTGTGTGCTTGGATAAGGGTCTGGTTTGGATTTTGGGGGGGACCCCACGCCGTTTTTTCGGCATAGGGGTTCCCCTTCAAATCCAGATCAGACCCAAGGGCCTGGTATGCTCCCGGAGGGGGAACCCATGCCGGTTTTTTATTTAAAATTTGGCCTGGAGTTCCCCCTCAAGATTCATACCAAACACAGTGCCTGCCATTGGCGGGGATCCAAGTCGGATCCCCGTTCATTGAAAGTCGGACATATGTCGGCTTCATGTCGCAGGGCAAAGTCGGATCCAAAGTAGGACAGATGTCGTGTCGTACTAGTGTGAACCCAGCCTTAGACACAATGCCATCCATGAGTTAAACTGAAAAATAAAAATATTTAATTTTTGTGAGACTGAAATATCATTGGCATAATAATTTGAAACAGGGTGTATATATATATATATATATTAAATACACCGCCTGAAGTATATTAGAAAAAAGTACACCAGGAATGGCCTGCAGTCAGATTCAGATACTGGATGCAGAGTATATATATATATATATAAATATACGGTATATATTTATATATATATATATATATATATATATATATATATATATATATATATACACACAAGACTGGCTGTGTAGAGTATGCAGAGTATATATATATAAATATATATATATACACAAGACTGTATATATGTATTAAATACACTGCCTGAAGTATATTAGAAAAAGTACACCAGGAATTGGCCTGCAGTCAGATATAGGCTTCACTGGATGCAATATATATATATATATATATATATATATATATATATATATATAGCACACCCCCGTAGGAGCTGCTGGTTTAATTTTGGGCCTGCACGTTACCTTGGTATTCGTTGTCTAGGGGAAGAAAGTCTCTAGAAACTCCAATGTCCACACAAGATGTAAAACCTTAAGCAGTTAGGTTTTATTTTCCTTTTTACATAAACATATAGAAAGGTGAAGGGAAGGGGTAGGTTCAGGCACACGGTACAGATCCCTGGGGAGAATTCCTCAAAATACAGTCACTCACCACTCTCCCTGGAGTGGGTATTGCTCACCCGGATAGGTCCCTCTCACTTGGCCTAGCAGCCCGTATGATGCACGAACAATTGTCAGGACCAGTGTCTGCCACAGACTGGCGGTGCACAGAATTTGGATAATCCGGGATCCTCTGCCACAGGACTTGACACCCAAACTTCCAGGTAAACAGTCAAGAGCCTTTAAGCCGACCCGGCAGACTGCAAGGTAAACTTTAGTTGCGGTGCATCCTTCAATAGAATTACCAGGCCCTCCTCAAGACACCAGCCTTTCGCTTAGTCTTTTCCAGGACAGGTCCTCCCCTGGTTTCCTCCATTGAGTGGCTTCCTCCCTCAGGATGAACAGCACAGGATCACCTTCAAAGTGCAAACCCAGTCAGCATAACTGGGCCTGCCCGTTGGAGTTGTGGCCTCGGACCAGCTTGGCCAAAAATCACACAATACCCCCCTCACGCCAGGAGGGCCGTGAGGGGATGAAGGACCCCAAAAGATGGCGTCTGCCCCTTAAGTACCCTTCCCTAGCAGGCTCAGCGGGTAGACCATGCCCACTGAACTGTTCCCGAGGGAAGGTACCCAATGTACTCTGGCCTGTCAGTCTTCCACAATGACCCGAGGTGGTAATGCCACCTACAGGCAAACAGTGGGAAGTCTGCCCAACACAGCCAGAGCCGGAACAGAGGCTAATTTTGCATAATTATATACAGAGTCTGAGCCAACTACCAGCTCAGACACCCACTAGATTTAACATAGCACCCAATCATTGGGAGAAGGGCGCTACATATATATATATATATAAAAAAAAATATATATATATATATATATATATATATATATATATATATATATATATATACAAGACTGGCTGTATATAGATATAATAAAATACACCACCTGTAGTATTAAGAAAATGTACACCAGGAGTGGCCTGTAGTCAGATATAGGCTACACTGGATGCAGAGTATATATATTGTAAGATTATGGGTTGTTAGCTCTCATAGTAGATGCGTTTTTTCAGTGATGCAAGCCAGTCAGGAACTCTGTTTAAGGGCATGGTAGCCCATGTTTATTTAAAAGCACAAAAGTTCACAAGTACATCTGTAGTATTCACAGGGGGGGTTCCACCATTCCTGTATCTTGCATACTTCACAGTTTAGCCTCGCAAGCTTTACCTTCTTGCTATCCAGGCCTTTAGCCTTGGGTCTACTCCTCAGACCCAAACAGTTTGCAAGAGTTTAAGCTTTCTCCTTGCTTACCCCTGGTCAGCACCTTTGTTGCTGTATCACTAATGATGTCTACCTCCTGTAGACATGTACCGCCTCTGACTCCACTCAGAGGATGAGAGTCCACCTGACTCCCATGCACACAGACTTCCTCTCTGTTGGGTGGATCCCTGATCCATAATCACCTCTGACTCCACTCAGAGGATGAGAGTCCACCTGACTCCCATGCACACAGACTTCCTCTCTGTTGGGTGGAGCCCTGATCCATAATCATGTCAGAACTAAATAGCCCAAGACACAGCTGTTCAATCAGCGTGTCTTTCTTTATCAAATCTGGCGTAAACCAACACTCTTGAAGGTCGCACAGAGTCGCACCCTCACAATATATATATATATATATACAATTCTGCTAATCGCTGGCTCAATGCTTTCCAGGCTCCCAAAACAAAATATAATAAATGCACAATTTTTGTATCTGCATTTATTATTTTTTGTGAAAAGGTGAACTTATTCTTTAAGTAGAATAGCAATGTTTTTTCATCACAGAGAAACCACAACAAGTGTTTGTTATTATATTTTAGAGTGGATGCACTAGCACATCTAGTATTTACCCCTAATTCTCAGAAAAATATAATACATGATAGCAATAAATCACTTTTAAATTCATAACGGCAGAAAATGTATTTCACCTCGGGAATTGTGAAATATTTGTTTAAAATTAGGTTGACTGACATTTCTGTCTAGTAAATCCTTTGGGCTTTCTTAAAACATTTTCACACAGAGCCCTTAATAAAGTCCTAGTTTTTAAGGATTTTGCAGAAATCTTTTATATGTGTTTTGGAATATATGGTAGTCAAAATAGGCAGCAAAAATTTTACATTTCCCTGAACTCCTACCTTTATACAATATACAGTACCTTTACTTAATATTATCAGGGCCAAATTAAGAGCATCATGGGCCTGATGCTTAGAATTTTTGTGGGCGTTTTTTGGGGAATAAATAAAATAAAAACACAATTTTCTCTTCAGTGCCTCCAACCTTACGGTAAAAATGTGAACTTTGTTCAGACAATCAGTAACATACCACAATAATTTCCTGAGTTCGTTAATCTATGGGGAATTCTTAGGTATAAATATATAAATATATCCCAATATATCCCAATAAAAGTATAATTATACAACTTGATACAGAACCAGAATTTCTGGTGATTAATATTTCATACAAATTACCAAAGACATCAACGTGACAAATTAAACTATTTTCACGAATATTTGACAAATAACCCAAGGTTAGCCCCACTGACTATGTTAAAAAGGTTGTGTTAACCGCACCTTGAATTAAAAAATACAATTTCTTGATCATACATCACGGTTCACAGAAACTTAGAAAATTACTTAGTGGGTTAGATAGTCACCATCAGGTGATTGGACACTGGCAACCCTAATTACAAGGTGAGTTCCTCCCCTATATAACCCCTCCTATATGGAGAGCACCTCAGTTTTTTCGTCAGTGTCTAAGGTGGTTGGTCACGTTGAACATGTGCTAAGAAGAAAGCTCTGTTTGATGGTCTCTGCGGAGGCCTAGGAGCTATACAGCCGGGAGAGTGGCTAGCAAAATTTGCCTGGGGATCCCAAGATGGCGCTGGTGCCACACAACACACAGCCCCCAGATAGTGGCTTGGAGGAAGGTGCTGCACCAGGTTGGGTGAGTCCTCTTCCTCCACGGGGAGATCCTGTGCTGTCCAATGTGAACAGGAGGAGGAAGGGGATCCTGAACCCTCGCTTTAACAAATAATGGCGGCTATTCACCTCTGCCACTCCACCCTGACAGATCCCATCAAAGGCCTGAAATTGGAATTCTTCTTTCTGAAGCAGGATGTGTAGAAAGTAAGAGAGCAGATGGCTGCCCCTGGAGAATGCATTAGAACTCTGAAGGACTCTGTCAGGCCCCTGGGAATTGATGCTCAGGTTTCTAGAAAGGCCCTTTCTGAACACACTGCGAAGATGGCAGATATGGAGGACTGCATTTGCAGAATCAACACACCAGACTTTGCAGAAGGCACAGAAGGACCGAAACCTGAAGATTTCCTGGAGTGTTGGCTTCAAGCAAATATGGAACCTGCTACTGTATCTTTAACTGACTGTTTGCCACTGAACGGGCCCATCATATTCCTGCTTAGGCACCGCTGGCTGGGGCGATCCCACGATTGCAAGGTTTCTTCATTTTTGCGAATGAGAAAATATCCCGAAGGATATCTTGTCCTGAGATGGAATTTAGTAGCTGTCCTATTTCTATTTACCTAGATTTTTCTTCTGCTACTCAGAAGCCGCTGGCCAGTTGTCAGCAAGTGAAGAAGCTTCTCCGCGGTCTAAATATGATCTACAGCATGTTCGGCCAAATTGCTGGTGGTTGTTAAGGGGAAAGCTCATTTCTTTACATTGTGGGTGATTAATAAGGGTAAAGCTAATTTCTTTAAAACCCCTACTGAAGCTTCTAGATGGCTTGATGCTCATGGTGCCAGCAAGGGGATCATTTTCCAAGGCCTCCTTGTGGGTGTTGCTTCCCCCTGCTGCATGAGGGGGAGGGGGTGTTGATTTTTTTCTCTCTTTCTTTTTTTGCTGTCACTGAGCTACAGCTGTATATTTTTTTGGGGCCTTGTTATTTTCTTGTCCTGCTCCCTTTTATTGGATGTTGTCCTACGACACTCTAAACTATGCTCACTAGACTTAACTTACACAGTACTGTCCATATGGTTGTTTTTTTGTTTTTCTGCTTTTTTGTTTTTTTTTAAGCCTTACTACTTTCTCTTTAATGGACTACCAAGAACTGGTGTTGTGGGCCTGTAGGGGCTGTGGGATTTCCTTGGGGGTCTCAGCTCAGTTCCCCATTCATGGTTCAGGTTATGGGCATGAAGCACTTTGGCAAGTTGGGGCTGGGTGCAGGGTTGTGGGATTTTGTTCTCTTTGAAGCTATTTTTTGAACTCACGTTAGTTTTTTTGTGGTTTTGGGAACGTGTGTAACTGACTTCATGTCCCTTTATTTAATTGCTTTTTACCTCTTGATGTCCATTTGAATCTATGTACTGTGTGGGATCCTAGAGCTCTGGCGTGCTGAGAATCCTTATTTTGGTTCTACAATACTCTCCTATAATGTATACCCCATTATAATAAATGGAGTTGAATCTATATTTGGTGTCCTGGAATGTCCGGGACCTTAATTCTAAATTCAACTGTTAATCAATTATCTCAGTACAGTACAGTACTCACTTCTCACTTATTCATCTAGATGACATGTTTAAGGCGACTTTGGCGGTTGCCAAGGGAAAAGTCTTCATTTTAGAAGACTTTAATACAAAGTCGGATCCCTCCCAGGTTAGGAGGACTGGATCCTCTGGCTCTCCTGTCCTTTTTGAGATATGGTCTACTTATGGCTTTTTGGATGTCTGGAGATAGCATCCAGACATTAGAGAATATTCTTGTTACTTTTGTTATCCAATATTGACACCATACTTGCTGAGAGGGCCAGGCTGAGCCTGGTAGATTTGGTTCAATACCTGATCTCTAATCGCTCACCTATATCCCTACATTTTTATGAATTTTTCTTATTGTTTGTTAAGATCTTCAAAGCTTACAAAATCGAATGTACATTTCAGAAGTGATAACCAAAAAGGGAGGCACAACAATGTGCATAAATGCAATAGATGAAACAAAATATAAGGAAAACAATGATAAAACATCATGGTACAAGTAGTTTTACTATGAATGAGAAATCAAGAGGAGACTTAACTGGAGCCACCCGGTACAGACCAATGTGGGGTGCACATGAGTCATAGAGTAATGGAGCTGGAGATGGCGCCTCAGTATTATATTCAGAAACATCCCAATTCTCCCAAACTTTGTAAAATATTGTCAGGGAGTCATCTATCACAGCTGTCAAGTGCTCCATCCTACGAATATCAGCTATGGCCAAGAGAAATTACATAAAAGTAGGGGGGAAAGTAGACAACCAGCATTGAGTTATGGCACATTTGGCCGGTAATAAAAACAAAGCCATCAATCTTCTAGTAGCTTTGGGTGTATCCTGTAGTGGAAGGCCTAAAAGAAGATGTATGGGGTTTAAGGGGATAGGTATTCCTAGGACCTTTGCAAGAGGTTATGAACTTGTGTCCAGAAGGGTGTAAGTGTAGGGCATTACCAAAATATATGATAATGAGTACCTAAAGACAAACAACATCTCCAACTTTGCCCAGAGGATGTCAGCTTTCAGCAAGTAAAAAGTCTGGCGTCTTATACCAAAACATAAGTATTTTGTATGCAGTCTCTCTCTGTGCCACACTGTGAAACTTTGGATGTAGAGTCTTAGAACATAACAATTCAAATTCAGTTGGCATGTCTAAAGCCATAAGAGGAATTTTGGTGGAAATTATTTTTTAAATTTGTAAAAAAGAGTAAAAGAGATTTTGGGATCTTATGTTTAGATTGTAGGTCAGAAAAGGAGAGGAGTTTACGTGTGACTGGATTTACCAAGTGGGATAACTGAAATATACCAGCTTAGGTCCAAGGTAACATAGGGTTCTAGGATAAACTGTCTGGGATTTCCGGGTTGAATAGAACGTTCACAAGTGGCAAGCATGGAGAAGAGAGGGAGTACCTACATGAGCAATGCTTCCAAATCAAAAGAGTGAATAACATTGGGTTTAGGCATACACTTCTCAATTGAGAGATGGATTTGTCAGAAGATGGCCATAACATGGAGCAAGGGTGAGTAGGGGAGGTAATCCCCATTTCAATTTCAGACCATCTGTTTGGGGCACACCTGGATGTCCAAGAGGCATTAGCTCTCAGGTGTGTGGCATAATACTATTTTAATGGGTAAGGAGCTCCCAAACCTGCCCTGGTTCGTAGAGCCTGAACTGCCTTGCTTGCTATCCTATGAGAAGCATTGTTCCATATAAAATTTAGAAAATTTCTCTGAAGTGCTTTTAGTTGAGGCATGGGAATCAATACTGGTAGTGTCTCAGATATATAGCAGTTTAGGGAGTACTGACATTTTGAGAACATCGATACACCTAAGGAGAGAAAGGGGAAGATTTGACCATGTTTTCAATAATTTATTTCTGTAAATAAGGGGGAAATTGGCCTGAAAGAGCAAGGAGTCAGATGGACACCAAGATATTTAAGTGCGTGGGAACACCAATGATATTTAAAATTTCAATGAAGGGAGGTGAGAAGGTCTGACGGGATATTGATAGGAAGGGCTTCAGTTTTAGTCAAATTAACTTTGAATCCTGAAAGGCTACCAAATGAAAGTAGGGTGTCATGGAGAGGTGGAAGGGAGATGTGGGGATGTTATTGTCAATAAGATGTCATCAGCAAATAAGGACAACTAGTACTCCCTGTGTCTCAGCATAATCCCTCTTATATTAGGGTGGGATCGAATGGCTGCAGCCAAGGGTTCTAAACCAAGTATAAAAAGCAAGGTGACAAGGGGCAACCCTGTCTGGTGCCATTACTCAGGGGAAATAACAGAGACAAATGGGAAGCAAGCTGTACTTGGGAAGTAGGGTTAGAGTATAACACTTTAAGGGCCTGCATAAATGGACCTGAGAATCCATATCTGGATAGTATTGCAAACATGAATGACCAATTTAAGCGGTAAAACGCTTTCTGAGCGTCCAGGCTTAACACTAGGGCAGGTTTGGTTAAGAGATTGATAAGGTCAGTAGTACATCTGGTGTTAACCCCAGCATGTCTAGTGGGGACAAAACCAACCTGGTCTTTATGTATTAGTGAAGGGAGCAGTAAGAAAATCTATTTGCCAGGATTTTCATGAAAATATTTATAGTCCGAGTTTAGAAAAGCAATGAGGCGGTAGTTATCAGGAATCGCCAGGTCTTTGTCTGGTTTCGGGGTGACTGTAATAAAAGCATGCAAAAACTGGGTGTGAAGAATATTCCCTTTCATCAGAGGCAAACAAATTTACCATGTGGGGAGTGAGAGTCAGGAGGAACGTCTTATAATAGGAATAGGGGAGACCATCAGATCCTGGAGACTTATGTGATGGTAAATGGCTAATAACCTCAGTAATTTCCTTGACAGTTATAGGCACGTTTAGCATAAAACGATTATCAGGGGATATTTTGGGGAGCTGTAGGGAAGCAATAAAAGCATTAAATTTCTCTTGTGTAAACTGAGAACTCGGGTATGTATGTAGACAATTATTAAGTTTCTGGTAGAATTCACCAAAAACTTTAAACGTGGTCTGGGGCAATATGTTGGATTTCCATTAGCATGTAGCAGAAAGTCAGGAATAGAGACAAAGGGGCGTGGCTTCAATGTATGGACCAGCATTCAATGAGGCTTGTTAGCATATTCATAAAACTTTTGTCTGGCCCATAACAAAGATTTTGAGTTTTTGCTCAAATCTAGTGATTTATACGAAGACAGACACCAGCACGGGGACGGTCCACAGGGGGGAGAAGAATAAGCATTCCTCTGCTGCAGACAGTTGAGTTAAAAGATAAGAGCATTTGAGGGTAGATTCACGCTTTAGGCGAGATCCAGAGGATATACATTCACCTCCGAAAAAAGCCTTGTGGGCTTCCCACAGAGTGAAGGTCTCAGATACTGTGCCCTTATTGAGTTGAAAAAATTCAGTAAATTTTTGTTGCGATTGAAGCTTGACGTCAGGGATACCAAAAAGAGATTCATTAAGGTGCCAATTACATTTTCTGGGGGTTGGAGCAGATAGGAAAAGGTCAAGTACTATAGGTGCGTGATCCGACCAAGTAATTGGGTTTATGTCAGAATTACTGTATTTATTGGCGTATAACACTCACTTTTTTACTCTGAAAATAGAGGGGAAACTGTGCCTGCGTGTTATAAGCAGGGGGCTGTGGAAAGTTTTTTTCCTGAAACATCCCTCTTAAAGTTAGGGTGCGTGTTATAGGCCTGTGTGTGTTATACGCCGATAAATACGGTAACTACATGTCTCAGTAAGGGTTCAGAAACAAAGAAGTGGTTAAGTTTCATATAGATTTTGTGAGGCAGGGAGTAAATCGTAAATTATTTGTGAGTTGGGTGTTTCACCCTCCATGTATCGAACATATTGTGGGCTCGGATAAGTTTTCGGAATGAGGAAGATATTTTTTGTACTTGGAGAGATGAATTTGTTTGAAAGAGGGTGAATCTATCCTTGATCAAAGACATGCACAGATTAAAGTCTCCACCCATGATCATGATGGGTTGTGAGAAAGATTGGATTTTCTCAATTACATTCTCAAGGAACCCAATCTGCCCAGAAATGGGTGCATATACATTAGCTAAAGTAAAAGACGTATGCATGTGGTCACAGTTTAAGAGGACATAACAGCCATGAGGGTCTAGAAAAGATGATTTGATTTGTATAGAACAGGAGCGTCTGGAGAGAATAGCTACCCCGGCTTTGCGAGAGGGGTCAGACGCCACAAAAGTAGTGGGAAAAAGCTTAGATGCAAATTTGAATGATCCCTCTGCATGGAAATGTGTTCCCTGGACCATGACCACATCTGCGTTAGAGGATTTAAACTCCTTCAGTGCCAACCAACATTTACGAATGGAGTTCAATCCTTTTGCATTGCCGGAGATAATACTGATAGTCATGACAAGACCATGAAGACATTGCAAGCTGTACATTAAGGAACATGAAAATATGCTTAACCACTTCAGGCCCAGGCCAATTCTGACACTTCACTCCTACATGTAAAAATCATAATTTTTTTCCTAGAAAATTACATAGAACCCCCAAACACTATATATGTTTTTTTAGCAGAGACCCTAGAGAATACAATGACGGTCATTGCAACTTTTTATCTCGCACGGTATTTGTTTCATGCTTTTAAAAAAACAAAACTGTAAAGTTAGCCCAATTTTTTTGCATAATGTGAAATATGAAGTTACGCCGAGTAAATAGATACCTAACATGTCACGCTTCAAAATTGCACACGCTCGTTGAATGGCGCCAAACTTCGGTACTTAAAAATCCCCATAGGCAACGCTTTAATTTTTTTTACTGGTTGCATGTTTTGAGTTACAGAGGGGGTCTAGGGCTAGAATTATTGCTCTCGCTCTAACAGTCGCGGCGACACCTCACATGTGTGTGTTTGAACACAGTTTTCATATGTGGGCGGGACTTAAATATGTGTTCGCTTCTGCGAGCACACGGGGACTTTAAACTTTTTTTTTTTTGTTAATTTTACTTACCGTATATACTCGAGTATAAGCTGACCCGAATATAAGCCGAGGCACCTAAGTTTACCACAAAAAACTGGGAAAACGTATTGACTCGAGTATAAGCCTAGGGTGTCCATCTGCATGCCTCACTGTGCCTCACTTTGCCTCACTTTGCCTCACTGTGTCCATGTGCATGCCTCACTGTGCCCATGCCTCACTGTGCCCATGCCTCACTGTGTCCATGACTAGACTGACGTTTAACATGGGAGTCTATGGAAGGGGTGCCTGGATTTAAAAAATCGGTGCTCCCCGGCTGTAGGTCTTCCAGACAAAAAACATTGCACACTTGTAGAGGAGAAATGAGGCTACATGTGTGCCAAGTTCCGGGTCCAGGGGACCTACGACCGGCCGGTACCGGGTCCCCAAAATTACCAGAGAAAATACCGTTTAACATGGGAGTCTATGGAAGGTGTGCCCTGGTTTGAAAAATCGGTGCTCCCTGGTCGTAGGTCCCCCGGACAACAAACTTTTTACACTTGTAGAGGAAGAGTGGGGATACATGTGTACCAAGTTTGTGGTACCGGGTCCCCAAAATCCGGGAGATCAGGTGCAAAAAGTTGACTAGAGTATAAGCCGAGGGGGGCATTTTCAGCACAAAAAAATGTGCTGAAAAACTCGGCTTATACTCGAGTATATACAGTACTTAAAAAAAAAATTTGATCACTTTTATTCCTATTACAAGAAATGTAAACATCCCTTGTAATAGGAATATGACATGACAGGACCTCTTTACAGTGAGATATGGGCTCAATAAGACCCTACATCTCACCACTAGGCTGGGAAGCCTAAAATGAAAAAAATTAAAAAACGATCATCTTCCCAGCGGCGCCGTTTTTTTTTTTAATGCAGAGGCGTGACATCGTAACAGAGGCAGATGCAGATGCAGAGGCGCTTTGCTGGCAGTATAGCCACGGTGCCCCATTGATTTCAATGGGCAGGAGCGGTGGAGGAGTGGTAAACACACCGCTCCTTCACCGCTCCAAAGATGCTGCTAGCAGGACTTTTTTACCGTCCTGCTAGCGCACCGCTCCAGTGTGAAAGCCCTCGAGGCTTTCACACTGGAGAGACAGCAGCGGCTGTTTCAGGTCAGTTTGCAGGCGCTATCTTTAGCGCAATAGTGCCTGCAAAACGACCCAGTGTTAAAGGGGTCTTAATGTGGCACTCATTAAGGACCAACTGACATGATTAAACACTTTCTCCACATCTGTAGAGTGCAGGATAAGCAAGCATTGCATCAATGTATCTGCATAGATCAAATTGAGGACCCTATTTGCGTTGTCTCTACATTCACAAAGCAGCATGAAACCAGCCTGGTCACTGTGGATAAGATGGGGGATGTAGGGAAGGAGCCTGTTTGCCAACACCCTCGCCAATAATTTTAGGTCAGTATTCAAAAGAGCAATCGGAGGGTAACTACTCCATCGAATCCTTACCATCTTTGTGAATAAGGCAAATATATGCCCTCAGCATGTCAACAGGCATTTGTTTCCCATTAATCAAGGAGTTAAAGGCAAATACTAAGCATGGGGCCAAAAGGTCAAAAAAGATTTATAGTGAGTTGAAGTCAGGCCACCCGGGTTCAGAGTGTTTTTGGTTTAAACTGGGAAAGGCCACCCCCAGTTCCTCCACTAATAGCAGAGCTTACAGTTTCTTACTGGTAGCGAGAGCATTCCAGAGGGGAAGATATAGGCACTAATCTCAAAGAGGGTTCTGAGAGGATCTAGGGGTAGATGGAGGGTGCAAGTTGCACAAGTCCATGAAGAAACCTTAAAACTCAGAGGCCATAGAGGCAGATTGAGTTAGCTTCTGCACTGACTGAGACAGAGCGGTGAGGATGAAGGTCTCTGCACAGGTGCCATGAAGTGTCCTGTCAGTAGAGTGCCTGGTTTGTTTGAGAATTCGTAAAGGGAACGTTGTGCCCATGCCAAACTTTTGTTTGGTTTTCTGGAATAAGATATGATTAAGCTCCTCCTGTACTTTAAGGAGATTAGAGAAGGTTGCACAATCCAAAGTCTCCTTATGTGAGTGCTCCAGTCTGCGCAATTGGGCAAGAAGGGTGCCAATGCAGAGGGAACGCTTCTTTCATAAGGTGAACTCCTGCCTAGATTAACATACCTCAAATGACCACCTTGTGGGCTTCCCAGATGAGGAAGGGGTTATTCACAGAATCCGTGTTGGTTAAAAAGAAGTCTGTCAGGCTGGTCTCCAGCAGTCTAATGTCAGAGAATATGAGCAAGGTCTCACTTAGATGCCACGATAGGTGGGTGCAATGGGATAACGAGCCAAACCGAATGGTGAAGGTGGATCGGCGCATGATCCGACAGAGAAATCATATCAATCTGCATCGGTAGTGCATGAACAAGGTCCTTTAAGGGCCAGTTCACACCAGACGCAGTTCCGTTCAGTTTCGTGCGCATTTTTTCTGCACTAAAAATGCATGCACAGTGTTTTCTATGTATTCAATGGCTCTTGTTGGCTCTAGGTCACACCATGCAGTCAGTTTCCGGTCAGTTTCCGGTGCAGAAACTGAACGGAAACTGACTGCATGGTGTGAAATAGAGCCAACTAGAGCAATTGGAATACATGGAAAACACTGTGCATGCATTTTGTGCAGAAAAAAAGCACACGGAACTGAACGGAATTGAACTGCGTCTGGTGTGAACTGGCCTTAAGGCAGCATTACCAAATAATCTTTTAATGCTGCAGATTAAAAAAAGATTGAAAACTATTTTGAAATGACATAACATGTTTCAGTTTAGACACAGTTTTATTTGGATTTAGATCTACTTTAATGACTATTTAGTATGCATTTTTTTTTTTCAAATACAATTTTTATTGATGCCCAACATGGGCTAAGACAAATCGTTACAAACATACATGAAGGGGCATGCCAAAAAGCTAATAAAAGAGAGAAGAAAGAAGGGGGGGGGACATTATCAACATCATCACAAGGAGGGAGGAATAAGACAGGGTTCATGTACATTCTCACAAAATTTTGTTGCATATCTATCGACAAGTACCCATTTAAGTGACCCTCTCCCTCAATAAGTCCTCCAGTCAGAGACGACAAAGGCCGAAAGGCCTTGGTCATTCCCCGTCTCTGGATCCAGCTAGCTACCGTTGGAGGGGTTTGACTTTTCCATTGGAGTGGGATACAGGATTCTGCGGCATTAAACAAGTGGCGCCAGGGCCACCATCAGGAATTTTGGGGCCCCTTACACAGCTTCAGGCGTGGGCCCCCTGGAGCAGAGGAGAACCAGGGGGGGGGGTGCTGCCACCGCAAATTGAGAAGCGGGGGGTGCCACAAACAGAAAAAGAACAACAAAAAAGAAAGGGGGGTTGCCATCCGGGGCCCTGGGGACCTCTGGGCCCCTTACAAAGAAAAAAATATTTATAAAAAATATATATATATTTTTATTAAAAAAAGGGGGGTTGCCATCCGGGGCCCTGGGGACCTCTGGGCCCCTTACAAAAAAAAATAAAAAAACACATAAGGGGGGTTACCATCCGGGGCCCCGGGGACCTCCGGGCCTCTGGGGACCTCTGGGCCCCTTACAAAAAAAAAAAAAAAAAAAAAAAAGGGGGTTGCCATCCGGGCCCCTGGGGACCTCCGGGCCCCTTACAGGTGTACTGCCTGTACCCCCCTGATGGCGGCCCTGAGTGGCGCACAATAGATTTTTTGTATCGCTTAGGTGACATTGTGTTTACGTGTAGTAAGAAGAATGCCGGGTCATCTGGGATAGTGTATTCAGTAAACTTCTGAATGGTAGTTCTGACTGTCGACCAGAAATGGGACAGCTTCGAAGTATGCATTTATTAGCATGCATTGTATCTCAGTAGTTTTTAAAATTCATGCTCAATTTTATGAATGTGGTGAATCATGTCAGTCATCAGTAGATGAGAGCACCAACACAATATTTTCTAAGATTATATAAAAAATATTAAAATGGTTTACCTTGTTTGAACAGAGGTTACCCTTTACTTAAAGTGGGTGTAAACACTTACAGACCACTTTAACCTACAGGTAAGCCTAGATTAAGGCATACCTGTAGGTGCAACAAATGTCTCCTAAACCTACATGGTTTAGGAGATATTTGCAAAAGAAAGGCACCGATGTCTACGGTGCATGCGCTGTAGACAACGGCGCACAGGCGCACTGAGCGTGCTGCTTCTAACGCGATCATGCCATTAGTGGCGGAACCCGCGCACCCACGCGCATCTCCTGGAGAGATGGCGCCGACGGAGGAGGGCAACGAGCACCGCTGCAGGGGCTTTGATCTCAGGTAAGTATTTCATATTGAGCTAGTATGCTATGCACACTAGCTCATTATGCCTTTGTCTTGCAGGGTGTTTTGAAAAAAAAAAGAGAGCTTACTTCCTCTTTAAGAAGTATAAAAACGTGTAATGTTAGCTTTGTTTACTAGCACATCTAAATGAGTGGTAAATGTTACTTTTACATTGGTTTTATTATCTATCTAGTATATATTTATTGAGACACAATTTAATAAGCTGCACACACAAAAATATCTACTATGGCTCATGAAGGAGAGCACTAATTTTTCAATTCAGTTTTATCCTGCAGATAGGGAATGTCAACATGTTAAGTGGCTGCATGTATACAGGTGAGCTCTGTGGAGGTTATACAGAGCTGGAGGTTATCCAGGCTTTTGTATGGATTGCATTCCAAAAATATGTAAGGCAAAAAGTTAACAAAGTTAAACTGAGCTGCCATTTATTATGCTCCCTAGTTACAGTTGGAGAGCTGACGTATTTGCCGGCGTATAAGGCGACTGGGCGTATAAGACGACCCCCTATTTTTCAAGTTAAAACATAGTTTTTGAGCTATACTCACTGTATAAGACTACCACTCCCTTCCAAGGCAACACCATTTAAAAACAAAACATGGATTCCACCACATATTCACCACCGACCTAAGACACATGGGCATATTTACATCCACCACAATAATCGCTATTCCAACAGGTGTTAAAGTCACCTGTGCCACCATTGCAGCCTCTGCTCACCTGTGCAGAGTCTCATCAAGTGGAAGAGAAAAGCTGCGGGATTACAGAGTGGATAGTCGGCTGTTACAGCAGAGTTTATCCCTGACATGCAGAGTCAGACTGCGGGCGTCCAATGTTCAAAAGCCGCGCCTCCTCCTCGTCCTGTTCCGTGATAGGCGGAACACTCAGTTTCCCAGCAGAGCCTTTGTTCAGTGTTCCGCCTATTACGGACGTCCTCTCGTCCTCGGCCTGGGAAACTGAGTGTTCCGCCTATCACGGAACAGGATGAGGAGGAGGCGTGGCTTTTGAACAATGGACGCCCGCAGTCTGACTCTGCATACAGAGTCTAATACCGGCGTATAAGATGACCCCCGATTTTTGTGGGATATTTTTAAGCATAAAAGGTCGTCTTATACGCCAGAAAATACGGTAGGCTGATTCTTATTTTATCTAATACATGTTAAGCTTCAAAAGTGCTACATTTCAAACAACTACCAGCTATTCATTGGCTGAGTCAGTCTTCTAGAATTCATGCAATTGGCAGTGATATGTTAAATGTTAAGACTTGAATCTGTATCTGTTCATATGCCATTGCCTCATGTGAGTGTTTAAATTTGGGTTTCAAGATTACCTCTTTATATATATCAGTTTTGTCAAACATTCTAGTAAGGCTTTTATCTCTAATGAACTTGTAAAAAATAATATAGATCTAGTGAAAGAACTACAGGAGGGACATCATGAGCATTTGTTTATTATCTGTCATGGAAAAGTCTATATAAAGATGGCTGTTTTTTTTTTCATAAGTATGTTCTTTCAGACCATCAAGAACTGTGCCCAAGTATTGCATGTGTATGTAATGGAAGTGAGGAGGAAAGAGTTCCTAGCATTGGCTCATCTTAGGGAACAAGGGAAGAAATCAGATAAAAAAAAATGGTTTAACAATATACTTAACATATGTGTATCTTAAAGTGGAAGTCCATGCTAAAACAAAAATCCCCAGAATCTATAGACACCCACGATCTAACACTAACCTATCTAGAGTATGCGTGCCCTTTCTGAAGCCGATCCGACCCGATCTCTAGTGGCGGAAGCTTTGCAGAGGACACGGCTGACAATGGCTGTGAAATTAATGGGAAGTGACGTCACCCATAGACTTATTATGGGGCTTCCATTGTCGGACGTGTCCTTTGTGAAGCCGCAGCTGACAGCTCAGTGTGGGATTGGGTCAGATCAGCTTCAGAAAAGGTACTCCTTTTTTCTTTACAGGGCTAGATAGGTTATTGTTAGATTGTGGGTTTCTATAGATGCTGGGATTTTAGTTTTAGCATAAACTTTCACTTTAACCGCTTGCCGACTGCCTCACGTAGATGTAAGTTGGCAGAATGGTATGGGCAGGCAAAGCAACATATATATACATTGCTTTGAATCTGCCGTCGTTGGTCTCCATGACCTTGCCCGTGGGACCCGCGGACTTGATGTCCGCCGGTGTCCCGTGATCGGGTCAAGGAATGGCAGAAAGGGGGGATGCCTGTGTAAACAAGGCATCTCCCTGTTCTGCCTAGTGACAGGACACTGATCGTCTGCTCCCTCTCATTGGGAGCAGTGATCAGTGTCGTGTCACAGTAAGCCCCGCCCCGAAACCCTTAGAATCACTCCCTAGGACACACTTAACCTCTTCCCTGCCCCCTACTTGTTAACCCCTACCCTGGCAGTGTCATTTACACAGTAATCAGTGCATTTTTATAGTACTGATCGCTGTATAAATGACAATGGTCCCAAAACAGCGGGAAAAGTGTTCGATGTGTCCACCATAATGTCGCAGTCATGATAAAAATCACAGATCGCCGCCATAACTAGTAAAAAAAATAATAATGATAACAATGCCATAAAACTACCCCCTATTTTGTAGACGCTATAACTTTTGCGCAATCCAATCAATATATGCTTATTGCGATTTTTTTTACCAAAAATATGTAGAATACATATTGGCCTAAACTGAGGAAAAAATTTGTTTTTTTATATATTTTTTGGGGGATATTTAATATAGCAAAAAGTAAAAGATAATGCTTTTTTTTTTCAAATTGTCGCTCTATTTTTGTTTATAGCGCAAAAAATTTAAACCGCAGAGGTGATCAAATACCACCAAAAGAAAGCTCTATTTGTGGGGAATTTTGTTTGGGAGCCACATCGCACAATCGCCCAATTGTCAGTTAACCGCTTAAGGACTGCCTCCTGTATATATATGTCGGCAGAATGGCACAGACAGGCACAAGCACGTACAGGTACGTCCTCTTTAAGATGCCGTCGTGTGGTCGCTTGCGCACCGCCGGCGGCACGCACGCGACCCTGACGCTTTCTCCCCGCGATCGTCTCACGGAGAGATAGAGTGGGGAGATGCTTATGTAAACAAGCATCTCCCCGCTCTGCCTAGTGACAATGACACTGATCTCCACTCCGTGTGATCGGAGCGGTGATCAGTCTCATGTGACACACAGCCCATCCCCCCTACAGTAAGAAACACTCACTAGGAAACACTTAACCCCTACAGCGCCACCTACTGGTTAACCCCTTCAAGGGCATTTTTATAGCACTGATCGCTGTAAAAATTACAATGGTCCCAAAAAGTGTCTCAAAAGTGTCCGATGTGTCCGCCATAATGTCGCAGTCACGATAAAAATCGCTGATCGCCGCCATTACTAGTAAAAAAAAAATATTAATAAAAATGCCACAAAACTACCTATTTTGTAGACGCTATAACTTTTGCGCAAACCAATCAATAAACGCTTATTGTGATTTTTTTTACCAAAAATATGTAGAAGAATACGTATCGGACTAAACAATGTTTTTTTATATATTTTTTGGGGATATTTATTATAGCAAAAAGTAAAAAATATAGAATTTTTTCAAAATTGTCCCTCTATTTTTGTTTATAGCCCAAAAATAAAAAACCGCAGGGTTGACCAAATACCACCAAAAGAAAGCTTTATTTGTGGGAAAAAAAGGACGTCAATTTTGTTTGGAAGCCACGTCGCATGACCGCGCAATTGTCAGTTAAAGTGACACAGTGCCGAATCGCAAAAAGTGGCCTGGTCCTTTAGCAACAAAATGGTCCGGGGCTTAAGAGGTTAAAGCGACGCAGTGCTAAATCGCAAAAAGTGGCACGGTCATTTGGCAGCCAAATCCTCTGGGGCTGAAGTGGTTAAGGTCCTTTTTAGATATTTGATTTGTGGTGCATTAATGTACATGCATTAGGCTGCACAATAAGATGGGTTGCCTTAAGACAGCCTAATAATTACTGTACCAATAGGCTGCCAAAGCATTGCAATGATCTGAATTCTGTACATAACACTTCAACACAGTGTATCATAACACAATAATTGCACATTGTGGTGCGCTGCAGCACTGCTGTGTTTCAACCCATTGTAATAGTGAAATGGAGTGTCATTCTAAAAGAATGGCTCCATAATGCACCAAAGATATTAACCTTTAAAGCGTTTGTTAACCCAAAAACAGTGCTTGTGCTGTGTAATTTGGAAACCTGTAACACCTGTAATATCTGGCTGATCCTGCCTGGCTATACCGTCACCTCTGTAAACTGACCACGATAATCATGGCTGCTGAGCCCTGACATTGTGGTCCGTTCAGGTGATTCCGTCAGTCGCAGTCTGCTATCTGCAGCTCTCCCGTGTCTGTGTCTTCTCTGTCCTCCTCCCCCTCCCCTCCCTGCATGTACCAGCGCCCCCGCCCCCCCTGCTCCTCTTATATCTGCTAATAAATTGTAGAATACACTCTGTATCATAATAATGTGTCCCTGTGTCGGTGTAATGTAAAAACTCAGCCGATCTGTACCTGCATAAGCACGGCTCCAGCCGCTCAGCTGATTGTCGGCACGCTCTCTCTCCTCTATCCCCCTAATCCCTGGCTGACATCAGTGGGGCGGCTCGGTCCCGCCCACTGCAGCTGTGAGCCGGAAAAAAAGGGAGCTGCCAAGTCAGCTGAGCGCCCGGAGCGCAGCTTATACAGGTAGAGATCTGTGGATTTTTTACAATACACAGGCACAGGGACACATGTTGTTCTGATACAGAGTGGATAATACCATTTATTAGAAGTGGGTTAACCACCACTTTAAGCTTATTAGCCTTATTCCCAAACATTATTTTTACCTTTTATAAATAACCTTTTTTTCTATCTTTTTATTGTTTTTAACCTCACTTCACTGACTGGTGGGTTAATGTAGTGAACTTCCAACCACAGCATAAGTGCTGTGAAGCCTGTTCATGACAGTAAATAACTGCAGTGAAGGTCTAAAGTCAATGCAAATGCACATTATTCGGAGACTAATCTGGTTTAACCACTTAAGGAGAAGAATTTACCTCCTTAATGACCAGGCGATTTTTTGCAATATAACACTGCGTCACTGTAACTGACAATTGTGCGGTCATGCAATGTTGTACCCAAACAAAATTGATGTAATTTTTTCCCACAAATAGAGCTTTCTTTTGGTGGTATTTGATCACCTCTGCGGTTTTAATTTTTTGCGCTATAAACAAAAGAAACACGACAATTTTGAAAACAATTTAATATTTTTTACTTTTTGCTATAATAAATATCCCCCAAAAACAAATAAAAAAATTAATGTCTTCCTCAGTTTAGGTCAATATGTATTTTTCTACATATTTTTGGTAAAAAAAATCGTATATTGATTGGTTTGTGCAAAAGTTATAGCGTCTACAAAATAGGAAATAGATTTATGGAATTTTTATTGTTTATTTATTTTTTTACTAGTAATGAGCGATTTTTAGCGGGACTGCGACATTGCGGCAGAGAGATCGGCCACTTTTGCCAATTTTTTGGGACCAGTGACATTTATACAGCCATCAGTGCTATAAAAATGCACTGATTACTGTATAAATAACACTGTCAGGAAAGGGGTTAAAACTAGTGGTAATCAAGAGGTTAAATGTGTTCCCTGGGAAGTGTTTTTAAATGTGCGGGGAGTGTACTGACTGGAGGAGGAGAGCGATCGCTGTTCCTGATCACTAGGAACAGACAATCTCTCTCTACTCCCCTGTCAGAAAAGGGAACTGTTTGTTTACATTGACAGATCCCCTTTCTTGCTCTCCGTGGAGTGATTGCAGGTGGCCGGCGGACATCGCGGCCGCCGGTCACGTGCATCGGCTCTGGCGCGCGGGCACGCGCATCCGGCACTGTGTATCTAAGGCACAAACTGACATATAGCTACGGTGATTCACACAATAGAGCCAACCTGCCGCAGTATAGTGACGGCGGCTGGTCGGCAAGTGGTTAAAGTAGTACAGACAATAAATATTGCTGTTGCACCTCATCTGTTCTTTTTGTTATACCTCGCTGCTATAGATGATTAAGTGTAGTAGTGGCTTACACTCAGCGATTTAGTGGTCTAGAGCAGTGAAATAGGAAGATAGTGAGCCAAGGGGTTGATTAACCACTTAAGCCCCGGACCATTATGCAGCTTAAAGTCTAGAGGTGTTTTCAGAATTTGGCACTGCGCTGCTTTAACTAGAAATTGTGCGGACATGCAATGTTGTACCCAAACAAAATTTGCGTCCTTTTCTTCCCACAAATAGAGCTTTCTTTTAATGGTATTTGATTGCCTCTGCGATTTTTTTTTTGCGATGTAAACGGAAAAAGACTGAAAATTTTGGAAAAAAATTATATTTTCTAATTTTTGTTATAGGAAAAATCAAATAAACTCAATTTTAGTCATACATTTAGGCCAAAATGTATTCAGCCACATGTCTTTAGTAAAAAAAAATGTCAATAAGCGTATATTTATTGGTTTGCGCAAAAGTTATAGCGTCTCCAACTAGGGTTCATTTTCTGAAATTTACACAGCTTTTAATTTATGACTGCCTATCTCTTTTCTTGAGGTGCTAAAATGGCAGGGCGGTACAAAACCCCCCTAAATGACCCCATTTTGGAAAGAAGACACCCCAAGGAAATTGCTGAGAGGCATGTTGAGCCCATTGAATATTTTTTTTTTGTCTCAAGTGATTGAATAATGACTAGAAAAAAAAAATACAAAAAGTTGTCACTAAATGATATATTGCTCACACATGCCATGGTTATATGTGGAATTGCACCCCAAAATACATTTTGCTGCTTCTCCTGAGTATGGGGATACCACATGTGTGGGACTTTTTAGGAGCCTAGCCGCGTACGGGCCCCCGAAACCTAAGCACCGCCTTCAGGATTTCTAAGGGCGCAAATTTTTGATTTCACTCCTCACTACCTATCACAGTTTCGAAGGCCATAAAATGCCAAAATAGCACAACCCCCCCCCCAAATGACCCAATTTTAGAAAGTAGACACCCCAAGGAAATTGTTGAGAGGCATGTTGAGCCCATTGAATATTTTTTTTTTTTGTCCCAAGTGATTGAATAATGACAAAAAAAAAAATTTACAAAAATTTGTCACTAAATTATATATTGCTCACACATGCCATGGTTATATGTGGAATTGCACCCCAAAATACATTTTTCTGCTTCTCCTGAGTACGGGGATACCACACGTGTGGGACTTTTTAGGAGCCTAGCTGCGTACAGGACACCAAAAACCAAGAACCGCCTTCAGGATTTCTAAGGGCACAAATTTTGGATTTCACTCCTCACTACCTATCACGGTTTCGAAGGCCATAAAATGCCAAAAAAGCACAACCCCCCCCCCCCCCAAATGACCCCATTTTGGAAAGTAGACACCCCAAGCGTTTTTCTGAGAGGCATGATGAGAATTTTACAGCTCTCATTTGTTTTTGAAAATGAAGAAAGAAAGGAATTATTTTTTTATTTTTTTCAAAACTTTGTGACAAAAAGCGAGATCTGCAAAATATTCACCCTACCTCTCAGCAAATAGCTTGGGGTGTCTACTTTCCAAAATGGGGTCATTTGGGGGGGGGGGTTGTGCCATCTGGGCATTCCATGGCCTCCAAAACTGTGATGGGCAGTGAGGAGTGAAATCAAAAATGTACACCTTTAGAAAGCCTGAAGGCGGTGCTTGGTTTTTGGGGTGCCATACGCGGCTAGGCTCCCAAAAAGTCTCACACATGTGGTATCCCCGTACTCAGGAGAAGCAACAGGATGTATTTTGGGGTGTAATTCCACATATGTCCATGGCATGTTTGAGCAATATATCATTTAGTGACAAAAAAAAATTAAAAAAATATTTTTTCCGCAACTTGTGTCAACATATAAAATATTCCATGGACTCAAAATGCCTCTCAGTATATAGCATGGGGTGTCTACTTTCCAAAATGGGGTCATTTGGGGGGGGGGTTGAACTGTCCTGGCATTTTATACACAACATTAAGAAGCTTACATCCACTCTTCTAACCACTTGAAGACAAAGCCCTTTCTGACACTTTTTGTTTACATGAAAACATTTTTTTTTTTTTGCAAGAAAATTATGTTGAACCCCCAAACATTATATATTTTTTTAAAGCAAAGGCCCTACAGATTAAAATGGTGGGTGTTGCATTTTTTTTTTCCACACAGTATTTGCGCAGCGATTTTTCAAACGCATTTTTTGGGGAAAAAATACACTTTTTTTAATTTTAATGCACTAAAACACACTATATTGCCCAAATGTTTTATGAAATAAAAAAGATAAAAAAGATGATCTTAGGCCGAGTACATACGTGTTTGGTACATACCAAACACGACATGCTTTAAAATTTTGCACAAAAGCGCAGTGGCAACAAACTACATACATTTATAAAAGACTTTAAAAGCCTTTACAGGTTACCACGTTAGATTTACAGAGGAGGTCTACTGCTAAAATGACTGCCCTCGATCTGACCTTCGCGGTGATACCTCACATGCATGATGCAATTGCTGTTTACATATGATGCCAGACCGATGCTTGCGTTCGCCCTTGCGCAAGAGCAGGGCGGGACAGGGGTGCTTTTTTTTTTTTTTTTTTATTAATTTTGCTTTTTTATTTTATTTTTAAACTGTTTCTTCCATATTTTTTTTTTTTTAATAATTTTTATTGTTATCTCAGGGAATGTAAATATCCCATATGATAGCAATAGGTAGTGACATGTACTCTTTTTTTAAAAAAACTGGGGTCTTTTGGACCATAGATCTTTCCTCTGACCTCAAAGCATCTGACCACACCAATATCGGTGTGATAAAATGCTTTCCCAATTTCCCAATGGCGCTTTTTATATCCGGGGGGGACATTCCCTCCCACTGCTTGTAAAAGCAGTCCAGAGGCTAATTAGCCGCTAGGATTGCTTTTACATGAAAGCCGGCCGCTGGCTGAAAAGAATGATACCAAGATGATACCTAAACCCGCAGGCATCAATCTGGTATAACCATTCAAAGTCCAGCAACATACCAGTACGTTGCTGGTCCTTGTTGGACATGTATTGTAATCTTTTTTTTCATGCAGCCTGTTGGCTGAACGAAAAAAAGAGATTGATCGGTGGGTATGCCCACCATTAGAATACCTCCCTTCACCCACCCACTTCTAATGATGGGCATACATGCACCATTTATATATGTCGAAGCATGGGGACATCCTCCCGCAAAAGATATGCAGCACACACATGGTCAGACTTTTCCACGGGCAAGCCTCCGTCAGAATTTTGACTGCATGTACGCGGCATTAGGAGCAAAATCGCTCCTCCACCCCTGCTGCCCCCATGCTTCGGCATATATGCTCTTTTTTTTTAACTGTGGTGGTGAAATCACCTCCTACAGCACTGGAGTCGCAGGGATCAGGCCTGTCTCTGCGAACGCTGCAGTTATGTGTGTTGTGTTTTGTAAGTGACAGTGATCGATCGATACTGCACTTGGGTGGCCTGGGCTGGACGGAGGGGCAAAATGCAGGTGCTAGCAGGTATCTGGGCTGATCCCGCTAACACTGTGTTTTTGGGAACCCTAAACCGCTAGGGACGCTACTATAGATTTGATCACATCAGATATTAATCTGTTCAGATACTATACCACTAAGGGAGGTGTATGCTTCACGCGTGGGTGTTAGCATTACTGGCACTAACCTGACGCTGCCTGGGGCCTCTCTGATGCTAAAACCTAATTGATATCACCCGCCGGGCGATCAGGGGGTTAAACCTTTATTGGGTTATATACAGCGGGTGCCCTGACACTATAAAAAGCAAACTAACTAACCAGCGTCACCCGTAACACTTATATGGTGATCACTGGTGAAAGGGTTAACTAGGGGCAATCAGGGGGTTAAACCTTTATTAAGTAATATATGGGGGTACCTGACGCTATACAAAAACCTGACGGGGAACCTAAATAACAAAATAACTAACTGGCTAACCAGTGTCACCAGTAACACTTATACGGTGATTACTGGTGAAAGGGTTAACTAGGGGCAATTAGGGGGTTAAAACCTTTATTAGATAATATATGGGGGTACCTGACGCTATTAAAACCTGTGGCGAACCTAAAAAATATAACTGGCTACCTATCGGCACCAGCATAACTAATACAGCGATAAGAAAAACGATCGCTTAGTGACAGTGGCAAAAGGGGGTAAAAGGGTTACCTGGGGGGGGATCAAGGGGTTAAACCTTTATTAGGTAATATATGGGGGTACCTGACGCTATAAAAACCTGCGGCAAACCTAAAAAAATTAACTGGCTACCTATCGGCATCACCGACACTAAGACAGTGATCAGAAAAACGATTGCTTAGTGACACTGGCAAAGGGGGGTGAAAGGGTTACCTGGGGGGGCGATCAAGGGGTTAAACCTTTATTAGGTAATATATGGGGGTACCTGACGCTAAAAAAAACTGCGGCGAACCTAAATAAAAATAACTGGCTACCTATCGGCATCACCGACACTAATACAGCGATCAGAAAAGCGATCGCTTAGTGACAGTGGTGCTAGGGGGTGAAAGGGTTACCTGGGGGGCAATCAAGGGGTTAAACCTTTATTAGGGGGGGTTAGGGGGCTACACTGGACCTAAAACACTCTGCCCTGACACTTTTACAGTCACAAATGTTACTGATTGCAGTGATCAGTAAATAAATGGTCACTGCAATCAGTGACACTGTGATTTGGGGGGTGATCTGGGGGTGTCTGGGGGGGCCTGGGGGGGCAATCATGTTCCTATGTGTCCTGGTGTCAGTGTGCTGTTCAGTGCACTAACCTGATGTCTTCTCTTAACGGCGCTCGGTATATGTGAACGCCGCATGAGAGATGACATCACTTCCTCCTGCCTGTGTAAACATTACACAGGCAGAGGAAGATTCTCATTCGCCGGGAGCGATCGCGAGGGGGTGGCCGGAAATGAATGTCCGTCCCCTCATCACGGATCGCTCCCGGAATGATGCCGACCACTCACTGTATAGAAGGGGGGTCCGATTGGACCCCCCAACTATACGAAGGCAGGCACGTATAGGTACGTGATTGCGCCTGTCCGTGCCATTCTGCCGAAGTATATATACAGTGAGCGGTCGTTAAGTGGTTAAAGAGCTGAACATGTACTGTACATGGATATGGAAAAATTAGATGGACATGGCAGGAATGGGATCCCAGCATCACTAGATAGGCAACTAATTTTTTGTACATTGCCATCAGTATTGCTTGCTATTAATATACATTTCCTGATTAATAAAAGCAAATAAAGGAGAGGAGATAAAAATGAAGCCTATTTAACACCAACAAAAAAAAAACTAGAGAGGTTTCTGGCAAGAATCTCTACATTGGTGTGCAGAGTGCCTCCAGTTTGCAGTATCGCAATGAAATTACATTTAAATGTTTTTAACAGTTTTAGAAAATTGCATCTAATGCAGACTGAAGTAGAGATGTACATTTTAATTATAATAAAATACAAAAATAGTGATTTCCTTTATGACAGCAGAGATTCCATTTGAAAAATATACCTGTGTTTTACAAGGAGCTGTAATTTGAATTAGAATTGGATCTGGTAAAGTATTGGGCCATTGTCATGTCCATGCACTAACAGATGTCCTTCGCTAGTCCCAGTCTGATGCTAGACAGTAGCTCTGGGTGTCTCTGAACCTCCTCTTCTGGGGTTCCCTCCTGGCTCCTCCACTTTTGAAAATTCACCCATAGCAAGCCGCTTGCTATGGGGGCACTCCTGCCTCAATCCATGTAGGTATAAAATGTAGAAGAATAAAATCAATTGCAGTACAAAAATACAGGCATGAATATAAATGCCCTCTGGTATGAAGGGCTGTTGCACGTAGCTCTAGGAGATGACTCCTGAGTCCTGACATGTTTGAGACCCCTAGGTCCTTCTTTATAGGCTGAATGTCATCTAAAGCATACATACGTCTATAAAGTGAACATATTTAAACATTAGTATGTAGTGTTGAGCGAACCCGAACTGTAAAGTTCGGGTCCGTACCGAACTTTAGCTTTTTCCCGAACCCGAACCCGGACTTTTCCCAAAAGTCCGGGTTCGGGTTCGGCAATCTAATAATGCATTTAGAAATGCTTCAGGGGCCAGCCAATCACCTTTTGATTAGCTGGTGTGCCCTTAGAAGCCATCATAGCCATGCCTACTAATGGCATGGCTGTGATTGGTCAGTGCAACATGTGACCCAGTTTCTATATAAGCTAGAGGCACACAGCACACATGACACTCTGCTTCAGAATAGATAGGGAGAGGATCTAGTCTGCTGCTGCTGCTTTTAGGGAGAGATAGAAAGATAGATGAGGTAGTCCTGATTCTACAATCTGAGGGAAAAGATAGAGAGATAGTGTAGTGTAGGGCCAGGTTCCTGTGTTGGTGCAGTTCTGTAGCTGTGCGATTCAGCGGTTACGTACTGTGGGTGTGTTCTGCTCTTCCAAAAAACGCAGTTTAGTGGCACCAAAAAAAGTTTGCAGTGTGTTATACATATTTTGAGGTGTGTGAAATAAACAATTTCTATATAGTTTTCTCCTACTGTGCTATACTAAAAAAAAAACATTTTTTTTTAATAGCATTTTCTGCAGTTCTGTGTTTTATTTTTTTTATGTTATTTTAAGTTATTTCCCTATCCACATTTGTTTGCAGAGCACTTGCCATGCTCTTAACAACATTTTGCTGCCATTTGCAGCCCTCTAGCCCTTTCCATTACCTTTTTAGAGCCTTTTTAGTCCTTAGAAGTCCGGGTCCCCATTGACTTCAATAGGATTCGGGTTCGGGTCCGGGTTCGGGTTAAAGTTCGGTCCCGAACCCGAACTTTTTTCCGAAGTTCGGCCGAACCCGTCGAACCCGAACATCCAGGTGTCCGCTCAACTCTATTAGTATGATAGTACAATTTTAACATTGATCAACCTATTGCATGGAATTTAACATCCATGCAAGTACAAAAAATAGGCATGGAAGGCTGATACTCACTTGCATGAGCCGATTACCAATGAACCATGAGGGGGACCTGGCAGAGATGGAATTCCATGCAATAGGTTGATCAATGTTAAAATTGTACTATAATACTAATGTTTAAATATGTTCACTTTATAGACATATGTATGCTTTAGATGACATTCAGCCTATGAAGAAGGACCTAGGGGTCTGAAACAATATAGGTGTCATCTCCTACAGCTACGTGCAGCAGCCCTTTATACCAGAGGGCATTTACCGTATTTTTTGCTCCATAAGACGCACCTGACCATAAGACGCACCTAGATTTTAGAGGAGGAAAATATAAAAAAAAAAAAAACTTGGACCAAATGGTGTACTAAAATATTTAATAAAGTATAACAGAATAATATTTCTACACTAACAACTAATGTAAGGGGGCACCCTACACTGATCCCCAATTTAACTGGGACATTTACATGACCTCAATACAACAGGAGTATTTGCATATTTAGACATTTACACTGACCAGTAATGTAAATGGTGTATTTACAGTAACCCCCTCCCCCATCTCTCTACTAATCTCTGCATTCTTATCTCCCTCTCAGTACAACTCTGCCCCTCTAACTCATCTGCTAACCTCTGTCCCCCAAACCCCTCATCTTCTAACATCTGCACTCCAACCCTTCCTTCCCATTCAACTCTGCAGCCTCTGCACCTCAAACCCCCCTCTTTGATCCCCTCTACATGCCCCCTATATTCACCTGTATGCTGTTCCCACCTTCTAGGTGGGCGGCATGCAGAGGTGTGGGCGTAATTAGCATATGAATCGCGGCGGCCGACCTCATTAACATAACAATGCCCGCGCGATTTACATATCAATGCCGATCCTGTGGGGGTTAAATACAGAACAATACCCTTTTGTTTCTCTCCCAGTAGCAGCTGAAAGCATTAGAGAAACAGGATTTAGCTGGGGCAGAGTGATGCATAGGGCATCGTTCTGCCGTCGAAACGATCCCCCTATCAGCGGCTCTCCTGATTAGTATTCGCTCCATAAGACGCACACACATTTCCCCCCGTTTTTTGGGGGATAAAAAGTGCGTCTTATGGAGCGAAAAATACGGTATATTCATGCCTGTATTTTTGTACTGCAATTGATTTTATTCTTCTACTGTATAGACTACTAAATGTTTTCAATAAACAACACTTTTTAAATACTCACCTGATCTGTCCTAAAAATCCTGAGGGGTTATGCTGTGCCTATGAGCACTAGGTTTGTCTTCTGTATCCAAACAAAATTGACATCCTTTTTTTCCCACAAATAGAGCTTTCTTTTGGTGTTATTTGATCACCTCTGCGGTTTTTATTTTTTGTGCTATAAACAAAAATGGCAATTTTGAAAATAAAAATAAAAAGATTTTTACTTTTCTGCTATAATACATATCAAAAAAAATACAAAAAAATAATGCATTTATCAGTTTAAGCCAATATATATTCTTCTACATATTTTTGGTAAAAAAAATTGCAATAGGCATATATTGATTGGTTTGCGCAAACGTTATGGCATCTACAAACTATAGGATAGATTTAAGGACTTTTTTTATTGTTTTTACTGGTAATGGCAGCGATCTGCAATTTTTAGTGGGACTGCGACATTGTGGTGGACACATCTGACCTCAAATTACTCTCTTTGGGGACCAGTGACATTATTACATTGATCAGTGCTATAAAAATGTACTGATCAATGTAAAAATGACACTGGCATAGAAAGGGGTCAAGAGAACGGGGAATTGCCTTGTTTACACTTCCCAGTTTGGCGGCTGGTCAGCAAGCGGGTAATGAAGGAATTGAGTGAGAAGAGAGAACAATGTTTTTGAAAGCAAAATATTAGAAAGTAAAAGAAAAGGCTGTATTGTGCAAGACTTGTTATCTTGTTTAGCTTTAGAAGATTCTGTGAGGGATAAAGACAATTAAATTACTAAGTCACAGAATGCACTTGATAGAAGCAATAAGCCTGTTAGATGTTACAGAAATAAAAACTGAGACTATAAATTTAAATATTGCATGCAATTACTATTAGGTAGGCATTGAAATCTAAACTTTTGTGATTAATTATCAGAGAAAAATGAGAGATTGAAATGAAGAAGAATTATGGAATTGGAGAGAAATTCACAGGAATGAAGATATGCATCAAATCTAAAATCCAGCAATTTGCAGGAAAAGACAAATTCAAACTTCCCATTGAATATAAAAAATATTTTCATATTAAATCTGATAATTTATTGCCAGCTGCACCCACTATGACTACCACCGTTTATAACAATAATAATAACACAGGAGAAGTACAGCTTGTAATGAGACCCTTCAAACCAAAAAAGTTAAACATAATACTTAGAGATAGGAATGGTGCCTTGCCATGATTTTTCACAGATTTTTTTTAATGGTTTTGTGATTTGAAGGGTGCTAGAGATATGTACAATCTAAATCAATCTGATGTACAAAGGGTCATGCAAAATTATATAGGAAATGGTCTGTGGATGAGAATTAAACAGACCTGTATTCAGCCTAATAGGACAAAGGATAAATGACTGGAATTACTGTGTATTTTATAGTGTATAATCTGATGTTACTATACATGGGAAGATCAAATAAATGCAAAAAGAGTCTCCTTATGAGCTGACACAGGATAGCTACTGTTATGGAACATTTGGTCGGTAATAGTCCTACATGTGAGCGTGGAGGCTTGGTACATAGGACCATGATTTTAGATGCTTTGAATGAGGATATGAAGGAAAATATTTTATTTGTTACTCCAAATCTTCATGATTTAAATGGCATTTTGTTAAGAGCAGGTCATTTGTGGAGGAAATCTAATATGGAAAATGTAAAGGTTGATGTGGTAACATTGTTCAGGAAAAATGCTGGGCATAAAGATCAGAAGATTTAAACACAATTAAATAACCAGGGGAGATATACCAGGCATGTGATCCTAATGTACGAAACAGTTAATAAAAATAATGAGCAAAAGTCTAAGACCCGGGTACCATTTTCCTAGTTAAAACAGGACTATGGCCCTCTGAAATATGATAAAATAAAGATAGGACGTGACAAATTATTGGAAGCCAATGTGAATCTTCACAAACAGTTGAGCGTATAGAGTGACATAAAGACAGATATAGCAGAATGAGAAAATTCTTTAGATCTGTTTTTAAATGCAAATTACACCTCTATGGCAGTGGATTACATTTCTATGGCAGTGGGGGTAAATTACAAGAGAACTGTAAAAATGTAAATCGTGCTTTGTTTATCTTCAAACACAATATTTAATGACTTTGCTAACAAATCTTTGTTGGTGAGTTTCCAATCTTTCAGATGTTGAAGATGAGTGAATCTGTGTGGACAGAAATACTTATTTGCAAGTAAATTGCAGAAGCACAAAACGTCTACACATTTTGCCTAAAATTGTTAGTTGGGGGAAGGTAAAAGAATACCCTGGTTAGATAAACAAATGTGTAATTTGTGCTGGAACCATTATACAATGAATTTCAAGGACTTTTAGTATAATGGACGCTCTCAATATACATACACATTGTGACTTTTTTACTTTAATATTTTATTTTCATAATTTTTTATTTCTTGATCTTTATCTAAAAACCAGAGAGAATTGTTTAAACCTAGTAATCATTTTTATACCATCTGCAACATCTAAAGTGAGATGCTCCCCAATGGCTTTGTATAGCATAACTTACTGGTTGTCTTGAGTGTTTATACATTGATGCTCAGACTGGGCAGAACAGCATAAGTTGAGGATATAATACTTTGGGAGGTTTTTCTCAAATTTTCCAAGAGGAAGGTGAATGAAATTAATCACTGTAGTTGTAATTGGTTGAATCCGTTGTTTATAATTTGCTGAAGGCTATGACATATATGGATGTAAGAATCTTTCTACTTTCATGGTTTTATTTTAAACTTGTGATGAAAGTTTTTGAAACTTAGCAATTCACCTTTGAGGATGAACCCCTGAGCCTGGAGATGGAGAAAAATGGGACTCTGAAGGCTTCTAATCATTGTGCATTTGCAAATACTCTGTGAACTTTATCTGTTGTGGGATCCAAAAAAGGCTTCTCTCTGGAGAACCAAGTTTGCATCATATACACTCTTTTTTCCATAGTAAAACTTATGATTATATCAAATATTAGTCGTCATACTTATATTTACAACAATCTTTAGCCACTCTGGCCTCATCCATAGACACAGACAGTGCTGCCCCTTGCTACCTCATTACAGGATTTGACTGATAGCAGTGGGAGCCAATGGCTTCCGTTGTCTCAGAAAAACCTGTGAGAGTGGGAAGAGAAGACAGAGCTGATACAGATGGGCACAGTGCTGGATCGAGTGAGGTGTTGAGTATAAGGGGAGGCGAATGAGGGGGCACTTCTAATACCTAATTTTTTTTTTTTTAATGCAGATAATGCATAAGGGTAAACATGTTTAATCTTTAGAACCACTTTAGGTTCATGGAGGAAAGCACCAAACAACAAGATATACTGCATAAAATTTCAGAATCAATTTTATTCATATAATGGTAAAATCAGCCAACACTTTCAGGGTTTCAGAAGCTTCTTCTTCATCAGAACAAAATAGGACTACATATAATGTCTCATAAATAATGAGTATACCGAGTATCTAGGAACTTGCATTTTATAATAATTGAAATGTAAATGTTACCCTTAACAACCTGATCCAACAATTTACTATTAAAATTCTCTCCTAAAAGGGTAAGAACATTTTCAGACGTCAACTGATTTCCTCCGTGCCCCCTCCCCTCCTGAGCTATATAACTCAACCAACACCCCTTCCCCTCTGTAGCTGTTTACCTCCCAAAGTATCACAGTCATGGCCATGTATAGTGTTTACATTCTCAGGCCTCGTACACACGACCGAGTTTCTCGGCAAGAACCAGCAAGAAACTTGCTGGCAGAGATGTCTTGCCGAGAAACTCGTTCGTGTGTTTGGTTTCTCGTCAAGAAAACCGACAAGTAATCTCGACGAGAAAATAGAGAACCTGCTCTCTATTTTCTCGTCGAGATTCTCATCGGCATGTTTCTCGAAGAGAAAAGTGAGTGTGTGTACACTTACCTGTCCTCCGGGAAGCCCGCGCATGTTCGAAATGAATTCGACGCATGCGCGGTAGCTTCCTAGGCATAGGTAGGGTATACCAAGATGGCGGAAACGGCATCGAATGTGACGAGCGCATGCTCATCGTAGTCGATGACGTCACCGCGTACGCTCCATTCAAAGAACCGTGGGTTCTTTGAATCGAGCGTCTGTACACTCGGCCGGGACAAGTTTCTTGTCCAAGAATCTCGTCGAAAAAAACGACATGTTTTTTTCGACGAGAATCTCGGCCGTGTGTACGAGGCTTTAGGCTGAGATCATCCTTGCCACTGAGTGTACTTTTCCTTGCCCATGGTAATCCCTTCATCTTTTTCCCCTGCTTAATACACACTATATATATATATATATATATATATATATATATATATATATATATATTTTTTAATTCTTTAATAACCTCCATCCTGCTCATAATTAAAAATATCCTTCACTAACAGTGTACCAGTTCAAACAGAAATCATTCTTATCCAGTCAAAAGTTGATAGCCACTGCTTACATTAGGCCCCCTTTCTCTATCAAGCAATAAGCCACTGTGAAGTAAACAGTGAGAGTAAGGAGAGAAGTCTGCAATCTGCTATTGCTGATTTCTCCTTCTAGAAATACTAGTTTTCTATCAGTCATGCTGGTCCAATGGCTTAAAGTGGATGTAAACCCACTCTCATCCTTTCTAAACTACTGCCATAGTGCTGATCTATAAGCATATAGATGCCTCCTGCATGTATCCTTATCTGTCAAATGTCTCCCTCTGTCTGTTATGAGACCTGAAAAACTGCAGATTATGTGGGTGGATCTGTTGTCTGGAGCTCGGTGGGTGGAGTCGTGATGACAGTAGACTCCCCGCCCACCTCTACACTCCCCTTGTCAACATGCATTTTCTGCTGTGGATTCCTTCTGCTATGATCACTAACATCCAGTCAAAATCCAGAAAAGTAACCACATGACTTCAGAAAAGGAGTGGGGGTGGGAATTAAAACATAGTGCCTGTCTAAAGCTAGTGCATGAGATATGTAAATAACCTGTCACTCAAAGCAAAGGGGCGGAACGGACAAAGGTAACTCTGTTTGTCCGTTTTATCTCACTGAACAAGAAAAGAGGATTGCTCAGAGCTGGATTAACTCTTTGTGGCAAGACCTGGCACAAAGGATAGGAAATCCTATACTCTACATTGTGACAGCAAAAAAAAAAAAATGGGTTTACATCCATTTTAAATAGTTTGAGCACTTCATCAAGAGTATGCAGATCGAGAGTTGGCTGTACAATTGTTCCATGTCAGTGAATCAGACAGAATCACCTGTAGGCATACAAAGGATACCCAAACAACAACCCTCTGAAAGTGTCACCTCATTTGCAAACTGTTAATTTACCAATACCAGGCTTAGAATATCAGGACAATCTATAAATAAGCTAATAAAAGGCTGTATTTTTTCTATTAATGGGAAGATTTATGCTGCTGAAAATTAACCAGGGTAGAGCCACCTTCTTGCCCATACCACCTATAGGCACAGGACTGTTGTATATCAAGGAAAATTCAGCATGAAGTGTGATCAACACATAAGTGGAGTAATAAAAACAAAACAAAAAACTTTTTGATTTTGTTGCTATAAAACATAGATACAATTAGGCGTTATCAATTTTAGCAGGTTTGTTTTATAAAATACGTGCAACACATTTGTGCTTGTTCACTTTCCAATAGAAACATGAACACAACATTCTTATGTCAGTGAATAATAATTGCAAATACCATAGTTACAAGCTTTCATAAATCATTTTCTGCATTGACGATTTACTGCAAAGGTAACTAAGTTCAAAGAAAACAACTGCAGAAATTACAGATTTACGTTGCAGGAGTAATGAAGAGGTTTAGATGATAGACACTTACTTGAAAGTATTACAGTGAAATGTGGGGCTATATAATGGCATAGGGTCTGTAGTAAAGATAAACAGATGCTGCTCGTAAAAGTAACAAATCATATAAATTGCAGCCATGGACTTGGGATCATTACATATTTTCCCACCATGGTGATGTTACAGAAAAGGCAAATGCCTGCCTGCCAGAAGAAATTGCATATGAAATGACAGTAACAAGATTTGTTAAATTATACTGCATACAGTATGTTTTGAAGGAACTGATGAGATTGCAGCTGGATGTGCTATTACCGAAATAATAAAAAGTGTGCTTTTGTTAGTGATATACTGTAGTTCTACTTCTAGGCCTACTAGTAGACATGAGAAGATTGTTTTGCCCTACATGGGGTACAAACCAGAATTGTCTGTTGTGACTGCTGTTTCCTCTTTGGAATTCCTTCTCATCTTAGAACTGATAAACCGGGTTTCTGGGCCCTTAATCAGTTCCGTTTCTGGCACCTTTTTGGGAAGTCGGTACTCCAATGAGAAACGACAAATACACACCCTAAAGAGATAACTACAATGATTTTATGGCTGTATAGGGGACTAAACCCAGAACATTCCCCATATGTAATCTCAGCGACGGCAATGTGCAGGTAACTAAATCAGGACCAGTTCCCCCATTGGGAACCAGCTATACAAAATGCACACCCGCCCTCCCCAACTCAAAAGCACCCCCTAGTACACCCAACAATAACCAAATCACTATATTATTAACCCATATACCGTATATACTCGAGTATAAGCCGACCCGAATATAAGCCGAGGCACCTAATTTTACCACAAAAAATGGGAAAACTTATTGACTCGAATATAAGCCTAGGGTGTCCATCTGCATGCCTCACTGTGCCTCACTTTGCCTCACTGTGTCCATGTGCATGCCTCACTGTGCCCATGCCACACTGTGCCCTTGCCTCACTGTGTCCATGCCTCACTGTGCCCATTCCTCACTGTGTCCATGACTGATGTTTAACATGGGAGTCTATGGAAGGAGTGCCCAGGTTTGAAAACTCGGTGCTCCCGGGTTGTAGGTCTCCTAGACAACAAACTTTTCACACTAGTAGAGGAGACGTGGGGCTACCTTTGTGCCAGGTTTGGGGTCCAGGGGACCTACTACTGGTCGGTACCGGGTCCCCAAAATCACTGAAGAAATTACCATTTAACATGGGAGTCTATGGAAAGGGTGCCCGGACTTGAAATATCGGTGCTCCCCGGCAGTAGGTCCCCCAGACAACCAACTTTGCACACTTATAGAGGAAGCATGTGGCTACATGTGTGCCAAGTTTGGTGTCCAGGGGACCTATGGCCGGCCAGGACCGGGTCCCCAAATCTGGGAGATCAGGCGCAAAAAGGTGCCTCGAGTATAAGCCGAGGGGGCATTTTCAGCACAAAAGAATTTACTGAAAAACTCGGCTTATACTCGAGTATATACGGTAATGTTCCTACGCAGACCCAAAAAAGTACACTGGCATGTATAATGTAACTGGAATTATACTGTATACTTATAATTTGATAAATAAGATATAAAAATCTGTAATTTTTGCTGTATTTTTAGAAATGTAAGAACCCCCTGAGGAAGACCCAAAATCCTGTAGGTTCAATTGCATTGGGGCATTTCCATACATTGGACAGTGCTAATATTAATCTAACAGGGATTCACTGTTTTATGCATATTTTTCTTGAAACCATCTCTTATCTCGCTTTTGTACTTACCAGAGCTCCTATTTTAAATCTTTGCATATGTCATGTTCTTGTCCCTTTTTGATAAATAAAAATGATTACCGTATTTATCAGCGTATAATACGCGCCGGCGTATAACACGCACCCCAAGTTTAGCAGGGAATTTTAGGGAAAAAAACTTTTAGGAGGGAAGTTTAAGAAAAAAAAATTACATTTAAATGCAGCCTTACCAGTGTCATTTGCAGCCTTGTCACAGTGCAGCCTTGCCAGTGTCCATTGCAGCCTTGCCCAGTGTCCAGTGCAGCCTTGCCCAGTGTCCAGTGCAGCCTTGCCAGTGTCCAGTGCAGCCTTGCCAGTGTCCATTGCAGCCTTGCCAGTGTCCATTGCAGCATTGCCCAGTGTCCAGTGCAGCATTGCCAGTGTCCAGTGCAGCCTTGCCAGTGTCCATTGCAGCATTGCCCAGTGTCCAGTGCAGCATTGCCAGTGTCCAGTGCAGCCTTGCCAGTGTCCAGTGCAGCCTTGAATTTAAATTTGGCGCCGCCGAGATCGCCGCTGATACAGGGCGGAGCGGGGCGGGGCGAACGCCGCTGAGAACGCAGGGACTGGGCGGAGCCGAGATACACATAGCCGAGTGTATTCGGCTATACTCGGCTTTTCTCGGCTTCGCCCACAGTCACTGGGCGTGACTGTGAGCGGAGCCGAGAAAAGCCGAGTATAGCCGAATACACTCGGCTATGTGTATCTCGGCGGCGATCGCTCCGCTCCGCTCACAGTCAGCGGAGATCGCGGGCATAGGTGAGTATCGGCGTATAACACGCACCCACGATTTTCCCCTGATTTTAAGGGGAAAAAAGTGCGTGTTATACGCCGATAAATACGGTACTTTGTCCAATCTTCATTTGCTGCTAAAAAAAAACCCTGGGGAATTTTCCTTTCTTTTCTAAAAGTACCAAATTTGGGGTGTGCAGCTCTCTTAGACTCCCACAAATGTGTCATCCAATGATACAGCATACATGTTTTTCCAGGCCCCACAATTTTCTTTCTCACATCAATCTAATGTTGGGTTCTTTACCCACTTCAATACAGGGCATTTTCACCCCCTTCCTGCCCAGACCAATTTTTAGTTTTAAGCGCTGTCGCATTTTGAATGACAATTGCGCGGTCATGCAACACTGTACCTAAATTAAAATGTTATGGTTTTTTTCATCACAAATAGAGATTTCTTTTGGTGGTATTTGATCACCTCTGCGGTTTTTATTTTTTGCGCTATAAACAAAAGAAGAGCGACAATATTTTTTACTTTTTGCTATAAAAAATATCACAATTTAAAAAAAAAAAATTCCTCAGTTTAGACCGATATGTATTCGTCTACATAAATCGCAATAAGCGTATATTGATTGGTTTGCGCAAAAGTTATAGCGTCTGCAAAATAGGGGATAGATTTATGGCATTTTTATTTACTTTTATTTTTTTACTAGTAATGGCAGCGATCTGCGATTTTTATTGTGACTGTGGCATTGCGGCGGACACATCGGACACTTTTAACACATTTTTGGGACCATTCACATTTATACGGCGATTAGTGCTATAAAAATGCATTGATTACTGTGTAAATGTGTCTGGCAGGGAGGGGGTTAACACTAGGGGGCGATCAAGGGGTTAAATGTGTATCCTAGGGAGTGATTATAACTGTAGGGGGAGGGGACTCACAAGGGGAGGAGATCGATTGGTGTTCCTCTGTACTGGGAACACACCATCGGTCTCCTCTCACCTGACAGGATGTGGATCTGTGTGTTTACCGGGTCACGAGCGGCGCGGCGGGCGCACATGCCACCGGCGGCGTGCACGCTTCTAGATGGCCGGGAAGCCCAGGACGTCATGAGGTCCACCCAGGATGGGAGATCCCTCTTGCGGACGTCATATTACAATAGCTGGGTAATGAAGTGGTTAAAAAAACACTTTGGTATATTGTCTCCATTGATATTCTGAATAGGGGTGTGTCAAATCACTCCCCTCTGATGGCTACCCTTGGGGGCATTTCTACAGTACCCAGTCGGGCCCTGTAGAAATGTAATCGTCCTGGCTTAAGATAATTACTAGCTATGAATTTGCTCAAAACACTCTGATTTCCTTCTTAAAAATGAATTTAAACACTTCTCTTAAAGCGGAGTTCCACCCTAAAATGGAACTTCCGCTTTTCGGAACCCTCCCCCCCTCTGGTGTCACATTTGGCACCTTTCAGGGGGGAGGGGGTGCAGATACCTGTCTAAGACAGGTATTTGCACCACTTCCGGGTATTGACTCCAGCTGGAGTCACGCCCCTTCGCGTCACCCCCCGCTGTCTTCTGGGAAACACACTGTTCCCAGGAGAGAGCGGGGACCAGTGACGGCACGCCACGCTACTTGCACATGCGCAGTAGGCTTCACTTCCTGGTTCCCTCACCGAGAATGGCAGTGGCAGCATCCAAGGACCGAGCGACTGCTCGACCTCGTTTGCCGACATCGCGGGCGTGCTGGACAGGTAAGTGTCCATTTTTAAAAAGTCAGCAGCTGCAGTATTTGTAGCTGCTGGCTTTTTAAAAACAAAATTGGCGGAACCTCCGCTTTAAGATTCTGTGGGACACCATGAAGGCCTTCTTATTAAATAAATTAGCATGGTTAAAACCAATAGTAGGAGGGAAATAAATCAAGCAAGTGAGCAGGTGATTGCGGCAGAGACTGCTTAGGTTTTAACCCAAAATGCTGGACACTGTTCATCCTGGGCAGAGGCATAGTCTCAATTTAAATTCCTTATGGAAAAAAGAGCAGCCCAGATACTCCTTTTCTCGGGTCCCTCTTTGCTGCTCTTAGTCCTGCTCCTTTTGAGTGCCCCTCAGCCAGAAGCTTGCTACAGGTTGTCACCCAAGCCGAGTCAGAGCTCCCTGTATCTATTCAGACATGGAGCCCCGACCTGGCTCTGCCCCTTTTCCCCCTGATTGGCTGACTGACTTTGATTGACAGCCTCAGGAGCCAATAGTGCTGCTGCTCTGTCTCAGACAATCAGGAGGAGTGTACTGGATGGCTGAGGGGATCATGAACATCGCTGGAGAGAGAAGGAGCTCAAGTAGGTAATTGGGGGGGTGCTGGGGGAAATGCTACACACAGAAGGTTTTTTTATCTTAATGCATAGAATCTTCACCCCACATGACATCCCTTCCCTTTTCACTTTCCCTCCCTCTTCAAATATCATCTGCACTCCCCTTTTTTTACATATTCCTTTTGACTACCATTTCTATATCGTCCCTCTCCTTTTGGTATATTTCAGTTTTTTTTACACTTTTTTCCTCACATTCACTCCCCGCTCTTCCACATTCCTGCCCCCAGCCCACATCCCTTGTTCTTTCCCCTTCACACTACCATTTCTGTTCTTTTTCCCTCTCATATTTCTACCACTCCCCCATCACTTTCATTCTTTCTTTCCCTCTTCCAGCACTCTTCTGTCACTCATACCCTTTTTTCTTCCTTTTTCTTCTTCTTTCCTTTTCCTCTTTTCTCCCTTTCTTTTCACTTTTCATTTCTTTCCACTATATTTCTCCCACTTTTCTCAGGTTTCTTTTTCCAGCCCTGTTGTCACACTTCCTTTTAATTCAATAAAATTTTTATTGAGAAATTTTACAAGAGAATACATGTGGACATAATTCAAGAAGAATCTGCATTGAAACATGTCATACATCAAAATTTGTAGATCCTCAAGTACCGATGTTAGTTTATCACAAAGCAAGAAACTTTATATGTTATTTGATCAAAGAAAGAACATACAAGGTAATAAATCGTCATCTGATCACCAAACGGTGGAATGCATCTCACCGAAACGTAACAGATAGAGTTAAACCAGACAGGAGGGGAGGAGCCGCCTCCCCCGGGCACCCCTTCCGGGAACATGCTGTGCCTCACAGGGAAGTAAGGATCCCCCCCCCCCAGGTCCCATCACTAATGTTGTCACACTTCCTATTGGTGTAGGCTTTATCTATTTATTCATTCATTATACTTTATTTCATCTTGCTATCCTTGTCGTCTATTTTTTGACGCTATATTGATTTGCTACATAGACATTCTCCAATTCCAATGTATTCCCTATCCATTAGATACATTCTCTATCCATTAGATACATACTCTATATGGACACGTTGGTCTCTACCTGTCGGTTTGACCTAACTGTTTATTGATGCCTACCCTAATCATTGCATTTAAACTATAGAACTATATGTTTGTGCAATACCACATACCCACTATGGTGTCCCTTATTGATCCGCTGCAGGTGCGGTCTCCCCTTCCCCCTCTCCACGCCTCTTAGGCATGGGACTTTTCTCCTATTGCTGTGACTTCTTGTAAGCCAGTTACGGCCCAATGAGGTGCCCCCTCCATGTGGATCATTGGCCGGCCGGCGGATCTGGTTTTGGGATCTTAAGAAGACTCTTTTAGAGGATCTCTGGTCATGTGATCGTGTGCAATATAGTCTGTTTGGTAAATATGCTTTGGAATACCTGCTATTGTCAGTAACATGTTTTCTTAAAAAAACTCTATAATTATTCATTAAAATGTAATTTCCTCACAGTTAACATTTCTTCTGAAGAAGACCCGGAAGGGTCGAAACGCGTCAAGATATATGTACTCATCGACATTGTAATACCCTAGCGATGTTTTATGATGCATAATGTTTGCACTTTTTGTACTTAGATTTTAAAACCATATACCAGAGCTCATATCTTAACCTTTAAATGTTCAACCCTTGTGGTTTCCACCAATAAAATATATTTTTTACCATTCCTTTGTTACATCTTTCAATCTCTGCTGCCTTGAAAACCCCTAGTGGGGGAAACTTCCCTTTTCACTACATAAACATCTTACCTCAGTACTTGGTGGGGAAACCCTTGTTGGCAAGCACAAAGTCATGTTTTGCTTGGGGATCACAGTGCCTTGAAAAATATTCATACCCCTTGAAATTTTCCACATTGTGTCATGTATTGTGAAGTGGAAGGAAAATAATATATTTTTTTACAAATATCTGAAAAGTGTCGAGTGCATTTGTATTCAGCCCCCCCCCCCCCCAAGTCAATACTTTGTAGAACCACCTTTCGCCGCAAGTCTTTTGGGGTATGTCTCTACTAGCTTTGTACATCTAGATAGTGACATTTTTTTTCTCCGGGATCTGTAGTCCCGAATTGGGCCCCAGGGCTTGAAGGATCCACAGTGTTTTGGATGGAACAGAGCCTTCATTTCTGTGTCTGGACATTACTGGGTGCCTGAGTACACAGGTGTGCAGGGTTATTATATACTCAAGCCCGAGGATAGATCAGAGCTCCTAGCTTGGAGATGGCTTTCAGTCAGAAGAGCCCTAGCCAGGAGACAGGTCTCATTCCAGGAACCAGGTTGGGTATCAGGAGTGGGCTATGCATCAGGGCACTGTGACTAAAGGCTAAGTGAGCCAAGTACCAGAAGAGCTGGAAAATACAGGCAGAGGGCCTGATAAGAGCAGCGGTGATGCTGACAAGGTATCAAGGTTGCTTGGCACTTTCAGCTGACTATTAATGTTGATGTGAAAGAACCCCTGTGTGGCCAACTGATGTTCCTGTGACCCTTCCATTTTTTTTTTTATAAAAGTGGGCTGTTATGCCCTAAAATACAGTTTGGACTGGCGCAACTCATTGGAAAAGCACCTGCCACATGAGTATAATCACTTCAATACTCCAATGGCTACAGGGTCAGTTTTAACACCTAATAATACAGTACTGGATTGTGTTGTCATCACATGCACATGGTTTTCTGTTAGCTGTTAGCTTACCTATTTTGGCCTCCTCCCACACTCAGACCCTATAGTTAGTGAAGATGTTTTACTCCTTTAGGAAATCAGCCCCAGTGATGTAGAATTAGGCTGTGTGGCAAGGGGTTTAGACTTTGGATAAACCATTTCATTTGTCAGTGTTTATAAAAACCAGTGTCAAATATGAAATATTCATTTTATAAACAACACATACCTGCAATATCATTGAACAAAAACTCTTTTCCAGTCTTTTCATCAAAACCCAAGTATTATGCTAGACCCAATTATACACTAGGCGCTACCTTCTTGCCTTTTTTTTTTTGCTGCATAAAAAAGAGAATCTAGGCCTGTCAATCACTTCCTGCAGACACCATTCTTGTGACAGTCATGAATCACTGTTCTCCACATACTGTACATCAGTGGCCTTGAGAGGTAGCTAGGGATGGAGAGGATGACTTAGCTTATGACAAGTCAGCATTAATATCAGTAAAAAATGAGAATAAATAAGCTATCAAGCTGACTAGACCCCAATTGTCATTTAACAGGGCACATACAGTAAGAGGGCCAGGAAAGTGGTAGGGAACACCAGGTAAAGGGGATGCAGCTCCTCTCAGATTAGGTCTTGAGATCCTAATGCACATATATACAGTAAAAAAACAAATACAAGAGGGCACCCCCATCTAGGTGTAGCAATTTAGAAAATTTAGCAGTATGGAGTAGCTGCATCTCTCCTCAGCTCCCGCAGCACGACCCTCAGACCGGCCTAAAAAATCAGCCCGACCCTCCACTGCTGCCCGCAACCTCCTTGGGTGACCCCCCGCACACACATAGACCGGCTTGTAGGAAATAAAAACGGCCCTCGATCGCAAACAGCCCTGACGGCCCTACCGGCCAAGCCGCAAATCGAGGACCCGGTCTCAGCCTTGTCGGATCACGTGGCGGCCGAGCCAGCCATGGAAGTGAGCTGCTGCTCAGCTATTCCCCCCTCACAACATGCCTCCCCCTCCTCACACCATGGGGATAACAACACGGAGCTCATAGCTCAGGCAGTGGCAGTAATATTGGCTCCCATGATAGCTGCCTCAGTAGAAAAAGCAGTACATGCGGGAATGAAGCATATCAAAAAACAACTGAGGGAACACACCACCAGACTGAACGAAGTTGAAAGCAGTCTTTCCAGCATGGAAGAGGAATTATACCAAGCACAAGCTACGGAACAGGGAAAAGGGAGAACAGCCACTTTGAACATACAAAAAGTAATGATGGTCCTAGATCATGCTAAATGTAATCTGGGGGGTGACTTTCCCATCATCACTCTAGACGCAGAGAAAGCCTTCGACATCAGCTTTGAATGGCTCTCAATGACCATGTCTAAAATGGGCTTTAATGGCCCCTTTAATCACCTTGTGAACGCTATGTACACATCTCCCGCAGCCAGACTGGTGGCAGCCGGTCTTCTCTCTGACGAATTCCGTCTCAAAGGCAGAAGACAAGGCTGCCCCCTCTCCCCGCTGCTATTCAACCTTGTTTTATTTTTTTTTTAACTTTAATTTTTATTTTATTTTTATTTAGTAATAGTAGGATTTTTAAAACAGCTTACCTGTAAAATCCTTTTCTTGGAGTACATCACGGGACACAGAGCAGCATAGTCATTACTATGTGGGTTATATAGAATTACCTTCAGGTGCTGGCACTGGCAACTTCCAAAACAGGAAGTACCCTCCCCTATATAAGCCCCTCCCATCCGGGAGTACCTCAGTTTTGTAGCAAAGCAATACGTGTCCCCAAAAGAGGGGTGGGAGCTCTGTGTCCCGTGATGTACTCCAAGAAAAGGATTTTACAGGTAAGCTGTTTTAAAAATCCTACTTTCTTGTTCATACATCACGGGACACAGAGCAGCATAGTCATTACTATGTGGGACGTCCCAAAGCAATGCCACATGAGGGGGGGGATACACCATACATAAGCTGGGCGCCATCAGGCATGAGGATCTTTTGCGGCCTGCAACACACTGCGCCCAAAGGCGACATCCTCCTGACTTCTCACGTCCACCTGGTAGAACCTAGTAAACGTGTGTACTGAAGACCATGTTGCGGCCTTACAAATTTGCGCCAGGGAGGCCTGGTGATGCACTGCCCATGAAGTTCCAACTGCTCTCGTGGAGTGCGCCCTAACTTTGAACGGAGGCGGTCTACTTTTCAAGCCATAGGCTTGTATTATGACCTGTCGAATCCACTTGGCTAAAGTAGATTTTGATGCTGCCTGACCCTTTCTGGGGCCTTCCGGCAGAACAAACAGAGAATCCGTTCTACGAATCTGAGCAGTGGCTTTTAGATAAGCTTTAACTGCTCTTACTACATCCAAAGAATGCAATAACTTTTCCTCTACCGAGCTTGGTTTGGGGAAAAAAGAAGGAAGAACCACATCCTGGTTCAAGTGAAACCTCGATACCACCTTAGGAAGAAAGGCTGGGTGAGGACGTAATACTACTCTGTCCTTATGGATAACCAGATATGGCTCTTTACAGGACATGGCGGCTAATTCCGACACTCTTCTAGCCGAGCATATGGCTACTAAAAATATCAATTTCCTGGTGAGTAGAACCAAGGAAATGTGCCGCAAAGGTTCAAATGGCTGCTTCTGCAGAACCGACAGAACCAAATTTAGATCCCATGGGCATATGGGAGCCTTAATCGGTGGAATAATACGAGTCACACCTTGCATAAAGGATTTGACAAGTGAATGCATAGCCAGGGGCCTTTGAAATAGTATTGACAAGGCCGAAACCTGGCCCTTGATAGTACTTAAGGCAAACTTCCTGTCTACAGCCCACTGCAGGAAGTCCAGAATTCTGCCTATAACGTACTTACGTGGATGCCATTTTCTGGCCTCGCACCAAGTGATGTACGCCTTCCAAACTCTATAGTAGATCTGCCTGGATACAGGCTTCCTGGCATTGATTATAGTTGATACCACAGAGTTAGAGAGACCTCTCTTCTTTAGGATGTGGGACTCAATAGCCAGGCCGTTAAACTTAGAGTTAGTAAGGAAGGGTGGTATATCGGTCCTTGCGAAAGCAGGTCCGGACGACGTGGAAGGGTCCAAGGACTCCCCACAGACATTTTGATGATCTCCGCGTACCAGGCCCTTCAGGGCCACGCTGGAGCCACCAGGATCACCGGCTTCTTCTCCAACCTGACTCTGCGAAGGAGTCGAGGCAACAATTGTAGCGGAGGGAATGCATATATCAGTCTGAACTGATCCCAAGGGAACACCAGAGCATCCGAGCCGCAAGCGAGGGGATCCCTTGTCCGGGAGACAAATCTGTCCACCTTTGCGTTGAATCTGGATGCTAGCAGATCTACATCCGGTGTTCCCCACCGCTGACATATTGCTCGGAAGACCTCGGGATGAAGGGACCATTCCCCTGGGCATAACTGTTGGCGACTCAGAAAGTCCGCCTTCCAATTCTCCACCCCTGGAATGAAGACAGCTGATATACATGGGACATGCTTTTCTGCCCATTCCAGGATGTGACTTACTTCCCTCTGGGCTGCACGACTCCTGGTGCCTCCCTGATGATTGATATATGCCACTGCTGTGGCATTGTCTGATTGAATTCTGACAGGGGACCCTTGGAGTCTGGATGTCCAGGCTACTAGGGCGTACCGGGCTGCTCGTATCTCTAAGAGATTGATGGGCAGGGTTTTTACTACATTTGACCATCTGCCCTGGAGAGACCATTGCTCCAGTACTGCCCCCCAGCCTGTAAGGCTGGCATCTGTAGTGACCACCTTCCAAGATATCGGGCTGAAGGGTTTTCCCTTCTGGAGATTCTGGGGGATCAACCACCAGCAGAGACTCTTCCGAACGGAAGGGGACAAAGCCATCGGGAAGTCTAGAGCCTGAACTTTTCCGTTCCAGGCTGACAATATGGCCCTTTGTAAATTCCTTGAGTGGAATTGGGCGTATGGCACAGCTTCGAATGATGCTACCATCTTTCCTAGCAGCCTCATGCACAGGCGTATGGACGGCTGTCTTTTTGCACAAAGCAGACGGACCAAGCCCCTCAAAGAGGATACCTTGTCTAGAGGTAAGAAAATCTTCCTCTGGTCTGAATCCAGCCGTAGCCCTAGATATACCAGGTTTTTCACTGGCTGTAGGGCTGACTTGTCCAGGTTGATGACCCAACCGTGAGATTCTAGATACTTGATTGTATCGACAATTACCACTTCTAGCTTGGCAACTGAGTGGTCCATCAACAACAGGTCGTCTAGGTATGCCATTATCGTTACACCCCGTGTTCTTAGATCGGCCAACAGTGGGACCAGAATTTTTGTGAACACTCGTGGTGCTGTGGCCGGACCGAATGGTAAGGCTCTGAACTGAAAATGGCGCCCTTCTACTGCAAAGCGTAGGAATTTTTGATGACCTGGAAAGATGGGAACATGCAAGTAAGCATCTTTGATGTCGATCGAGGCTAACCATTCCTCCCCTTGTAGGGCAGCGGTGACCGATCGGATCGACTCCATCCGGAAAGACCGGACGTTTAGAAATTTGTTTAGACTCTTTAGGTCCAATATGGGTCTTATGTCCCCGTTTGGCTTCGGGACTGTGAAAAGGTTTGAGTAGAAACCCAACCCCCACTCTTCCATAGGAACCTCCATAATTACTCCTTGGAGCAATAGTTGTTCTAACGCCAATAGGAGACACCTTCTTTTCAGAGGGTCTCTTGGCATGCCTGACCACATAAAATGGGACGGAGGAGACTCTTTTAACTCCAACTTGTATCCCAGAGTTACTGCGGAGAGCACCCATCTGTCTTTGATCGTCTCCCGCCCTTCCCCCCACCCGTTTGAGTGGGAGCAGCCCTTCATAGGCTTGACTTGGAGGCTGGTTTAGTACCTCTTCGGATCCAGGGCTTTTTATTACCCTGTGGCTGTCCCTGATTTTTACCTCCTGAGTTTGACCGAGGAGGCCGTCGGAACTGCTTAGTAGCAGACGTCGCAGGGATAGGAGAGGTAGTCCTCTTAAAAGATGGACCCCTAGACCTCTTCTTACTCGGTAAGAGAGTACTTTTACCACTGGAAATCTTCTGGATATACTTATCCAGGTCTTCGCCAAAAAGGCGTTCCCCATGAAATGGGAAGCTAACTAAGAGCTTCTTACAGGGAGCTTCAGCAGACCAGTTTTTGAGCCACAGAAGCCTACGCATATGTACCAAAGACAGCGTGAGGCGGGAGGCCTGATGGATGGAATCCTTGATGGCGTCAACCGCAAAGCATAATGCTTTAGGCAGAACAGCCAGAGCCTGGGCCTGTTGGTCTGGCAAATCCCTCAGGACCATTTTCATTTGATCCTTTAAAGCTTGGCAGACTCCAATAGCTGCCACTGCTGACTGTGTAACAGCCCCTGCTGTGGAAAAAGCAGATTTTAATAAAGATTCCAATTTTTTATCCACTGGATCTTTGAACATTTGAACATTATCTACTGGACATGTCAGTGATTTGTTCACAGAAGAGATGGCTGCATCCACCGTAGGAACATTCCATCTCTGGGTGAACTTTTCCTCCATGGGATAGATCACCGGAAACCTTTTAGGCGGAACAAATAGTTTATCAGGATGTTCCCAGTCCTGGTATATAAGTCCTTCCAATAATGGATGTATTGGAAAGGAGCAATTAACCTGGGGAGCTTTTAGCGACCCCAATGAGGAGACAGCAGTAGTTGATGGTTCAACAAGAGGCATTTTAAATGCAGATCGAACCATGTCAGTTAGGGTCTGGACCCACAATCTTTCAGTCTGTGATGCTGAAAATGGTTCATCTACTGTCGATTCCTCAAAAACAGAGCTAACCTCCTCCTGATCCCCTTCAGGTAGGTCGGTCCCTTCCTGGGACTGTTGCTCTGCCAACAGGCACTCTAATGGAGGTGATGGAGATCTGGCGTGCTTTCTTTTCTGTAGAGAAGAAGCGATCAATGCAGCCAATCTCTGCTCCAATCCCTCCAGAGTTGAGGGAAAAACCTCCTCTGTTATATATGCAGGAGCAGGTGGACTGAGGACAGCCGCAGTACCTGGCACTCCCGGGGGTTCCTTATGGGTATTAACCTCTGATTTCTCAGGGGAGGAGGGTGCAGATGACTGCTCCAGATCCTCAGAGCCCGATGGAGACCCCCTACACTTCCTGAGAGGTATATCTCAGAGTTTTTTAGGCGGCATATTCCTTAGTTCAAAGCTGAGGTATTCCAGCCGCAATACACCCCTTACTGAAATAGTCTAATGCAATTTGCTGCTATGTACATCAGTGGGTGTCTACTAATGCGTCTTTCTGGGGATGCCTGTATCAACCGCCCGCTGTAAGCCCCTATACCATGCTACCAGCTCCTTTTCATGCTCTGTGTCCATAGCAAGCAGCGTGGACTGAGTCCTTTTATCTTGCTGGGACGCCCGCACATGCGCAGAAGCGCTGGGCGCACAGAGCGCGTCATCCGCCAGGCTCCGCCCCCTTTTTTGAAGCTAAACCTTATAAAAAGAAAGCATGTGTGCGCGTGCGTGCACGTGTGCGCTCTTGGTGCCATGTAGGGAGAGGAGCCAGGGTCCCTGTTTCACCAGGACTCGGGGATGGAAGGAAACTACTTGGCAGCATGACAGAGGAATGCAGCTTCCCTGATAGAGAGCTCACTCATCTGCCTGGACTTTCACCATGGAAGGAATAGTCCCAAGAAAAAAGACGTTCCACAGCGGCCTCTAGTGGACAAACACAGGTACCGCACTTTTGTCTTTTTTTTTTTTTTAAAACCTCCTTTATGAAAAACATTTCCAGGTTTACAGTTTTTTTAAAACTTCCCTTATGAAAAAACATTTCTAGGATTTCTTAGGCATATACAGCTATTAGCGGGAATACCCTTTAGGTAACAGGCAGAAAGACATATTAGGCTTGGGGGTCCCCTCAATAGAACCAAGTTCCTGAGGGGACCCCACTTACCTTTTCCCCGCCGCAGGACTTTGTTTGGTCCACAGAAGCCCAAACTTCACCTCTCACGGCAGGCATTGTACTAGACCTTCAGGGACCGGGTTCCCAAGGATTCCACTCCCCTGGACCTGTATAGCACCCTGCACAGATAGCCTCTTGGTTTTGGGTATGACCAGAGCTCTGGATCCCAGGGTCCAGCCCTCCTAAGAGAGGCATTACAGGCAAAACCCTGCTCTTCTCTGCAAGGCCCGGGTACCGACCGTTTAGCTATGAAGCTTTTTTGGTCGGATCCGGAATAGCTTGCTAAGGCCCAGAGAACCTGTACACAAGCCCAGATGAATACATGTTAACCTTGGCCAACACCTTAGACACTGGCAAAAAACTGAGGTACTCCCGGATGGGAGGGGCTTATATAGGGGAGGGTACTTCCTGTTTTGGAAGTTGCCAGTGCCAGCACCTGAAGGTAATTCTATATAACCCACATAGTAATGACTATGCTGCTCTGTGTCCCGTGATGTATGAACAAGAAAAGATAGACATTACATACAGGTAGAGGTGCAATATTCATACAATTACTTAGGTACGTACATCTCCAAGTATTGCATACAAAGAGCTTTACACAAATCTAATTAGTACATCTCCGTCCTTCTTGGAACGTTATCATTGTTTAGGAGCGTTGGCTCCATAGTACCAGTCCTGGAACTTTAAGCGAATGTAAAATTAGGTTGGATAGCCTGTCACCCCTTTTGGGAACATTCTGTGAGCAGGCCACTTATATGTAGGTCCAGGTACAGAGAGCGCAGCCCAGATTCTGGCCGACCCTAATTGAACATGGGGTTAAGCTGTTACTATACTACTGGAACAGAGTATCAAGGTACTTAAAAATATAATCATAGTATAAGCAATAACAAAATTAACACTACAACAATACCCGTAATCAGGTTTTCAGGAATACTAATAATAGTTCCAGGTTCACTGCTCTAAGTCTGCTGCTGCACCACCTTACATGTCTTTGCTTGTATAATTGTAATCACCATATAGTTCATAGTTCATTCAACGCTAGAGGATATCATGTATTGGTGGGCCAAAGATCCCAATATTTCTGATTAACATGTATTCGGTCTAGTTTATACGCTAGCATCTTTTCCATTAAGCATTGAGCATTTACTCTGTTTATGACTTCCAACACGGTAGGGGAGTTGGGGGATCGCCATTTGGCTGCTATTGATATACGGGCAGCAAACAGGATATGTACAATCAGTTTCCTTTGAGCCTGTAGGAAGGATTCTATCCCTAATGTAAGAAGTGCTAATTCTGGGGTGGGTTCACAGTCCTTTTTGGAAATATCTGAGATAAGCAAAAACACATCTCTCCAAAAGTTTTTTAATATGCTACAGTGCCACATAATATGTAGGAGGTTACCTCTCTGCTGACAGTCTCTCCAACAAAGTGGGGATAGAGTGGGGTTCATTATGTGCAAGCATGTCGGGGTGATATACCACCTATGTAGCAGCTTACACGAGTTGTCCCAATGATCTACACAGGCTGAGGATACCCTATTATATTTAATAGCAGTCATCCATTGTGGAAATGTAAAGATTTTCTGTAGTTCAGCCTCCCATTTGAGCATATTCGGGGTTTTGGAGTTCTTTAATTGTTGGTTACAGAATCTATAGCAGAGAGAAATACCCCCACTGTTTGTCTTGCTTTTGGTCATGAAGAAGTTCCATAGAACTAATGGGATTTCCGTGGTGGTGTGAGGATTCATTTTATTGTAACTCCTAAAATGCTGCATCATAAGGGTGTCTTCAACCTTGTTTTAGAACCCCTTTCTAGGTACCTAACCCAAAAGGCCCCACTACATGGGATCAACATTGGAAATCATGAACTACGCACATCCCTTTTTGCCAACAATTTTCTTCTCTTTTCGCCGAGTCCCTGTCAACTATTAAATTGTTTTTTGACAAATTCTAATTCTGTTCAGGTCTTCGCATCAACTATAGTAAAAGTGAAATTCTCCCCATAGGCACCCTCTTAAACCCTCCTTGGACCTCCCACTCACCCCTTCAAGGTTGCCAAATCACACATACTGTAACTTACCTGGGCATAAAAATAGGGAAGCTAACATCTTCTATATACCACCTCAACTACCCCCCTCCGATTACAAAGATATCCCAAGAATTGGGAAACTGGATGGATCTGCCTCTCTCGCTCCTGGAAAGATGCCACCTAGTAAAAATGGTCAGTTTTGCACGCCTGCTGTATCCGCTTCAAACGATCCCTCTACTCCTGAAACACAAAGATATTAAAATATTAAACAAAGCCATCTCTAAATTTCTCTGGCAAAACTAACGACCATGCATTGCTTTTGTGAAATTATATCTTCCCAGGCGTGAAGGTGGCATTAGTCTTCCAAATGTCATAACTTATAATTTAGCATGTCTTCTCCGAATAGGCCTAGATTTGTTATCACAATCCTATCGATACTCAAATTACCTCATTGAATCAACAATGGCCCATCCTTATTCATTGGCTGCCCTTCTTCACTGTAAGTGGAAATCTATCCCCTCAACTTTTCAGCACAACCTCCTTTTACGAGACACTGCCATAGCCTGGATGGAAGCAAGAAAGAGCCTGAAGCTCTCACCTTTCATGTCCAGGCATCTTCCAATCCAGGAAAACCCAAACTTCCCACCAGGGTTGGCGCACAAACCCTTCCTCATTTGGAAACAAAAAGGCCTTACCAAATTTTCATCACTTTGCAACGTGGAAACAGGGTGACCCCACGCCTTCTCAGTCATTGCCAAGGCTTTCTCCCTTCCCCAATCTCATGCCTTCCTCTTTGGGCAATGTGTCAGTTTCATTTGCAATGCATGCAGAGAGGAGCGCAAAAGATTCAAAGCGACTATTACCGACCAAATGCTCCAAGAAGCCTCCTACACTATCTCTGACATCTATAAACCTCTCATGCAAAAAACTCCTTCATTAGCATCCTCATCAGCAGCAAATTGGGGCAGAGACTTCCATGACACAGACATAGTGGACAAACTTCTACAAGGATATAACAAAATCCTACAATTGATCCCCAACGAATCTTGGAGAGAAACCCAACTGAAAATCCTCCATCGTGCCTATATTCCCTTCCTCTCTGAAAAAAACAACCAGGGATCCGCCGGCTGTCCCCTATGCCAACAAGCCAAATCTTCACTAACTCACAGTTTCTGGTCATGCACTTACATCTCCACCTTCTGGGATCAAGTCCTATCATTCATATATGGTATAACCCTGCTGAAAATACAAAAACACCCCCTACTCCTTATCTTTGGATATTGGGACAAACAACTGCTAACATGGTCCCTCAAAGCCCACTCTCCACACAAAGACTAGATCCTGATATGTTTCCTAGTCGCTCAAAGATCCATCCTAAAGAATTGGACTTCCCCCTACAATCCAAAGATCTCACAGGTCAAAAGGGAACTTCTGCACCTTTTAAAGGTGATACTCGAAAAATTTGAATATCGTGCAAATGTTCATTTCACTAATGCAACTTAAAAGGTGAAATTAATAATATGAGATAGACTCATTACATGCAAATCAACATAGTTCAAGCCTTAATTTGTCATAATTGTGATGATTATGGCTTAAAGTGGAGCTCCACCCTAAATAGCAACTTTTGCTATTTTGAACCCTCCCCCCCTCCGGTGTCACAATTGACACCTTTCAGGGGGGAGGGGGTGAAGATACCTGTCTAAGACAGGTATTTTCACCCACATCCGGGAGTCCTTTCTCTGGGAATCTGCGGGAGTGACGTCACTTCCCCCAGACTTCCCGTAGTGTTCTGGGAGACACTCGGCTCCCAGAACACAGGAGGACAAATCAGAACGGCGCAGCGCAACTCGCGCATGCGCCGTAGGGAACCGGGCATGAAGCCGCAGGGCTTCACTTCCTGGTTCCCTCAGGGAGGATGACGGAGGGAGCAGCAGAGTGACGAGCGATCGCTCATCCTCTGCTGCGGACGTCGCTGGACTCCAGGACAGGTAAGTGTCCAAATATTAAAAGCCAGCAGCTGCTGTAGCTGTAGCTGCTGGCTCTTAATATTTTTTTTCCGGCGGAGCTCCGCTTTAAAGCTCATGAAAACCCCAAATCCCCAATATCATAAAATTAGAATATTACATGCAATCAATAAAACAAGGCTTGTACATAGAACAATATCGGACCTCTGAAAAGTATAAGCATGCATATGTACTCAGTACTTGGTTTGGGCCCCTTTTGCAGCAATTACTGTCTCAATGCGGCGTGGCATGGAAGCTATCAGCCTGTGGCACTGCTGAGGTGTTATGGAAGACCAGGATGCTTCAATAGCGGCCTTCAGCTCTTCTGCATTGTTCGGTCTTATGTCTCTCATCTTTCTCTTGGCAATGCCCCATAGATTCTGTATGGAATTCAGGTCAGGCGAGTTTGCTGGCCAATCAAGCACAGTAATCCCACGGTTATTGAACCAGGTTTTGGTGCTTTTGGCAGTGTGGACAGGTGCCAAGTCCTGCTGGAAAATGAAGTCAGCATCCCCATAGAGCTCGTCTATGGAAAGTAGCATGAAGTGCTCCAAAATCTCCTGGTAGATGACTGCGTTGACCCTGGACTTAATGAAGCACGGTGGACCAACACCAGCAGATGACATGGCTCCCCAAATCAACACAGACTGTGGAAACTTCACACTGGACTTCAAGCATCATGCCTCTCCATTCTTCCTCCATACTCTGGGTCCTTGGTTTCCAAATGAGATGAAAAATTTGCTCTCATAAGAAAAGAAGACTTTGGACCACTGAGCAACAGACCAGGTCTGTTTTTCTTTAGCCCAGGTAAGACGCTTCTGACGTTGTTTGTTGTTCAGGTGTGGCTTGACAAGAGGAATACGACATTTGAAGCCCATTTCAAGGATCCGTCTGTGTGTAGTGGCTCTTGATGCACTGACTCCAGCCTCAGTCCACTCCTTGTGAAAGTCCCTAACACTTTTGAATGGCCTTTTCCTGACAATCCTCTGCAGGCTGCGGTCATCCCTGCTGTTTGTGCACCCTTTTCTTCCACACTTTTCCCTTCCACATAACTTTCTATTAATGTGCTTTGATACAGCACTTTGGGAACATCCAACTTCTTTTACAATTACCTTTTGAGGCTTTCCCTCCTTATGGAGGGTGTCAATGATGGTTTTCTGCACAACTGTCAGGTTAGCAGTCTTTCCAATGATTGTGATTCCTACTGAACCAGACTGATAGACCATTTAAAGGTTTAGGAACCCTTTGCAGGTGTTATGGCTTAATTAGCTGATTAGAGTGCGACACTTTGAGCCTAGAATATTGCACCTTTTCACAATATTCAAATTTTCTGAGATAGTGGATTTGGGGTTTTCATGAGCTGTAAGCCATAATCATCATAATTATGACAAATCATGGCTTGAACTATCTTGCCTTGCATGTAATGAGTCCATCTTGTATATTAGTTTCACCTTTTAAGTTGCATTAGTGAAATAAATGAACTTTTGCACAATATTCAAATTTTCCGAGTATTACCTGTATATAAAGACAAGCTCAACACTGACTTTAAACACGAAAAATCCAGCAAACGTCTCTACTCCAGATGGAAAGCTTTAATGAAAATGACTTTATCTCAAGAGGAACTCGATAATTTTGAAAATTCATTCTCATACTAAAAGACTCTCCACACAACTTCGGGGTTAGAGGACGCCTCCGACAACTAAACTCATAAATAGAGGATCTCGAAACCCTCCAGCCACTACAACGTGTTCATCCTACCCCCCCCCCCCCACACGGTATATTAATAATTGGCACCCTTTTCGAGAACAACCAGCTCATATCATATATTAAATTACCATCCTAGTGTCTTTCTACAATAAAGTGGTGTACCCCCCCTCCTTCGCTTCCTTGTTTCCCCACCTCTTTTCTGCATTTCCACCCTGTAGTTCTTAGGGACCCTCCACAGATGATCCATCCAGTTATCTCTGCACAAGAGTTATTTTTCTCTTATACGTTGTTGTTCAGTAGTACCATTGTTATACAACCCACCTATGCACATAATGCCTAGGCTACATGGTTTATTGTTTATGTCAAATGTTACATGAAAAATGTATTTCATCCTTTTTGTCATATCTTGTAACGTAATTTCCTTCAATAAAATCTATGGAAAAAAAAAGTGGATCAAGGTTTGTTGTAAACCCATGTAGACCTTTATAGGACCTCCAATCACCATCACCCAGCCAAGAGAGATGCTTATTGGAGCTGAAGCCATCTTGCTACACCCAGAAGCCACTGCTGCCTGTTACAGCCTGAAGCCTGACAACTGTACTTCCACCAAGAACCCTGCTAAATCCAGATGCATGCCTGCTGGGTTCTGCAGCCTCACAGTGATCCTATGAATGTCTAATTGAATTTATGACATGTTTAACTAGTTAGTAAATTTTTAATTCATTTAATAATTTTATGAAAATATATATATAGATTTTTTTACTTAATTGCTACATCTAGCTAGGGACACCCTCTTGTGTTTTTTTTTATATCAATAACAACTGCAAAAACAAAAAAATGTAGCAAAAAATATGTGTAGCACACGGAACTTTTTCCTGCCTTTGGCTCCCTTGCAGGTCAAGGAACACCGCGCTATATGCCCGTACCCTCCTGTTTGAAGAGGTTGAGCGGTGTTAACAATTTTGGGTCCTGCAGCAAGTTATCCCATTAGACTGGTTCTCGTCTCCTAGATTGTAGGGACAAGTCTCTATTTCTCCCCAGGAAGGCCAATGTCCACACCACTTTAACTCCAACGCTGAGTTTATTTTATAAGCAAAGTTCAAGTTCAGCAGACAGGAAAGGTGGATGAGAGAAAGGACAGTAAGGTTTGGGAGATAGGTCCAGGCACAAACTGGTACGATAGTCACCACTCGATCCCGAGTGGGTTTAGCTCACCCGGATAGTCCCCTGTAAGAGTGGATCCCAGCAGCCGGAGTGATGCTCGAACGTTCACTTTAGATTTCCTAGAGATACGATTCGGAGATCCTCTGCCACAGAATCTTTAAGTCCCAAACTTCTCAGCAATTGCAACACAAGGACAGGTGCCAGCGATAGCACGTTGCAAGGCCTGTGATGGATCTTTGAATCCCTCCAGAAGGTAACCAGGCCTCTCTTTCACTGAGAAATTCTCACCGGTCCATCAGAAAGGTCCTCCCCCGGTCTCCTCTTCTTAGAGCGGGTCCACCCTTTCCAGGGCACCCTGGGATTCTTCTTTTGAAGATAGGCCCCAGCTAAAGGTGCTGAGCCTACTAGTGGAATTGCAGCCCCAGGCTAAAGGTGCCTGAGACTGATACACGCACGCACCCCTGGCCTGGATGGCCGGGTGGCGCAAACCGCTCACACTCCAGACTCCCGACTCCACTCCCAAAAAGATGGCGTCTGCCCCTTATGTATCCTCTCCCAGCATGCACAGCAGGCCAACCATGCCCACCGCACCATTGCCGAGAGAGGACACCCTAAGGCATAGCAATGTCACCCACGGTTCAACACTGACCTGATATGGCAGTGCCACCTACAGGCCACAGGGAAGTGCACATCAGGTTACATCACATAGGCAGAAGCGTGTACTAACAAATCAAAGTGGTCTGAGCCTGGCTACTAGCTCAGACCAACCCCTAAATTTAAGTACATAGAACCCCTGAAAAGTAAAGGGGCTCTACATATGTTTTCCATCAAATACTGTAGGCAATAATTTTCCACAAATAACATAACAAACATGTTGGAAAATAATGGATATCTATTGAATTTACTATAGTCCTTAGCATTAACAGTATAGTAGTTAGTAGCCACATACTCTACAAAGACCTATTACCATATTTAGGAGCTTCACCTGCGTGAATAGTAGAGAATAGTGGAGACCTTGTCAGCTATGTCCCATCATGTCTTTCTGTAAGGTCCTCCTCTTTAATGTCCCAGCAGTACTGATTCACAAAAGTTTTAGCAGAATGTTAAAAAAAAAAACACAATCTCTGAGGGAAAGGAAAAAAAGAAAGCTTGCTCTGAAAAATTGTATGTTAGTGCAAAAAAAAGGATCTCAATTGTCTCTGTCGCAAGGGCACTAATAAGGCTACAATCACCTCAAGCATGTAAAGTCCTCAGGGAGTTCTCTTGGTGTTTCAGTTGCTGCAGGAATGCCAGTTACAATGTCTATGAGCATTCTGTAAATTCCATCAAGGGGAACTGGGATGCTTAGCAGGATTATCATCAGCAGTTATTTATTACTTATGACAATGAAACCAAAACAGTTTTTAATAGAATGGAGGGGAAGGATGTTTAACTTAGGCAGGCCATAGATTATGCAAATTTCATTCCTTCCACCACGAGTGGAAGGAATGGAAATTGCTTGATTCCCCCTTCAACGCAGTCAGTGTTAATGGGGAAACTCTCCTGCAGCGCTATTCTGTTCTGCTGGTGGGGAGCCTTCTTTGTTGGCAAAACTCAATGATTAGTGTTGCTGGCTATAGTCGGCAGCATTAATCATTCAAGAAAACCCCAACACGCTAGTTGTATACAGGTTAATCAATAGATTGACTTGTATACAACCAGGGTGCCCACACACCACACAGATCTAAATTTGTGTGGTCACTGCTGAACTAGTCAAATTGTGATTCCTTTATGGCCAGCTTTATTATACTGGCTTAGTGAATCAATAAACAAATCTGAAGCATTATGGGAACTTTCATGTGTTCCCATACTCTAATGCAGTGTATTGAATTTTATAGAAAATTCACCTTTATTCCATATCTTGGAACCAGAGAAACCAAATGTAGAGGATGGTAAATGGAAGCATGACCATACCAGGAAAAACCACACCTTATAATTGTTTGGATCTGCTGCCCTCTACTGTCTGTATTTAACAGCTGTTTTATGTTATTTACCACTTAGTTAACTGGCTATAGACATGTAATTCCTGTCCCTGCTAGCTGGGTCAGAAACCCTGATTGGAGCACTTCTATGTAAAGGGGAGTTTTCAGGAAGTAGACCCAGTACTGACCTACATGACCTTACATACACACAGGAACTGCTGTTGCTGCTGTATTTCACTCAGACTAGAAGCTGAGGCTATTAGGCAAGTATTTCTATATTCTAACAGTTTAACTGCAGCTGTCCATAGCTTCTTTAGTGTGTACCTTACCCATTGTTAATATCTCACATGCGCAGTGACAGATAGTTAGTTCTGTGCTACTGTACGTGTGTAGTGGTCGCCTTTCAGTATATTAGTAGGTCAACCTGTTTATTGCAATAGAGTTTATATGAAGCTCCTGTTATTTTAGTTATGGGATTAAATAGCTAGTTTTAGCTCAGGGCTCAATAACCAGCACAGGCTAGAGCCAGATTAAGCATCATCTGCCACTTGGTAGCTTTGTAATGTTGCTGGGTGTTCTATACAGTTATTGGCATAGCAGACTGGACATATTTCACTGCTATTACTTGCAGTTATCTATTCATTTATGTACTTAACACTGCACGTATGCTCCAGGACATTGGTTCTATAAATCCCAACTATTGAGACTGAGTGGCATCCTGTCCATAAAAAGAACACTAAGCTTTTTCTTGCCCCCAAATCATATACCCTTTATTCTCAAAACCGACCTAACACACCAGCCTCCTTCTGAGAACAAAGAACAGTATTAGGGCAGAATCACACTAAAACATGCACATTCCGTGCGATCCAGTTTTGACAGCCCATTCTTCTGAATAGGTTGCAAAATGTACTTGAACCTGATAAAACTAGTGCAAGCACTACTTTTGCAAATCGCATTGCACAAAACTGTATAGTACTGTGGTACCAAGCAGTTTTATGGCAACAAACGTGACGCTTTTGCAAGCTACATTTAGCGTATCATTAAAAATTGATTGGCACCTGTGCGCATCTAGCACGGGCAGCGTGTTCACATACTGTGCAGAAAATGTGCGCAGAATGCGCCTGTCTTGCACTACATTCCAATGTGAACAGGTCCCTTAAACTTGAGTCACAACATTATTTTTGTATCTACAGCTTTATCATTTGTAATGGGACTCTTTTGTGATATTTTGCAGGAGACTTAACCATTTAGAACACAACTTGTTGATATTTTATTGGAAGTTTATGACTAATAAATAAAGATTAAAAAAGAAGCTTGCATTCAGCATCTCTTTAAAAGGAACATGTGAAACTAGAAATATGATAGCCACCATTGCTGACTTTCTTTTTATAGTTAAAAATTCTGGATTAGCCTTCTTGATTTTTGTTGTATCACCTGGTGAGTCATATGCAAGTTTACAGGGGAAGAATTTAGTCTTTCAAGACATCACTGAATGCCTATTTGTTCTAGATTGTTTAAACCTGGATCAATATATCAACCCTTTCAGAATTCCTCTGAATTAGAGCAAGTTCATTAGAAAAATCCCACAGCAAATTTGGAAAACCGAAACAATTAATGAGAAGCAGGAGTATAGGTTTGGATGTTTTCACTTGCCCATCTTTCCCTATTTTAATCAATCAATAAATCCATGGGATGCACAGTATATGAAAAAAGCCTTCATATTTTTTTACATTTTATTTCTATGTTAGCAAATGTAAAATTTTGTGTAATGTGCCATCTATATGTTAAGTGTTTCATTCAGTTTCCAGCATTTTCATTATGAACATTTCTCCAAAGTACATTTCACATTAAACTTTCCAGGATATGAACTAAAATTACTTTTAAATGAATTGCCACCCACCACTCTATCTCTTTTGATGTAAAATATGTACAAATAAAGACTTAATTTTAACCATATATTAATAAATATATAGATATTTTAATATTTTAAAATCACATAGGCTTTCTTCCCTGTATATAATGCGTAAAGCTTGTTGAGTAAATAATGTATAACTGACCTCGTATTGACTGCTAGCTTAGTAATTTCTAGATGACATCTATGGGGTTGTGATATGCTTGTTATTTATCTCTACCCTTGAGACTATCCTGAAGTGCAATTCACGCTTGCAGTATTGCTTTTAAACATTGTTGTAAGCAAAAATAGTATATTCTTGTAAAATAAAAAATATATAGTGCTGGGTGTGGCTTCATGATTTTCATGTTGATGACATCTATATAGATCTTTATGCCTGGAAGGGGGTGGTGAAATGTATTAAACTAGATGTACAGAGAAGGAGATTGAAGGATATGTGGGCCATTGAAGCACTTTATAAAATGTAAGCATGTTAGATGTCACCAATGAGTTTAATGTCTTCAAATGGGTGCAATGCTACAGGCCAAATGCTTTCATACATAACTTGAACTTCTAAATTGATTTAAAATTTAGTTTGCCTTTTCAAAATATAAATGACTGAAAAATGTTCCTGCAAATATGCAAGTCTTCAACAAATCAGCTACATGGAAGTACTTGTAATTTTCTATTTTATGTTTGAAATGGTTCCTATGTGAATTTGTCACAGCAAATTGCAACAAGCACTAGCCACAGTTAATAATAAATAAGATGTTGAAGAGAATGCACCTCTGCTTACCCTTACTTTACCACCTCAAACCCCACAAAGCACTACCAGAGCTCTTAAAAATTCTGTCAATAATTCTATAGAAAAATAACTTCTCGGGATCAACCCTAGCTGCCAAAACTGCACAAGAATTGGAAATTTAAGTGTGCTACTACTGCAATACAGTACAATATTTAGTCCTGTATATAGTCATTGATACTTTGTGAAAGGTTCTGGTTCTGTTTGGTTCTGTTGGACCTTCTTGGCTCGAGCTGGACTCAGGATCTGTGAAAGTCTCTCTGACCGGTCGGATATTCAAGACACCGATACACAGTGAATAGGTATACAAGAATATGTGGTTTAATGGTTACATGTCCTTTTTTATACACAGCGAGAAAAGTTGCCTCCCTCCTATGGACCTATCAGCAATAAGCAAAAACCTCATGAGTTAGACAAAAATAAATTCTAACAGGTTTTTTGACTTCTGCAAATACGGTCAGTTAACATACGTCAATTGTGGTCAAACTAGACATGTTCTGACATTTGAAACAGGAAGATAAGAAACACCAGATGTCAGTGCGGTCAATCTGTCAGTTAAAAAGCAGAAGTGAGATAAACTTTTTCCCAGAAAAGGCCTAACCACAAAGTCACATTTCAACCTAAATATACATGCTTGTCAGTTACACAGAAGAAAGATTAGCTTGACCACAAAAGTCACATCTTGTTCACACTCATGTCAGAGAAACATTATTGTAAAATATATATATATTTGAGGAGAACTCTAACCATGAATATTGGTTCATGATCTTCTTATACCTTACAACCCCTCCTTATGATCATGGCTTCAAGAATTGAAGCCCATCGATCATTGGATTATTCATTATACTATTTTCGTTTAGTATGTACCGTGGACATCATCAAGATTGTTTCCTTAGAACCCTGTTTCTTTTTACTAGTGATCTTTCCAATTGTCCAGACAATTAATTTACATACTAAATATAACAGTAGAATGAAGATTAACACCATTACTACTGTTATAGCCATTTGTCTGAGAAATGAGAAAATACCTGTGCCCCCGAATCCTCCCTCTCCAAAGGGGCTCCATGTTTTCGCGATATCCCTCGCCTCCTGTTGCAATTTATTTACCTCTTTCCTATGTTGGGCAATTACATCATAGTAATCAGGAATCTCAACAGATGTGTTGTGGATCCAAGTGCAGCACTCATAATCCTCCGTACCTTCACACAGGCCAGTGAGTGCAGCACTCATGCTTTCAATAGCAAGATCATGAAGTTCTAATTGTTTTCTGATTGCTCTAGTTTCAATGTTTAAACTAGTAATATCATCAGAGTTCTTTACTAATACATCATCTATAATATTTGTAAAATTATTAAGCCTTTTCATTAAATCTATCCCCCAACCTGTCCAGGAAGGGAATCAGGCCCAAGCCATATCTTTTTCGAAAAATAACTCCCTTTTATTTCTGTGTTTGAGGGGGTACCTAGGATGCATGCTAGCTTCAAGGAGGTGTGTTCCCTTTGCTATCTCCTACTATGTCCATAATGGGGACTAGGGATGCAAGATAACACCATCCTTGGGGTTCAGTGGGGATCCAAGGGTAACAGCTTTTTCCACAACAAATATGAATACTGTCTCCTAGAGCTAAAGGTCGTTTGTTAAATATTGTCATCATTTCATCAGAAAAACCAGAAAAGGTTAAACTTGACAATAATTTTCCTACTGTGGAAGTGGAACTGGAGTTAAGAAAGTTTATTAGAGTGGAGTTTAGGGCAGGTTCTGAAGTATGAAATAAAGGGCCTTTTAATTGAAGTCATTGAAAAGTTAATTGTAGCTTGTTGGCACACTTTAGCTCCCTTTGTGGAGTTTCCAACCTAAAACAAGAGTCTGGGGAATGACTCCTACCAATAATTTGGAAAGTAAGGTTATTATCTGAAAGCGTTCTTGCGACATTTGTAAGGACGACAGGTGGTGTGCCGTTTAGGAGAGGGGTGAAGTTTAGAGGTACTGCCATTAGGGGGATCCTAGCAGTGCTAGGATGGAGTTTACTACATATCCAACATTTTTCATATCCTGATTTTTGAGCATAAGCATACTTAAATTTAAGCAGAAGCATTTTACCACTAAAATTGTCTTCCATACTTCTTTTTGGTCTGTTAGATTTATCTGACCAACAGTGCCCTACGATTATGAGCATTAAAATAAACAATGTAATCATTAAGGAAAAAAGAAAAAGTTTTGCCAAAGTGACCCCTCCTTTTTGACCATTAGTGTTTATGGGTATGGAACTCTGAGTTTCTTGTTTTTTATGGTCCACTAGGGAGTATTTTCCGGATCCTTTTCTGGAATACTCTCCAGAACAGAGGTCTTTGTCTTCTCCTTCACCTTCTTCCAGTTTCCCTTCGGAAATGTCTTTAGTCTGGATGCATGGATCCATTGTGGTCCTTGATCTGTAAGAACGGCTGTTCTGGCAACCTTCAGAATTTCAAATGGTCCTTGGAAGATAGGGCCTGGTTGTTTCCGGACGGCAAGTTGTTTTATCAATACTTTGTCTCCTGGGATATACGGATGTGTAGGCTCTGTGGAGAGAGGAGGGAAAGTGACAGCAACCTTGTCCTCTGTTTCACTAAGGCTACTTACCAGATGTTTCACGTACTCTTCCTGTAAAGAATAAAGATTAAACTCCTCTCCCTCATCAGGTTTTCTCTGTGCTGGCCTACCCATAAGTATTTCAAATGGTGACAATCCTGTTCTAGAATTAGGGGCTGTCCTAATTTGAAACAAAACTGCTGGGAGGTAATCCATCCACCCTTTCATGGTTCCTCCTGTTGCCTTTTTAAGTTTATCCTTTATATTTCTGTTCATTCTTTCCACTATTCCTGCGCATTGTGGATGATATGGAATATGTAATTTCCATTGAATGCCCAGGAGTTTTGCAAGATCCTGGGTAAGAGCAGCTGTAAAAGCTGGACCTTGGTCTGACCAGATTTTGGCTGGTAACCCATACCTCGAAATCCAGTGATTTATTAGTGCTCTTGATGCTATTTTGGCTGTCTCTCCTGTAGTTGGGATAGCCTCGACCCAAGAACTAAACTTGTCCACTATAACTAAAAGATATTTTATATTTCCTTTCTGTTTTGGCATATGTGTAAAGTCTATTTGTAGATCTTGGAGGGGGCCTATAGGGGGGGCAAGTTTCCATGTATACCCTGCTTCTTGCACTGTACATTGTTTTGTGCACAAGTAAGACATGAGTCTATCAACTGGGCAACGAGGTGTGTATCATTGACCGTGCTGAAAGACTGTCTGTATATTGTCAAAACTGTTTTCCTTCCTAGGTGACCTGGACCATGTAAGTAAGAAATCAAAAGAGGGGCAGCTGACTCTGGTATACCTATTACTCCCTCCTTGCTTGACCAGATGCCACTTGGCACGCTGGTCAAGTTCTGACCTTCCCAGAAAGCTATGTCCTCTCTTGATGCTTTGTCCTGTAACATTCTCACAGTATTTGGGAATTCTGGTGAACTGAAATCTGTGGCAAACAGTGTTAGATTGGGCTGGGTCTCGTGTGCCGAATCGGCTGCTGTTTTAGCAACTCTGTCTGCCAAGGCATTGCCATGAGCTTCTTTGGACTTGTCAAATGAATGTCCCTTTACTTTTATAACATTGATTTTTCTGGGCATCTGTAGGGCTGTGAGTAAGGCAAGAACAAATTCCTTATTGGCAATTTGTTTGTTGTCTGCAGTTTTAAACCCTTGTTTTTTCCAAATGAGTCCATAATCGAAAATTACGCCAAAAGCATATCTGCTATCAGTATATATATTTACATCTTTATCTTTAAATAGTTGACATGCTCTGGTGAGTGCATGGAGCTCAGCTTGTTGTGCTGAATTGGCCCCTAAAGGAGAAGCCTCAACCACAACATCAGGTAGCATCACTACTGCATAGCCTGTCTTATATGTGTTATCATTAGGCCTGGAACAACTGCCATCCACAAATACATCCAGGAAATCTGGGTTTGGTTTATCAGTTAAATCCACCCTTGGCAATGTTTGTTGAAGTAAATTGTCATTACAATTATGGTTTACTTCTGGTTCAGTATATGGAAGCTGCAATAGTGCGTGTAGCAATCGTACTGCAGGAGTAGTTTCTGAACAAGATTTTATTTCCAAATGTGTTGTATTCAGAAGTATAATATCATACCCACTGGACCTTTGGGCTGTCATATGCTGGGTATGCATATTTTGTAACAATTGTGCTACTGAATGTGTGGTATAGAGAATAGTGGGTGTGCCCAGAGTGATTTTAGAAGCTTCCTTAACTGCCATTGCATTTGCTGCAAGAGTTTGCAGGCATCCTGGCATTCCCTGTACCTGGAGTGGCAGTTTCTTTGATAGGTATGCCACTGGTCTTAAGTTTGTCCCATGGGGTTGGGCCAATACTGCTGCAAACGAAGGCCCTCGCACCACACAGTAAAGTGAGAACGGTTTGTCATAGGAAGGGAGACCTAAAGCAGGAGCCCGCGAGAGGGAAGTCAGAAGAGCGAGGAAGGCCTCTTTCATATCCTCTGTATATTCAATTGTTTTAGGGGCACCCGCAGCTGTAGCTGGACGTAAAATGGAATCCCAAAAAGAACAGTCAGGTATCCACTGTCGACAGTAGACGATTGAGCCTAAAAAGGAAAGCAATGCAGCTTTGTCCTTTGGTGGGCCGAGACAGCGGAGAGCTTGGACTCGTGCCGGGGATATCAATCTGGTCCCATCTGTGATAATACAGCCAAGATATTCAACTCTGTCCCTACACCACTGGATCTTTTTCCTAGACGCCAAGTGACCTTTTAGGGCGAGGTGATTCATCAGGCTTACTGTGTCCTTCTCACACTGTGCCCTGCTCTCACTACAAACAAGTAGGTAATCTACGTACAACAGGATTGTGGAGCCTTCAGAGGGCGTCCAATCGTCCATAGTTTTTTTCAAAACTATGCTAAAAGCCACGGGGCTATCAATAAACCCTTGAGGGAGGCGTGTCCAGGTCACCTGACCCCCTCCCCAGACAAATGCAAATAGGTGTTGGAATTGTGGATCAACATCAATACTAAAAAATGCATTTGAAAGATCCAATACGGTGTAGCACTTGGAGTTTGCAGGTATATTGGTAAAAATTGAGGTAATATCAGATACCAATGGGGGAAGAGGAATCACACGCTTGTTTACCCCTCTCAGATCCTGAACCAACCTCCAGGTACCATCCGCTTTCCTAACTGGATTAATGGGAGTATTCCAGGGACTGACAATTTCCCTGAGGATTCCCAACTTTTTATATTCCTCTATTTGGGGCTGTATTCCCGATACCTTTTCAGTAGACAATGGGTATTGTTTCTGATAATAGGGGAGTGTATTAGGCCGCATAGTGGGCACATAAGGTGTACAAGGTATGTGTCCTACTTCCGTTTTAGTTCCTGCCCAGATGTCATGGTTTTCTAATGTGGCTGGCAGTGACATAAAGTAACCCAAAAGGTCTTTCCTTTTTGGCATAGTGAGGTCACATTTAGCCGATTTGGCTATGATGCCCTGTTGTTGGTCAAATTTTACAATAATTTGTAATGCAGACATTAAATCCCTTCCAATAAGGGACAGGGGACAGTCTGGTAGAACTGCAAAGGACATTTCAGTAAGGTAATTATCTTGCATGTCCGTTACTAGCAGTGGCGGTGTGATTTTGTGGTTGACACTTGTCCCATTTATTCCCATAGAGCATCCCTCGGTGCATTCTTTACTTTCAAAGTGGGGGTCCTTAAGACACGAGGTTGACGCCCCTGTGTCTAACAGAAATTTGACCACCCTGCCTTCTACTTTTAAAACCACTTGAGGCAGGGTTTTCCAGTGTGAGGAGAAAAAATGCATCACCAAGGATGGGTACTGCCCCGGGCATCCCTATTGGGGGTTTTCGTCCTGATATCCTGGCCAATGTACCTGTATCTCTTCTGTGGTGTTTCTGGGTGATCTTGTTTTGTATGGCTGCTGCTGTTGCCCATATTGGGGGTGTACTGGAACTGACTGGGATCTCTGTTGTGGCTGCTGTTGTTGTGTGTCATATCTTGGTCTGGGCGGATACTGAGATCTTGGTTGAGATCTCACTCTGTAGCCTCCCCTACCTCCCCTAGGGAAGTTATCCCTGGCTCCATTTCTTTGGGGACATTCTCATTTCCAGTGGTTTGGATCCCCACAATTAAAACAACCCTGATCCTGATTATGGGGAGGATAATTCCTTCTAGGTATGGCTCCTGAACTTGGTCCACTGACCATAGCTATGTTTGGATTTTCTTCTGTAATAGAGGTGAACAATCCTCCTTTAGTGTTAAATACCCCTGAGGATGCCCTCTCCTTTATGTCAGCTATGAATCTATCTGAGGTCATTACCGCCCATTTTGTGTTTATCAGTTTGATTATTTGGGTGGCCCTTGGATCTCCATTGTTTATGGCTGTACTCACGAATAGTTGATCATTGTCTATTCCACATTTTATATAATTTATGTAATCTAGTGACAAAGGTGTAGAAATCCTCTCCTGACTGTTGTTTGCAAGATATCAAATCATGCAACATAGTGGTGTTTTTATATGCCTTGAGCCAAGCCTGTAACAATGAGTTCCAAAAAATATTCCAATCCTCCCCAGCCTCATATAACTTTGCATCCTTGGCCCATTGACCTATATTTATGTCAGCTTGGGAATCGGGGTCTACATTTTGAAGTATGGTATTAAGATCTTCAGGAGACATTCTTGTTCCTGAACAGTATCTTTGCAGAAATGTCTGCCTGTCTGGGGTCCTTTCTTGGTTTGGGACATGTGTCTCTAATTTCCTTGACCGTACCCAATGGTAATGGTATTTGCACCTGTGTATCTCCCATTGTAATGAAAGGAAAAACCCGACTAATTGGAGCTGTCTGATCCTCTTCATCATCTGATGGTGTGGGTGCCTGGCGTTGAGGGGTCATACTGAAGCTACTCTGAAAATCCTTACTTAACCCATCTCCAGATATATAATCAGCCTTCTTCACTAGATTGGTTTCTGGGTAGCCCGAGTTTCTAAGTCCACGTATTATCCCCTTTATTTCTCCTAATCTATCTTTACGTTCCTGTACCTCTCTCAGCTCTCCTTCTATCACTTTTTCTTCATCTTCCTCTTTTTTAATGCACTGTTATTCCTCCTTTACTAATTGACTTAAATGTTCCTGTATCTGTCTTCTATCTTCCCCCTCTCGTAACCAATTAGTTCCCTTTTGTTTAGCTATGGTTAATACTCCTGCTATACCATTTGGATCTAACGAGGGGTATATTTTCTTTGGGACAAGGGATTCATCTTTTACCATAGCATATGGAGGGGGTTTTTCTTGATAAAAATTAGGGGGAGCTGATGGACTTCCTATTGCGTCTTCTAATTGCTCTTTCTTTTCCATTTTTACACTTGTATATTTCTTTCTATATTCCTTCATACCCTTTGCCCAAATCTTACAACATTTAGTCATGTAATCTTTGTCATGGTCTTTTATGGGATAATTCATTATACTGTTTATGTTGGCCACATATTATGGTCACTTCCTCCCACTCTTCCTTGGAACATGGTCCGTATTCCCCCAAACATGGCACTTCTAACTGATGTGCTCTTTTTAAAACTAGTGACCAAAAAGGATCAGTATAATTTTTCCCATAATTGACTTTAATGTAATCAATCGGAGAGGGTCGGTGCTGCTTACCTTCAGCTTCCTTTCCTGCTTGATTACCCATTATAGCAAACAATAATACTTATACTTTAAAATTAAAACATTTCAGACTTGCTTTCTCTATTTCGTTCCAGGGGCGGAAAATGTCCTTAAACTTATGACAATTTATAGATTTATGACAAGGAACCCAGTGTTCTCCTTTTTTAAATACAACCAGCCACTGTATTTCTGCTACACTTAGTCCCTCGAACACCGGACTGGGGGGTAGTATGTTGTGTATATTAAACCTTAACATATGATGTTTTGATCCCTGGAACATAGGACCCTTGCCAATTTTGACATGATACCCCCCTGGAACAATTGCCACTAATGACGTGGTCTTCCCTTTATAAGCAAACAATAAACCAGTTTTACATTCAGGACAACAATATACAGTTAACATTTAAAAAGGTAACCCTTTTTGTGTACACCTTTAGATATAGAGTTTCCACAGATCCGTCCTATGTAGAGAAGAATTTAAGATTTTTTCTCAATCTAATAACCTGGTCTGGCCAACCTAGCGAGACCCTCTGTATCTATTCTAAATCTACATTTCAATCTTAACAGAGTCCCAGAAAACTTGTAGTTTTCTCGAGAGTCTACTTTATGGTGAACCAATTGACAAGGCAAGACTGTTGTTCCCAATAATAATTAAAGGGGGTCTTACCTGTTCAATTGGATCACACCACTTCTGGTACCACTGAAAGGTTCTGGTTCTGTTTGGTTCTGTTGGACCTTCTTGGCTCGAGCTGGACTCAGGATCTGTGGAAGTCTCTCTGACCGGTCGGATATTCAAGACACCGATACACAGTGAATAGGTATACAAGAATATGTGGTTTAATGGTTACATGTCCTTTTTTATACACAGCGAGAAAAGTTGCCTCCCTCCTATGGACCTATCAGCAATAAGCAAAAACCTCATGAGTTAGACAAAAATAAATTCTAACAGGTTTTTTGACTTCTGCAAAAGCGGTCAGTTAACATATGTCAATTGTGGTCAAACTAGACATGTTCTGACATTTGAAACAGGAAGACAAGAAACGCCAGATGTCAGTGCGGTCAATCTGTCAGTTAAAAAGCAGAAGTGAGATAAACTTTTTCCCGGAAAAGGCCTAACCACAAAGTCACATTTCAACCTAAATATACATGCTTGTCAGTTACACAGAAGAAAGATTAGCTTGACCACAAAAGTCACACATTGTTCACACTCATGTCAGAGAAACATTATTGTAAAATATATATATATTTGAGGAGAACTCTAACCATGAATATTGGTTCATGATCTTCTTATACCTTACACTTTGCAGTAACCCAACAGTGCTTTTTTTGGAACTACTTTTTTGTGTGTCAGCCCCCTTTTTTGTACTTAGTATTTAGATTTTATTTTCTTATTTTAAAAGGGGGGTTTTATTTTGCTTGTAGTAATAAACAAAAAAATGTATACAGGCACCAATAAAACAAAAACAAATGGTAGAATGAGTCCACTTGGAACTGACATTACTTTTGGAGTCCAATATTGGAACCAAAACAAACAGAAGGAAAAAAGCACAACACGTTTAGTGCCAAAGTACTGTAAGTCTCCAAGGGGAAAGTTAATAAAAAAGGTGTATAAACAGTCACCAATAATCCTGAGGAACAATAATTAATCAGATAAGGTGACAAACATAAAGACTGACAAACAAAATCCTCATATGGTTAAGGAACTAAGCTCCAGAGAGAGACACAGGTATTGGTAGTATGGGAAAAAGTATGAATGGATGACCTCTTAGTCCAATGAAGGACCAACTTCTCCCAGTTGCAAATGAAATAGTAATTGCTTCCAATGAGCACACCATTGATAAAGCAGGAAACTCAGAAAGATGACAAAAATACTCTATTCAAACAGAATTTTCCACTTATTAGGGGAACTAGGTGAACAATGGGTGTCGCTGTGTGCAATGTTGCAGATGGAATCCAACCTTCTATCTTGCAACCAACTAAAGGGTAAAACAGACACAACACAGCCTGGGGAAGAGAAGCGGTAGTGCTGGATGCTAAAGGCTGTCAAACAAAGCGGTGCATGCACACTGTGCAGAGGCTAGAAAAATGCATTGGCCCTAAGAATGCTCTCCTAGCATTTCCTGGTGTCAGAGCATCATGCTGTCTCCATAGCAACACATTTTAAGACATCTGCCTATTTCTCAAGCTAAAGAGAGGAGACAGAAGGGGGACTTAAATAAGAAGAAACTGAGGGTGGATTTTGGTGGCTCTAAAACTGGAAACAGCCCACAACAACTCCACAGTTTCACATATAACATAACAATAGCTATGATTTATTTTGGAAAAAAGAGAATAAATACTGTATCTAAACTCGAAAGTACATTATTAAGCTCTACAATACACAATATAAAATGTTATTGAAAAAACATTATGAAGGCACTGATAAAAATAACAGTAAATATAAGCAAAAGTCATAATAAACTGCATTAAGTATAATTTTTCTCAGCTCATCGTATGTGTTGTACGTCACCGCGTTCTTGACGTTTGGAATTTCCGACAACATTTGTGTGACCGTGTGTATGCTAGACAAGTTTGAGCCAACATCCGTCAGAAAAAAATCCACGGTTTTGTCCGATCGTCTGTACGCGGCATATGGCTTAATAACATCTAATGTATACCTGTAAAATCAACTTGAAGTTTTATACCTAGTATAAAATTACGATCAAAACAATTTGTAACAAGCAAATAGGCACACATTGAAAAAACAGGGGACAAAGAACAATATAGAATAAAAAGGACACCTGATGGGTCTTTTAAAAGAGAAGTTAACTTTTCTGAGCATGTTACATTTTACACTCATATTTAAGGTGTAGCATGTAACATGTTGAGCATCCACCACCTCAGCCCCCGATCTACCCCTCCCTGTGACAGTGGGTGGGGGATCTTTCCCCTCACTGGCCCACATGGCCACATCATTCATTCAAAGAGTTCTGTGAATAAATGAGCTACAAGTACCATCACCCTTTGTGGCTGATGACTTGTAATTTTCAATGAAGTGCAAAGGTGCTGGTGAGCGCTTTCATAGTCCAATGATCTCCCTGGACTTCAGTAACTGCCTGTGTATATTGAAGGTATGGGCAGACAGCTATACTAACAGTCTGCAAGAGCCTGACATTGCACTGCTGATTATGGGTGCAATGCTTTACAGGCTCCTAATAAAAAAAAAATAATAATAATAATAATAATAAATGCACTTTTTTTTTTACCTGAAAAACAATTTGCATTTTTTTTTTTAAAGGTGAACTTAGTCTGTACATGAAATACAGCTATATATTTGGCTATATTATTGTGTGGATATCTCGATACTTGTTTAACCCCCTGGGTGATAAAGGATCTAGCTTATAAATCCAATAAGTCTCTTGTCCTGAGGAAATGTTCATTATTTAAAAGATTGGTGGACATAACTTTTATAGAAAAGACTCTCAAATTCCTGACATTTTTGTTGTGTTTATGGAGAAAATGTCTAGGAATGTTATGTTTGGTTAAGCCACTTTCTATAAACCTGTAGTGCTCACCAATTCTTGTGCGTAGTGTGCACTTTGTACATCCTATATATACTGTAGCAAGGACACAATGGGGCAAAAATTACAAACTCACTAGAGCAATTTATGAATTATTTTGTTGATTTTAATTTCTTGTGTTGTTTTTTTAATTCTATGCATATATAATTTCTTTGACAAGTGAAATCTGGATTTAGAAATTTGGTACTGCAGTTTTCTCAAAGGTCTTTGGAATTAATAAATAGTGGTTCCTTGGCTAGTTACCCAATTATCCATTAGCACAGACTATAGGATAACTGTCAGGGAGGGTCCCCTGAGTAGCTGAGCCTTTTAGAGAAGCTGCATGCTATTTGGCTCTGGTCCGACTGTCTGCACACCGGTATTGACAGTAGAGGGCCTCTCTTCTGGCTGAAGACCATTTGCCCATCTACCTTTGCCTTATCAGGTGTGGCTTCTCTGATCTGCTGAGGGTAGGATGCATAGAAACTTGTCTTTCCTGAGCGCATTCAGAACCCAAGGAGTTGTCAAAAAAGGAGTTTAAGGGGCATGTACCTACATTTTAGCATGGATGATACATGAGCACTCTGCTAGAGTAATTTAAAAGGTACATAATTTTGACATAAAAGATATAAGAACCCGGTGTGCAAGGCATGGTAATACCCCTCTGGATTTTATAGACAGACCAAAGTAGTATAGTAATAAAGTAGAATTTTTATTATATATAAAGATACAGTAAAATTGCAAGGGAAAAAAGTAATAAAAATCAAATAGACATCATAAAATGTATGTGTAACATACAAATATACTCAAAATGACATTGGTATGAAGCTCAGCTGCCCTGTATACAGAGTTGGGCTGGCAGGAACAAATGTCCTGAATGACGCCTAACATGTTTCGGACCGTGTAGTCCTTCTTCAGAGGCTTATGTCATTCTTTTCAAAGTCATGAGTAGTCTATAGGGATGAGCTTCGTGTTCGAGTCAAACCCATGTTCGACTCGAACATCGGCTGTTCGGCTGTTTGACGAATTGCGAACATTATGGGCCGTTCGCGACAAATTTGAGTGGCGCGTCACGGCCCATAATTCACTGCGGCATCGCAGTGCATTGCTGGCTGATGATTGGCCAAGCATGTACTATGACCCGCATGCTTTGGCCAATCACAGCGCAGAAAAAACGGAGAGCTGTAATTGGCCAAAGCCAGGGTGGCTTTGGCCAATTATGGCTCAGGGGGTTTAGTACACGCCCCACACTATATAAAGCCGCCGGCTCGGCGGCCTTGTGTAGTGTGTTGTCGTTGTTTATAGAGAGATTACAGAGACAGACAGTGTAATTTATATTGAGTTAGATAGAGCAGGCAGGCGAGTCAGTTAGCTGCAGTTACAGTGTGTAGAGGATATATATGCATCCTAGGTGTTGTATATATATTTATACACTGTATTCAGTTTAGCTAGATCAGTTCCTGGTTTTCTCTATACTGTGACAGACAGGCAGGTGATTGTGCTAGCTGCAGACAGTCAGTGTTCACTTAGTGTACTGTGTGCTTTGCATAGCGTTCACCTAAAGCTTACCTGAATACAGTTAGTGACTAATAGTGGTGTTCTCATAATTAAACCACAGGCAGAGAGCTACAAGTATTTTCAGTTAGTGTACTGTGTCCCACTCTGCACAGTTTTCACCTAAAACTAACTGAAGACAATTGCTGTTTTTCCCATACTAATACCACAGCAGGCAGTTGATTCTGATAGCTGCATTATCAGTATATATATATATATATATATATATATATATATATATATATACATCCCACCTTTGTGTAGCTACATCTCACTGCAGGCCATTAGTATATCTGGAAGGCAAACAAGGAGAGGCAGACAGTCACAAGGCAATAAAAGAGGGCAAGCAGGCTGTGTCTAGAGGCAACAGTGCTGCTGGTCATGGACACGGTGCATCCTCATCAGCACGTGGCCGCGGGACACGCTTGTCCTTATTTTCGGCAGCTGACCATGTTGAGCCGCAACATGCCCAAGACTTGGTAGAGTGGATGACCAAGCCGTCCTCACCCTCCTCATCCTCTCTCACCCAGGCTCAGGGTACTTTGTCTGGCAAAGCAGCTGCCAAAGTGGCCTTTTCCCTCGGCTCAATGGCATCAGAAACTCCTTCCTTAGCCCCACCATGTCCTTCTGAGGAGTCCCCCGAACTGTTTGACCACAGTGTTGGGTACATGCTCCAGGAGGATGCCTAGCATTTTGAAAGCTCCGATGATGGAACCCAGCTGGAGGAAGGCAGTAACGTGAGCCCAGAGAGAGGGGGTAGTAACGTGAGCCCAGAGAGAGGGGGTAGTAACGTGAGCCCAGAGAGAGGGGGTTCCCAACAAGGACAGCTATCTGGCAGTCATGTTCCCCCAGCTGCAGCATACTGCCAGATTTGCTCCAGTGATGAGGAGGGAGGGGATGATGAGGTCACTGACACAACGTGGGTGCCTGATAGAAGAGAGGAGGAGGAGGCACATCTCCAACATGGCAGGATGCCCTCCTGGGGCCAGCTTAAGGGCAGAACACCGACTGCATCACACTGCAGTGTTCCGCATGTTCAGGGCGCTGCGGTCTCTGCGTGTTATTCCAAAAGTTCTTTAGTGCTGGCCTTTTTTCAGACATGTGCAGCAGATCGCACTGTTGCCATTTGCAACATATGTCTAAACCAAGTACTTGCGGACAATCTGCTATCGGTACACCGATGTCCGATTGTACCAGGCAAATTTCCCTGCCCCAGCTGCTGCACCTCAAAAAGAAGTTCACTCCCAGCCATCCACATGCCCAGTGGTTGAATGCTAGCTTGGCTAAATTGCTAGCATTTCAACTGCTGCCTGCTCAGTTGGTAGACTCTGCCCCCTTCAATGAGTTTGTGGAATGTGCGGTTCCTCAGTGGTAGGTTCCCAAACGCCACTTTTTCTCACAGAAGGCGATTCTGGCTCTCTACCAGCATGTGGAAGGCAATGTCTTGGCCTCGCTGGACAAGGCGGTCAACACCACCACCACCACCACCGTGGTCCACCAAAGGCCCAATTTTTCTGCCCCTGTTCAACAGGGGCATGTGATTACAATTCTTGATCTAATATTTCACAGCTGGGCCCATTCCTGCACCCACCAAGAGTAATTGTGAGGGCTTACAGTGTTGTGGCACCACCACCACCACCACCACCAAAGGCCTAATTTTTCTGCCCCTGTTCAACAGGGGCATGTGATTAGAATTCTTGATCTAATATTTCACAACTGGGCCCATGCCTGCACTCACCAAGAGTAACTGTGAGGACTTACATACAGTTGCAATAAAAAGTATGTGAACCCCTTTGGAATGATATGGATTTCTGCACAAATTGTTTATAAAATGTGATCTGATCTTCATCTAAGTCACAACAATAGACAATCACAGTTTGCTTAAACTAATAACACACAAAGAATTAAATGTTACCAGGTTTTTTTGAACACACCATGTAAACATTCACAGTGCAGGTTGAAAAAGTATGTGAACCCTTGGATTTAATAACTGGTTGAACCTCCTTTGGCAGCAATAACTTCAACCAAACGTTTCCTGTAGTTGCAGATCAGACGTGCACAACGGTCAGGAGTAATTCTTTACCATTCCTCTTTACAGAACTGTTTCAGTTCAGCAATATTCTTGGGATGTCTGGTGTGAATCGCTTTCTTGAGGTCATGCCACAGCATCTTAATCAGGTTAAGGTCAGGACTCTGGGCCACTCCAGAAGGCATATTTTCTTCTGTTTAAGCCATTCTGTTGTTGATTTACTTTTATGCTTTGGGTCGTTGTCCTGTTGCAACACCCATCTTCTGTTGAGCTTCAGCTGGTGGACAGATGGCCTTAAGTTCTCCTGCAAAATGTCTTGATAAACTTGGGAATTTATTATTCCTTCGATGATAGCAATCCGGTCCAGGCCCTGACGCAGCAAAGCAGCCCCAAACCATGATGCTCCCACCACCATACTTCACAGTTGGGATGAGGTTTTGATGTTGGTGTGCTGTGCCTCTTTTTTCTCCACACATAGTGTTGTGTGTTTCTTCCAAACAACTCAACTTTGGTTTCATCTGTCCACAGAATATTTTGCCAGTACTGCTGTGGAACATCCAGGTGCTCTTGTGCAAACTGTAAACGTGCAGCAATAATTTTTTTTGGACAGCAGTAGCTTCCTCTGTGGTATCCTCCCATGAAATCCATTCTTGTTTAGTGTTTTATGTATCGTAGATTCACTAACAGGGATGTTAGCATATGCCAGAGACTTTTGTAAGTCTTTAGCTGACACTCTAGGATTCTTCTTCACCTCATTGAGCAGTCTGCGCTGTGCTCTTGCAGTCATCTTTACAGGACGCCCACTCCTAGGGAGAGTAGCAGCAGTGCTGATCTTTCTCTATTTATAGACAATTTGTCTTACCGTGGACTGATGAACAGCAAGGCTTTTGGAGATACTTTTTTTAACTCTTTCCGGCTTTATGCAAGTCAACAATCCTTAATCGTAGGTCTTCTGAGAGCTCTTTTGTGCAAGGCATCATTCACATCAGGCAATGCTTCTTGTGAAAAGCAAACCCTGAACTGGTGTGTGTTTTTTAGAGGGCAGGGCAGCTGTAACCAACACCTCCAATCTCATCTCATTGATTGGACTCCAGTTGGCTGACACCTCACTCCAATTAGCTCTTGGAGATCTCATTAGTCTAGGGGTTCACATACTTTTTCCACCTGCACTGTGAATGTTTACATTGTGTGTTCAATAAAAACATGGTAACATTTAATTATTTGTGTGTTATTAGTTTAAGCAGACTGTGACTGTCTATTGTTGTGACTTAGATGAAGATCAGATCACATTTTATGACCAATTTGTGCAGAAATCCATATCATTCCAAGGGGTTCACATACTTTTTATTGCAACTTTAGTTGTGGCACCAGCACCACCACCACCACCAAAGGCCCAATTTTTCCTACCACTGTTCAACAATGTCATGTAATTATAATTATTGATCTAATATTTCACACAGCTGGGCCCATTCTTGCGCCCACCAAGAGTAACTGTGAGGACTTACAGTGTTGTGGCACTAGCACCACCACCACTACCAAAGGCCCAATTTTCCCTATTACTGTTCAACAATGGCATGTAATTACAATTCTTGATATAATAGTTCACAGCAGGGCCCATTCCTGCGCGCACCAAGATAACTGTGAGGGCTTACAGTGTTGTGGCAACACCACCACCACCACCACCGTGGTCCGCCAAAGGCCCAATTTTTCTGCCCCTGTTCAACAGGGGCATTTAATTACAATTCTTGATCTAATAATTCACAGCAGGGCCCATTCCTGCACCCACCAAGATAACTGTGAGGGCTTACAGTGTTGTGGCAACACCACCACCACCACCACCGTGGTCCGCCAAAGGCCCAATTTTTCTGCCCCTGTTCAACAGGGGCATGTGATTACAATTCTTGATCTAATATTTCACAGCTGGGCCCATTCCTGCACCCACCAAGAGTAACTGTGAGGACTTACAGTGTTGTGGCACCACCACCAATACCAAAGGCCCAATTTTTCTTACCACTGTTCAACAATGGCATGTAATTACAATTCTTGATATAATAGTTCACAGCAGGGCGTTCCAGCGCCCACCAAGAGTAACTGTGAGGGCTTACAGTGTTGTGGCAACACCAACACCTAAGGGCCAAATTTCTGCAGAGTATATACGGCAGGCCCTTACTTTCAAACATCCAACTTACAAACGACTCCTACTTGCAAATGGAAGGAGACAACAGGAAGTGAGAGGAAATCTACCCCTAGGAAGGGAAATTCTCTCCTGTAAGAGTTAATAAGGAAAAGAGGTGTCTCCTCTCCACTGATGCTTTATCACCAATCCTTGTTTCAATAAAAAAATACTAATTTTCAAAAAACATTTCTCATCAGGACGGAAAGTGAGGTGAAATGTTTCTGAACAGGTGCACAGACAGCAAAACAAATGTTACAGGGGTGATAACCCTTCCCTATGTTTTCCAAAAAGCTTAAAAATAGATTTTTTGGCTGGAACTACACTTAAAAAATGTACCTGTTCCAAATTACAAACAGATTCTACTTAAGAACAAACCTTCAGTCCCTGTCTTATTTGCACCGCCTGTATACTGCTGTTCAGAGTATATAGGGCATTTTTTTAATTTGGGTGTGGGGTTCCCCTTAATATCCATACAAGACCCAAAGGGGCTGGTAGTGGGCTGGGGGGGGGGGTGGGTGAGTACCCATGCCATTTTTCTCAATGATTTTCATCCATATTGCCTGGACCAGACATTACATTAAAGCCGCAAGCAGTTTTAAATGACTTTTTTTCCTTTAGAAATGTCATTTTGTGCAGGAACAGTTCTAAACACGGGAAACACGTGCCACTTCACAGGCATACTTTAGACACCCCCCAGGTACGATATTTAAAGGAATATTTCACTTTTTTTTTCACTTTATGCATCATTAAAATCACTGCTCCCGAAAAAATCTGCAGTTTTTAAAACTTATTTTTGCATTGATACATGTCCCCTGGGGCAGGACCTGGGTCCCCAAACCCTTTTTGGGACAATGAATTGCATATTAGCCGTTATAATTAGCACTTTTGATTTTGAACGTTCGCGTCCATTGTATTTAATAGGGTTATAAAGTTCGCGCAAACTTTCGCAGGTTCTGGTGCGAACCGAACAGGGGGGTGTTCGGCTCATCCCTAGTAGTCTATAATGTAAATATAATAGTACATTAGTAGGGTAATCAATTGGTATAACAATTTAACAATAGTCACAAGAATAACAAAGTTTTTCCCAACACAAAATATGCATCTAAATATTGTTTGCTGACATTGTATAGCGAGAAAGACTCCATACTTACATGGGCGAGCCAGTCACCGCTGAAACCCAACCAAGGGGCCAAGAACGTATTCCCGAAGATTGAAGGCAAGAACAGAGAAAGGCCCCAGGAGATGAGAAAGGGGCCGGAGAAAGAACGTGCACTGGGGGGCGGGAGAGCAGGGGAACGACTCCTGTCCCAGCTACAAGGACTCCAGGCAAATGGAGTGGAAACTCCTGCCAAGGTTCTGACCAGCAGACAATGAAGTATCAATATACACTGCAATGGAATATTACAGGTACTTGTCTGTAAAAATGTAAGGGACACAGAGGGGATAAAGAGGAATTACTATTGACCCAAAGTAATGTAACCATTAAATAAATGAGTAAAAACAGATTGAGCCTTATTATCAGAAATTTGTACCCCCAGCATGTTTATGCTGAATGGGGTGGGACAAATAGGACTGATAAGTACAGGACTTAAGAAGGAAATAAAGAGTAGAAGGTTTTCAATTACTGTTCACATACCTCTGCCTGTGTATCCTACAAAGTGTTGTCTCACCAGCGCCAGATCATCACTAATGATGTCTGGGGTGTGAGCTTTTAAACCCCTAGTGAAGCTGGCCGAGATCAATTGCACTGATGTGCAACTGAAATCAGCTGGTGGTCAGTTGTGACAGATCGTGGGCGCCAAGCCAATGGTAGCCCAGATATGTCACCACGCCACCGGCGCATGCTGCAAGCCACCAGCCTGTGCTTCAAGATGGAGCGCAAACATCTGTCTGGACGAGATCAATTGCACTGATGTGCAACTGAAATCAGCTGGTGGTCAGTTGTGACAGATCGTGGGCGCCAAGCCAATGGCAGCCCAGATCTGTCACGGAGTCCCTCGGCCTGGTGACGCGTGGCGCAAGCCTGTCCACCGAATCGTGCTGTAAGCCACCAGCCTGCGCTTCAAGATGGAGCACAAACATCAGTTTGTATTGTGCCATTGGGTAAACTTTGCTTCCATATCAAAGCTGTTTATAAACTGGATCTGCTTTTACAAATCAATATCAACACTGGATTACCTTAAGTATAGCACTATACATGGAGAAATGAGAAAGAGAAAAAATATATATGTATATGCCATTTGTGGTATTATTACTTTGCTTGCTTCAAAATTCTTTACATTCTCTTTTTTAAGTGCCTTTCGTCTTCTCTGCATCAGCTTGGCTGTTCAAAGATATAAATAATGGGGAGCCATTCTGTATAAATGAATTCAATCAAATATTTATGTACATCATATACTGGCATTGTAACTATTCTCAGTTTCAACACATGTCTTTTATGATTCTTACCTACAAAGCCTGTAGCTGCTTAATGTCTGTAGCACTACAGTCAGTGAAATTTGCATTAATAAACTGTTATTAATCGGTTACAGGCCAGTGCAACACTGGAGGGAGCCCTTGAATGAGGAATTCTTTCAGTAGTTTTCTGAAGCCTCACAAAGAAGAAATCTCTAAAAACATGCAGTGCAAGGCTAGGAAAAAACATGCAAAGCTGAAATAAACATTCTGAAACTAGCTGGGATTTTCATTAATGATTTAATGCATTTTTATGATAGTTAAGCAAATGAAGCTTACAGTATTTAAAATAATTGAATTTTATTTATGATCTGGAAAGAACAATTATATATATATATATATATATATATATATATATATATATATATACAATATATATATTTATATTATATATATATGTATATATATATACAGTATATATATATATATATATATATATATATATATATATATATATATATATAGATGCATGTTGTCAGCTAGCTTGTGTATAAAGAAGTTATTGTTTTCTGGCCAGTCCAGCAAACAAAATGAGAACATTTCAAACTTTGTATGAAAAGAAAAGGCTACGAGTATTGATGGGCCGAACACCCCCCGTTACGGTTTGCATCCAGAACATGCGAACAGGCAAAAAATTTGTTCGAACACCGTTAAAGTCTATGGGACACAAACACGAAAAATCAAAAGTGCTAATTTTAAAGGTTAATATGCAAGTTATTGCCATAAAAAGTGTTTGGAGACCCGGGTCCTGCCCCAGGGGACATATATCAATGCAAAATAAAGTTTTAAAAACGGACGTTATTTTCGGGAGCAGTGATTTTAATAATGCTTAAAGTGAAACAATAAAAGTGAAATATTTCTTTAAATTTCGTATCTGGGGAGTGTCTATAGTATGCCTGTAAAGTAGTGCATGTTTCCCGTGTTTATAACAGTCTCTGCACAAAATTAAATTTCTAAAGGAAAAGAACACATTTAAAACTGTTCGCGGCTATAATGAATTGTCGGGTCCCGGCAATACAGATAAAAGTCATTGAAAGTCATTGAAAAAAAAAATGTGTGTGGGTCCCCCAAAATTCCATTACCAGGCCCTTCAGGTCTCGTATGGATATTAAGGGGAACCCTGCGCCAAATAAAAAAAAATGGCATGGGGTTTCCCCAAAAAATTCATACCAGACCCTTCAGGTCTGGTATGGATTTTAAGGGGAACTCCACTGCAAAAAAAAAATGGCGTGGGGTTCCCCCAAAAATCCATACCAGACCCTTATCCGAGCACGCAACCTGGCAGGCCGCATAGAAAGAGGGGAGGCCAAAGAGAGCGCCTCCCCTCCTGAACCGTACCAGGCCACATGCCCTCAACATGGGGAGGATGTCCCCATGTTGATGGGGACAAGGGCCTCATCCCCACAACCCTTGCCCGGTGGTTGTGGGGGTCTGCGAGCAGGGGGGCTTAGCGGAATCTGGAAGCCCCCTTTAACAAAGGGGACCCCCAGATCCTGGCCCCCTCTTATGTGAATTGGTAAGGGGTATATTGTACCCCTACCATTTCACAAAAAAAAGTGTCAAAATGTTAAAAACCAAAGGAGATGGCTTGGGACAAGTCCTTTATTAAAAATAAAAAAGAGATTCATGCAATGTAATCCAATTAATCCCTTTCCCCTTGCCAGAGGTAGACGGGGTCACGTGACGGGTGACCCCGCCCTCAGCTACATAAGAGCTGTCAGGCTGGTGCCGCGTCATTAGATGGGTGCCTCCGGTGGGGGCAGGATCGTGTGCCTGTTCCTCACTGGAGTCGCTGGAGATCATCCCCTGTTCTTGGCACACTTTCCAGCCATATGTCTTGCTGTCCAGCTGAACTGACGTGTGTGTAAGAGCTCCTGCCATTTAGGACACATCCACGGTTACACTCTTCTCTCCCCTAGCAGGTGTTGCCTGACTGTATACTGCTCCCCATAGACCCCAATCTCCCCAGCCCAGCTCCCCTAGCTCACCAGCGAGCCGCCCGAAGCCGCCATCTGGGTGTCTCTCTGGACCTGTAGCTGCAGGCAGGATAGACCGCGGCTGCGGCCTAGCTCCGGCCATCCGGGAAGATTTTCCTCCACATCTTCTCTCCCTCCAGCGGGCCCGCCTTGCTGTCTCTCACTTTGGAGCTCTCCCCAGCCTGCCAGCGGGCCTCCCGAAAGCCACAACTGCGGCTGCCTTGTCCTTTAGGACAGACCGCGGATCTTAGTCCACCCGGCCTTGGCCTCAGCACCTTCTCCTGACCCCTAAGACATTCCGCCGGACAAAAAACACAGAACTTCACCTGTCACCGGCCGACTAACTGTAACCCCCACCGGGCCACTCAAAATCGTCAGCCTGAAGGACGAACTATGGATCTGGCCTGGTAAGTAGTGGCCATCTTGGTACCCCCAATTGTGCCCTCCGATCAACTAGCCAAAACCTCCTCCACATCCCCAAGGCCCGCTACAAATCTAAAGGAGAACAAAGATTTGCAGTCCAAGGACCACGTCTATGGAGTGCTCTACCCACGAACTACGTGCTTTGATAGTACTGACTATGTATAGATCCGGACTGTCTGCAGGTACTCTCTCTCTCTCTCTTTCTATCTACTTCCTCCTTTCTTCTTTCTACCCCTTCCTCCTTACCTCTCCCACACACTTTTTTTGATTTGATCGGGAATCGCCCCTAGGCATTGATATCCTAATAGTGTAACCCGTATTGTGTGGTAATTGACTGAGGGGCTTTTTCCATGTTAATGCCATACACTGACGTGAGCAGTGCATTATATTACAGTCTAATTAAAACATGTGTAGATCTTACTACCATCGCAATCTTTGGTGGAAGATACGCCACGAGGAGGGCCGGTGGGTGGGGGCCTATTCTCTTCCTCCCGACACAGTTAGTTCCCTTTAGGGGTTCAGGGGGATTGGATTGGACTCGTTCCCAGGGGTCCACTGGGCATCCAGTTTGCCAGTTGTTGTTGTAAAGGCACTCTTAATAGCGGACACACATGAGTGGTAGTTTATTCTAACCCTTTTATGATATGTAATAAGATATTGTTCTTCCGCTTTTCTCTGCTTTGTTATGGCATGTATAATTTTTGAAAACAATAAAAACATTTAAAGTAAATATAAAAATAAAAATGTCAAACTTAATTAAAAAATATGTATTTTTGTTGGAAAAATGTTTTATAACACACATGTACGCACGGAGTAAAAGTTTTTATACTCAACAATGTGTGGCTTCTTCTTTCAATGCTCAATACCATTTTTTGTAGTAATTTGGTGTTTACAGTGACAATGGGGGTTATTTAATAAAGCAAAATCCACTTGGCACTACAAGTGCACTAGAATACCCTAGGAGACAGCTAAAAGAAACACAAGCAATAAATCAAATTCAAGATGATTTCAGATCAAAATAATTTTTTATTTTATAAAATAATCAAATATTTGCTGGCATAGCAATGGCCCCCTACTTGTAAAATAGTCCAGATACTTTTGGCGCACATCATGGGCGCTTTGGGGGGGGGCAAGCCAGGTCATTGGATTTAGGTCCTGAATTGTGGCCTCAGGCCCAACTGAGGCCACATAATTAGGAGCATTTCTCCTTAAAAAGTTGTGGAGTACGTGGAAAAGCCAATCTATGTTACCATTCCTTACATGAGCAATACTCTCAGGTATACCTTTCCCCTGATTTGTATGTTTCTGTCATATCAGATATTAATGATTAGGGATGAGCCGAACACCCCCCAGTTCGGTTCGCACCAGAACATGCGAACAGGCAATAAATTTGTTTGAACATCCGAACCCCATTAAAGTCTTTGGGACACAAAGATGAAAAATCAAAAGTGCTATATGCAAGTTATTGTCATAAAAAGTGTTTGGGGACCCGGGTCCTGCCCCAAGGGACATGTAGCAATGCAAAAAAAAGTTTTAAAAACGGCCGTTTTTTCGGGAGCAGTGATTTTAATAATGCTTAAAGTGAAACAATAAAAGTGAAATATTCCTTAAAATTTCGTACCTGGGGGTGTGTATAGTATTCCTGTAAAGCAGCGCTTGTTTCCTGTGCTTAGAACAGTCTCTGCACAAAATGTAATTTCTGAAGAAAAAAAAGTAATTTAAAAGTACTCGCGGCTGTAATGAATTGCCGGTCCCGGCAATACAAAGAGAAAAGTCATTGAAAGTCATTGATAAAAAAAAAAAAAATGTGTGGGGGTCCCCCAAAATTCAATTACCAGGCCCTTCAGGTCTGGTATGGATATTAAGGGGAACCCTTTGCCAAATTTAAAAAAAAAATGGCGTGCGGTTCCCCCCAAATATCCATACCAGACCCTTCAGGTCTGGTATGGATTTTAAGGGGAACTCTGCGCCAAATTAAAAAAAAATGGAGTGGGGTTCCCCCCAAATATCCATACCAGACCCTTATCCGAGCACGCAACCTGGCAGGCCACAGGAAAAGAGGGGGGGCGAGAGAGCGCCCCCCCCTCCTGAACCGTACCAGGCCACATGCCCTCAACATGGGGACCCCCAGATCCCGCCCCCCCCCCCTATGTGAATTGGTAATTCACAAAGAAAGTGTAAAAAATTGTAAAAAAAACACACAGACACAGTTGGGATAAGTCCTTTATTAAAAATAAAAAAAGAATATAAAAAAAAAGACTCCAGCGGCGGTAATCCACTCTCGATCTCCACTCCAGCGATGTCGGTATCCTGCGATGGATGATCTCTCCAGGCTCCAGCAACGAGGAACAGCACACGATCCTTACTTCACCAGACTGGAGACACCCCGGAAATGACACCGACGAAGCCTGACAGGTCTTATGTAGCCGAGGACGGGGCCACCCGTCACGTGACCCCGTCCCCCTCTGATGCAAGGGGAAACCCGGGCTTCCCCAGTGACGTGACGGGTGACCCTGCCCCCCTCTGATGCCATGGGAAACCTGCTTTGCATCAGAGGGGCAGGGGACACCTGCACATCACTAGGAAAGCCTGGGTTTCCCCTTGCATCAGAGGGGGACGGGGTCACGTGACGGGTGGCCCCGTCCTCGGCTACATAAGACCTGTCAGGCTTCGGCGGCGTCATTTCCGGGGTGTCTCTGCTCCGGTGAAGAGAGGATCGTGTGCTGTTCCTCGTCGCTGGAGCCTGGAGAGATCATCCATCGCAGGATACCGACATTGCTGGAGTGGAGATCGAGAGTGGATTACCACCGCTGGAGTCTTTTTTTTTTTTTAATAAAGGACTTATCCCAACTGTGTCTGTGTGTTTTTTTTACAATTTTTTACACTTTCTTTGTGAAATGGTAGGGGTACAATGTACCCCGTTACTAATTCACATGGGGGAGGCGGGATCTGGGGGTCCCCTTTGTTAAAGGGGTCTTCCAGATTCCGATAATCCCCCTGCCCGCAGACCCCCATAACCACCGGGCAAGGGTTGTGGGGATGAGGCCCTTGTCCCCATCAACATGGGGACATCCTCCCCATGTTGAGGGCATGTGGCCTGGTACGGTTCAGGAGGGGGGGCGCTCTCTCGTCCCCCACTCTTTTCCTGCGGCCTGCCAGGTTGCGTGCTCAGATAAGGGTCTGGTATGGATATTTGGGGGGAACCCCACGCCATTTTTTTTTTATTTGCCGCAGGGTTCCCCCTAATATCCATACCAGACCTGAAGGGCCTAGTAATTGAATTTGGGGGGACCCCCGTGCATTTATTTTTTTGTTTATCAATGACTTTCAATGACTTTTCTCTGTATTGCCGGGACCGGCAATTCACTACAACCGCAAGTACTTTTAAATGACTTTTTTTTTTTGTGCAGAGACTGTTCTAAGCACGGGAAACAAGCGCTGCTTTACAGGCATACTATACACACGCCCCAGGTACGAAATTTAAAGGAACATTTCACTTTTATTATTTCACTTTAAGCATTATTAAAATCACTGCTCCCGAAAAAACGAAAAAACAGGCGTTTTTAAAACTTTTTTTTGCAATGATACATGTCCCCTGCGGCAGGACCTGGGTCCCCAAACACTTTTTATGACAATAACTTGCATATAAGCCTTTAAAATTAGCACTTTAGATTTCTCCTATAGACTTTTACAGGGTGTTCCGCGGCTTTTGGAATTTGCCGCAATCACCCCAAATTGTTTGCTGAACAGGGCGAACAGGCAATGTTCAAGTCGAACATGAGTTCAACTCGAACTCGAAGCTCATCCCTATTAATGATCAGTATTTTCTAATGACTTTCTTATATGCTTCAGAATTTTTGTTCTTTATTTTGATTTTCATTAGAGTTGAGCGGACACCTGGATGTTTCCGGTTCGACGGGTTCGGCCGAACTTCGGAAAAAAGTTTGAGTTCGGGACCGAACTTGACCCGAACTTGACCCCGAACCCGAACCCCATTGAAGTCAATAGGGACCCGAACTTCTGAGGACTATTCGTGCTTGTTTCCCGTGCTTAGAACTGTCCCTGCACAAAGTGTCATTTCTGAAGGAAAAAAAGTAATTTAAAACTCACTCGCGGCTATAATGAATTGTCGGCTCCCGGCAATACATAGAAAAGTCATTGATAAAAATAAAAAAAAATGAGTGTGGGTTCCCCCAAATTCAATTACCAGGCCCTTCAGGTCTGGTATGGATTTTAAGGGGAACTCAAATTAAAAAAAAAAATGGCGTAGAGTACCCCCAAAAATCCAGACCAGACCCTTTATCCGAGCATGCAACCTGGCAGGCCTTAGGAAAAGAGGGGGGATGAGAGAGCGTACCAGGCCACATGCCCTCAACATGGGGAGGATGTCCCCATGTTGATGGGGACAAGGGCCTCATCCCCACAACCCTTGCCCGGTGGTTGTGGGGGTCTGTGGGAGGGGGGCTTATCGGAGTCTGGAAGACCCCTTTAACAAAGGGGACCCCCAAATCCCGCCCCCCATGTGAATTAGTAATGGGGTACATTGTACACCTACCATTTCACAAAGAAAGTGTAAAAAAAAAATTAAAATACACAGACACCGTTGGGAAAGTCCTTTATTATAAAGAAAAAAAGAAAAAACATTCCAGCGATGAAATCCAGTGTCCCGCGGCGATCCGATGTCCGGCACTGTCCACACGAAATGTCATTGGCTGAGCCTGAGCGGACCTGATAGGGAACTTCCTCCGCAGTGAATTTTTTTATAGACCTGCCCCTTCTGATGCGGAACGTGAGAAGGGGCGGGTCTATTCATGTATTAAACTGTGGAGGAAGTTCCCCATCAGGTTCGCCCCCTCGTATGTCAGACCCCGCCTACGTCATTGGATGAGCGGACTCGATGGGGAACTTCCTCTGCAGTATAATAAATGAATAGATCCGCCCCTTCTCACGTTCCGCATCAGGTCCTTAGCCTTACACCTACGTCATTGGCTGAGCGGACCTGATGGGGAACTTTAGAAGGGGCGGGTCTATTCATGTATTACACAGTGAAGAAAGTTCCCCATCAGGTCCGCCCCCTCGTATGTCAGACCCCGCCTATGTCATTGGCCTGAGCGGACCTGATGGGGAACTTCCTTCACTGTGTAATACATGAATAGACCCGCCCCTTCTCACGTTCCGCATCTGGTCCGCTTAGCCTTACACCTAGTCATTGGCTGAGCGGTCCTGATGGGGAACTTTAGAAGGGGCAGGTCTATTCATTTATTACACTGCGGAGGAAGTTCCCCATCAGGTCCGCTCAGGCTCAGCCAATGACATTTCGTGTGGACAGCGCCGGACATCGGATCGCCGTGGGACACTGGATTTCATCGCTGGAATGTTTTTTTTTATTTTTTTATTTTTAATAAAGGACTTTCCAACGGTGTCTGTGTATTTTTTTTACAATTTTTTACACTTTCTTTGTGAAATGGTAGGGGTACAATGTACCCCATTACCGATTCACATATTAGGGGCCAGGATCTGGGGGTCCCCTTTGTTAAAGAGGTCTTCCAGATTCCGATAAGCCCCCCGCCCGCAGACCCCCACAACCACCGGGCAAGGGTTGTGGAGATGAGGCCCTTGTCCCCATCAACATGGGGACATCCTCCCCATGTTGAGGTCATGTGGCCTGGTACGGTTCAGGAGGGGGGCGCTCTCTCATCCCCCCCTCTTTTCCTGCGGCCTGCCAGGTTGCGTGCTCAGATAAAGGGTCTGGTCTGGATTTTTGGGGGTACTTTACGCCATTTTTTTTTTATTTGGGGTGGATTTCCCCTTAAAATCCATACCAGACCTGAAGGGCCTGGTATGGATATTTGGGGGGAACCGCACGCATTTTTTTTTAAATTGCGGCAGGGTTCCCCTTAATATCCATACCAGACCTGAAGGGCCTGGTAATTGAATTTGGGGGAACCCCCACGCTTTTTTTTATCAATGACTTTTCTATGTATTGCCGGGAGCCGACAATTCATTATAGCCGCGAGTGAGTTTTAAATGACTTTTTTTCCTTCACATTTGACACTTTGTGCATGGACAGTTCTAAGCACGGAAAATAAGCGCTGCTTTACATGCATATTGCCGAACACCGGACCCGAACCCGAACATACAGTCAATTGTTCGGGTTCGGGTCTGGGACCCAAAAACCCAAAAGTTCGGTACGGACCCGAACTTTACAGTTCGGGTCCGCTCAACCCTAATTTTCATAAATGTCCTTGCGACTTTAATTTTATGTTATGTACTGTCACATGACTGTATATTTTATTTGCCTCAATAAAAATCGTTTGTAAACAAAAAAAAAAGTTGTGAAGTATGTAGCACGAAAGCACTACGTGGTTTAGTTTATACTCCGCCATTTTAATTGCCGTAAGGAAGTGGCGGAACCGGCTGGCCATCATCCCAAAGGCATTCTCCACGACTCTTCTGGCTCTTGCCAGCCGGTAATTAAAAACCCTCTTCTCCGTTGTGAGGGTCCTCTGGGGAATGGCCTCATAAGATGTTCACCCAGACCAAATGCTTCATCTGCGACGAACACAAATGGGAGTCCTTCTATGTTCTCTTCAGCAGGTGGCAATCCCAAGCCACCACTCTGGTGACGTCGGTAGAACTCAGTCTGGTGCAAAGACTCCACCATCCGACATCCGGCCATTCTTCCCCACGTCCACATCTAAAAACTCATATGTCATCGACACCACCGCCATCATCACAATACTATGAAACCCCTTATAGTTAAAATAGTATGACCCCGAGTGGGGTGGTGGGACGATGTGGACGTGTTTCCCATCTATTGCCCCTTTGCAGTTGGGAAAGTCCCACCACTCGGCAAACTGGGATGTCACAGTCTGCCATTCCTGTGGCGTTGAAGGAAACTGTGGAGTTAAACCAGAAAAAAGACAATAGTACTTTTGCACATAACATTGCAAGCAGATTACACACAAACATTCTTGGCCAACATCAGTATAACATTTATTTTAAGGAGTATTTAAAGATAAAAATATAAGGTACACTTATCAGATTCCTCGCCCCCTCTGATGGCCCATTGATTTTTTTTTAAGGGGGGGTTCTAGATGAGTTTGGGACCCCAAAAAAAAGCATCTGGCACTCTGCCTGAATTTAAGGACAACAATAACATTTGTACACATTTTAGGTGGTGTTTAGGGTAAAGCACTACAATGGAGCTGACAAAAAACATTGTTAAGTGACTAGGCTAGGTTTGTATGGGCCCAGAATAGCATGCGGGAGATGTTAGTGAAGGCAAATATGCATGTAGGCCAAAAAAGGAGCATTAAAAGCTTAAAGCATGCATGGGGACAAAGGGGACATTCACAGCATATTACAATCATGGTAAATAGGGAATGATGAAAGAAATACAAGGAACAAAGAGAGACAGAGCTCTCGCATAGAAACGGGATTTTAAAGGGGGACACCGGTTCTGTTTGCAGGTGAGTACACTTGAGACAATAAATTAGAAAAATATAAATTTATTCAAAAACATCTTAAAATTAATATTGCGATTATACAAAGACCACCAACTTAGAGACAAAGAACTGAATTGTGCAGTCAGCCAACATGTTCCGCACTGTTGTGCTTCGTCAGGGCTTTGCACTTGTCTTTGATTTCATAAGGTCTAGTTTGATTTAAGAGGATTGGATAAATCGCACATCGCTTAACACGTACATCAATGCCGATGACCCCACCACATCCCACCACAGCTGACCCGGCTGATGCCAGAACCAACAGGAAGAAACGTGAGCATTTTGACAATATAGGCCGACCAAGTAATGGTAAAATAATGGGATCTGTATAGTATATGGCCCATAGGTAGTAGGGAAAAATCCCAGCCAGTGGCAAGAACCAGGAAGTTTGTTATATCAGGATCCTAGCGTCAGCAGATGCATCAAGAAAGAACCGGTGTCCCCTTTTAAAATCCCGTTTCTATGCGAGAGCTCTGTCTCTCTTTGTTCCTTTTACACTATTCACGTGGGACTGGGAGACTATACGGTTTTCTGTTTCTGGAAACTATCCAAGTATTTTTTATATACGATGAAAGAAAATACATTAGCATACATTAAATACATAGAATGTGATGTTAAAGGAGAAAACTTACCTTAATATAGTCCTTCTGCAGGACTTGTGTGATGGCAGAACAGGTCTCTGGGATAATTATCCCCAGAGCCTGAGGGGAGATGCCTGTCGAGAACTTGAGGTCCTGCAGACTTCTCCCAGTCGCCAAGTAGCGCAACGTGGCGACTAGCCTTTGTTCAGGAGTGATGGCTTGCCACATTCAGGTGTCCTGCTTCTGCACAGCACAAACTCTACGATGAGTACGTAACTGTAACATGGCTAGAAGCCGGTTGGCTGGTCAGAACGAACTAACAGAACGCACTGAAGAACAGAAAGGCCTGTGAAGAGCGAGCTGAAAATCAGAAACGAGCGGAGAAGAACGCACTGAAAAACAGATACAAACTCACTACACGCACTGAAAAACAGATACAAACCCCAAAACCCTTCTGATGAACGGTTCTAGCGATAGTATGAAGAGGAGGGGTGAGAGGGGGCAGCCCTGTCTCGTCCCATTTTTTATGTGAACTGTTTCCGACAGTGAACCGTTGATCTTAATTTGTGCTGATGGATTTGAATAGAGTGACGTGATCCATGACATCATGTGGGAGCCCAGACCAATGTGTTGGCATGTCTCTAGCATGTAGTCCCATGCCACACGATCAAAGGCCTTCTCCGCGTCTGTGGACAGGAGAAAGCCTTCAATCTTCCGCGAACGTGCCGCATATATTAGGTTGAGTGCTTTTGTCACACTATCCCTGGTCTCCCTGCCCGACATAAAGCCAGCCTGGTCAGGACCATTGATACTGTGCAGCAGGGGTCTAAGCCTGTTGGCAATTATTTTAGCCAGGAGCTTGACATCAATTTTAAGGAGAGAAATTGGTCTATAGCTGGTGCACAGTTGGGGGTCTTTATTCGGTTTCGGTATGACAGCTATGTGGGCAGAGAGGAATGACGGCGGCACCTTCCTAGGCGACGATAGGGAGTTCAGAGCTTTGTGTAGAGGGTCGAGGAGCAGGTCAGAAAAGGTCTTGTAATAAATGGAAGTGAATCCATCCGGTCCTGGGCTTTTACCCGCTTTCAGGTCTTTAATGGACTGCAGAATTTCTGATTTATCAATGGGACTGTCCAGTTGTCAGGCAATCTCTCCTGTCAAAGTGGGTAAGTTGGATTCTTTTAAATAGTCCTGAATCACTTGAAGTCTAGACTTTGGAGAGTGTGGGGGATTTCCCTGGGTGGGCAGATTATAAAGGCTAGAATAGTAGTCATGGAAGTGTTTGCCAATTTTCTCTGTAGTAATGTCTACTTTGCCATTATTGTTTCTAATGCCCAGGATATTCTGAGTCGATTTGGTGTCTTTCAGAGCACTGGCTAGAAAACTACAGGTTTTGTCTCCATGCTCGTAATAGACCTTTTTTCTAAAAAACAGAAATCTTTTAGTCTTTGAGTCTAGAAGTTGTTGGAGTGCTTTCCTAGTTTCCAGAAGGGAGCTCGCCGAGCATTCCAATAGGGATTGTTTATGTGACACTTCTAGGGTATGAATTTTGTCAGTCAGCTGACTGATAGTCTTCTCTCTGTCCCTTTTACAGTGAGTTCCTATTTTGATTAATTCCCCTCTTATGGTGCATTTGTGTGCCTCCCAAATCATCATAGGGTCCACATCTGGTGTCACATTATGTGTAAAGAATTATTTAATGGCTTTGGAAATTCCAGGGAGCCTTTGTGGGTCAGTTAAGAGTGCCGGGTTCAGTCTCCAAGTGTTGGGTTTAGGGGGAGGTCTAGTCAGGTCTAAGGTGAGTGAAACTGGCGCATGGTCGGAGATAGACTGGATTCCTATATTGGCCTCTGCTATCAGGTTGAGGTCTCTTTGTGATGTAAAGATGTAATCTATCCGCGAGTATCGGTTATGGGGGACGAAGTGGAACGTATAGTCCCTGTCATCGGGATGTAGGAGGTGCCAAGAGTCTGCCAGCTGCAAAGAACTTAAGAGGGATTTGATTTTTTTAAGAATCTTATACGTGATATAGGATTTACCAGTGGAGGTGTCGACCAGGGGGTTCAGTGGAATATTGAAATCCCCTCCTAGAATCACACATCCAGTGCCAAATCAATTCAACTGTGATATCATGTGTTTGCAGAATGAGAGGTGGGATGTGTTGGGGAAGTAAACATTAGCTAAGGTCAGGGCACACCACCGCACTTCCCTTTCAGGAAGACAAATCGTCCCTCAGGGTCCACAAGTTTGTCAGTGATTTCAAAGGAAGCGGTTTTACTTATTAGGATAGACACACCCTTTGTTTTTGCTACGTCATTTGTGGCATGAAATGCCTCAGTGAAGTAAGAGTCAGTGAGCCTGGGCACGTGAGAGGTCTTGAAGTGCGTCTCCTGCAAGAAGACAAACCAAGGCTTACCTTTTTTGAGTTCTCTTAAGAGAGTCGTGCGCTTCTCTGGGATATTTAGTCCCTTTGCGTTGTGAGATATCACTGTTGGGTTGCGGCCAAGAGATGAGTACGCCATGGCGATTATTCAGAGAGAGCTGGTATTCTGTGGCTAACGGAGAAACTGATCAAAAAGACAGATATTGCGTGAGGTCAATGTGAATATAGTACAAAATAAATAATTAAAAATATTCTGGTACAATTGAGGGGAGTTCGGAAAAAACAGAAAGAAAAAAAGAAAGGAGGGGGTAAGAGAGGGGAAGGTTAGACTGAGATGAGGGGTGAAAGGGTTGCGGGTACTGAGAAAAGGATCAGAGAATGGAGAAATGGTTATCTTCCTTGGGGCTATAAAAACCCACAGGGAACTCTAGGTAGTGAGTCCCGGGTAATCAATGAAGTTCACCCAGGATGCACTATTCGGGGAATAGGAAGGCGGCTATACGACAGGTCTGTGTATTAACAACAAGTGCTAATGTATAGTTCTAAGGATCGTGAGACCTGAGGTGCTCGCCTCCTAGCCAAAAAAAGGCAATAGACAGGTGTAAATGAGTCATTTCTGCACACTATGAGCGATATGGGACAGATGCGGGTGGCCAAAAAAAAAAAAGAGAAAAAACTGGCATCCCGCATGGATCCCAGTGCTCATAAAACACAAAGAACAAGGACAGAGACATATTAGCAAAACTGTGCGGCAACATCAACTGTAAAGGTGAAACTGATTAACATAGCAAAAGTACATATAGACATCCTCCTCCCCATACAACTCGGGTGTCGAGGAGCGTTCTCCCCTTAGTCTCCTTATGCACATCTAGCTGTTTTTAGCATGTGGTACATTAATAGCTGCGGGCCATGGGACTGCACAGAACCCCCCCTCCCTGCATCACACTTAACACAACACGTAGTTCCCCAGCCAGAGTTTGGGGTCTGGAGATATATCAACGGCATGGGCCTGGGGGGTAAGATTACTCTTTCTCCAGTTGGTCATGAGGGTGTTCAGCCTGGTTCAAATGAAACAAACAACATGGGGTAGAACACGGGAAGTTCAAGGAGAGGGCACATTAGTGTGACTAGGTGAGCCGAGGTGAAGAATGCTGAGCTCCAGTCTGTAGAAAGTGGTTGCTAAACCTGCATATGAACCCGGTGACCAAAAATAAAAAAAGTGAAAGGAGAAAAATAAAAGGGCTGGTCCAGAGTAGCACGTTTGCTGAGGAGAGCAGTGAAGTGTGTCTGGTGTTAGCACTCGCCAGGGAGGGGTATATTCATCTAAACGGGCTCCGGCGTGCAAAAGGGGTGAACAAATAAACAAGCTGTCATCATGTTAGATCCGGGGGGAGATGGGAACGAGGAGGAGAAGGGATCCGTATTACACTTAGTATTCATCCAGAGCCCTGGATGAGCGGGACTTGAGATTCGGGGTTTCAACCTGAGACCCAGCGTGGGAGACCCCTCGGCGTGCTGCTTTTAGCTTGTAGTGGTCCTGTTGTCAGGAGAAGAAAACGGCAAGTCAGGCAGGGTTTTCTCCATAGGCGGCAAACGAAAGTCCTGATACCATTCCGGGAGCTCAATCAGGTCTAGCTGCAAGGCATGACAGAACTCCGGCAGGTCCTCCGGGGATCTTAGTAGATGTTGCCTACCATTGTGGTTCACCAGGAGAGCAAACGGGAACCTCCATGTGTATTTAAGATCTCTTTCTCTGAGCTTATCCAGAAGAGGGCGCAGCGCCCTGCGGTTCTTTAAAGTTATTTGAGAGAGGTCCTGGAAGAGCATGATAGTCTCACCATTAAAAGTTATTCGGTCGTTTCTGCAGGCTTTTTTCATAATGTCCCCCTTTAGGGAGAAGCTTTGGAGGCAGCAGATTATGTCCCGAGGGGGTTGGGAATCAGGTCCTCTAGCTCGGAGTGCCCTATGTGCCCTGACAAATTCAATAGCCGTGTCCTCGGGCCTTTCCAGGAGGCTGTTGAAAACTCTCTGCAACGCCATCATTATCTGCTTCAACGGACTCCGGGATCCCCCGCACCCTGACATTACACCTCCTTCTCCTATTGTCCAGGTCTTCTAAATGTCTATTAACCTCAATAAGGTGTGAGGAGTTGGAGACCGTGACCTTCTCCAGTCTGCGTAGCTTCCTGTCCCTGTGCCTCCCCACAGCTTCCGCCCCCGCCATCTTCTCATTAAGTACCAGGAGGTTTGACTTCAAGTCCGTGATGGCAGCCGAGAATGTGGACTTGATGTCTGCTGCAATGCTGCAATGCTAGTCATTTCCCCATATGTGAGGGGGCGATTGTTGCGTGAGGATCCCTTACCAGTCTCCTCGGTAGCAGATTGGGAATCCTCACTGCAGTCCTCCTCCACGTGTGGCGGCGCCATCTTGCTCCGGGCCTTGTCGTTCTGGGAGGCCGAGTGGAATCTAAAGATATCCGCGATGTCTCGTCCTTTACAGGCAGCTAGAGAGCGGTGGGATCTCGTCAGCGGGGTGTCATGAGACCTCCTGTGCATCCTGCGGGGATAGTGTGCAGAAATACGGGCTGTTGGCTGAGAGGTCGGCAGAGCTCCTCAGTTAAGCTGCCGTCTCCATTGCGCGCCAAGCCATGCCCCCCCTGGGCTCTGGTTCTTATTTACATCTCAGTCAAGTTAAGTACTCCTAATTTGTTGGCTGGTTCCAATGTAGAACATACAGTCTAGGAGGGGGGGATTGCTGCAGATGAACACATTATTAATAAAAGACTCTTATGACCCTTGAGCAAATTTGTTCTTCAGAAAACTTGCAAAGCATTAGACAGAATGTTGTTTGTTGCTAATCAACCTCTATAGATTTAGGGGAACAATGTTATATGCATTGGAGCTATGGCGGCTTCAGAAGTTTAAGAATTACTGTTTATTTTGGTGTCATTACTGGTGTCATTTTGGTCTTGCGAAATGCATTGGGTTACTCTTCATTACTGTGTATTTTGCAATTTACATTTTATACTATGATACGTGTATAGCGGTACCCCCAAGTTAAGAGAGCTGCTGGTATTAATTTGGGTCTTGTAGTGCACCACTGTCAACCCCTGGCAATCGGCTTTATCCTTCCGTGGCACAGCTAGTAATGGGGAGATAGGACCGCGGGACCGCAACTCTTGGTGACGCAGTCCTATGGCAAACACACACAGTGATATACTTTAAACTTCTATTAAAGTAATTGAAACTGACACCAATGTACTTGACCCAGATATTTTACTGAGGCTAATGGGCAAGTAATAAACAACAGTATAACAAGTTGCAGATCCCTGCAATAAACAGTATTAAAGATGAACAGAGTGATAGAATATTGAGGTATTGCTATGAAACTCTAGTGATGCCCTTTTACAACTACTTCCCCTCGTGGGCAGACTAACGCCCAGCAACGTCTACCTACGCAGTCAGGCCTGACTGAACTAAATGAAAGTTCTGTAAAACAATCTTCACTAGCAATCTTTCGGTGGTGCACTTGATGAACAAACTTTGTAATCCGAACGAGTAGTAAAGATACAGTATTTGTCTGTGAGCAAGTGCTCTCTCACCACCCGGACCAGTCCCAGTCTGTTTCCTCCGCCGATTCGTCTAGGCACATGGATCCACCGACATCCGAGTCTTCGGTCATCCTGGTGTAGTACAGCAAGGATGAGAAGATGTCTCTAGGGTTCCGCTAGGCTGGCGGAGGGCTCTTTGGAAGAAAGTGCCCAGGCTTCAGGCCTGGGCTTGCAGCAGTCTCGCACAGAGTTCTTGCTTGATCGACGGGAGGGTCCAAAGAGACCGAACAAATTCCGCCTCCCCTTTATAAAGTCCGCCCCAGCAGTCCTTGCTTTGGGGCAATGCACCTTGGGTGCTGAAAGATGTCTTGGGAAATGTAGTCTCTCGGTATTAAAGGGGAATACCCCGCTACACACTCCCCCCGCTTTGAATCTTTGGTCCCCAAAAACAGCATCAACAAAAAGTACCCACTACATTACTCAAAGCTGTCAGAGATGTTGGCAGGGGAATTTCCCACCAAAAACAAGGAAGGGAGTTACCCTGCCCACAGGTCACTTCTGCAAAGGTGGCCTGCCTAACTGTGCCAGGGAGTGAGCTGGGGTTGCCCTCCACCAAATGTACAGTGGAGGGACCAGATGTGGGCATGGTCCTTCTTGCGGTTAGGACTGTGTCCGCTGAACTTTCTCCCATCTGGGCATAGGTTAATTTCCAGGGAGGGCGAATGACTCTCTTCATTCTTTGCTCCCTGGGAGTCACAGTCTCAGCCACTCTAGGTTCTTCTTCTGGTACCGAAGTGGGGACTTCCCCTGTTTCTTGGACATCCAATTCAGATGCAGAGAGGTATATGGAATCCATTGAATCTTCAGCAGGCGAATTGTCTTGAACATCTTCCCACTCTTGGAACTGAAGACTGGACGGAACAAATTCAGTGGCTTCTGCATTTAAGGTGTTATCCACAAGACCTTCAGAAGGGGTAAGGTCAATGGACAAGGGCACAGGGGCCTGAGACGGCCACAACCAGCTGAGTTCTGCTTCCTCCTCTTCACTTTGATCTGAGTCTTTCTCTTCCCTTGACAAAGTTGCTTGTGACCTAGTACTAGGTCGAGGGGTATGAGTGGTAGAAGGTGACTCAGGAGAATACAAAGTAGGTGGCAGCCTGACAGCCTCCGACAAAGGTAACAGATGATTCCGGTGCCAGGTCTTCAGTGGCCCTATTTTCCCTTCTGGCTTTATTTGGTAAACTGGCAGATCCGGTAGTTTCTTGCTGATCACATAGGGCTCTGATCTCCATCTATCTGCTAGCTTATGTTTTCCGGGAACACCTAAATTTCTCAGCAAGACTTGGTCTCCAGGCTGTAGATCTTGAATCCGAACTTTCAAGTCGAAATTCCGCTTACAGGAACGAACAAGTCTTCTGGACTGCAGCACTCCAAAAAATAAAAGCCTTTATTTTAAAATAAGGAATCTAAAATACATGCTATACATCACGGCACACAGGTCAAAAAAATCCGGCTAACATGTTTCGCACTATGCTAGTGCTTATTCATAGCTACCTAATGCACAAAAATTAAACCAATATATACCCTAAAAGAAAGGGGATCATGTGATCCAGCACCATGTGAAAGCAATTATTCAGTGATCTACTTGTAAGTGAGTGATTCTAGTGAAGCAGTGTGATCATCCGATCACTGTGATAAGAGAGGAGAGAATCATTCTCAAAAAATCAATGAAGAAAAAAAGTATGTGTGAAGGATATGTGTGTGTGTGTGAATAAAATCATGTAAATAATAATAAAATGTGATATAATCATATCAGGATGTAATAAACACTAAAATAGGAATGGAATTAGTAAGATAGAATAAAGTCAAAATGGTCTGTGATGTGTGTGGCCAAGATCAATTATATATATATGAAAATTATATATGGGAACAACAAAGGAAAGAACAGGTGACTGCTGGACGTGAAACCACCAGTACATGGAAATTATGTAAGTAATTTTAGTCCCATTGGAAAGCAAGAGTGAGAGTTAATCAAGTTAGGCTGAATAAACAAGAACAAAAACGTGAAAACATAAAAAATACAATGTGAGTATATGTTTTGTTATATATTAAATATATTAAAGATGGTAAACGCAATGGACATGACAGCGATATAAGTAAATTAGTTTGGTAAGGTGCGTTGTAAACCATACGATGCTACGCATGTAAACTACGGCATTCTTATGTAATAGCGTTTAATATATATATTATTTGTTACTTTATTTTTGTGTGGACGTGTCAGTGCAATCAATCTATCAGTGTGTTGTTCTTGATCTTGATGGCCTAAACACATTCCTATTTTTATGTTATTTGTTTTAAATAATAGACCGTTTGTCTATTATATCATTATTATTATTATTGTGTATATATTAACTGTGAATAAAGGACTTCTATTTAAATTGATTAATTGGACTTGTATTGTGTTGTGGTTTTTACCATGCATGAATGTGTGTCCCATGTGCAGCGCACCAAGCCGGTATTAAGCATATGCAACATGCACAATCAATGTGCATGTATGCACGGGAAACGATTAAAATCGTGCCATTGGCTGTCGCTCGTCAGTAGATTTTTCTAAGTGTAGGTCATATTGAAGTAATGCAAAATATAAAATATGGAATCAATGATTAGGTATAGGGAAATATTGATGTTTATATATAACCTGTATGATATGAATGAAACAATGAAAAAATGAAAAAATGAAAAAATGAAAAAATGAAAAAATGAAAAAATGAAAAAATGAAAAAGAGATGGATGTATAGAAACATACATATAAATTTAAAGTTTAAAATTTCACATTTCAAATTTCAAAGAGGGCCATGTGTGTATGTGTAACATGAATGGGGTGTAATGTTGAAAATGAAAAAATTATCTGAGTAACCAGTCCAACTATAACCACTTGTGTGCGAATAGTGCATTTGACTAATGCACGATATCGCTACATGTGTGGCATAAATTTAGACAAATGTGTCATGGGAATCCGAAACCTTGTTACGGAATCCAGACACATATTGAATAAGAGAAATCAGCCCCATGAATGTGTGAAGCAAAAATACACATGCCTGTCTATCATCAAGTTAACACATAAGATGCCACAAATAGAGGACACGTATAACCCATGAATACTGAGTGTAAATTAACTTATGTGAGCAGTATGTGTGTATTCATGAGGGCTAGATGTGATCCACAATCACAAAATTGAACATAATATGACCTAAAACAAAACCAAAAATGACCCAAACACACATATATACAATATGTAAAACACCAGCATATAAAATTATAACACAATTAAAACACAATTAAAATCGAAGTCAATCAGCCACTAGTTGGAAGATTGTGCAAAAGAGAAGACCAAGTCCGTTCAATTTCCTGAATGGTGTATGGATGAAAAAATCCAGAACTAAAAGAAAAAAAGGGAAAAGACAGGGTCCCTTTAAAAATAGCAGAGCTTTAGAATATTACATGGCTGGCAAGCAACAATGGAGAATGGTGGTGTTGTAGATGTTGGCGATGTTGCAAAAGAGTCCTAACCAGCACCCAATGGTATATATATATATATATATATATATATATATACATATACATATACATGGTGGTGTCCCCACCACCAAGGGGCTAAATCAGAGTGAACAAAGCAAAACAGAACAAAACAAAAATAAGTTGTCAGCTGTAAACTACAGCTTCCATACTGCATGTAGGAAAAGACACTTTGGAAAGGACACTGTGCAGGCGCGAGGACTAATCATAGTAGTGGGAAACATCCCATTCAAAGTTGAGGCCAGCTGGTATTCTCGTATCCGACGAGAAAATCCATAAGACCTCACGCCTGCACAGTGTCCTGAACCTATCTCCCCCCCTAACAGGTGTATTGATCTTCTCAATCCCCTGTATGGAGAGACTTAATATGTTCTTGTGGTGCACGGAGACCCAATGCCTGGCAACATTCGTATTCCTATCCTTCTGGATATCATACAAATGGTCATACAACCTGTCCTTGAGTCTACGGGTCGTTCTTCCGACGTACTGGATGTTACATGATTCGCACTTTATCACATATACCACAAACTTGGTGTTGCAATTAATGAATTGCTTGATGTTAAAGGTATTGTGATTAGTGCTCGATTCAACTATATCACCTGTTTTGATGTGTCTACAGTAGTTGCAATTAGTCATGCCGCATCAGAAGGTACACTGAAAATGCAACCAATTAGCTCCTGGGGGTTTACTGAGAAAAAGACTCGGTGATAAGCGACTTCCCAAAGTGGGGGCTCTACGAGATACAGTTTTAACCCCTTTAGAAAGAATTTTTTGAAAATGATTCTCTCCTCTCTTATCACAGTGATCGGATGATCACACTGCTTCACTAGAATCACTCACTTACAAGTAGATCATTGAATAATTGCTTTCACATGGTGCTGGATCACATGATCCCTTTTCTTTTAGGGTATATATTGGTTTAATTTTTGTGCATTAGGTAGCTATGAATAAGCACTAGCATAGTGCGAAACATGTTAGCCGGATTTTTTTGACCTGTGTGCCGTGATGTATAGCATGTATTTTGGATTCCTTATTTTAAAATAAAGGCTTTTATTTTTTGGAGTGCTGCAGTCCAGAAGACTTGTTCGTTCCTGTTTGCTGTCTATAGCATTGCTTGCACCCTTGTCTGCTGGGAGGAGGTGATTTGAAGGATTTCCACACCTGAGCGGCTCCCTTTCTCCTGTCTCTCGAAATTCCGCTTGTTTCGGGCTCCTCTCTGATCGGATGATAACTGAGCCTTCTCATAGGCCAACTTCAAGCTTTTCCTCAGCCTGTCCACATATCCCTTGTGTGAGGCAGCAGATGTATGGTCCAAAGAAGTACCGAAGGCCAAATCCACTGGCAGTCTTGCCTCTCTCCCGAACATGAGTCTGTAGGGGGAATACCCTGTGACATCACTGGTGGTGCTGTTGTAGGCATGCACAATTGCTGCCATGTGCTTGCCCCAGTGCTGCTTTTCCTCACTAGACAGGGTTCCCAACATGTTTAGCAAAGTCCTATTGAACCTCTCTGGTTGGGCATCCCCCTGAGGGTGATAGGGAGTAGTGCGAGTCTTCTTTATTCCTAAAGAATCCAGTAACTTTTTGATTAACCGACTCTCAAAATCTCTCCCTTGATCTGAGTGAAGGCGTTGAGGCAATCCATAATGAACAAAGTACTTCTCCACCAAAATGTTTGCAACAGTGGAAGCCTTCTGGTCTTTGGTTGGAAAAGCCTGGGCGTAGCGAGTGAAATGGTCGGTTACCACCAGAACATTTCCATGACTACTCAAGTCAGGTTCAAGACAAAGGAAGTCAATGCATACCAAGTCCAGGGGCCCTTGGCTTTCTAGATGGCCCATTGGAGCAGCTTGACGTGGCAGTGTCTTCCTTTGTATGCAGCGGGCACATGAGTAACAGTACTCCTCCACTTCGGCCCGCATACAGGGCCAGTAAAACCTACTTCTCACTAGTTGGAAGGTTTGTTCAGCCCCTAGGTGGCCATGATTATCATGCAGAGCAGCTAGGACAGTTTTCCTGTGCTTGTCCGGCAAGAACAGCTGCCACTTCTCTTCCAGGTCATCAGAGGGGCCTCTTCGGTAGACAACCCCTTGATGTAGCTGTAACTTGTCCCATTCTTTGTGGATGGATCGGGCCTCACTTGAGGAGTCGTGTAGAAGCCTACTCGGATCCTGATCCTCCAAAACTTCCAAAGCTAATCTTCCCCAGGGGTCTTCCAGCTGATCCCTTCTAAGGTCCTTCTTAGATAGCTTTGGCAAGTCGTCTTCAATCTGGGTCACATCACAATAGTATTTGGGTACTCCCACCACAGAAACTCCCACTTCTTCAGCCCTGAATCCGCCACTGGCTTGACATAAGGCTCTCACTCCATCCGGGGTCACTTGGGTCCAATCTTCAATGCGGCAAGTGGGAGCATGTGCCCTTCTGGATAAAGCATCAGCATCTTGGTTCCCCGCTTCAGGCCTATACTTCAGACTGAAGTTGAAACAGTCTTTACAGTGAATTCAGCCCCATACAGGTAGTCTCTGAGCTTATCAACAACTGCCCACTTTAGGGCCAGGAACTCCAACTTGTGGGTAGGGTAATTCTTCTCCGCTGGTGTTAGGCTTCTACTAACATAGGCGACTGGCCTTAGCTGTCCTTCATATTCCTGGTACAGCACACCTCCCAGGCCATCATGGCTGGCGTCCACATGAAGTTCATACGGTTTCTTGGGGTCAGCATAGGCCAATAGAGAAGAAAATAAAAAATATGGACAGCCGCACTCCAAAAAACCTTTGACGGTCGCCTTTATTGTAAAAAATGGAAGATCACACCAAAAATCATCACAGCATAGCCGGGGTAACAGCTTACATGTTTCACACTGAAGGTCAGTGCTTAATCATAGCTAATATGTTACAAACATCACACCTCTAATATAGAGAGAAAAGGTCAGCATAGGCCAATACCGGGGCACTGGTCAGGCTCTTCTTTAACATTTTGAAGGCGTCTTCACATCTTTCTGTCCACTGTCCTTCCACCGACTCTCCCAGGTTCCTAGGGCCAGTCTCATCTTCCTCTCCCTCTATCTTCAACAACTCATTTAGGGGTTTTGCTATTTTTGCGAACCCTTCCACGAATCGACGGTAGTAGGAGCAAAATCCGAGGAAGGATCTGAGTTCAGTCACAGTGGTTGGGCGAGGCCAGGAGGTAACGGCTTCAAGTTTGTCAGGGTCGGTAGACACTCCCTCTTTGGACACTATGTGCACTGAGGACTGGTAGAACTGACACTTTTCTGGTGAAAGCTTGAGCCCCTCGTCACTGAGTCTCTTCAGGACATTCTCCAGCCTTTCTTCATGCTCCTCAAGAGTCATTCCAAAGACAATGATGTCGTCTAAGTACACCAGGACTTCAATAAGTTGCATGTCCCCCACCGTCTTCTCCATTAGCCTCTGAAAGGTGGCAGGGGCCCCCGACGGGCTTTGGGGCATCCTGTTGAACTCGTAGAACCCTATCGGGGTGATGAAAGCCGTTTTCTCTCGATCTTCAGGATGCATAGGGATTTGATAGTACCCACTCTTCAGGTCCATGACGCTGAACCACTTGGCTCCTGACAGGCTCTGCAGGGCATCCTCAATCCTGGGAGTGGTGTACTGATCCGATATGGTCCTCCTATTGAGAGTCCTGTAGTCTATGCACAGTCTTAATGAACCATTTTTCTTCCGGACTACCACAATAGGGGAGGCATACGGGCTTCTGGATTCTTTAATCACTCAGTTCGGCCAACTGCTCACGCAGGTCTTCCAGATCAGCGAGAGGAACTCGCTGGACACTTTCCCGAAAGGGTTTGTCTTCCTGCAGACGAATCCTATGGGTAGGACTCCTTGCACACCCTACATCAAACTCGTCTTTTGAGAAGATGTTTCTCCATTTGATCAGTTGGGCCTTGGCTCTCTCTTTCCACTTCGGTGGTAAGGTGGTGCCTTCCAGGCACAACCCCTCCAGGGTCTCTCCTTCAGCTTGTTTCAATTCCGACATGGAATAGCTGGGTTTACTCTGCCCAACAATACCCGGGCTGGAATCTTCATAGGAGAACTGGAGACATTCCTGACGCTCACTGGGATCTGGCCCTTGGACTTCTTCAACGCTCTCAAAGGGACCACTTCGGGAATCACTTCCAACCCTGGTTGAGTATCCAGGGGGTCTGGTTCCAGGACCACAAAGGGGCCAGGTTGCTCCCATGAGAGTTTTACAACGCCCCTAAGGCAGGTTTCCTCACCAGGCTGTAATGTTCTCTCTTCTCTTGACAGTCTCCAGACTTTCCCTACCCCTTCTTCTGGGGCCATTTTCTCCAGGACCAAATTCCGGTAGACCTGTTGTAGCATGGGGTGGATCCTGGCAACTGAAGCCCCTTGTTCTTGCACTATGGGGTCCAATAGTCTCCTGACCAGGTCAGGGTTGGTTCCTATAATTAGGGAACTTCTACTGGCTCCTTGTGGGCGAGGACAGACCACTGCAAGAGTGTCGAAAAATTCTGCTTTTCCTCTTACAGAGGGATCAAATGCCAGCCTGATTGAAACGTAGCCGTCATAAGGGAAACTCTGTGTGCCAATTCCCCATATCTCGAGGTTGTCGAGTTTCTGTAGAGGCACGTGGCTCAAGTGTTTTTTATAAAAGTCTCTGTACAAGAGTGTCACTTGGGCTCCTGTGTCCAGGGGGGCTCTGGTGTAAACTCCTTCCACTTGGACAGGGACTAGTGGGGAGGGTCCCACCAGCCTATCCGGGAAACTCTCCCGAGGCGACTTCTTCTTTGGACTCTGGGGTTTTTCCTTAGGATTCTTCTTTTTCCACTTGTCTCTGGATCTTAACCCCTTTTGGGCCTGGCCTGCATTGATTCCCTGCAGGATGTTAGACTTTAACTCCTGACAGGGGTTGTTGAGTGTTTTTTTAGGGGCTTTGTTCCCCTTTCTCTGTATTCTTTTCTCTTTCTGGATCTTAGTGGAGCTTTCTGTGAATAGTGGGCGCCCGGCTGACTCCTTCACCAGGGCCCTCTGAAGTTTTCCGCCGGCTGTGAATTTCTATTTCTGTACTTCCTTGGACTGGGGCACATTCTTCCAGGGTGGCCAACTCCTCCACAATTGGAACACACAATCTCCTCTCTCTTCAGTGGTGAGGTTGGTGTTGAATTACTGTGGCGTGACTCATTCCTATTCTCCTCGGGTTCCTTTATTCCTGAGTTTTTTGACAGGAGTGAGGTCAAAAGGTCCAGCACCTGAGTCATTTGAGTCTTTAGGGTCTCCACCTCTGGGCCCCGTTCAGTGGCCATAGCTGATCTGACTCCCACCATTGGGGTGATAGTAGTCTTCTCAGTCCCTTGTTGGTCCTTTAGGAGGGCTTCTTCATCTCTTATAATCCGTACAAGGTCTGGGTAACTCAGAGTCATTACTCCTTCAGAGGTCTTTAAGTGAAGCCAAACTGGATCTGAGCGCAGGGCGCCCCTCAGGATCTGCTTCATTCGGATTGCACCTATAACCTACGGCAGTATTCCCTTCCTTAGAACAATTTGGCACAGCATCCTGTTTAACCTCCGCACATATTCGGATAGCTTCTCTCCCGGCTGTTGGAGGGTATGTTCGAACTGGTACATCAGTTCAGTCGCCTTCTCTAGCTGGCCAAACTCCTCCTGCAGCATAGCCAGATAATCGTATGCGGTGCAGGTAGCATTGCTAAGCCTGAGGTTCTTTACAGCTTCAGCAGCAGCGCCCTTTAGACTTTAGCTGATGCGCTGCTTCTTCTGCGCCTCTGGCACCTCCCATCCTTCTACCGCTTGCATGGCCTGTTCAATCCAGGTGTCAAATTCTTCTTCTCCGGCAGGCACTGGTTGCTTCCCTGAGAAGGTGCGGAGCTTCCAGTAACTGGCTGCCACATGCACCGTATTGTTTTTTTTTGACACTTGACTACAAAGTCTCCTAAAGCAGTCAGTAACTCCGGCCCTATGGCAGTCAGAGGTGATGCCGGAGCTGTTGGCTCACTATTGTGTTCCATTTTGGGGCAGAGTAGCGGAGATGATAACGGGGAGGTTCGTGGAAACTCCTTCTTCACGGCCTCTGCATGCACTAAGCGATACGTTTGGTCATCTATGGCCTTTACACTCTGACCTTTAAACTCTTCTGGGATTCTTCCTCCCCATTCCACTAGTGCGTATGTGTACGAGGTATCTGACTTTATATCCACCACCCATACTCTCCGGCAGGGGGATATTATCATCACTAGCTGCTTGATCTCTTCTTTTTGCCAGATCTCCACCGGGAGTACAATGACTACCGCCCGGGTCGGATCAGCGGCCCAGTCGGCACACCACTGTTCCATTGCTAGAAGGGTCCATGCTGGTACTTCTGACCGGCTTGATTGCAGCGTGCAACGTACAAGGATCCTGGACTCGAGCCCCCGTGTATAGCGGTACCCCCAAGTTAAGAGGGCTGCTGGTATTAATTTGGGCCTTGTAGTGCACCGCTGTCAACCCCTGGCAATCGGCTTTATCCTCCCGTGGCGCAGCTAGTAATGGGGAGATAGGACCGCATGACCGCAACTCTTGGTGACGCAGTCCTATGGCAAACACACACAGTAATATACTTTAAACTTCTATTAAAGTAATTGAAACTGACACCAATGTACTTGACCCAGATATTTTACTGAGGCTAATGGGCAAGTAATAAACAACAGTATAACAAGTTGCAGATCCCTGCAATAAATAGTATTAAAGATGAACAGAGTGATAGAATAATGAGGTATTGCTATGAAACTCTAGTGATGCCCTTTTACAACTACTTCCCCTCGTGGGCAGACTAACGCCCAGCAACGTCTACCTACGCAGTCAGGCCTGACTGAACTAAATGGAAGTTCTGTAAAACAATCTTCACTAGCAATCTTTCGGTGGTGCACTTGATAAACAAACTTTGTAATCCGAACGAGTAGTAAAGATACAGTAAATAAAAATAACAGTGTAATAAGAAACAAATCGCCCGCTTTCCCTAATACACTCCACTGCGCTTTGGAATGACGTCCGATAAGTACCGGACCAATTAACCCTACCAGCTGCTACTTTAAAAATATAGAAATGAAAAGTGATTTTGAATAGCCAAAATAGTAGCCCTCAGTGTATTGCAACACACATCTAATTGTAAATTATATACACTCTGTGAACAAATGCATACATATAAATGTATCAATATACACCCTGTGAAAAAATGTGCATGTAATAAACTCATCAAGTGTCCATAACGTTCAAAACAGTGTATTTTTTTTTTATTGCTGCAAATTGTTTGAAAAGTAAGTCCATAAATAAAACTGCATCCAAATAGTGACTTCAAATTGAAATTGTGTAGATTATATTTTCCTGTGTGTCCTTGAAAACCTTCACCACACCACCGTGCTCAGTGACTCCACTCCCTAAGGACTTGCACTCACCAATAGGATATGCCTCGCACTCTCATGCTCGGCTAATCAGCTTAACTACTTCGCACCCGGGCCAATTCTGACACTTCGCTCCTACATGTAAATATCCTAATTTTTTGCTAGAAAATTACATATAACCCCCAAACACTATATATATTTTTTTTAGCAAAGACCCTAGAGAATACAATGGCAGTCATTGCAACTTTATATCTCACACGGTATTTGCGCAATAATTTTTCAAACGCATTTTTTTGGGAAAAAAAACGGTTTCATGAATTAAAAATTATTAAAACATTAAAGTTAGCCCAATTTTTTTGCATAATGTGAAAGATGAAGTTACGCCGAGTAAATAGATACCTAACATTTCACACGCTCGTGGAATGGCGCCAAACTTCGGTACTTAAAGATCCTCATGGGCGACGCTTTAATTTTTTTTACTGGTCACATGTTTTGTTACAGAGGAGGTCTAGGGCTAGAATTATTGCTCTCGCTCTAACGCTCGCTGCGATACCTCACATGTGTGTTCTGAACACCGTTTTCATATGTGGGCGGGACTTACGTATGCGTTCGCTTCTGCGTACGAGCTACCGGGGACAGGGGCACTTTACATTTTTTTTTATTATTTATTGTTAATTTTCCTTAAAACTTTTTACTTTGACACTTAAAAAAAAAAAAAAAGATCACTTTTATTCCTATTACAAGGAATGTAAACATCCCTTGTAATAGGAATAAGCATGACAGGTCCTCTTTACAGTGAGATATGGGGTCAATAAGACCCCACATCTCACCTCTAGGCTGGGAATCCTGAAATAAAAAAAAATAAAAAACGATCACCGCTTCCTAGCAGCGACGTTTTTTTGAATGCAGAGGCCGGGCGTGACGTCATAACATCGCGCCCGGCCTCCGAACGATCATAGAGACTCCGGCGACCATCTGGTCCGCCGGAAATCTCTATGGTAAGAAGCTGGGGTCGGCGGATCCTGTCACTGACTCACCGATTGCACAGGTGAGTCGGTAGAAGCGCCGAAGGGCGGCGGGAGGGGGGGACGTCCCCTCTCGCCACCTGTAAGAACAATCAAGCGGCGGAACAGCCACTATGATCATTCTTACGGTACACAGAATCGCCGGCTCTAAAAAATGATATCTGAATGATGCCTGTAGCTGCAGGCATCATTCAGATATCCTGGCTCAAAGTCCAGGACGTCCATGGACGTCCTTGGGCGCAAAGTGGTTAATTACCCCCCAGGGTATCAGAAACGACTCCAAATGATGAAATTAGGTCAGTCAAGTCTCCCACATGGAAAAAACAAGTATCTCCAATAGTGAAGTATGTCACAACTTTAATTAAAATAGCACAGCACAAGTGACCTTCAATGGTTAAACTCACATTAGACAGATAAAAATCAAGCACTTCAATAAAACTTCTCCAAACGCCAGGCAAGTATACAACAGGCAGCCGCAATGTATTGCGGTCTCGTCGGATCAAACAGCTATGTGTGTCTCACCCTCCTTCATGTAAGCTTGCCTCTCCACTGCAATCGAACCACCGCAAACTTCCTTCCAAAACCCCAAATTGTATATTCGTCGAGTGGTCGAAAGATCCGAACGCTGCACACCAGGTGACTGTCGTGTAGCTCCTCCCAGACTAGTTTCGTCGTAAAAGACTTCTTTCAATGGGATCAGTTACACAAACTCACACCTCCCTCTTTATACTCCGATCGTGATTGGTCACGGTCGTATTTCCTAGTGTGCATGTGCGCGCTTGCCGTCCCCATGATCGCAATACATCGGGCATGACCCCAGTCATTACATACATGGAGGACAAATGTAAATAATACAATCTACATCTAATCTCTGTACACTGCAGATAATATTCATATTGAACACCATAACTGCCATACATTGAAGAAATATCACTCGATTACAAATATAAAATATATTGTGACAGCAGGAAGGTAAAGTCACCTGGTTGCATCCAGGGGGGTAGGTATATTTCTCCCAGATTCAGGCTTTATGCCGACTTATACAACTAGGGAGAGAGTTGATGAAGCCCAGCTGAGGCTAGTGGGCTCATGGATGATTCATACCTCTAGGGAGAGTGCTGGGCGTCGTGCAGGCAGGGAGTTGATGAGACCAGCTGAAGCTTGTCAGCTCGTTTAAGGCCTCTATAAAAACTCCCAGCTTCATTAGATGTTAGCTCATGCCTGGAACCAGACCTGTGTGGACTGTCTAGGGAGAGTGAACCCCTGTGCGGTGAGACAAAGCCTGTGTGGCTATTTGCTTGGACATTTAAAACCAGGGACTTAGGGACTAGGACAGCACTAGGCTGATCCCAGTTGTTAGTTAGGAAACCTGTATGTTTAGTCAGAGGTCAAGTTGACCAGGATTTACTTTATTTATGTTTCTTTTGCTTTGCTGTGTTTTGTCACTGTAAATAGAAAATAAACCGCACCTTTTTGATTTTGAAAACCACAACCTCCGTTTGCTGGGCCTGTTTTTGTGTGGGGAGCCCATCCCGGGGGTCACACACACCCGCTGCCGAGCTAACTCCCTCACAGTTGGTGGAGAACCAGTGGCAGTTTTTTTTTAAGCCAGCATGGAGGAGATACTGAAACAGCTGGCTCTAGCAAATGCCAATCAACAGCAGACAAATGCAGGTTTGCAAAGGAGCCTTGCAGCCCAGCAGCAAGCTCATCAACAGAGCCTTGCAGCTCAGCAACAAGCCCAGCAGCAATCTGAGGCCCGCTTCATAGACCTGTTACAGAAGCAAGAGCAGAGACTACAACAAATGGAAGCAGTAATGCAGCAACGTCCGCAGACCAGTGAGGAAAGCCGTCCCACTAATACCGCGTCCTTTGGGGTGAGTCGTTTATTGACAAAAATGACTGGAGAGGATGATCCAGAGGTATTTTTGACCACATTTGAAAGGACCGCTGAAAGAGAAAAGTGGCCTGAGGAGCAGTGGGCTGGACTGGTGGCTCCTCTGTTAACTGGTGAATCGCAGAAAGCTTACTATGACCTAGAGCCTAACCAAGCAAAAGACTATGTGATGCTAAAAGCTGAAATTTTGGCAAGGCTGGGTGTCACCCAGGCTGTCCGGGCTCAGCGTGTGCATAACTGGACTTTCCAGCTTGGAAAACCCCCCAGGTCTCAAATGTATGATCTCATTCACCTGAGCAGAAAGTGGCTACAGCCAGAGACTTTGTCCGCACCAAAGATTGTGGAACGTGTTGTAATGGATCGGTTTTTGAGAGCTCTTCCTACTGCCATCCAAAAGTGGGTAAGCCATGGAGACCCAGAGACGGCCGATGGTCTTGTGGATCGTGTGGAGAAATACTTGGCTACAGAGAACCTGACGGCCTCTTCCAGAGACACTCGGACTTTCCACCCTAAGACCAGACCATCCCCAGGGGCGGATAAGAGGATTCCAAGGGGTGAGGGTGGAGAGAGTGAGAGGGTGGGAGCTCTACCCCAAGTTTGGCGAGAACAGCCTGGGAAATCAGCGGCTCAAGAGGCGGCAAGAAGGATCGTTTGCTACCGCTGCCGGCAAGCGGGACATATTGCAGCCAATTGCCCGGTTGTGGAGGAACCCATGCAGTGTGACTTTCTGACGGGCAGACGTCAGTCGCTGTGTGCGACAGTCGCATGCACTGCCATTCGAGGAACTGAGAAACATTTATGCAAAATGTGTGTTAATGGTAGAAATGTTGTGGTATTGCTGGATTCAGGTAGCCTTGTGACCCTGATAAAGGCTGAGTTAGTTAAAACAGAGGTCTTTGGGAATAGCAAGGTAGCTGTTATTTGTGTGCATGGGGACACCCGAGAGTATCCAGTGACTACAGTGTGTTTCGAGACCCCCAAAGGTACCCTCTCTCATCCAGTGGGCTTAGTATCTCAGTTACCGCATGACGCCATTGTGGGAAGGGATTTTCCGAAGTTCTGGGAACTGTGGGATGATCCTGAGCCCCCCACTGGTGCCCCTATGTACCAGGAATGTGATAGCCAGAACTCCCCTGAGAGTGGTGAGGACTCTCCGGAATTTCCCTTATCAGTATTGGCAGGGGAGACTCAAGAAACTGGAGAGGAGCCCACCTCCTCAGACGAAAACCTACCGTCTGTGGAGTTTTCTGATCTTGAGGTTCACAGGGAAAACTTTGCCACAGAACAGTTGAAAGACCCCGCCCTAATAAAGGCACGGGAAAACGTAGTGAAAATAGATGGCGAGTTAGTGAACCCAGATAATACCTGCACTTACCCATACTTCAGCGTAGAGAAGGACCTACTGTATCGGGTGGCAAAAAGGGCAGAAGAAACCGTTGAGCAGCTTGTGGTGCCCAAACCTTACAGGAAGTTGGTGTTGGAGTTGGCCCATGGGCACATTCTTGGAGGTCATCTGGGGACAGAGAAAACCCGAGAGAGGGTATTACAGAGATTCTATTGGCCGGGGGTGATGAAGGACATAGAAAATTATTGTTCCTCCTGCCCTGTGTGTCAGAGGTCGGCCCCGATGCCACATTTCCGTAGCCCGCTGGTCCCTCTACCCATCATTGAGGTCCCGTTTGAGAGGATCGCCATGGATTTGGTAGGGCCTATAATCAAGTCCGCTAGGGGGCACCAGTACATATTAGTTATAATGGACTATGCCACCCGTTATCCAGAAGCGATCCCTCTCCGAAATACCTTGGCCAAAACCATAGCCAAAGAGCTATCTCTTGTGTTTAGCCGGGTGGGTATTTGTAAAGAACTGCTTACGGACCAAGGTACACCCTTTATGTCCCGGGTTATGAAGGAGCTGTGTAAATTGTTCAAAGTGACGCAATTACGTACATCTGTGTATCACCCCCAAACCGATGGGCTGGTTGAAAGATTCAACAAAACCCTAAAACAAATGTTGAAGAAAGTGGTGGATAGAGATGGAAAGGATTGGGACTGTCTACTTCCTTATCTGATGTTTGCTATTAGGGAGGTGCCCCAATCCTCTACGGGATTCTCCCCCTTTGAGTTACTGTATGGGAGACACCCAAGAGGGCTGTTGGATATTGCCAAGGAAACTTGGGAAAGTGAGAGTTCTCCCCACAGGAGTGTGATTGAGCATGTCGCCCTGATGCAAGACCGAATTGCACAGGTAATGCCCATCGTGAAGGAACATTTGGCCCAAGCGCAGTTAGCACAGCAGAGAGTGTACAACCGTGGAGCCAAGACCCGTACCTTTTCCCCGGGGGATAGGATACTGGTACTTGTCCCTACGGTTGAAAGTAAATTCCTTGCCAAATGGCAAGGCCCCTATGAGATAATGGAAAAAGTGAGCGAAGTGAATTACAAGGTCAGACAACCAGGAAGGCGAAAGCCCGAACAGATCTATCACGTTAATCTGTTGAAAGCCTGGAGGGATAGAGAGTCCCTAGTCGCAGACACTTGGTCACCAGCTCAAACTGGTTGCGTGATTCCTGAGGTTGGAATAGCAGCCACCTTGTCACAACCCCAACAACAGGAGGTTAAGGAGTTTGTGCTTCGCAACAAGGAGGTATTCTCTGAGCTGCTGGGACAAACATCTGGGGTAGAGCATGACATCATTACCCCGCCCGGTGAAAGGGTGAAGTTAAAACCCTATCGGATCCCAGAGGCCCGACGGGAGGCAATACGGGAGGAAGTACAGAAAATGCTGAACTTAGGGGTGATAGAGGAGTCCCAAAGTGATTGGTCTAGTCCCATTGTGTTGGTGCCTAAACCGGATGGGAGCTGGCGATTTTGTAACGATTTTCGTCAGTTGAACAAAGTTACAAAATTTGACACCTACCCCATGCCACGTATAGATGAGTTGATCGACCGGCTGGGAACAGCCCAATACATGACGACTCTTGACCTCACAAAAGGGTATTGGCAAATCCCCCTGGCCAAGTCGGCCAAAGAGAAAACCGCATTTGTAACCCCAGACGGGGCGTTCCAATATAAAAGAATGCCGTTCGGGTTACAGAATGCGCCGGCCACATTCCAGCGGAAAATGGACCAGATGCTGAGGCCCCATCGGAAGTATGCTGCGGCTTACCTGGATGACGTAATTGTCCATAGCACAGATTGGGCCTCACATCTGCCAAAAGTGCAAGCAGTCCTGGACTCTGTTCGGGAAGCGGGGTTTACGGCTAACCCCAAGAAGTGTACCATTGGGCAGGAGGAGGCCAAATATCTTGGGTACACCATTGGGAGGGGAGTAATAAAACCCCAACTCAACAAAGTCGAGGCCATCCAGAGTTGGCCACGTCCCAACAGCAAGAAGCAGGTACGAGCCTTTCTGGGAATCGCTGGGTATTATCGGCGATTCATTCCCCACTTTGCTTCTAAGGCTGTGCCCCTAACCAACCTGACGAAGGGGAAAGGGTCGGTCATGATTAAATGGACCCCCGAGGCTGAGGCAGCATTCCAATTCTTGAAACAAGCCTTATGTAGCCAGCAAGTGTTGTACTCACCCGACTTCTCTAAAGACTTTGTCGTACAAAGTGATGCATCAGATGTGGGGTTAGGAGCAGTATTGTCCCAGGTCTGGAACGGGGAAGAGCACCCAGTCATTTACCTCAGCAGGAAGTTGAAGTCCCATGAGGTAAATTACGCCACCGTTGAAAAGGAGTGTTTAGCGGTGAAGTGGGCTCTAGATTCCCTTCGGTACTACCTGCTAGGTAGGCACTTTGACATGGTTACGGATCACGCTCCGTTAAAGTGGATGGCTCAAAACAAGGAGACAAATAGAAGAGTAAATAGGTGGTTCCTGGCCCTACAGGAATTCAACTTCACAGTAAAGCATCGCCCTGGCGTTCAAATGGGGAATGTGGATGCTTTGTCTTGAGTACATGAATGCCTGATTGCTGGTGTTCCAACCCCGAGGTTAAAACAAGAGGGGGGGTATGTGACAGCAGGAAGGTAAAGTCACCTGGTTGCATCCAGGGGGGTAGGTATATTTCTCCCAGATTCAGGCTTTATGCCGACTTATACAACTAGGGAGAGAGTTGATGAAGCCCAGCTGAGGCTAGTGGGCTCATGGATGATTCATACCTCTAGGGAGAGTGCTGGGCGTCGTGCAGGCAGGGAGTTGATGAGACCAGCTGAAGCTTGTCAGCTCGTTTAAGGCCTCTATAAAAACTCCCAGCTTCATTAGATGTTAGCTCATGCCTGGAACCAGACCTGTGTGGACTGTCTAGGGAGAGTGAACCCCTGTGCGGTGAGACAAAGCCTGTGTGGCTATTTGCTTGGACATTTAAAACCAGGGACTTAGGGACTAGGACAGCACTAGGCTGATCCCAGTTGTTAGTTAGGAAACCTGTATGTTTAGTCAGAGGTCAAGTTGACCAGGATTTATTTTATTTATGTTTCTTTTGCTTTGCTGTGTTTTGTCACTGTAAATAGAAAATAAACCGCACCTTTTTGATTTTGAAAACCACAACCTCCGTTTGCTGGGCCTGTTTTTGTGTGGGGAGCCCATCCCGGGGGTCACACACACCCGCTGCCGAGCTAACTCCCTCACAATATGCACATATGTAATACACATATGTGTGTATAACTAAAAAGTCTATTATACCCAGAATTGCGATAAATACACCAGCAACTCTGAATATATATTAAATAAAATACAGGTAAGGTATTAAATTATAACAAGCGGAAAACAAATGAATAGAACTATCACTTATTTTGTATCAGAGAATTGGGTCAAAAAACGAATATATCAACCTCACGTTTTAATATGGGATTTAATAAAGATATGAATCCAATAAAATACCTAAAGAGTAAAAATATTATTAAAAATACATGTATATGGTGGACATATAGTTTAAATATCTGCCACAACATTACATGTATAATGTAAATGATCCATTACATATATGTCCATCTCCCTCAATATATATGTGTGTGCATACATAGATGCATACCATGCATTCACATAAACACACCCCTATGGATACAAAGCTGTTCAAATATATACTTTTTTTTTTTTTAATATATATATTAAAAGGTTTTATTAAAAATTGCTAATAAAGCAGTTTAAATCGAGTTCAATATTTAACCCTCTCGGGTAGAGACTCCTCAATAGGAAGATCCATTTAGTTTCTCTCTGTGAGAGTTCTCTAACTCGATTCGAACCTCTCCAAGCAGGATGTGTACAATCAATTCCACAAAACTGTAGAAGAGTAGGATCCTGGCTATGCTTCTCCTTAAAATGTAGGGAGACACTGTGATATCGAAAACCTTTCTTGATGTTAGTCAAGTGTTCCGATATTCGCACTCGCAAGAGTCGTTTAGTTCTCCCCACATAGTACAATCCACATGGGCACCATAGTAAATAGACCACAAAGGATGAGTTGCATGTGATGAATAGGGATGAGCTCCGCGTTCGAGTCGAACATACGTTCGACTCGAACATCGTGTGTTCGATCGTTCGACGAAGATCAAACGTTTTGGGTCGTTCGCGCAAAAATTCGAGTGACGCGAACGGCCGAAAATCCCGGCGCTGTGATTGGCCAAGCATGCACTGTGACCCCGCGTGCTTGGCCAATCACAGCGCCGGCAGCGAGGAGAGCCATAATTGGCCACAGGCAGGATGCCTGTGGCCAATTATAGCTTGGGGGGTTTAGTTTCACGCCCCACTCTATAAAAGGCTGCCAGCGTGGCGGCCTTGTGTAGTGTGTTCCGGCGTGCAGGGAGAGAGAAGGATAGGCAGGGACAGTGTTAGTGAAATTGTGTGTAGGGAGAGAGAAGGATAGGTAGGGACAGTGTCAGTGTGATATTCTGCTAAACCTTGTGTGTAGGGAGAGAGAAGGATAGGTAGGGACAGTGTCAGTGAATTCTGCTAAACCTTGTGTGTAGGGAGAGAGAAGGATAGGCAGGGACAGTGTCAGTGATATTTTTGCTAAGCCTCCGGCACAGCATACACCTGAAGCTAGCCCCTATTGCTGTGTTTTCCGTGTGTGTCACACTAACAGGCATCTGCAGCACTTACAGCAGGCGTTGTGTTCTTCCTGCAAAATATACACCTGAAGCTAGCTCTTATTGCTGTGATTTCCTGTTTGAGTAACACAGGCAGGCATCTGCAGCACTTACAGCGGGCGTATTGTGCTTCTTGCAAAATATACACCTGAAGCTAGCCCTTATTGCTGTGATTTCCTGTTGAGAAACACAGGCAGGCATCTGCAGCACTTACAGCGGGCGTATTGTGCTTCTTGCAAAATATACACCTGAAGCTAGCCCTTATTGCTGTGATTTCCTGTTTGAGTAACACAGGCAGGCATCTGCAGCACTTACAGCAGGCGTATTGTGCTTCTTGCAAAATATACATCTGAAGCTATCCCTTATTGCTGTGATTTCCTGTTTGAGTAACACAGGCAGGCATCTGCAGCACTTAGAGCAGGCATATTGTGCTTCTTGCAAAATATACACCTGAAGCTAGCCCTTATTGCTGTGATTTCCTGTTGAGTAACACAGGCAGGCATCTGCAGCACTTACAGTGGGCGTATTGTGCTTCTTGCAAAATATACACCTGAAGCTAGCCCTTATTGCTGTGATTTCCTATTTGAGTAACACAAGCAGGCATCTGCAGCACTTACAGCGGGCGTATTGTGCTTCTTGCAAAATATACACCTGAAGCTAGCCCTTATTGCTGTGATTTCCTGTTGAGTAACACAGGCAGGCATCTGCAGCACTTACAGCGGGCGTATTGTGCTTCTTGCAAAATATACACCTAAAGCTAGCCCTTATTGCTGTGATTTCCTGTTTGAGTAACACAGGCAGGCATCTGCAGCACTTACAGCAGGCGTAATGTGTGCCTCCTGCACATTATACACCTGAAGCTACCCCTTATTGCTCGTAGTTTTTTTTATTTTGTGTTACACTAACAGGCATCTGCAGCACTTACAGCAGGCGTATTGTGGTTCTTGCAAAATATACACCTGAAGCTAGCCCTTATTGCTGTGATTTCCTGTTTGAGTAACACAGGCAGGCATCTGCAGCACTTACAGCAGGCATATTGTGCTTCTTGCAAAATATACACCTGAAGCTAGCCCTTATTGCTGTGATTTCCTGTTTGAGTAACACAGGCAAGCATCTACAGCACTTACAGCGGGCGTATTGTTCTTCTTGCAAAATATACACCTGAAGCTAGCCCTTATTGCTGTGATTTCCTGTTTGAGTAACACAGGCAGGCATCTGCAGCACTTACAGCAGTCGTAGTGTGATTCCTGCACATTATACACCTAAAGCTACCCCTTATTGCTCGTGTTTTTTTTTCTTTTGTGTTACACTAACAGGCATCTGCAGCACTTACAGCAGGCGTATAGTTTTTCTTACAAAATATACACCTGAAGCTAGCCCTTATTTCTGTGATTTCCTGTTTGAGTAACACAGGCAGGCATCTGCAGCACTTACAGCAGGCATATTGTGCTTCTTGCAAAATATACACCTGAAGCTAGCCCTTATTGCTGTGATTTCCTGTTTGAGTAACACAGGCAGGCATCTGCAGCACTTACAGTGGGCATATTGTGCTTCTTGCAAAATATACACCTGAAGCTAGCCCTGATTGCTGTGATTTCCTGTTTGAGTAACACAGGCAGGCATCTGCAGCACTTACAGCAGGCGTATTGTGCTTCTTGCAAAATATACACCTGAAGCTAGCCCTTATTGCTGTGATTTCCTGTTTGAGTAACACAGGCAGGCATCTGCAGCACTTACAGCAGGCGTATTGTGCTTCTTGCAAAATATACACCTGAAGCTAGCCCTTATTGCTGTGATTTCCTGTTTGAGTAACTCAGGCAGGCATCTGCAGCACTTACAGCAGGCGTGGTGTGCCTCCTGCACATTATACACCTGAAGCTACCCCTTATTGCTCGTAGTTTTTTTCTATTGTGTTACACTAACAGGCATCTGCAGCACTTACAGCAGGCGTATTGTGCTTCTTGCAAAATATACACCTGAAGCTAGCCCTTTTTGCTGTGATTTTCTGTTTGAGTAACACAGGAAGGCATCTGCAGCACTTACAGCGGGCGTATTGTGCTTCTTGCAAAATATACACCTGAAGCTAGCCCTTATTGCTGTGATTTCCTGTTGAGTAACACAGGCAGGCATCTGCAGCACTTACAGCGGGCGTATTGGGCTTCTTGCAAAATATACACCTGAAGCTAGCCCTTATTGCTGTGATTTCCTGTTTGAGTAACACAGGCAGGCATCTGCAGCACTTACAGCGGGCGCATTGTGCTTCTTGCAAAATATACACCTGAAGCTAGCCCTTATTGCTGTGATTTCCTGTTGAGTAACACAGGCAGGCATCTGCAGCACTTACAGCGGGCGTATTGTGCTTCTTGCAAAATATACACCTGAAGCTAGCCCTTATTGCTGTGATTTCCTGTTTGAGTAATACAGGCAGGCATCTGCAGCACTTACAGCAGGCGTAGTGTGCCTCCTGCACATTATACACCTGAAGCTACCCCTTATTGCTCGTAGTTTTTTTTCTTTTGTGTTACACTAACAGGCATCTGCAGCACTTACAGCAAGCGTATTGTGCTTCTTGCAAAATATACACCTGAAGCTAGCCCTTATTGCTGTAATTTCCTGTTTGAGTAACACAGGCAGGCATATGCAGCACTTACAGCGGGCGTATTGTGCTTCTTGCAAAATATACACCTGAAGCTAGCCCTTATTGCTGTGATTTCCTGTTGAGTAACACAGGCAGGCATCTGCAGCACTTACAGCGGGCGTATTGTGCTTCTTGCAAAATATACACCTGAAGCTAGCCCTTACTGCTGTGATTTCCTGTTGAGTAACACAGGCAGGCATCTGCAGCACTTACAGCAGGCGTAGTGTGCCTCCTGCACATTATACACCTGAAGCTAGCCCTTATTGCTGTGATTTCCTGTTTGAGTAACTCAGGCAGTCATCTGCAGCACTTACAGCGGGCGTATTGTGCTTCTTGCAAAATATATACCTGAAGCTAGCCCTTATTGCTGTGATTTTCTGTTGAGAAACACAGGCAGGCATCTGCAGCACTTACAGCGGGCGTATTGTGCTTCTTGCAAAATATACACCTGAAGCTAGCCCTTATTGCTGTGATTTCCAATTTGAGTAACACAGGCAGGCATCTGCAGCACTTACAGCAGGCGTATTGTGCTTCTTGCAAAATATACATCTGAAGCAAGCCCTTATTGCTGTGATTTCCTGTTTGAGTAACCCAGGCAGGCATCTGCAGCACTTACAGCAGGCATATTGTGCTTCTTGCAAAATATACACCTGAAGCTAGCCCTTATTGCTGTGATTTCCTGTTGAGTAACACAGGCAGGCATCTGCAGCACTTACAGCAGGCGTAGTGTGCCTCCTGCACATTATACACCTGAAGCTACCCCTTATTGCTCATAGTTTTTTTTCTATTGTGTTACACTAACAGGCATCTGCAGCACTTACAGCAGGCGTATTGTGCTTCTTGCAAAATATACACCCGAAGCTAGCCCTTATTGCTGTGATTTCCTGTTTGAGTAACACAGGCAGGCATCTGCAGCACTTACAGCGGGCGTATTGTGCTTCTTGCAAAATATACACCTGAAGCTAGCCCTTATTGCTGTGATTTCCTGTTGAGTAACACAGGCAGGCACCTGCAGCACTTACAGCGGGCGTATTGTACTTCTTGCAAAATATACACCTGAAGCTAGCCCTTATTGCTGTGATTTCCTGTTTGAGTAATACAGGCAGGCATCTGCAGCACTTACAGCAGGCGTAGTGTGCCTCCTGCACATTATACACCTGAAGCTACCCCTTATTGCTCGTAGTTTTTTTTCTTTTGTGTTACACTAACAGGCATCTGCAGCACTTACAGCAAGCGTATTGTGCTTCTTGCAAAATATACACCTGAAGCTAGCCCTTATTGCTGTAATTTCCTGTTTGAGTAACACAGACAGGCATATGCAGCACTTACAGCAGGCGTATTGTGCTTCTTGCAAAATATACACCTGAAGCTAGCCCTTATTGCTGTGATTTCCTGTTTGAGTAACACAGGCAGGCATATGCAGCACTTACAGCGGGCGTATTGTGCTTCTTGCAAAAATATACACCTGAAGCTAGCCCTTATTGCTGTGATTTCCTGTTGAGTAACACAGGCAGGCATCTGCAGCACTTACAGCGGGCGTATTGTGCTTCTTGCAAAATATACACCTGAAGCTAGCCCTTACTGCTGTGATTTCCTGTTGAGTAACACAGGCAGGCATCTGCAGCACCTACAGCAGGCGTAGTGTGCCTCCTGCACATTATACACCTGAAGCTACCCCTTATTGCTTGTATTTTTTTTTCTTTTGTGTTACGCTAACAGGCATCTGCAGCACTTACAGCAGGCGTATTGTGCTTCTTGCAAAATATACACCTGAAGCTAGCCCTTATTGCTGTGATTTCCTGTTTGAGTAACATAGGCAGGCATCTGCAGCACTTACAGCAGGCGTATTGTGCTTCTTGCAAAAAAAACACACCTGAATCTAGCCCTTATTGCTGTGATTTCCTGTTGAGTAACACAGGCAGGCATCTGCAGCACTTACAGAGGGTGTAGTGTGCCTCCTGCACATTATACACCTGAAGCTACCCCTTATTGCTGGTTTTCCCATCTCCCTGCAGGCCTTTAGAATGTCTGGAAGGAAAACAAGGAGAGGCAGACAGTCAGGAGCCAATAAAAGAGGGCAAGCAGGCTCTGTTTCTAGAGACAGCAGTGCTGGTTATGGACGCGGTGCATCGTCATCAGCACGTGGCCATGGGACACGCTTGTCCTTATTTTCGGCAGCTGGACGTGTTGAGCCGCATCATGCCGAAGACTTGGTAGAGTGGATGACCAAGCCCTCCTCATCCTCCTCATCCTCTCTCACCCAGGCTCAGGGTACTGGCAAAGCAGCTGCCAAAGCGTCCTCTTCCCTCGTATCTATGTCATCATCAGTCACTCCTTCCCTAGACCCACCGTGTCCTCCTGAGGAGTCCCCCGAACTGTTTGAGCACAGTGTTGGGTACATGCTTCAGGAGATTGCCCAGCGTTTTGAAGGGTCTGATGATGATACCCAGCTAGAGGAAGGCAGTAGCGTGAGAGCAGAGAGAGGGGATGCTCAAGAAGGACAGAAATCTGGCAGTCATGTTCCAGCAGCTGCAGCATACTGCCAGTTTGGCTCCAGTGATGAGGAGGGAGGGGATGATGAGGTCACTGACTCCACGTGGGTGCCTGATAGGAGAGAGGAGGGGGAGGAGGATGAGGAGGAGGCACATCTCCAACGAAGCAGGATGCCCTTGTGGGGCCAGCATAAGGGCAGCACAACGACTGAATCACACCGCAATGCTCCGCCTGTGCAGGGCGCTGCCTCTGCCCGTTATTCAAAAAGTTCTTTGGTGTGGGCCTTTTTTGAGTCGAGTGCATCAGATCGCACCGCTGCTGTTTGCAACATATGTCTCAAGCGTATCTCGCGTGGCCAAAACATCAGCCGCTTGGGCACCACATGCTTGACCAGACATATGTTGACCTGCCATGCAGCTCGTTGGCAAGCCTATCTTAAAGACCCACACCAAAGAACAAAGCGGACCTCTCCTTGCTCCGCATCAGCTGGGATCTCCAACCCCACTATACCTTCAGTCCTCTCTGAAACCTGCACTGAGAGGAATGAAGGTGTAGAATTAGGTGTGTCACAGCCAAGTACTTGCGGGCACTCTGATAGCAGTACAACGACATCCGATTCTAGCAGGCAAATTTCCCTGCCCCAGCTGCTGGACCGTCAAAAGAAGTTCACTCCCAGCCATCCACATGCCCAGTGGTTGAATGCTAGCTTGGCTAAATTGCTAGCACTTCAACTGCTGCCTTTTCAGTTGGTAGACTCGGCCCCCTTCTGTGAGTTTGTGCAATGTGCCGTTCCTTAGTGGCAGGTTCCCAAACGCCACTTTTTCTCACGGAAGGCGATTCTGGCTCTCTACCGGCATGTGGAAGGCAATGTCTATGCCTCGCTGGACAGGGCGATCAGCGGTAAGGTGCATATTACCGCTGACTCATGGTCCAGCTGGCATGGACAGGGACGTTACCTTTCTTTCACGGCCCATTGGGTCACTCTTTTGGCAGCTGGGAAGGATGCAGGACAAGGTGCAGTAGTGTTGGAGGTTGTTCCGCTGCCACGCCTCCAAAATGCTACTACTGGTTGTGACACACCTCTCTCCTCCACCCCTCCTCTTCTTCTTCCTCCATGGCCTCTTCCTGTGCTTTGTCCTCGGAACCAGCGGTGCTCCGTAGGCGTTCAAGGGGCTACGCAAGTATGCAGGCAAGAAGATGCCATGCCGTGCTTGCGCTTGTGTGTTTGGGGGACAGGAGCCACACTGGGGCAGAGGTTCTGTCAGCTCTGCAGGGGCAGGCCGAGAGGTGGTTGACGACCACGCCAGCTTAAGCCAGGAATGGTGGTTTGCGACAATGGCACCAACCTCCTCTCCGTCTCCGCCCTCCGACAGGGACAACTGACCCATGTGCCCTGTGTGGCTGACGTCCTTAACCTGGTGCTGCAGCGGTTCTTGGGCAGGTACCCGGGCTTACAGGATGTCCTAAGGCAGGCCAGGAAAGTCTGTGTGCATTTCCGCAGATCATATAATGCCAGTGCTCGGCTGGCTGAGCTGCAAAAGGAGTTGAACCTGCCCAAGAACCGTCTGTCAAGGTCACCTGTGGCCAGGTGACAGATGCACACCGTAGGGGGACAGGAGTGCACCGCAAGGTAGTGAACCCTATGGCTGGCTTCTGCGGATAGGAAACTGGGTGGTTGTGGAAAGCGGGACCAGAGGAGCACAACCGGGATCCTAACGGAAGCTAGAGCCAAGATTCCCCAGGGCGCGGAGTCTAAGACCCAGCAGGTCTTCTCCAGAGCCTCTAGTGGTGAGGATGTTATGCTGCAGGCTGGCCCCTGGAGTTTCCTAGCTCACGCCCCGTAGGATAAGGGGAAAAGAGGGGAAGCAGCAGCACAAGATATGAGAGAAACGAATAACAAGCTGAAGGTCAGGGGCCACAAGCAGACAAGGATAACGAAAGAACGAGCCGAAGGTCAAGGGTCACGAGCAGACAGGGATAGTCGGGGACAAGCCAAATATGTAACAGAGAGACAGACGTAGCACACGGCAGGCAGGAACCCAAACACACAATGCCTAACAAACACGTTGATCAGCAAAGCAGGCTTGCAGTGCACAGGTTAATATAGTGTTCTGTGATAGGGCCTGGGGTGGAGTCAGGCTGGGAGGAGATTATAAAGGAAGCCAGGTGAAAAGGGTTCTGGCCTCTAAGATGAACACATGAGGAGGAAAGGTAAGATGGCAGACAGACATTAATGCATATCCATGACACCGCCTTATATGTGACATGCCCACCAGGTGGAACTCAACGTTGGCCATGCTGCAGCGGCTGTACACGCAGCAGAGGGCCATCAATGAGTACCTGTGCGACTACGGCACCAGGACAGGGTCAGGGGAGCTCGGGTTTTTTTTCACCACGCCAGTGGGGCATGATCAGGGATGCATGCACTGTCCTGGCACCATTTGAGGAGGCCACGAGGATGGTGAGCAGTGACAGTGCATGCATCAGTGACACTGTACCTCTTGTCCACCTGTTGGAACATACGCTGCGTGGAATAATGGACAGGGCACTTGAGGCAGAAAAGAGGCAGGAGGAGAAGGACTTCCTTGCCTCTCAAGGCCCCCTTTAGCCAGACAGTGTTCCTTCTGTCCCACCCATCGCACAGGAAGAGGAGGAGGAGGAGGAGGATTGTGTCAGCATGGAGGTGGAGCCTGGCACTCAGCATCATCAGCAGCAGTCTTTTAGGGATGATTTACAGTCCCAAGAAACCCGTGGACTTGTACGTGGCTGGAAGGAGGTGGCTGCGGATCATGGCGTCCTTAGTGACCCAGAGGACTCCGGACCGAATGCCTCAGCTAACCTACGCTGCATGGCCTCCCTGATCCTGCAAAGTCTGCGGAAGGATCCTCGTATTCTTCGGATCAAGGAGAGGAAACATTACTGGCTGGCCACTCTCCTTGATCCACAGTACAAGGGTAAGGTTGCGGACCTTATCTTACCGTCGCAGAGGGAGCAGAGGATGAGACAACTCCGGGTGGCCTTGCAGAAAGGTCTGTGCAACGCGTTCCCAGAGACTGGGAGGTTACAAACTCCTGGTCCTGGACAACGAGTTGCTGAGGCTTCGGTCAGTCAAAGAAGGAGCGGTGGGGAAGGTGGCCGTCTGACTGATGCGTTCAGACAATTCTTTAGTCCGCAGCCCCAAGGTATGATCGGTTCCACCAACCATCGCCAGCGTCTGATATACATGGTGCAGGAATACCTAGGGGCAAGGTCAGACTTGGACACCTTCCCCACCGAAAATCCTCTGGCTTACTGGGTCTTGAGGGTGGATCACTGGCCAGAGCTTGCACAGTATGCAATTGAGCTACTGGCCTGTCCTGCATCCAGCGTTCTTTCAGAACGCACATTTAGTGCTGCTGGAGGATTTGTCACGGATCACAGGGTGCGCCTGTCCACCGACTCGGTTGATCGACTGACCTTCATAAAGATGAACCAGTCTTGGATCACCACCAGCTACCAAGCACCTGAAGCTGATATAACAGAATCATTTATTTTCAAATGTCACATCCATTCAAGACTGATGCTGATGCTGAGTGACTGTCCTGTTATGTTGACTGACTATCCTCCTCCTCCTCAATGATCCGATTCCTGATGATAGCTTGGAAGAACATTTTTGTTTCTGGCTAAGGCCCCATTTTTCAGCCCCTGTTTAACAGGGGCATGTAATTACATTTTTTTATGCAATGCTTTGCAGCAGGGCTCATTCCTGCACTCCAACTAGAGTATCCGGGAGAGGTTGCAGTGTTGTGGCACCAGCACCAGTGCCTAAGGCCCAATTTTTCAGCCCCTTACAATTTTGGATGCAATACTTTGCAACAGGGCTCATTGCTGTGCTCCAAGTACAGTATCTGTGAGGGGTTGCAGTGTTGTGGCACCAGTGCCTAAGGCCCAATTTTTCTGCCCCTGTTCAACAGGGGCGTGTAATTAAAAAATTGTATGCAATACTTTGCAACAGGGCTCATTGCTGTGCTCCAAGTACAGTATCTGTGAGGGGTTGCAGTGTTGTGGCACCAGTGCCTAAGGCCCAGTTTTTCTGCCCCTGTTCAACAGGGGCATGTAATTACAGTTCTTGATCTAATAATTCACAGCAGGACCCATTCCTGCGCCCACCAAGAGTAACTGTGAGGCCTTACAGTGTTGTGGCAACACCACCACCACCACCACCACCATAGGCCCAATTTTTCAGCCCCTGTTCAACAGGGGCATGCAATTACAATTCTTGTTCTAATAATTCACAGCAGGGCCCATTCCTGCGCCCACCAAGAGTAACTGTGAGGGCTTACAGTGTTGTGGCACCAGCACTACCACCAAAGGCCCAATTTTTCCTACCACTGTTCAACAATCGCATGTAAATACAATTCCTGATATAATAGTTCACAGCAGGGTGTTCCAGCGCCCACCAAGAGTAACTGTGACACCTAAGGGGCAAATTTCTGCAGAGTATATATGGCAGGCCCCTACTTTCAAACATCCAACTTACAAACGACTCCTACTTGCAAACGGAAGGAGACAACAGGAAGTGAGAGGAAATCTACCCCTAGGAAGGGAAATTCTCTCCTGTAAGAGTTAATATGGGAAAAAAGTGTCTCCTATCTTCTGATGCTTTATCACCAATCCTTGTTTCAATAAAAAACCCACTTTTCAAAAACAGTTGTAATTTCGATGGAAAGTGAGGTGAAATGTTCTGAACAGGGGCACAGACAGCAAAACAAATGTTACAGGGGTGATAACCCTTCCCAATGTTTTCCAAAAAGCTTAAAAATAGATTTTTTGGCTGGAGCTACACTTAAACAATGTACCTGTTCAAAATTACAAACAGATTCTACTTAAGAACAAACCTACAGTCCCTGTCTTGTTTGCACCGCCTGTATACTGCTGTTCAGAGTATATAGGGCCTTTTTTATTTTGTGTGCAGGGTTCCCCTTAATATCCATACAAGACCCAAAGGGGCTGGTAATGGGCTGGGGTAGGGGGGGGGGTGATGGGGTAGCTATGCCATTTTTCTCAAAGATTTTCATCCATATTACCGGGACCAGACATTACATTAAAGCCGCAAGCAGTTTTAAATGCCTTTTTTTCCTTTAGAAAATTCAATTTTGTGCAGGGACAGTTCTAAACACGGGAAACACGTGCCACTTCACAGGCATACTTTAGACACCCACCAGGTATGATATTTAAAGGAATATTTGACTTTTTTTTTCACTTTATGCATCATTAAAATGACTGCTCCCAAAAAACGGCCGTTTTTAAAACTTTGTTTTGCATTGATACATGTCCCCTGGTGCAGAACCCGGGTTCCCAAACCCTTTTTAGGACAATAGCATGCATATTAGTCGTTATAATTAGCACTTTAGATTTCGAACGTTCGCATCCATTGTATTTAATAGGGTTCTAACGTTCGTGCGAACTTTCGGTCCGTTCGCGGGTTCTGGTGCGAACCGAACCCGGGGGTGTTTGGCTTATCCCTAGTGATGAACTGTTCAATCTCAAAAACATCACCATCCTTATTCATAAAACTAGTGGTTCCAAAATTAGGTGCCCTCCTATAGATAAACTTAGGATTTTCTGATAGAATTTTGCATAAATGTCTGTCCCTGCACACAGTGTTGTTGTTCAGATGTTTTATGAATTCCTCAACTGATTGTCTGGATCCTTCCCAGACAAACAAGAGATCATCAATAAATCTTCGATAGAGTTTTAATTCTGGTCTGGGCACATTAAGAACACTATTAGTGAGGTAGCACAGATCCCAAGGACGCAATGTTTGAAAAAGAAGGAGGATGGTATCACTAATAAGACATTTGAGCTAGGTTTCGTTTCTGATTTTCATTATCAATATAAAGAGGTAGAAGAGATTTTTCGCAAATACTGGCACACTGTGTGCAGGGACAGACATTTATGCGAAATTCTATCAGAAAATCCTAAGTTTATCTATAGGAGGGCACCTAATTTTGGTGATCGGGTGGTACAAAAAATTCTTGATCCACCCAATCGCCTAGATTTGAATAAAAACTTTAAAGGTTTTTATTCTTGTCGAAAATGTATCTGTTGCAGGACAGTGAAAACAGACAACAGAGGAACCACTAGTTTTATGAATAAGGATGGTGATGTTTTTGAGATTGAACAGTTCATCACATGCAACTCATCCTTTGTGGTCTATTTACTATGGTGCCCATGTGGATTGTACTATGTGGGGAGAACTAAACGACTCTTGCGAGTGCGAATATCGGAACACTTGACTAACATCAAGAAAGGTTTTCGATATCACAGTGTCTCCCTACATTTTAAGGAGAAGCATAGCCAGGATCCTACTCTTCTACAGTTTTGTGGAATTGATTGTACACATCCTGCTTGGAGAGGTTTGAATCGAGTTAGAGAACTCTCACAGAGAGAAACTAAATGGATCTTCCTATTGAGGAGTCTCTACCCGAGAGGGTTAAATATTGAACTCGATTTAAACTGCTTTATTAGCAATTTTTAATAAAACCTTTTAATGTATATATTTGAACAGCTTTGTATCCATAGGGGTGTGTTTATGTGGATGCATGGTATGCATCTATGTATGCACACACATATATAATGAGGGAGATGGACATATATGTAATGGATCATTTACATTATACATGTAATGTTGTGGCAGATATTTAAACTATATGTCCACCATATACATGTATTTTTAATAATATTTTTACTCTTTAGGTATTTTATTGGATTCATATCTTTATTAAATCCCATATTAAAACGTGAGGTTGATATATTAGTTTTTTGACCCAATTCTTTGATACTAAATAAGTGATAGTTCTATTCATTTGTTTTCCGCATGTTATAATTTAATACTTTACCTGGATTTTATTTAATATATATTCAGAGTTGCTGGTGTATTTATCGCAATTTTGGGTATAATAGACTTTTTATTTATACACACATATGTATATTATATATGTGCATATATTTTATATTTGTAATCGAGTGATATTTCTTCAATGCATGGCAGTTATGGTGTTCGATATGAATATTATCTGCAGTGTACAGAGATTAGATGTAGATTGTATTATTTACATTTGTCCTCCATGTATGTAATGACTGGGGTCATGCCCGATGTATTGCGATCATGGGGACGGCAAGCGCGCACATGCGCAGTAGGAGATACGACCGTGACCAATCACGATCGGAGTATAAAGAGGGAGGTGTGAGTTTGTGTAACTGATCCCATTGGAAGAAGTCTTTTACGACGAAACTAGTCTGGGAGGAGCTACACGACAGTCACCTGGTGTGCAGCGTTCGGATCTTTCGACCACTCGTCGAATATACAATTTGGGGTTTTGGACGGAAGTTTGCGGTGGTTCGATTGCAGTGGAGAGGCAAGCTTACATGAAGGAGGGTGAGACGCACATAGCTGTTTGATCCGACGAGGCCGCAATACATCGCGGCTGCCTGTTGTATACTTGCCTGGCGTTTGGAGAAGTTTTATTGAAGTGCTTGATTTTTATCAGCCTAATGTGAGTTTAACCATTGAAGGTCACTTGTGCTGTGCTATTTTAATTAAAGTTGTGACATACTTCACTATTGGAGATACTTGTTTTTTTCCATGTGGGATACTTGACTGACCTAATTTCATCATTTGGAGTCATTTCTGATACCCTGGGGGTTTTTTAAGCTGATTAGCCAAGCATGAGAGTGTGAGGCATATGCTATTGGTGAGTGCAAGTCCTTAGGGAGTGGAGTCACTGAGCACGGTGGTGTGGTGAATGTTTTCAAGGACACACAGGAAAATATAATCTACACAATTTCTATTTGAAGTCACTATTTGGATGCAGTTTTATTTATGGACTTACTTTTAAAACAATTTGCAGCAATTTTTTAAAAAAACACTGTTTTGAATGTTATGGACACTTGATGAGTTTATTATATGCACATTTTTTCACAGGGTGTATATTGATACATTTATATGTATGCATTTGTTCACAGAGTGTAAATAATTTACAATTAGATGTGTGTTGCAATACACTGAGCGCTACTATCTTGGTTATTCAAAATCACTTTTCAGTAAAGATACAGTATTTGTCTATGAGCAAGTGCTCTCTCACCACCCAGACCAGTCCCAGTCCTTTTCCTCCGTTGATTCGTCTAGGCACATGGATCCACCGACATCCGAGTCTTCAGTCCTCCTGGTGTAGTACAGCAAGGATGAGAAGATGTCTCTAGGGTTCCGCTAGGCTGGCGGAGGGCTCTTTGGAAGAAAGTGCCCAGGCTTCAGGCCTGGGCTTGCAGCAGTCTCGCACAGAGTTCTTGCTTGATCGGCGGGAGGGTCCAAAGAGACCGAACAAACTCCGCCTCCCCTTTATAAAGTCCGCCCCAGCAGTCCTTGCTTCGGGGCAATGCACCTTGGGTGCTGAAAGATGTCTTGGGAAATGTAGTCTCTCGGTATTAAAGGGGAATACCCCACTACACGTGTAATGAATTTTTTTTTTTACTGTACTGTATGTATCATTTTAGTGGCTTGGCTATGATTCATGTTTAAGTTTACATGACAAATTTCTTACATTTTAAGACTGCATTTACTCTGTCAATTGTTGGCTAACTGTATTCACCTCATTTAAAGTCCCTGGGGCGATATCCTGTTTTTTGTTGCATTTATTGGGAGGGAGGTGGTTTGCGGGTGACACCAGACCTTTTCCTTTTTGTCTGTTTGTTTGTTTTTTGTATTTTGGTGTCATTACTTAAGCCCATAAAAGTCCTTATCCTTATCAGGACTGAAATGTAAGCTGGCCTAACACCAAACAGTTAACTGGGAATACACCGTCTATTTATCTATCTGGTAGAGACCACAATTTTTGCAGAATGTCAGCTTCTTGCATTGTCCAAGCATTAAGAAAGGATAATAAATTGAGAAGAGTATACCAGGAATAATCAACAAAGGAATGTTTCTGGAACCTATCTGCAAGTGACCTAAAATTGGAGAGAGGTCAAATGAAATTGAACTGAATGTATTTCATTATTTTATGACAAAACAATTTATACCCTGGGAACACTTTTGGAAAAAAAATATATAGTGTAAATGCTTTGCAATGTATTTGTGCATATATAGGAAATCCTACTTTCTAAAAGACTCAACGATGACCAGAAATTTAGTACCATGTATATGTATTATCATAATACTTAATATAAGAAATACGTGTTTTCATAGTATGGATTTCAGAAGTGAAATTGGAAATGAAGAGGCAATATTGATCCAGATCTCTTTTGTGGAATAATATTTAATGCCTAATTAAAAAATGGATAAATCACACATCTTTAACAAGTAAATAATATACCCACATAGGTGACCCTATATATCCTATGATGAGGATAACATATTTAGATTTAACCCAGGGATACAAATAATAATGTCTCAGATAGGGCTGAATTGAACATCCAGTTTTATTTCCAAAAAAACTAAAATGGTATTTTCTAATCTTATGCCCCATACACACGATCGTTTTTCATGCCGTTAAAAATGCCATTTTTAAAAATGGGCATTAAAACCTATCGTGTGTATGCTCCAGAGCATTTTTAACAACGTGAAAAACGGCCATTAAAAATTTCGAACATGCTCTATTTTTTCACGTCGTTTTTCATGTCGTTTTTTTTAACGACGTGAAAAACGATAGTGTGTATGCTTTAACGACGTGAAAAAAAACGCGCATGCTCAGAATCAAGTATGAGACGGGAGCGCTCGTTCTGGTAAAACTAGCGTTCGTAATGGAGATAGCACATTCATCACACAGTAACGGACTGAAAAGCACGAGGCTGAAAAGCGCGAATCGTCGCTCAACAAACTTTACTAACATGAAGGGTGGCGCCATTCGAACGGAACTTCCCCTTTATAGTGCCGTCGTACGTGCTGTACGTCACTGCGCTTTGCTCGAGCGTTTTTTTTAAATGATCGTGTGTACGCAAGACAGGCTTGAGAGGAAACATGAAAAAAAACGACAAGAAAAACGTTGGTTTAAAAAATGGCATGAAAAATGATCGTGTGTATGGGGCATTAGAGAGCCATTTGGTGGACAGGTACAGTCAAAACCTAAACAAACATTGGGTTAATTTATAGAAGTACCTTCCAATCAGATGTGGGTAAATATTTTGAACTACACCCTCTAGGCTAGTCCTTAGATAAGGTCAATTTGGAAATAAAAGGGAAAGTTCAGAGAGGAAACGGACATTTGATCACCCTATATTGATCACTCATTGTCTTGAACACTCGATCGACCATCATCAGTAGGTTCATTACTCTCCACCTAACGGAACCATCATCTTGATCACTGAGTCTTCCAACAAGATGCTCCCTATCTAAGGCTCTGTTGATCGATCTTCCTGAAAGCCCTTCACACATCTTCTACAGGTTATTAGATAAACAGTCATGCAAATCCATGGCTGTGGTTCCATAACCCCTCACAAATATCTTTACTGATAAAATATACTTTAAAAACGACTTGGAAAAATTTTAAGATTTAAAGGTAACTGTATGTGCACTTCATAGTTTCTTGTGATCAATTTTTGGCATCATATCAGCTTTAACCACTTGACCCCCAGGCCTAGTCTGACATTTCTCACATACTTCTCTATCCTGGTTCTCTGCCTACCTATCACAGCGCTCCTTTAGTGTTACCTACAACTCCTCCTCTCAATTGCCCCTTTCTGTGGGGGTCCCCCAAGGCTCTGTTCTTGGATCCCTTCTCTTCTCTATCTACACCTCCTCCCTTGGTTACTTGATAACAACCCCACGGCTTCCATTACCACTTATACGCCGATGACACCTGAATCTATCGTCTATTCCTCACCTCACTCCTTCAGTCTCCTCTCGCATTACTAACTTACTAACTGACATATCAGCATGGATCTCGCACCACTTCCTAAACTAAATCTCTCTACAACTGAGATATTATCATTCCCCTCCATGACTTTTCCATCAAAATCAACAATGCAACCATCAGTCCCTCCCCTCACGCCAAAGTACTAGGTGTAATCCTAAACTCTGACTTGTCCTTTCAGCCCCAAATCCAATCGTTGTCAAAAGTTTGTAGAATTCACCTACGTAACATCTCTAAAATTTGCCCCTTTTTAACAAATGAAACCACCAAGCTCTTTCATTCACTCCCTTGTTATCTCTCGCCTTGACTATTGCAACTCCCTTCTCATTGGCCTGCCTCTCCATAGGCTATCCCCTCTTCAGTCTATCATGAATGCTGCTGCCAGGCATATCCACCTTACCCACCGTTCAGTGTCCACCAACCCTCTCCTCCAATCCCTACATTGGCTCCCAATCGCCCAGCGAATTAAATTCAAAATACTAACCACAACAAACAAAGCCATTCACAACTCTGCCCCGAGCTACATCACCAAGCTTGTCTCCAAATATCACTCAAACTGTCCTCTCTGCTCCTTCCAAGACTTCCTACTCTCAAGCTCCCTCGTCTCCTCCTCACATGCTCGTCTCCAGGATTTCTCCAGAGCCTCTCCCATCCTCTGGAACTCACTACCTCAACCTGTCTGGCTATCCCCTACTCTTGCTACCTTTAGGCGATCTCTGAAAACATATCTCTTCAGGGAAGCCTATCACGCCTACAACTAATATTTTACCACTTCCATCAGCTCATTCCCAAAAGTTACAACCTTTTGTACCACCTGCCCCACCCTATTAGGTTGTAAGCTCTTCTAAACAGGGCCCTCTTAATCCTCTTGTATTTTATTGTATTATAACTGTATTGTCTCCCTTTTATATTGTAAAGCGCTGCATAAACTGTTGGCACTATATAAATCCTGTGTAATAACAATAATAATGTAAGTGTAAAAATCTGCTTTTTTTGCTAGATAATTACTTATACCATACATTATATATTTTTTACGCAGGGGCCTTATAGAATAAAATGGTGGGTGGTGAAATTTTTTGTCACACTGTATTTGCACAGCGGTTTTTCAGGGAGGGATATGTGGAGGGAGGGGCAGCTAGAAGTGGTTTAGGGGCCATGTTCTTAGTGAGCACATGGGTAGGGGAGTGCTTAATTGTCTAAATGTATGCATCCAAGTATGTAGATTTATGTATATATTCTAATTAGGTGTGAGAGATTTTCAACGGTATATTCATTTTTTGTGTGAATTAGAGACGCGATTGTGTAGCAATCATTCTTTTCCTTAGACTGTAGTTGCCAAAATGTAAAGAAGGATTAGGCTCAATAATTGTGTATAAAAGTTACTTTCAATTTGCTTGAGGAATGCCAATCAGCTGTATGTATTCATTGGAGCTCTGGAAGCTTATCCAACTAGCCCATATAGCTGTAAAAAAAATTGTGGCGTCATGTGAGATTGAGATGAGCTCCTCCATCTCTGCTATTTTTTTTAGGCGTTTATACCAATCTGTTAGGGAGGGGGTTTGGTAGTACCCCAAAGTCTAGGAATGCACATTTTAGCTGCATTAATTACCATCATCGCTAATGATTTGTGGTATGACGAGTCCAAGGAAACATGGTGGTGTAGTAGGAACTGTGCAGGAGTGAATTAAAGAGAGCTTTAAGCTATTTTGTTTGTTTGATTGTGCACTTTTTCCCAGAATGATTGAATAAGTGGGCAATCCCACCATATATGCAGGATGTTCCTGGCTTTTCGTAAGATTTATTCTTTTAATTTGAAGTTGACAAGGCAGCCTATTACATCTCTGGGGGAGGGGGGGGTCAGTGTCTTTGCCTCTGGGGTGAGGAGCTCGATGGAGACATTCCAATTAAATTGGTGTCTCAGGGGGTCTTCCTAGTAAGTCGTTGAAAGTGGATGTGGTGGTGTGTGAGAGCTGACCCGGTTCTACCATTTCAGGAAGGCCTCCAATTCTTATTTTGTGTCTGCGACCTCTATTATCTAGATCTTCTAGATGTCTATGGAGTTCTCTTAGCTGCATATAGTGTGCTCCTAGGGTCTGCTGTTCCACGTGTATGGCAGTGTCATAGCGTTCTGTGATTTCTTCCACTTCCTTTACTCGAGAGACTACTGTCTGTATATCTATCCGGAGGTCTGAAATGGCTGCAGTTAGAGTGTCCTTTATGTCTGCTGCGACCACTTTTAGATCATCCAGGCTGAGGGATTTAGCTGTGGAGATATGTGAGCCAGATGGCTGTGTGGTTAAAGCTCTGGTGGGGCTTCTAATTACTGCCCTGCTGGATCCTGTGGCCCTTGACAAGGAGGCCGCATCCCGGGAGCGGGACCAAAATATTTCTGGGATGTTACTGGTGAGTTGCATGTCTGTGTCCTGTGGCAGATCGATCTCGCTCTGGTTTACCCATTTTAGCCTTGCTCTTCTCCCTCTTCAGCTGCTAGAAAGACCGCAGAGCATTGGAGCTGGAGAACTAAGCTGCCAGCTTCCTCTGCATCCAAGCCACACTCCCAGCTTTTCATATTCTTAAAATGAGCCTATTGTACTATGTAACTGTATAAAAAAAAGTATCCGGTTCTCTTTGTATTGCTTCATTTGTGTGAAATCCCCGACGATCCTGCCAGTCCCTCTTCTTCCCTATTAAAAACTTACCACACTAGACAAAAGAACACAGCATGGTCACTTTTTTAGCTGTGCTGAGAATTCGGCCAGCTTAAGTGCTTGATATATTGAATGTTGTATGCAAGATATAATGCACAGTGATTAGAAGTAGGGTTTGCATTAAAAAAAGATACATTTTCACTTTAAAAACCAAGCAGATATAAACTTTCCACAGATCTCAACTACTCACAACTCACTGAGCACAGGGATCAACAGTGCAAAGTGCACAGGGGTCAGGATTGCATAACACTGTGCAGGGGTCAGGAGTGTGTAAGGCACAGAGTGCAGGTGTCAGGACTATTTAAGGCACAGAGTGCATTAGTAAGAAATGCATGACATCCAGAATGCAGAGGATCAAAAGTGCATAATACCCAGTGCAGGGGTCATGAATGGATAATGCAGGGTACAGGGGTCAGGAGTATACAACGTACAAAGTGCAAGGGTAAGGAGTGAATAACACAGATCAGTGTTCAGAGTACAGCAACTCAGTACAGTGCAATCCCTCTTAGTACAGATAACCCCCCCCAAAAAAAATCCTCCCAGAATAGCTCTCCTCCCCCACCCCAAATCCATCCAGTCCAGATTTTCTTAATACCCCCAGTACAGGTCTCTCATCCCTCCCAAATCCCCCCCCCGTATAGATATCTCTCTTCTCCCAAATTTCCTCTAATACAGCGCTTTCCCCACCCCAAATCCACCTCCCCAGTACAGTAATCTCCCCCTTCCCTCCCTAAAGTAGTGCACTCATCAGACCTGAGAGACAGTGCTAATGATAACTGATCCTTCCATTTGGTTGTGTAATGTAACACTGCACATCAGAGCTGAAGGGTAGCCTGAGGTCTGACAGGGGAATGCGTTAGCGCGGTATTGCAAGTGTGACTGCAGCACTGAAACTGAAAAAAAAGTGTATGGTCACAGTATGTGTTGCCATATCTATTTTAATAAATTTCTAGCATACAGTATACTGTATGTAAAAGATACTTTTAGCTACTATGTAGATAAAAGGGTTCTTCCTCTATTTAAACCTAAGAGTCTTTAACTGGTTCCAAAAAAGCTTGTTAAACAGGAAGTGATGTTAGCAAGAAATGGAGAGTTGGAGACTAGAATAGCTGGCCATGCTTCCTGAGCAACTACTGGGATCAGAATTGAAGTCCCTAATTTGAAGCTAAGTAACAATTAATTGTGTATAATTAGTTATATGCTTAAACTGATAAGGTCGATTGTCTATGTATGCATGTGTATGGATAGATTCACTGGTTTCTTCTGTGCCTTTGAACCTGTTTAACTTTTTATACATCTTTAAAAAAGTAAGGATACACTTTTACAATGTTTTGTGCAAATGCCTGTAGTTCCTTGATGATTGCTGTACAACCCTAGACAACTGAAGTAAAACAGGATGTCTGAACCAGGGCACTCCACACAAGAGAAGTTGGTCATGTTCACTGGGTGCCTGGAAACTCCCATGTTTAAAAACCTTCAAGCAGCATTTTAGAATCCTTTAAGGCACCCTTAAGCCTCAATTTCAGGATATTATACACATATCTTAATAAAAGTAATGGCTTTTACTTTCAATAAGCCGCTGGCAGTAATTAGCAGGGTTTCAGAAAGCTTTAGCATTACTTGAAACATGTTTGAGAGCAGCTAAAAACATTCCCAAATTGGAGCTGAAAGCTCCTTAAAAGCTATAAGAAAACCGCATGAAGTTTGATGAAAGGTTTTCAAGTGCTTTTTTTTAAATGCTTGCTGCACTGAGAGATTTAGTTATACCTGTACACTTATACAAAAAAAAATCTGAATCACTAGTTGCTTCATATGTTTACATGAGGCATAAATACTAAGATCATCAGAAAAGGGAATAGCTGGAAATTGACCCTGTATGGAGCCCCAGGTGTACAGAAATCCTATAAAGGGTGGAGAAAAAAAAGGGATTTTTATAACAGCTTACCTGTAAAATCCTTTTCTTGGAGTACATCACGGGACACAGAGCGACTTGGTCATTACTAATGGGTTATATAGATACCTTCAGGTGCTGGCACTGGCAACTTCCAAAACCGGAAGTACCCTCCCCTATATAAGCCCCTCCCATCCGGGAGCACCTCAGTTTTGTAGCAAAGCAATAAGTGTCCCAAAAAAAGAGGGGTGGGAGCTCTGTGCCCCGTGATGTACTCCAAGAAAAGGATTTTACAGGTAAGCTGTTATAAAAATCCCTTTTTCTTTTTCGTACATCACGGGACACAGAGCGACTTAGTCATTACTAATGGGACGTCCCAAAGCAATGCCAAATGAGGGGAGGGATACACTATACATAAGCTGGGCGCCATCAGGCATGAGGCTCTTTTGCGGCCTGCAACACACTGCGCCCAAAGGCGACATCCTCCTGACTTCTAACGTCTACCTGGTAGAATCTAGTAAACGTGTGTACTAAGGACCATGTTGTGGCCTTACAGACTTGAGCCAGGGAGGCTTGGTGATGCACTGCCCATGAAGTTCCAACTGCTCTTGTGGAGTGCGCCCTAAATTTGAATGGAGGCGGTCTCCTTTTCAAGCCATAGGCTCGTATTATGACCTGTCGAATCCACTTGGCTAAAGTAGATTTTTGATGCTGCCTGACCCTTTCTGGGGCCTTCCGGCAGAACAAACAAAGTATCCGTTCTACGAATCTGAGCAGTGGCTTTAAGATGAGCTTTAACTGCTCTTACTACATCCAAAGAATGCAATAACTTTTCCTCTACCGAGCTAGGTTTGGGGAAAAAGAAAGGAAGAACCACATCTTGGTTCAAATGAAACCTCGATACCACCTTAGGAAGAAAGGCTGGATGAGGACGTAATACTACTCTGTCCTTATGGACAACCAGATATGGCTCCTTACAGGACAAGGCGGCTAATTCCGATAATCTTTTAGCCAAACAAATGGCTACTAAGAAAATCAATTTCCTGGTGAGCAGAACCAAGGAAATGTGCCGCAATGGTTCAAATGGTTGTTTCTGTAGAACCGACAGAACCAGGTTTAAGTCCCATGGACATATGGGAATACTAACCGGAGGGCTAATACGCATCACTCCTTGTATGAAAGCTTTGAATAATGAATGCAAAGCCAAGGGCCTTTGAAAAAATATTGACAAGGCCGTCTGACCCTTGATAGTACTCAAGGCAAGCTTCCTATCTACAGCCCACTGTAGGAAGTCCAGAATCCTACCTATTACGTACTTACGTGGATGCCATTTCTTGGCCTCACACCACGTGATGTACGCCTTCCAGATCCTATAATAGATCTGCCTGGATACCGGCTTCCTGGCATTGATCATGGTAGATACCACAGGATTAGAGAGCCCACTCTTTTTTAGAATGTGGGCTTCAATAGCCAGGCCGTCAAACCTAGGGCTGGTAAGGAAGGGTGTATATCGGTCCTTGCGAAAGCAGGTCCGGACGATGTGGGAGGGTCCAAGGACTCCCCACTGACATTTTTACAATCTCCGCGTACCATGCCCTTCGGGGCCACGCTGGAGCCACCAGAACCACCGGTTTCTTTTCTACCCGGATTCTGCGGATTAAACGCGGTAACAATTGTGGCGGTGGGAATGCATATATCAGTTTGAACTGATCCCAAGGGAACACTAGGGCATCCGAGCCGCAAGCTAGGGGATCCCTTGTGCGAGACACAAATCTGTCCACCTTTGCGTTGAATCTGGATGCTAGCAGATCTACATCCGGTGTTCCCCACCGCTGGCATATTGCCTGGAAAACCTCGGGGTGAAGAGACCATTCCCCCGGGCATAATTGCTGGCGACTTAAAAAGTCCGCTCTCCAATTTTCCACTCCTGGGATGAAAAACCGCGGATATGGCTGGGACATATCTTTCTGCCCATTCCAGGATGCAATTCGCTTCCCTCTGGGCTGCACGACTCCTGGTGCCACCCTGGTGATTGATATATGCCACTGCTGTGGCATTGTCCGATTGAATTCTGACAGGGGACCCTTGGAGTTTGGATGTCCATGCTACTAGGGCATACCGGGCTGCTCGTATCTCTTAAGAGATTGATGGGCAGGGCCTTCTCTGCTTCTGACCACTTGCCCTGGAGAGACCATTGCTCCAGTACTGCCCCCCGGCCTATGAGGCTGGCATCTGTAGTGACCACCTTCCAAGAAACCGGACTGAAGGGTTTCCCTTTTTCCAGATTCTGGGGCACCAACCACCAATGGAGGCTCTTGCGAACGGAAGGGGACAGGGGCATTGGTAAGTCTAAAGCCTGAACTTTTTTGTTCCAGGCTGACAGTATGGCCCTCTGCAAGTTCCTTGAATGGAATTGACCGTAGGGTACTGCTTCGAATGAAGCCACCATTTTTCCCAGCAGCCTCATGCACAGGCGTATGGATGGTTTTCTTTTTTGTACCCACTAAGTGGGTCAAATCTTTCAAAGACGACACCTTCTCTGGAGGTAAGAAAATCTTTCTCTGATTTGAATCCAGTCTTAGCCCCCAAGTATTCCAGACTTTTGACTGGTTTTAGGGCTGACTTGTCTCGGTTGATAATGCAACCGTGAGATTCCAGATACTTGATTGTCTTGTGAACGACCACTTCTAGTTTTTTTCACTGAGTGGTCTATCAGCAACAAGTCGTCTAGATATGCCATTATCATTACACCTTGTGTTCCTAGTTTGGCCAATCGTAGGGCCAGAATTTTTGTGAACACTCGTGGTGCTGTGGCCAGACCGAAAGGTAAGGCTCTGAACTGAAAATGGCGCCCTTCTACTGCAAAGCGTAGAAATTTCTGGTGGGCCGGACAGATGGGAATATGCAAATAAGCATCCCTTATGTCGATCGAGGCTAACCATTCCTGCACTTGTAGGGCGGTGGCCACCGATCGGATCGACTCCATCCGAAAAAGTCCTGATATGTAGGAACTTGTTTAGCCCTTTTATATTTAATATGGGCCTCACGTCCCCATTTGGTTTGGGGACTGTGACAAGGTTCGAGTAAAACCCGAACCCGCTTTCTTCCAAGGGAGCCTTCATGATTACCCTTGGAGCAATAGTTGTTCTAGTGCCAGAAGGAGGGATCCTCTCTTCTGGGGATCGCTTGGCACGTTTGACCTCATAAAATGGGCAGGAGGAATGTCTTTTAACTCCAGCCTGTATCCCAGACTTACTGCGGAGATCACCCATCTCTGATGGTGTCTCGCCAGGTCTCTGTGAACAACTGAAGTCTTCCCCTCACCCAATTGAGTGGGGGCAACCCTTCATGACTTGGGGGGAGGTTTTGTACCTCTCTTGACCCAGGGTTTCTTGTTACCCTGTGATTGTCCCTGATTTCTGCCCCCTGGATTTGACCGCGGAGGCCGTCGGAACTGTTTCACAGCCGATGTGCCAGGGACTGGAGAAGTAGGCCTCTTAAAAGAAGGACTTCTACCCTTGTTCTTAACCGGCAAGAGTGTACTTTTACCGGCTGAAGTATTCTGGATATATTTGTCCAGATCTTCTCCAGATAAGCGTTCTCCATGAAATGGGAAGCTAATCAGCAATTTCTTACAGGGAGCTTCAGCAGACCAGTTTTTGAGCCATAGAAGCCTACGCATATGTACTACAGACAGCGTAAAGCGGGAGGCCTGTTGGATTGTATCCTTTATGGCGTCCACCGCAACACAAGGCTCTAGGTAGGTCAGCTAGGGCAAGAGCCTGCTGATCTGGTAAGTCCCTTAAGACTTGTTTCAACTGATCTTTCACTGCTTGGCAGACTCCAATCGCTGCTACTGCAGGTTGTGTCACCATGCTTGCTGTAGAGAAAGCAGATTTTAGTAAAGACTCCAATTTTTTATCTATTGGGTCTTTGAACATTGGAACATTATCTACTGGACATGTCAGTGATTTATTTACACAAGAGATGGCTGTGTCCACTGTAGGGACCCTCCATTTTTTTATGAACTTATCCTCCATGGGATAGATCACTGGAAATCTCTTGGGGGGAGTAAATATTTTATCAGGATGCTCCCAATCCTGGTAAATAAGCCCTTCCAATAAAGGGTGGATTGGGAAGGAACAGACAGTCTGGGGAGCTTTCAGCGACCCCAGCGAGGAAACAGTAGTGGTTGATGGTTCCGCCAGAGGCATTTTAAATGCTGCTCGGACCATGTTAGTCAGAGACTGAACCCATAATCTTTCAGCCTGAGATGCTGAGAAAGGTTCTTCCACTGTTGATTCCTCTATAACCGAATCAACCTCATCCTGACAGACAGACAGAAAGACAAATTAGGCTTGGGGGTCCCCCAATAGAACCAAGTTCCTGGGGGCCCCCACTTACCTGTTCCCCGCCGCAGGACTTTGTTTGGTCCACAGAAGCCCAAACTTCACCTCTCACGGCAGGTATTGTAATTAAACCTTCAGGGACCGGGTTCCCAAGGATTCCACTCCCCTGGACATGTATAGCACCCTGCACAGACAACATCTTTGTCGTGGGTATGACCAGAGCTCTGGATCCCAGGGTCCAGCCCTCCTAAGAGAGGCATTACAGGCAAAACCTTGCTCTTCTGTTGCAAGGCCCGGGTACCGACCGTTTAGCTATGAAGCTTTTTTGGTCGGATCCGGAACAGCTTACTAAGGCCCGTAAAAGAACCTGTACGCAAGCCCAGTGAAAACACATGTTACTCTTTGGCCAACACCTTAGACACTGGCAAAAAAACTGAGGTGCTCCCGGATGGGAGGGGCTTATATAGGGGAGGGTACTTCCGGTTTTGGAAGTTGCCAGTGCCAGCACCTGAAGGTATTGTGACAGCAGGAAGGTAAAGTCACCTGGTTGCATCCAGGGGGGTAGATATATTTCTCCCAGATTCAGGCTTTATGCCGACTTATACAACTAGGGAGTCAGTTGATGAAGCCCAGCTGAGGCTAGTGGGCTCATGGATGACTCATACCTCTAGGGAGAGGGCTGGGCGTCGTGCAGGCAGGGAGTTGATGAGACCAGCTGAAGCCTGTCAGTTCGTTTAAGGCCTCTATAAAAACTCCCAGATTCATTAGGTGTTAGCTCATGCCTGGAACCAGACCTGTGTGGACTGTCTAGGGAGAGTGAACCCCTGTGCGGTGAGGCAAAGCCTGTGTGGCTATTTGTTTGGACTTTTACTAAACCAGGGACTTAGGGACTAGGACAGCACTAGGCTGATCCCAGTTGTTAGTTAGGAAACCTGCATGTTTAGTCAGAGGTCAAACTGACCAGGATTTATTTTGTTTATGTTTCTTTTTGGCTTTGCTGTGTTTTTGTCACTGTACATAGAGAAATAAACCGCACCTTTTGATTTTGAAAACCACAACCTCCGTCTGCTGGCCCTGTTTTTGTGTGGGGAGCCCAACCAGGGGGTCACACACACCCGCTACCGAGTTAACCCCCTCACAGTTGGTGGAGAATGCGGGCAGTTTTTTTAAGCCAGCATGGAGGAGATACTGAAACAGCTGGCTCTAGCAAATGCCAATCAACAGCAGACAAATGCAGGTTTACAAAGGAGCCTTGCAGCCCAGCAGCAAGCTCACCAACAGAGTCTGGAAGCTCAGCAACAAGCCCAGCAGCAATCTGAGGCCCGCTTCATAGACCTATTACAGAAGCAAGAGCAGAGACTACAACAAATGGAAGCAGTAATGCAGCAACGTCCGCAGACCAGTGAGGAAAGCCGTCCCACTAATACCGCGTCCTTTGGGGTGAGTCGTTTATTGACAAAAATGACTGGAGAGGATGATCCAGAGGTATTTTTGACCACATTTGAAAGGACCGCTGAAAGAGAAAAGTGGCCTGAGGAGCAGTGGGCTGGACTGGTGGCTCCTCTGTTAACTGGTGAATCGCAGAAAGCTTACTATGACCTAGAGCCTAACCAAGCAAAAGACTATGTGATGCTAAAAGCTGAAATATTGGCAAGGCTGGGTGTCACCCTGGCTGTCCGGGCTCAGCGTGTGCATAACTGGACTTTCCAGCTTGGAAAACCCCCCAGGTCTCAAATGTATGATCTCATTCACCTGAGCAGGAAGTGGCTACAGCCAGAGACTTTGTCCGCACCAGAGATTGTGGAACAGGTTGTAATGGATCGGTTTTTGAGAGCTCTTCCTACTGCCATCCAGAAGTGGGTGAGCCATGGAGACCCAGAGACGGCCGGTGGTCTTGTGGATCGTGTGGAGAGATGCTTGGCTGCAGAGAACCTGACGGCCTCTTCCAGAGACTCTCGGACTTTCCACCCTAAGACCAGATCATCCCCAGGGGCGGATAGGAGGATTCCAAGGGGAGAGAGTGAGAGGGTGGGAGCTCTGCCCAGAGTTTGGCGAGAACAGCCTGGGAAGTCAGGGGCTCAAGAGGCAGCCAAATGGATTGTTTGCTACCGCTGCCGGCAAGCGGGACATATTGCAGCAAATTGCCCGGTTGTGGAGGAACCCATGCAATGTGACTTTCTGACGGACAGACGTCAGTCGCTGTGTGCGACAGTTGCATGCACTGCCATTCGGGGAACTGAGAAACATTTATGCAAAATGTGTATTAATGGTAGAAATGTTGTGGTATTACTGGATTCAGGTAGCCTTGTGACCCTGATAAAGGCTGAATTAGTTAAAACAGAGGTCTCTGGGAATAGCAAGGTAGCTGTTATTTGTGTGCATGGGGACACCCGAGAGTATCCAGTGACTACAGTGTGTTTCGAGACCCCCAAAGGTACCCTCTCTCATCCAGTGGGGTTAGTATCTCAATTACCGCATGATGCCATTGTGGGAAGGGATTTTCCGAAGTTCTGGGAACTGTGGGATGATCCTGAGCCCCCCACTGGTGCCCCTATGTACCAGGAATGTGATAGCCAGAACTCCTCTGAGAGTGGTGAGGACTCTCCAGAATTTCCCTTGTCAGTATTGGCAGGGGAGACTCAAGAAACTGGAGAGGAGACCACCTCCTCAGACGAAAACCTACCGTCTGTGGAGTTTTCTGATCTGGAGGTTCACAGGGAAAATTTTGCCACAGAACAGTTAAAAGACCCCGCCCTAATAAAGGCACGGGAAAACGTAGTGGAAATAGATGGCGAGTTAGTGAACCCAGATAATACCTGCACTTACCCATACTTCAGCGTAGAGAAGGACCTACTGTATCGGGTGGCAAAAAGGGCAGAAGAAACCGTTGAGCAGCTTGTGGTGCCCAAACCTTACAGGAAGTTGGTGTTGGAGTTGGCCCATGGGCACATTCTTGGAGGTCATCTGGGGACAGAGAAAACCCGAGAGAGGGTATTACAGAGATTCTATTGGCCTGGGGTGATGAAGGACATAGAAAATTATTGTTCCTCCTGCCCTGTGTGTCAGAGGTCGGCCCCGATGCCACATTTCCGTAGCCCGCTGGTCCCTCTACCCATCATTGAGGTCCCGTTTGAGAGAATCGCAATGGATTTGGTAGGTCCTATAATCAAGTCCGCTAGGGGGCACCAGTACATATTGGTTATAATGGACTATGCCACCCGTTATCCAGAAGCGATCCCTCTCAGAAATACCTCGGCCAAAACCATAGCCAAAGAGCTATCTCTTGTTTTTAGCCGGGTGGGTATTTGTAAAGAACTGCTTACGGACCAAGGTACACCCTTTATGTCCCGGGTTATGAAAGAGCTGTGTAAATTGTTCAAAGTGACGCAATTGCGTACATCTGTGTATCACCCCCAAACCGATGGGCTGGTTGAAAGATTCAACAAAACCCTAAAACAAATGTTGAAGAAAGTGGTGGATAGAGATGGAAGGGATTGGGACTGTCTACTTCCTTATTTGATGTTTGCTATTAGGGAGGTGCCCCAATCCTCTACGGGATTCTCCCCCTTTGAGTTACTGTATGGGAGACACCCAAGAGGGCTGTTGGATATTGCCAAGGAAACTTGGGAAAGTGAGAGTTCTCCCCACAGGAGTGTGATTGAGCATGTCGCCCTGATGCAAGATCGAATTGCACAGGTAATGCCCATCGTGAGGGAACATTTGGCCCAAGCGCAGTTGGCACAGCAGAGAGTGTACAACCGTGGAGCCAAGACCCGTACCTTTTCCCCGGGGATAGGATATTGGTACTTGTCCCTACGGTTGAAAGTAAATTCCTTGCCAAATGGCAAGGCCCCTACGAGATAATGGAAAAAGTGAGCGAAGTGAATTACAAGGTCAGACAACCAGGAAGGCGAAAGCCCGAACAGATATATCACATTAATCTGTTGAAAGCCTGGAGGGATAGAGAGTCCCTAGTCGCAGAAACTTGGTCACCAGCTCAAACTGGTTGCGTGATTCCGGAGGTTGGAATAGCAGCCACCTTGTCACAACCCCAACAACAGGAGGTTAAGGAGTTTGTGCTTCGCAACAAGGAGGTGTTCTCTGAGCTGCCGGGACAAACATCTGGGGTAGAGCATGATATTATTACCCCGCCCGGTGAAAGGGTGAAGTTAAAACCCTATCGGATCCCAGAGGCCCGACGGGAGGCAATACGGGAGGAAGTACAGAAAATGCTGAACTTAGGGGTGATAGAGGAGTCCCAAAGTGATTGGTCTAGTCCCATTGTGTTGGTGCCTAAACCGGATGGGAGCTGGCGATTTTGTAACGATTTTCGTCAGTTGAACAAAGTTACAAAATTTGACACCTACCCCATGCCACGTATAGATGAGTTGATCGACCGGCTGGGAACTGCCGGGTACATGACGACTCTTGACCTCACAAAAGGGTATTGGCAAATTCCCCTGGCCAAGTCGGCCAAAGAGAAAACCGCATTTGTAACCCCAGACGGGGCGTTCCAATATAAGAGAATGACGTTCGGGTTACAGAATGCGCCGGCCACATTCCAGCGGAAAATGGACCAGATACTGAGGCCCCATCGGAAGTATGCTGCGGCTTACCTGGATGACGTAATTGTCCATAGCACAGATTGGGCCTCACATCTGCCAAAAGTGCAAGCAGTCCTAGACTCTATCCGGGAAGCGGGGTTTACAGCTAACCCCAAGAAGTGTACCATTGGGCAGGAGGAGGCCAAATATCTTGGGTACACCATTGGCAGGGGAGTGATAAAACCCCAACTCAACAAAGTCGAGGCCATCCAGAGTTGGCCACGTCCCAACAGCAAGAAGCAGGTACGGGCCTTTCTGGGAATCGCGGGTTATTATCGGCGCTTCATTCCCCACTTTGCTTCTAAGGCTGTGCCCCTAACCAACCTGACGAAAGGGAAAGGGTCGGTCATGATTAAATGGACCCCCGAGGCTGAGGCAGCATTCCAATTCTTGAAACAAGCCTTATGTAGCCAGCCAGTGTTGTACTCACCCGACTTCTCTAAAGACTTTGTCGTACAAAGTGATGCGTCAGATGTGGGGTTAGGAGCAGTATTGTCCCAGGTCTGGAACGGGGAAGAGCACCCAGTCATTTACCTCAGCAGGAAGTTGAAGTCCCATGAGGTAAATTACGCCACGGTTGAAAAGGAGTGTTTAGCGGTGAAGTGGGCTCTAGATTCCCTTCGGTACTATCTGCTAGGTAGGCACTTTGACATGGTTACGGATCACGCTCCGTTAAAGTGGATGGCTCAAAACAAGGAGACAAATAGAAGAGTGAATAGGTGGTTCCTGGCCCTACAGGAATTCAACTTCACAGTAAAGCATCGCCCTGGCGTTCAAATGGGGAATGTGGATGCTTTGTCTCGAGTACATGAATGCCTGATTGCTGGTGTTCCAACCCCAAGGTTAAAACAAGAGGGGGGGTATGTGACAGCAGGAAGGTAAAGTCACCTGGTTGCATCCAGGGGGGTAGATATATTTCTCCCAGATTCAGGCTTTATGCCGACTTATACAACTAGGGAGTCAGTTGATGAAGCCCAGCTGAGGCTAGTGGGCTCATGGATGACTCATACCTCTAGGGAGAGGGCTGGGCGTCGTGCAGGCAGGGAGTTGATGAGACCAGCTGAAGCCTGTCAGTTCGTTTAAGGCCTCTATAAAAACTCCCAGATTCATTAGGTGTTAGCTCATGCCTGGAACCAGACCTGTGTGGACTGTCTAGGGAGAGTGAACCCCTGTGCGGTGAGGCAAAGCCTGTGTGGCTATTTGTTTGGACTTTTACTAAACCAGGGACTTAGGGACTAGGACAGCACTAGGCTGATCCCAGTTGTTAGTTAGGAAACCTGCATGTTTAGTCAGAGGTCAAACTGACCAGGATTTATTTTGTTTATGTTTCTTTTTGGCTTTGCTGTGTTTTTGTCACTGTACATAGAGAAATAAACCGCACCTTTTGATTTTGAAAACCACAACCTCCGTCTGCTGGCCCTGTTTTTGTGTGGGGAGCCCAACCAGGGGGTCACACACACCCGCTACCGAGTTAACCCCCTCACAGTATCTATATAACCCATTAGTAATGACTAAGTCGCTCTGTGTCCCGTGATGTACGAAAAAGAAAAGGGAATTATTATTATTATTATTATCCACTATTATCATGGTGGACGTGTACTCCAATGTGGAGCACATGCTATACAGAGTGGGAAGGCATTGCGATACAGTAGCTCCTCCACCTGCATGGGAGATGGAGATAAACCAGGGTATGAGGGATTTTGCCTGACTTACTTGGATTTGGCAAAGGAGGAAGGGGGGATTGTGATAGAACCACTTTGAATCCTAGTAAGTGCTTTGTTACATTACCTTGTAAGCCAGGGGTGTCCAAACTTTTTTCAAAGAGGGCCAGATTTGATGAAGTGAACATGCGTGAGGGCCGACCATTTTGCCTGACATTCTATGAACCATAAAAATTTGTTCTATGTGTGTTCGTTCGAGCACTAATACATTGCCCAACAAGAATTCTCTTACCTTTGTGGCTGTGTGTGAGTAAAGAGGTGAGCTCTGTGTGTTATTTGGATATACCGTATTTATTGGCATATAACACGCACCCCTTCACTTTAAGAGGGGCGTTTCAGGAAAAAAAAATTAAATAAAGGTCTGTGAAGCAGATCCCCACTCCGTCACAGATCCCCACTCCATCACAGATCCCCCCCATCACAGACCCCACTCCATCATAGACCCCACTCCATCACAGATCCCCCCCCCCGTTACAGACCCCACTCAATCACAGATCCCCCATTACACACCCCACTCCATCACAGATCCCCACTCCATCACAGATTCCCACTCCATCACAAATCCCCCCCATTACAGACCCTACTCCATCACAGATCCCCCCCATTACAGACCCCACTCCATCACAGATCCCCCCAATTACAGACCACACTCCATCACAGACCCCCTCATTAAGGACCCCACTCCATCACAGATCCCCACTCCATCACAGATCCCCACCCCATTACAGACCCCACTCCATCACAGATCCGCCCATTACAGACCCCAATTCATCACAGATCCCCCCCATTACAGACCCCAATTCATCACAGATCCCCCCATTACAGACCCCACTCCATCACAGATCCCCACTCCATCACAGATCCCCCCCATCACAGACCCCACTCCATCACAGATCCCAATTCCTCACAGATCCCCCCCACATTAGAGACCCCACTCCATCACAGAGCCCCCCCATTAGAGACCCCACTCCATCACAGAGCCCCCCATTACAGACCCCACTTCATCACATATCCCCCCCAATACAGACCCCACTTCATCACAGATCCCCCCCACTCCATTACAGATCCCACTTCATCACAGATCCCCCCCACTCCATTACAGACTGCACCTCATCACAGATCCCCCCCATTACAGACCCCACTCCATCAAAGACCCCCCATTACAGACCCCACTTCATCACAGATCCCCCCACTACAGACCCCACTCCATCACAGATCCCCCCGTCACAGAACCCCCTCCATCACAGACCCCCACTCCATCACAGACCCCCTCTCCATCACCGACCCCCACTATATCCCAGACCCCCCATTACATACTCCCTCCATCACAGTCCTCCATCGATATTACAGAGTCAGACAGACTGTCCCTTTCATAACCGCAGCATTCCCCCTCCCCACACTGCCCTACCTTAATCACTTAAGCCGGGAAGCATGCACGGCATGGCAGGTCCAGACCAAGGGCGGGACTTTTCAAGTTAAAGGCGGTTGATTGGTTGCTGGGATCGCCCCACTGTCTAGCAACCAATCACCTGCTTTGTAACTTGAAAGGTCCCGCCCTTTTTCCGGACCTGCAGCGCTTCCAGGCTTGTGTGAATAAGGTGTGTGGGGAGGGGGAGGAAGGGGGAGTGATGCGATGTAAAGGAGACCTGCTGCACTTCCCTGTAATCAATGATGTTAGCGGCGGGCAGGATTCGGCCCGCGATCCACCATTTAGTGATGCCTGATATATATTTTTTGTGGCCCCGATGCTGGGAGATCGTTGGGGGCCACAAAAGATATATATATATGTCCAGATAACCAGGCGGGCCATTCAAAACCGGAACACGAGCCGCGATTGGCCCGCAGGCCAGACTTTGGACATGCCTGTTGTAAGCCATTGGAGCCATACATTTCTGCCTTGAATTAAGGCAGTACATTTTCCCGTCTCTTGATTTTGCTTTCATTTCTTTCTTCCTGTTTTGCACCTCAGGCTCCATATAAAAGTCATTTCCAGCTTATTCCCTTTTGGAAAATATTTCATTTACTATGAGATCTTAGCTAATTTATGATTTATGTAAATATCCTAGGAGTGTATGTTTGGGAACTAATGACCCTGGGTGATTGGTTTGGTTTGGGGTTGAAAAGCATGACATTTATAATTTTAATTATTATTTATTATATTATAGATTAGGTGAAATCACTATTGTAAACGCTATGGAAATTTATGGATGCTACGTAACCTTTTTCACTCCTGATGAAGTGGATTTATCTATGAAAGGTGTTGACAGTATTTTGCTGTTGGTGAAATAAGATGTTTACAATGTTTTATCCATATGAGTAATCATTTGTAATATGTGTATAACAAGTACATACTTGGAGCAGTATGATGGTTGTTTTTTTTTAAATTTCAATTGAGCCGTGATCAGTAAAATAGTATATTTTTTATATATAGTTGTTGTGTATTGTATATTGGAGGCTACATTTAAAAGTCCTTTTACCCGAAAAATATCACACATATGTATAAAAAGACTACCGTATATACTCGAGTATAAGCTGACCCGAATATAAGCCGAGGCACCTAATTTTACCACAAAAAAATGGGAAAACGTATTAACTCGAGTATAAGTCTAGGATGTCCATCTGCATGCCTCACTGTGCCTCATTTTGACTCACTGTGTCCATGTGCATGCCTCACTGTGTCCATGCCTCACTGTGTCCATGCCTCACTGTGCCCATGCCTCACTGTGCCCATCCCTCACTGTCACTGTGCCCATGCCTCACTGTGCCCAATCTTCCTACCTGATCTCCGGCGCTATGTGACTAGACTGACTTTTAACATGGGAGTCTATGGAAGGGGTGCCCGGGTTTGAAAAATCGGTGCTCCCCGGCCGTAGGTCTCCCAGACAAAAAACTTTGCACACTTGTAGAGGAAGAGTGTGGCTACTTGTGTGCCAAGTTTGGGGTCCAGGAGACTTACGGCTGGCCAGTATCAGGCGCACAAATTTGAAGATGGACACAGACTTGAGTATAAGCCGAAAACGTGCTGAAAAACTTGGCTTATACTCGAGTATATACGGTATCTATAATAATACTATAATGCAGTGTTTATAATGTTCTAAAAAGGATACTGTCATTTATATTGCAGTAGAAGCACATTTAAGCCAATGGCAAGTGATTTTCAGTATGTAAACATACAAGTCTGAACAAGGCCTTACAAAAATGGAGAGGAATTGCATTTTAATAGGAATATTATGTAGCGTTAGATAAATTTTCAGCTGGGAGCTGACTGTTGCTGAAGAACATCTTCCCTTTCAAATCTAATACAATTGACATTACGAAATTTTAAAGTATTTCTTATATTTATGATCAGTCTTTGCAGCTTGGTTAAACCTTAAAAGTGTGTATCTCAAGCTCCAGAGCATAAATGCAAAAATATTTCACCTTACCATTGTATAGATGTGGTGGCTACATAATTTATTACCAGTTTTTTTTTATTTTAACTTGTTGATCCTTTCAATAGACATGTGCGGTTTGTTTCGTTCAATATTATTATTCGGACACAGTTTTCATTATTCGAAGATTCAAATATATCCGAATACCCAAATTACAATATAAACAAGTTTTACCAAATGCTCCGTATAAAAAAATGAAATTCGTCCAAATTTCGGAAATTCAGGTTGAAATTCGTATCGAATTCTAACTGTACGCATATTGCTGAAATCAAAGACTGTGTGTGTTATTAAAGTACCATTTACAAATAATGCTGTTTTTGTTAAGCCAAAGGTAATTTAAAAAGTCATTGTAGTCATTTGATGAAGATTTTTCTTTTGTTTGTTCACTTTGTCACATTCGAATAATAAAAAAAAAAAATCTAAAGTTTTCAATTTGATGATTCAAAATGTATCGATTTGAACGTTTTGAATTGAAAAAAAAATCGGTAGATTCAAAGAAAATGTGAAAAAGACATGAAACAAATTCCGAATACGAATTCTGAATCTCGAATACGAATTGAACGAATCAACCAAATTCAACGAAACTAAATAACTAGATTAACGAGTCGAAACAATATATTTTTTACCATGCTCATGTCTACCTTTCAACACGCTTCTGTCATAAACAGGTGTGACCAGAACCGTGTTTATGACAAACGCACATAAAGTGAAATAATCTAGTTTATTAAAATAAGTGACTACAGATAAAAAACACCTCCAATACCAAACAGTGTACAACAATCCAGGGGGCGTGGTCTGGAGCCACTCTGTGATGGCCGCTTGACTCGTGGTCTCCCACACACTGGAGCAGTAAAAGACAAGCCACAGGGATACTAAGCCTCCTCTAACTATGAGGAAGGGAGATAGCAGCTCCTCAGTAGGGATGAGCTTCGTGTTCGAGTCGAACATACGTTCGACTCGAACATCGGCTGTTCGATCGTTCGACGAAGATCGAACGATTTGGGCCGTTCGCGCCAAATTCGAGTGACGCGAACGGCCCACAATGCACTACGCCATCGCAGTGTCATCCAGGCGCTGTGATTGGCCAAGCATGCACTGTGACCCCGCATGCTTGGCCAATCACAGCGCCGGCAGCGAGGAGAGCAATGATTGGCCACAGGCAGGATGCCTGTGGCCAATTATTGCTGAGGGTGTTTAGTACACGCCCCACACTATAAAAGGCCGCCAGCACGGCGGCCTAGTGTAGTGTGTTCCGGAGCAGGGATAGAGCAGCATAGGCAGGGACAGTGACTGTTATTTCTTTCTTGCTTAACCTGGATTCCTTTAGTTTAGGGAAAGAGAAGGATAGGTAGGGAGAGTGTCAGTGTGTTTTGTGCTTGTGCTATAGTGTGCTTAAAAAAAACATTTATTCTAGGGACAGAAAACTGTAGGTAGGGACAGTGTCAGTTTCTTTCACTCTGCAAGTCCCTGTTTCCAGGGACCTGGAAGGACAGTGAGTGAATTGTCCTTGTGCTATATTGTGCTTAAAAAAACATTTATTCTAGGGACAGAAAACTGTAGGTAGGGAGAGTGTCAGTTTCTTTCACTCTGCAAGTCCTTGTTTCCAGGGACCTGGAAGGACAGTGACTGAATTGTCCTTGTGCTATATTGTGATTAAAAAAAACATTTATTCTAGGGACAGAAAACTGTAGGTAGGGAGAGTGTCAGTTTATTTCACTCTGCAAGTCCTTGTTTCCAGGGACCTGGAAGGACAGTGACTGAATTGTCCTTGTGCTATATTGTGCTTAAAAAAAACATTTATTCTAGGGACAGAAAACTGTAGGTAGGGAGAGTGTCAGTTTATTTCACTCTGCAAGTCCTTGTTTCCAGGGACCTGGAAGGACAGTGACTGAATTGTCCTTGTGCTATATTGTGATTAAAAAAAACTTTTATTCTAGGGACAGAAAACTGTAGGTAGGGAGAGTGTCAGTTTATTTCACTCTGCAAGTCCTTGTTTCCAGGGACCTGGAAGGACAGTGACTGAATTGTCCTTGTGCTATATTGTGATTAAAAAAAACATTTATTCTAGGGACAGAAAACTGTAGGTAGGGAGAGTGTCAGTTTATTTCACTCTGCAAGTCCTTGTTTCCAGGGACCTGGAAGGACAGTGACTGAATTGTCCTTGTGCTATATTGTGATTAAAAAAAACATTTATTCTAGGGACAGAAAACTGTAGGTAGGGAGAGTGTCAGTTTATTTCACTCTGCAAGTCCTTGTTTCCAGGGACCTGGAAGGACAGTGACTGAATTGTCCTTGTGCTATATTGTGATTAAAAAAAACATTTATTCTAGGGACAGAAAACTGTAGGTAGGGAGAGTGTCAGTTTATTTCACTCTGCAAGTCCTTGTTTCCAGGGACCTGGAAGGACAGTGACTGAATTGTCCTTGTGCTATATTGTGATTAAAAAAAACATTTATTCTAGGGACAGAAAACTGTAGGTAGGGAGAGTGTCAGTTTATTTCACTCTGCAAGTCCTTGTTTCCAGGGACCTGGAAGGACAGTGACTGAATTGTCCTTGTGCTATATTGTGATTAAAAAAAACATTTATTCTAGGGACAGAAAACTGAAGGTAGGGAGAGTGTCAGTTTATTTCACTCTGCAAGTCCTTGTTTCCAGGGACCTGGAAGGACAGTGACTGAATTGTCCTTGTGCTATATTGTGATTAAAAAAAACATTTATTCTAGGGACAGAAAACTGTAGGTAGGGAGAGTGTCAGTTTATTTCACTCTGCAAGTCCTTGTTTCCAGGGACCTGGAAGGACAGTGACTGAATTGTCCTTGTGCTATATTGTGATTAAAAAAAACATTTATTCTAGGGACAGAAAACTGTAGGTAGGGAGAGTGTCAGTTTATTTCACTCTGCAAGTCCTTGTTTCCAGGGACCTGGAAGGACAGTGACTGAATTGTCCTTGTGCTATATTGTGATTAAAAAAAACATTTATTCTAGGGACAGAAAACTGTAGGTAGGGAGAGTGTCAGTTTATTTCACTCTGCAAGTCCTTGTTTCCAGGGACCTGGAAGGACAGTGAGTGAATTGTCCTTGTGTTATATTGTGATTAAAAAAAACATTTTTTCTAGGGACAGAAAATTGTAGGTAGGGAGAGTGTTTTTTTTCTTTCACTCTGCAAGTCCTTGTTTCCAGGGACCTGTAAGGACAGTGAGTGAATTGTCCTTGTGCTATATTGTGCTTAAAAAAAACATTTATTCTAGGGACAGAAAACTGTAGGTAGGGAGAGTGTCAGTTTATTTCACTCTGCAAGTCCTTGTTTCCAGGGACCTGGAAGGACAGTGAGTGAATTGTCCTTGTGTTATATTGTGATTAAAAAAAACATTTTTTCTAGGGACAGAAAACTGTAGGTAGGGAGAGTGTTTTTTTTCTTTCACTCTGCAAGTCCTTGTTTCCAGGGACCTGTAAGGACAGTGAGTGAATTGTCCTTGTGCTATATTGTGCTTAAAAAAAACATTTATTCTAGGGACAGAAAACTGTAGGTAGGGAGAGTGTCAGTTTATTTCACTCTGCAAGTCCTTGTTTCCAGGGATCTGGAAGGACAGTGACTGAATTGTCCTTGTGCTATATTGTGATTAAAAAAAACATTTATTCTAGGGACAGAAAACTGTAGGTAGGGAGAGTGTCAGTTTATTTCACTCTGCAAGTCCTTGTTTCCAGGGACCTGGAAGGACAGTGACTGAATTGTCCTTGTGCTATATTGTGATTAAAAAAAACATTTATTCTAGGGACAGAAAACTGTAGGTAGGGAGAGTGTCAGTTTATTTCACTCTGCAAGTCCTTGTTTCCAGGGACCTGGAAGGACAGTGACTGAATTGTCCTTGTGCTATATTGTGATTAAAAAAAACATTTATTCTAGGGACAGAAAACTGTAGGTAGGGAGAGTGTCAGTTTATTTCACTCTGCAAGTCCTTGTTTCAAGGGACAGAGAAGGACACCTGAAGGTAGCCCTTATTGCTTTTTTCCCATCTCCCTGCAGGCCATCTATTAGAATGTCTGGAAGGCAAACAAGGAGAGGCAGACAGTCAGGAGGCAATAAAAGAGGGCAAGCAGGCTCTGTGTCTGGGGGCAACAGTGCTGGTCGTGGACGCGGTGCATTGTCATCAGCACATGGCCATGGGACACGCTTGTCCTTCTTTTCGGCAGCTGGACATGTTGAGCCACATCATGCCGAAGACTTGGTAGAGTGGATGACCAAGCCCTCCTCCTCCTCCTCATCCTCTCTCACCCAGGCTCAGGGTACTGGAAAAGCAGCTGCCAAAGCGTCGTCTTCCCTGGTATCAATGTCAGACAAATCATCAGTCACTCCTTCCCTAGACCCACCATGTCCTCCTCCTGAGGAGTCCCCCGAACTGTTTCAGCACAGTGTTGGGTACATGCTCCAGGAGGATGCCCAGCGTTTCGAAGGGTCTGATGATGAAACCCAGCTAGAGGAAGGCAGTAGCGTGAGAGCAGACAGAGGGGATGCTCAAGAAGGACACCAATCTGGCAGTCATGTTCCAGCAGCTGCAGCATACTGCCAGATTGGCTCCAGTGATGAGGAGGGAGGGGATGATGAGGTCACTGACTCCACGTGGGTGCCTAATAGGAGAGAGGAGGAGGAGGAGGATGAGGAGGAGGCACATCTCCAACGAGGCAGGATGCCCTTTGGTGGCCAGCGTAAGGGCAGTACACCGACGGAATCACACCGCAGAGCTCCGCCTGTGCAGGGCGCTGCCTCTGCCCGTCATTCAAAAAGTTCTTTGGTGTGGGCCTTTTTTGAGGCTAGTGCATCAGATCGCACAGCTGCTGTTTGCAACATATGTCTCAAGCGTATATCGCGTGGCCAAAACATCAGCCGCTTGGGTACCACATGCCTGACCAGACATATGTTGACCTGCCATGCAGCTCGTTGGCAAGCCTACCTCAAAGACCCACACCAAAGAACAAAGCGGACCTCTTCTTGCACCGCATCAGCTGGGATCTCCAACCCCACTATAACTTCAGTCCTCTCTGAAACATGCACTGAGAGGAATGAAGGTGTAGAATTAGGTGTGTCACAGCCAAGTACTTGCGCCCACTCTGCTAGCAGTACACCGACGTCCGATTCTAGCAGGCAAATTTCCCTGCCCCAGCTGCTGGACCGTCGAAAGAAGTTCACTCCCAGCCATCCACATGCCCAGCGGTTGAATGCTAGCTTGGCTAAATTGCTAGCGCTTCAACTGCTGCCTTTTCAGTTGGTAGACTCGGCCCCCTTCCGTGAGTTTGTGCAATGTGCAGTTCCTCAGTGGCAGGTTCCCAAACGCCACTTTTTCTCACGGAAGGCTATTCCGGCTCTCTACCGGCATGTGGAAGGCAATGTCTTGGCCTCGCTGGACAGGGCGGTCAGCGGTAAGGTGCATATTACCGCTGACTCATGGTCCAGCAGGCATGGACAGGGACGTTACCTTTCTTTCACGGCCCATTGGGTCACTCTTTTGGCAGCTGGGAAGGATTCAGGACAAGGTGCAGTAGTGTTGGAGGTTGTCCCACCGCCACGCCTCCAAAATGCTACTACTGGTTGTGACACACCTCTCTCCTCCACCCCCTCCTCTTCTTCTTCCTCCATGGCCTCTTCCTGTGGTTTGTCCTATGAACCAGCGGTGCTCCGTAGCCGTTCACGGGGCTACGCAAGTACGCAGGCAAAAAGATGCCATGCCGTGCTTGCGCTGGTGTGTTTGGGGGACAGAAGCCACACTGGGGCAGAGGTCCTGTCTGCTCTGCAGGGCCAGGCCGAGAGGTGGTTGACGCCACGCCAGCTTAAGCCAGGAATGGTGGTTTGCGACAATGGCACCAACCTCCTCTCCGCCCTCCGACAGGGACAACTGACCCATGTGCCCTGTGTGGCTCACGTCCTTAACCTGGTGGTGCAGCGCTTCTTGGGCAGGTACCCGGGCTTACAGGATGTCCTGAGGCAGGCCAGGAAAGTCTGTGTGCATTTCCGCAGATCTTATAATGCCAGTGCTCGCCTGGCTGAGCTGCAAAAGGAGTTGAACCTGCCCAAGAACCGCCTTATATGTGACATGCCCACCAGGTGGAACTCAACGTTGGCCATGCTGCAGCGGCTGCACACGCAGCAGAGGGCCATCAATGAGTACCTGTGCGACTACGGCACCAGGACAGGGTCAGGGGAGCTTGATTTTTTTTCTCCACGCCAGTGGGGCATGATCAGGGATGCATGCACTGTCCTGGCACCATTTGAGGAGGCCACGAGGATGGTGAGCAGTGACAGTGCATGCATCAGTGACACTGTACCTCTTGTCCACCTGTTGGAGCACACGCTGCGTGGAATAATGGACAGGGCACTTGAGGCAGAACAGAGGCAGGAAGAGGAGGACTTCCTTGCCTCTCAAGGCCCCCTTTACCCAGACAGTGTTCCTTCTGTCCCACCCATCGCACAGGAAGAGGAGGAGGAGGAGGAGGAGGAGGAGGAGGAGGAGGATTGTGTCAGCATGGAGGTGGAGGCTGGCACTCAGCATCATCAGCAGCAGTCTTTTAGGGATGATTTACAGTCCCAAGAAACCAGTGGACTTGTACGTGGCTGGGAGGAGGTGGCTGCGGATCATGTCGTCCTTAGTGACCCAGAGGACTCCGGAGCGAATGCCTCAGCAAACCTACGCTGCATGGCCTCCCTGATCCTGCAAAGTCTGCGGAAGGATCCTCGTATTCTTCGGATCAAGGAGAGGGACCATTACTGGCTGGCCACTCTCCTTGATCCACGGTACAAGGGTAAGGTTGCGGACCTTATGTTACCGTCGCAGAGGGAGCAGAGGATGAGACAACTCCGGGAGGCCTTGCAGAAAGGTCTGTGCAACGCGTTCCCAGAGACTGGGAGGTTGCAAACTCCTGGTCCTGGACAACGAGTTGCTGAGGCTTCGGCCAGTCAAAGAAGGAGCGGTGGGGAAGGTGGCCGTCTGACCGATGCGTTCAGACAATTCTTTAGTCCGCAGCCCCAAAGTATGATCGGTTCCAGCAACCATCGCCAGCGTCTGATAAACATGGTGCAGGAATATCTAGGGGCAAGGTCAGACTTGGACACCTTCCCCACCGAAAATCCTCTGGCTTACTGGGTCTTGAGGATGGATCACTGGCCAGAGCTTGCACAGTATGCAATTGAGCTACTGGCCTGTCCTGCATCCAGCGTTCTTTCGGAACGCACATTCAGTGCTGCTGGAGGATTTGTCACGGATCACAGGGTGCGCCTGTCCACCGACTCGGTTGATCGACTGACTTTCATCAAGATGAACCAGTCTTGGATCACCACCAGCTACCACACACCTGATGCTGATATAACAGACTAATTGATTTTAACATGTCACATCCCTTCAAGACTGATGCTGATGCTGAGTGCCTGTGCTGTTATGTTGACTGGCTATCCTCCTCCTCCGAGTCCTCAATGATACGATTGATGATGATAGCTTGTAAGATCATTTTTGTTTATGGGTGCCGCCACCAGTGCCTAACGCCCAATTTTTCAGCCCCTGTTTAACAGGGGCGTGTAATTACAATTTTTGAAGCAATACTTTGCAACAGGGCTCATTGCTGTGCTCCAAGTACAGTATCTGTGAGGAGTTGCAGTGTTGTGCCACCAGTGCCTAACGCCCAATTTTTCAGCCCCTGTTTAACAGGGGCGTGTAATTACAATTTTTGAAGCAATACTTTGCAACAGGGCTCATTGCTGTGCTCCAAGTACAGTATCTGTGAGGAGTTGCAGTGTTGTGCCACCAGTGCCTAAGGCCCAATTTTTCAGCCCCTGTTTAACAGGGGCGTGTCATTACAATTTTTGAAGCAATACTTTGCAACAGGGCTCATTGGTGTGCTCCAAGTACAGTATCTGTGAGGAGTTGCAGTGTTGTGCCACCAGTGCCTAAGGCCCAATTTTTCAGCCCCTGTTTAACAGGGGCGTGTCATTACAATTTTTGAAGCAATACTTTGCAACAGGGCTCATTGCTGTGCTCCAAGTACAGTTGCTGTGAGGGGTTGCAGTGTTGTGCCACCAGTGCCTAAGGCCCAATTTTTCAGCCCCTGTTCAACAGGGGCATGTAATTACAATTCTTGATCTAATAATTCACAGCAGGGCCCATTGCTGCACCCACCAAGAGTAACTGTCAGGGCTTACAGTGTTGTGGCACCAGCACCACCATCAAAGGCCCAATTTTTACTACCACTGTTCAACAATTATATGTAATTAAAATTCCTGATATAATAGTTGACAGCAGGGCGTTCCAGCACCAACCAAGAGTAACTGTGAGTGCTTACAGTGTTGTGCCAACACCAACAACTAAGGGGCCTATTTCTGCAGAGTATATACGGCAGGTCCCTACTTTCAAACATCCAACTTACAAACGACTCCTACTTGCAAACGCAAGAAGACAACAGGAAGTGAGAGGAAATCTACCACTAGGAAGGAAAATTCTCTCCTGTAAGAATAAATATGGGAGAAAGGTGTCTCCTCTGTACTGATGCTTTATCAGCAATCCTTGTTTCAAGAAAAACACCACATTTCAAAAACAGTTGTCATTGGGACGGAAAGTGAGGTGAAATGTTCTGAACAGGGGCACAGACAGCAAAACAAATGTTACAGGGGTGATAACCCTTACCTATGTTTTCCAAAAAGTTTAAAAATAGATTTTTGGTCTGGAGCTACACTTCAACAATGTACCTGTTCAAAATTACAAACAGACTCTACATAAGAACAAACCTACAGTCCCTGTCTTGTATGCACCGCCTGTATAGGGCTGTTCAGAGTATATAGGGCCTTTTTTATTTTATGTGCGGGGTTCCCCTTAATATCCATACAAGACCCAAAGGGGCTGGTAATGGGCTGGGGTAGGGGGGGGGTCATGGGGTAGCTATGCCATTTTTCTTAAAGAATTTCATCCATATTACCGGGACCAGACATTACATTAAAGCCGCAAGCAGTTTTAAATGGCTTTTTTTTCCTTTAGAAGTGTCATTTTGTGCAGGGACAGTTCTAAACACGGGAAACACGTGGCACTTCACAGGCATACTTTAGACACCCCCCAGGTACGATATTTAAAGGAATATTTGACTTTTTTTTTTTCACTTTATGCATCATTAAAATGACTGCTCCCGAAAAACGACCGTTTTTAAAACTTCTTTTTGCATTGATACATGTCCCCTGGTGCAGAACCCGGGTTCCCAAACCCTTTTTAGGACAATAACATGCATAATAGTTGTTATAATTAGCACTTTAGAATTCGAACGTTCGCATCCATTGTATTTAATAGGGTTCTAATGTTCGTTCGAACTTTCGGTCCGTTCGCGGGTTCTGGTGCGAACCGAACCCGGGGGTGTTCGGCTCATCACTACTCCTCAGCCACCCGCAGACTGAAGGATCCATAAGCGCAGCCGCCAGGCAACATCCCCGCAACGTTTAAGCTGTCAGCAGGAGAAGGCCGCACAGCCTCGGGCTCTGAGCAGCCCTGCACGCTGCACGGAAGCTCCACTCACCACAGCGACTCAGCACATAGCCAGATGGCAGCGGCTCATTCCCTCATCATAACTGACCTACAAACTGTCGCAATGGACATTAAATCTACACTGGGGGCAGCTATTACGGATCTAAAAACTGAAATCCAATCCATAGCATCCAGGATGGGATCAGTGGAACAGGCCTTAGCACGCCATGCAGAAGCCATAAGGCAAGTACAAAAAAGCCCTGATATGCACTTATCACACATAATAGAGCTAAACAGGCACATTGAGGACCTCGAAAACTGTAGTTGGCACCATAACATTCGCATAAGAGGTGTCCCAGAGCCTATGGATCAAAATCCCCTGGAACACACAGCCTCAGCCATCTTTAATGATCTACTATACAGGCCACCAGACTCTCCCATAGAATATGAGAGAATCCACAGGGCCCCCAGACCAAGAGGCAGTGACAGCGACCCCCCCAGGGACATCATTTGTTGCTTGGTAAACTTTCCCCTGAAAGAAGCTATACTGAAAAAAGCCAGGGCGAAAAACCGCGTGATATTCAACAGTAACAAGATCAAACTATATCAGGACCTTTCCAACATAACATTACAACAGCGCAGAGCTCTGCGTCCACTGCTAGATGTACTACGGAACAGAGGAATTCCATACAGATGGAAATTTCCGTTTTGCCTATCAGCTACGTGGAGGGGTCACACTGCCCTGTTACGCACGCCAGATGATCTCCAAGCTTTCTGTCAGGCGCTAAATATTCCTTACACAAAAGTCCCGGAATGGTACAGTTCATGCTCGCTCAAAGACACATGGATTGAAGTGACCAAGAACTACACCCCATGAGCCCAGTGACACAGAGATCGACGCTGCAGGTCACCATCTGCTCATTAAAGCAGGAGAGGATTAGCTCAAGGAAGCCCCGGCTTATCACCCCCGCGTTCGCAGAGACCGCATGGATCACGTCGATCAAATGGACACTTAAACAACAAGGAAGACAATGACTTATGATATACTTTCTAATACCTCTTGCCCAAAATCTGAGACTTGTTACCCTAACAGCTAAGTGAGATCTGTACATTCTCAAATCTGTACTGCCTTACTTTATACAGATCCGCAATTATCTATCCCCACTTTATACTAACTACTTCTGTTCTTTGTTTCACAAACTGAATCTTATACCCACAGTGCATAATAGATGAGCTACGCTGAAGAAAGTGGAGAAATATGGACTTCCAGAAACCACGTGCGCTGCAATAATTGAAAGGTGGACACTCGTAAGTAACATATTTCTAATATGGAGTTCTGGCGTGTGGGGAGCCCCGGGTTCTCACACGCTCAGAATTCATATAATGCACAAAACAACACACTCATTATTGCTCAAGTAATGACGCCTGTCGTTGGATCGGTTATCTTCCACAATATTGTTAGGCTCTTCTTGAACCACACCTAGGTCAGACTTCTAAGACACTTACGTGGTCTATGTAAATCTGTGATTATTGTACAGTTATTTTAGGATAGAATGTACAATAGATAACATCAATCAAGAGACATTCTGGTGGTCGTTAAATCCTTATAACACGCACTATGCTGATATGACTCACAACACCCTCATTCCATCCCATGTGGAAAGACACTAACATCCTCTTAAGCAAAACAATACAACAACATCTAAGGTCAGAACAGCACTATCTTACATTCAAAGAATCAAACCCCTCACGACCACCAGAATGACACGCTTATAGTTTTGAATACCTACGTTTTTTTAAAAATCTGTTATGTTTACCACTACTAAAAGATTGTTTTAATGTAGTATAAAAGATAAGACAGAAAGATAGCAAAGAAAAATAATTATAGAAGGCAAAAAAGGAAGAGTTAGAATGAAACGGATACGCAGGGTAGGAGAAGACCTTTAGTCTGTCCCTAACGAATATAGAAGGGTCACTGTGGTTCCACATCGATGGAACAGGACATATAAATTAATACATTTGTCCTCATTACAAACAAATATTACCCCTCATCTAATACTTGGCCTAAGCTATCCACTCTCTTGGACATCTATTCTTCCAAATACATAGACTGATATTTCCCTTCTACTTAATATTTTTATCCCTATAAACATTTACTTATTTCAGTAACATACTACCCTACGTGTTCCCCAACAGAGGGAGTTTTTTTTTTCATCCCCTCTCAACTTTCCAGTCCTTTGATCTCTAATCAATAGCTGTTAATTCTCTACGATTTCACACAAGGTAGAATAGCTGGTCTAATCCTACCTCCGGTACATATATTAGTTCCCCCTCTTTTTTTTTTCTTCGTTCCTTTAGCCCACCAACCACAACCCTCCGTTTACTCTACACAAACTTGACAAGCCAATACTCTGCACCAACACAATGTCTACCCAAAAACCTCAAACCTCTTCCTCATCAATAAAACGTGTTCCTGACAATGCTAAGGGGCTTAATATCCCTGAAAAAAGATCCCAATTTCTCAAAGAATTCAACAACTTGAAGGCTAATATCGTATGCATCCAGGAAACACATTTCAAAACAGACAAAATTCCGAAATTCACAGATAAGCGATTTCCCCTAGCATACCATGCTACAAACCCTGACACTAAAACCAAAGGAGTAACTATTCTAATCTCTAAACAAACTCCCTTCCAACTAATAGACTCCATGTATGACCCATTGGGGAGATATACAATATATTCCTAAAAGGTAAAATAGGCTCCCACCCTATCACAATAGCAAACATCTATGCGCCCAACACTAAGCAAGTCACATTCTTACGTCAAATAGGAGACCTGCTAACCTCATTCTCCACAGGCATTCTCATCCTTGGAGGGGATTTTAATGTCCCACTAAACCCCAGTTTAGACACCTCAAATGGCACATCAACCCTAACATTCAGAGCACTAAAACAAATTAAACTGCAAATCCAAGGACTCATGTTACATGATGTATGGCAAACTCAAAACCCTCAAGAGAAAGACTACACCTACTATTCACCTCTGCATCAAAAATATTTCAGAATAGACTACTTCTTTTTATCCCAATCCGACCTTAAATTAGTAGGAAAAATCACAATTGAACCCATGATCCTATCGGACCATCATCCAATAACCTTGTTTCTAATATTCCTGGAAAAAGTGTCCAGAACAAAGACCTGGAGGCTGAACACTTCCGTCCTTAAAGACCCCTCTGATATACAACATTTCAGTGACTGCCTGGGAGATTACTTCTTACAAAACAATAACCAAAAGACATCCCTCCTTAATCAGTGGGAAGCCCACAAATGCGTTATTAGAGGATAATTTATAGCTAGGGTTGAGCGAACCCGAACTGTAAAGTTCGGGTCCGTACCGAACTTTACCTTTTTCCCGAACCCGAACCCGGACTTTGCGCAAAAGTCCAGGTTCGGGTTCGGCAATCTAATGGCGCAGTTAGAAATGCTTCAGGGGCAAGCCAATCACCTTTTGATTAGCTGGTGTACCCTTAGAAGCCATCATAGCCATGCCTACTAATGGCATGGCTGTGATTGGTCAGTGCAACATGTGACCCAGCTTCTATATAAGCTAGAGGCACACAGCACACACGTCACTCTGCTTCAGAATAGATAGGGAGAGGATCTTGTCTGCTGCTGCTGCTTTTAGGGAGAGATTGAAAAATACATGAGTTAGTCCTGATTCTGGAATCTGAGGGAAAAGATAGAGAGACAGTGTAGTGTAGGGCCAGGTTCCTGTTGGTGCTTTCAGGGAGAGAGATATATTATATAGGAATAGGAGTCCAGATTCAGAGATATAACTCAGCGATCTGCATAGGTTTACCTGTTTGTGTTGCAGTGCAGTCTTTTTACACTGCCATGAGCCCAGTGTCAGAGAAAATCTACCTTTTATCTGCAAGCTCAGTGCACCAGCACTGCATATATTACGTTGAGAGATACACCGTTTCCATACTGTGGGTGTATTCTGCTCTTGGAAAAAGATCCATTTAGGGCAAAAAAAAAGGCACTTTATTGTGCTCTTTTCCAAAAGACCCATTAAGGGCAAAAAAAATAAAAAATGTGCATTTTATTTTGCTCGTGCAAAAAAAGACCCGTTTAGGGCAAAAAAATAAATAAAAAAATTGCACTTTAATGTACGCTTGCAAAAAGACCCATTTAGGGCCACAAAAAATATTTTGCAGTGTGTTATACATATGTGGAGGCGTGTGAAATAAACCATTTCTATATATTTGTCTTCTACTGTGTTATACTAAAAAAACAAAATTTTTTTTGAATAGCATTTTCTGCAGTTCTGTAGCTGTGCGATTCAGCGGTTACGTACTGTGGGTGTGTTGTGGTCTTCCAAAAAACGCCATTTAGGGCCACAAAAAATATTTTGCAGTGTGTTATACATATGTGGAGGTGTGTGAAATAAACCATTTCTATATATTTGTCTTCTACTGTGCTATACTAAAAAAACAACATTTTTTTTGAATAGCATTTTCTGCAGTTCTGTAGCTGTGCGATTCAGCGGTTACGTACTGTGGGTGTGTTGTGGTCTTCCAAAAAATGCCATTTAGGGCCACAAAAAATATTTTGCAGTGTGTTATACATATGTGGAGGCGTGTGAAATAAGGCATTTCTATATATTTGTCTTCTACTGTGCTATACTAAAAAAACAACATTTTTTTTAATAGCATTTTCTGCAGTTCTGTAGCTGTGCGATTCAGCGGTTACGTACTGTGGGTGTGTTGTGGTCTTCCAAAAAACGCCATTTAGGGCCACAAAAAATATTTTGCAGTGTGTTATACATGTGTGGAGGCGTGTGAAATAAACCATTTCTATATATTTGTCTTCTACTGTGCTATACTAAAAAAACAACATTTTTTTTAATAGCATTTTCTGCAGTTCTGTAGCTGTGCGATTCAGCGGTTACGTACTGTGGGTGTGTTGTGGTCTTCCAAAAAACGCCATTTAGGGCCACAAAAAATATTTTGCAGTGTGTTATACATATGTGGAGGCGTGTGAAATAAACCATTTCTATATATTTGTCTTCTACTGTGCTATACTAAAAAAACAACATTTTTTTTGAATAGCATTTTCTGCAGTTCTGTAGCTGTGCAATTCAGCGGTTACGTACTGTGGGTGTGTTGTGGTCTTCCAAAAAACGCCATTTAGGGTCACAAAAATATTTTGCAGTGTGTTATACATATGTGGAGGTGTGTGAAATGAACAATTTCTATATAGTTTTCTTCTACTGTGCTATATTAAAAAAAAAAACATTTTTTTTAATAGCATTTTCTGCAGTTCTGTAGCTGTGCGATTCAGCGGTTACGTACTGTGGGTGTGTTCTGCTCTTCCAAAAACACCCATTTAGGGGAAGATCCTAAATTTGGAAAAAATAAAGAGAAGGTCAAAGGGACGTGGTGGCCCCGGTCGTGGTGCTGCTGGTGGAGCTCCTGTTGCAGGGAGAGGACGTGGTGGATCTGTGCCAGATACACGCACAAGTGAAACACCTTCCTCAGGTGCGAGTAGGCGACCGAGCCTGTGGCTGTATTTTGTCGCGCCTAATGAGGCTGTACGAATGTTTAGGCCAAGACAAGTACAGGCGATAGTAGATTGGGTTGCTGACAGTGCCTCGGGTTCCTTCACATTGTCTCCCACCCACTCTTCTGAGCTTGCCCTTTATGCCTTGGAGGTGCTGGCCTGCCCTGCAGCCAGTGTATTATCTGAACGTGTATTTAGCACGGCAGGGGGCGTTATCACAGACAAGCGCAGCCGCCTGTCCAGAGCCAATGTGGACAAGCTCACGTTCATTAAAATGAACCAGGCATGGATCCCACAGGACTTGTCCGTACCTTCTGCAGAATAGACATGTATACCGGTGTTGTGACAAAAACTGTCCGGCCATCGGATTGTGTCCGGCCCATACTGCGAAGGCGCAGCACTTGCGCAGTACAGAGGACAAGGAGATTCACAAAATCTCTGAAGATGAACGGCGCCTGCGCCGTGAGTGCAGGTTCAAGCCCCACCATCCAAGTGGACATACGGTAGCACATAGTAACAGGGCCCCTCACGGGCTCGGTTCGATCGCCACGCTTCGGGCACGGCCTCACTTGGCACGGCTTGAACCACGGATGGTGTGGCCTTCACCTGAACTCACCACGCAGGCGCCGTTCGTCTTGGGAGATTTTCGAAATCCCCTTGTCCTACATACTGAGCAAGCGCAGTACAGGGTGGACACTATTTGACGGGGGACAGAATTCGACACATCACCGGCCTTACCCAGCCATTGTTGTATTTTTGAACCAGTGTTGGCTACCTCGTCCTCCTCCACCGCCGCTTCCACCGCCGCTTCCACCTACACAGCCACATCCACCGCCACTTCAACCTCCTACTCCATATGGACCTCGTCCTCCTAGGTCAAGATTATAATTTTTATTTTATTTTTTTGTAGCGCACAGATCCTTTCCCCCTTACCTGCCTTTATGTTGTTGGCTCCTCGCAGGAGGGAGAAAGGCACACCGCACTACCAGCCCGTACCCTCTTATATAAAGAGGTTGAGCGGTGTATTTGACGGGCCGTGTCCACAGCCGGAATCAAATTTCCTCCAGAGGATGATTCTCACCTCTACTGTAGGTAGAGGCACGTCCTTTAATTCCCAGCAAAGAAACAGGACAGCTTAAGTTGTGGAGGAGGTCCAGGCACAAACGTAGCACATTCACTTCACTGCTTAGGTTTCTCAAACAGTTTTAGGTGCACGGTCTCTGCCACAGACCTTGAGGTTGGTCTCTGCCACAGACCGGGTGTACAAGGCCCCTGCCACGGACCTGGAGAACTTTGGTCTCTGCCACAGACCAGGGTGTATAAGGCCCCTGCCATGGGCCGGGTGAATAAGGCCTCTGATACAGTCAAGTTGACCTTGAGCTTCTCCTTCTACGAACCTAGCCCATATCAAGGGGAAGACATCTCTCCAGGGAGTCAACAGACCCTTCCTTCACCGTGACTCCTGCATCGGTCCATCAGAATGATCCTCCCTTCCCTGGAACATGGTCCCCTACACGAGGCGGCACCCTAAGACTCCTCGACCCTTAGCGGACTCCAGACGAAGGCTCTGGACTCCAGGCTTTACTCCCGCACCTAGGCCTCCATACCCAGGGCAGCAGGAACTCCAGGATAGTACCTCACCCTGGGCTAAAGGTACCCGAGATGGAACAGGAACACATGCACCCAGGCCGAAGGCACCTGGGCGTGGACCCCACTGGACATCAGCCCCCAGGCCAAAGGTCTGCCCCTTTTATATGCTCTCCCGGCATGCACAGCAGGTTCCCCGCCCCGCTGTACTACTGCCAAGAGGGGACACAAAAGGCACAGCACTGTATCGGCAGTTCAACCCTAGCCTACCATGGCAGCGCCACCTGTAGGCCGCAGGGAACTGCACACCAATACTGTCCCCTGAGGACAAAATGGTCCATGAATCCTACAGAATTAGGGTGTTTGAGCCTATTTACCACTCAAACACTTCCCTTAAATTTAGCACCCCGCTACATTTTTATTTCAAAGTATTTTATTTTCCCACTAGCTTATCCATTAAATTGAATAATTTATTCCAGAAAGGGCGTATTCTGGGGCATTCCCACCATATGTGTGGCATCGTGCCGTTGAGTTTCTGAGGTTCTTAATGACTTCCCGTACCTCTTCTGCTGAAAAGGGGGCCTCCAGCATATTTTTTTATTTTTTTATTTTTTTTATGTTATTTTAAGTTATTTCCCTATCCACGTTTGTTTGCAGAGCACTTGCCATGCTCTTAACAACATTTTGCTGCCATTTGCAGCCCTCTAGCCCTTTCCATTACTTTTTTAGAGCCTTTTTAGTCCTTAGAAGTCCAGGTCCCCATTGACTTCAATGGGGTTCGGGTTCGGGTTAAAGTTCGGTCCCGAACCTGAACTTTTTTCCGAAGTTCGGCCGAACCCGTCGAACCCGAACATCCAGGTGTCAGCTCAACTCTATTTATAGCCAATACTGCCAGAATTAAAAAAGAACAACAAACTAAAATCAACTCCCTCATAACTCATATCTATGAACTTGAAAAGATACATAAACTCTCTATGGCTAACTCAACATTAAATGAACTAATCCAAGCTAGAACACAACTTGCAGAAGAACTAAACATGAAAACAAAGAGGCAATACATCCTCAGACATAAAATATATTACGAACAGGGCAACAAGAGTGGGAAATTATTAGCGAAGGCTGTACAAAACAAAAAAAGCACTGCCACAGTACACCAAATTAAAGACAAGCATGGCAAAGTACACTCATACAACGAAGAAATAGCCAAACATTTTGAACAATACTACCAATCCCTTTATAACATTCCTTCTAACCCCAAATGCCCACAAAATTCTGACAGTAGGAAACAACTTATTCAACAATTCTTACAAAAATACAGTCCATCTCCAATCTCAATAGAAACTGCACGTGAATTAGAAACCCCCTAGGAGAGGCAGAATATGATAAAGCGATTAAAGACATGAAATTGGGAAAGGCGCCAGGTCCAGATGATTTTCCTTTACAATACTATAAATCATCCTCTAACATCTTGAAACCCCACTTTCTGTCTGCCTTCCAATCACTTCAGGCCGAAAACAATCCCCCACCTCAACTCTTAGAAGCACACATAGCGGTAATCCCAGGTCACAGGTCACAAACTACCGCCCAATTTCACTCATCAATGTGGACGTAAAAATCTACGCTAAAATATTAGCAATAGACTTATCCCATTACTTACGTCCCTTATATCTCTTGACCAAGTAGGGTTCATCCCTGGAAAAGAAGGACGAGACAACACAAAAAAAGCACTCAACATCCACCATTGGCTAACATCTAATAAGAAACAAGGCTTCTTTCTCTCACTAGATGCGGAGAAGGCGTTTGTCAGGGTGGCCTGGGACTATATGGATGCAGTATTAAATGCCATAGGCATCCCACCCCTAATGAGAGCTAGCATTCGTGCACTATACTCCAACCCAACTGAAAAAGTGCGAGTTAACGGCCACCTGTCGAACGCCTTCAACTTACGCAATGGTACAAGACAAGGATGCCCTCTGTCCCCCTTACTGTTCATCCTCACACTAGAACCCTTGTTAAATAAAATAAGACAGAATCCAGACATAAAAGGTATTAAAATACACAATCAAACATACAAATTGGCTGCCTTTGCAGACAATATGCTCTTTTTTCTGTTTGAACCACACATAACACTCCCTAATCTCATACACGACCTGGAACATTTCCAATCATTATCAAATTTAAAAATAAATCACTCCAAAATCGCAAGCTCTCAACATCTCCCTGCCATCAGATTCAGTGACATCATGCCAAAAAAACTTCCCCTTCTCTTGCTCCAAAGATGCTATAACTTACCTTGGAACTCAAATTCCTACCAATATGTCAGACCTCTTCAAACTCAATTATATGCCTATACTAAAAGAGACATACAAAGATCTAAAACGCTGGAACTCTCTGATTATTTCTTGGTTTGGTAGAGCATCTTTGGTCAAGATGACTATACTTCCGGGGTTCCTTTATACCATGCAAACTATTCCCACTCGGGTGCCTAATTCATATTTGGCATCCTTCTGCCATGCCTGTTCTACATTCATGGAGAGGAAAGTGTCCCCGAATTAAATATACTCGCTTAAACCTACCAAAATCTAAGGGAGGTATCGCCCTTCCAGACCTATGGAAATATTATCAGGCCTCTCACCTAGCAAGAATTGTTGACTGGAAGATACACCATATAGTTAAAGATTGGATATCCCTTGAGCACACACAAATACCACAACCCCTAAAAACTCTCCCTTGGATAAATCCAAAACATTATCCAAGGCAGCCAAAACACATCCCCTAATAGGCCCTACCTTGGATATCTTCTGAGAAATATCAAAAACCAACAATCCAAAACCCTGGTTAAGCCCTATAACTCCATTGAAAGACAATCCAGATTTTCCCCAGGCCTAGAGCATAGATTCCTCCTGAGAGATTGGCCTCACAAGGATATTCTGACTAAGAACTTTTTCAGAGGGAACACTCTCAAAACAAGAGAAGAGGTCAATAGAGAAATCTCCCTGAAAGCCATATCTGATTGGAACTACTTACAAATTAAACACTTCCTAACCAGACATGGCATTGCACAAACATGGACAAGACCACTAACCGCCCTAGAAAATCTCTACACCCAAAAAACACCACAAAGACACATCGGGGGTAATTTACTATAGCGCAGCAATGCTAATTAGCGCAAATTGCCGCAAATTTGCGCTAATTAGCGCGATTCACTGCAATTTGCGCTAATTAGCGCTAAAACGGTATTCACTATAGCGCTTGAGAGGAAATACTCCCAAAATCAAATTAACTATAGCTCCCAGAATCCAAATAGTGCCCAAATCCTTACTCTACTAAAAGCTGAAGAATTGCACATGGAAATAATGTTTAGAGCATGATATAATTGCCTAAATGGTACTGAATAGGGATGAGCTTTGCGTTCGCGTCGAACACACGTTCGACTCGAACATCGGCTGTTCGATCGTTCGACGAAGAACGAACTTTATGGTCCGTTCGCGTTAAATTCATGTTGCGCGACACGGCCCATAATTCACTGCGGCATCGCAGTGCATTGCTGGCTGATGATTGGCCAAGCATGCACTGTGACCCGCATGCTTGGCCAATCACAGCATGAAAAAAAACGGAGAGCCGTAAGATAGACAGTGTCATTTATATTGAGTTAGATAGAGCAGGCAGGCGAGTCAGTTAACTGCTGTTACAGTGTGTAGAGGATACTGGCATGGCTGTGATTGGCCAGTGCAGCATGTGACCCAGCTCAGTGCAGCATGTGACCCAGCTTCTATATAAGCTAGAGGCACACAGCACAGCATGTCTCTCTGCTAGACAGAATAGGGAGAGGTTCCTGGCTGCTGTTGCTTATTAGGGAGAGATTGAAATACATGAGTTAGTCCTGATTCTGCAATCTGAGAGAAAAGATAGACAGACAGTGTAGGGGAAGGTTCCTGATGGTGCTTTCAGGGAGAGAGATTTATATAGGAGTCCAGATTCAGAGATCTAATAACTCAGCGATCTGCATAGGTTTACCTGTTTGTTTTGCAGTGCACAGTCTTTTTACACTGCAATGAGCCCAGTGTCAGAGAAAATCTAACTTTTATCTGCAATCTCAGTGCACCAGCACTGCATATGTTACGTTGAGAGATACACCATTTCCATACTCTTGCAAAAAGACCCATTTAGGGCAAAAAAAATATATTTTGCAGTGTGTTATACATATCTGGAGGTGTGTGAAATAAACAATTTCTATATATTTTTCTTCTACTGTGCTATCCTAAAAAAACAACATTTTTTTAATAGCATTTTCTGCAGTTCTGTAGCTGTGCGATACAGCGGTTACGTACTGTGGGTGGGTTGTGGTCTTGCAAAAAGCCCCATTTAGGGCCACAAAAAATATTTTGCAGTGTGTTATGCATATCTGGAGGTGTGTGAAATAAACAATTTCTATATATTTTTCTTCTACTGTGTGTCAGGGTCACCTGTGGCCAGGTTACAGATGCACACCGTAGGGGGACAGGAGTGCACCGCGAGGTAGTGAACCATATGGCTGGCTTCTGCGGATAGGAAACTGGGTGGTTGTGGAAAGCGGGACCAGAGGAGCACAACCGGGATCCTAACGGAAGCTAAAGCCAAGATTCCCCAGGGCGCGGAGTCTAAGACCCAGCTGGTCTTCTCCAGGGCCTCTAGTGGTGAGGATGTTAGCTGCAGGCTGG